>CM073596.1:18602500-19802500 GCA_037074705.1 Zhengitettix transpicula | reverse complement strand
CGCAGTGTCGTCGGTGATTGGTGCTATCCGCGTCCAATAAACATGGCGCCACTTGCGGAAGCCCTTGCTACATTTAATTTAGCGGTCCGCCAAGATCCTCCCTCCACTCTGGAGCTTAAGAAGACGCCACTTCACTCGCCAGAAGTAAAGTTTCAGCCGCTATGTCTCCCTCTCGGCGATACGCTCACTTATCCCAACCCCTTCCGCCACGGTATGAAATACCTCAGCGGCAAACAGCTGCATGCTTGTTACGCTGCAAACAAATGTCACCCTTGGAGCCTTTACTTATTGATGATGGGGTTGTATCATTCGGCTTCCAAGGCTAGGGACCTGGCAGCAGAGCAGAGGCAAATTAACATTCAATAATTTCAATCCTAAGTGCTCTCAATATCCAGAGCAATGTGAGACGGAAAATCACATCCTTTACAAAAGACTCCCATTTAAATTATTTTATCACTGAATATCCTTGGTGTGCATTACGGAGTTTGTTACTCCCTCGCAGGCCAGCATTAGTGAAGCGACATTACAGCGTTACATTTTTCGTTATGTGTAATTTATTCGAATCTAAATTAATACGTGTAATCGAGTATTGAGAAAATATGTGGAAACATGAAAATCGAGAGCAACTGTCAACGCAGTATTTTTTTTATATATTTAGATAAACTCAAATCACGAACTTAAGTGTTATTTAATTATTAGATTTCGATTAATGTATATATTTTTTATTTTTATTGCTCGTGACGACTACACGCCCATATGTTTTTAATCTCAATGATCACAATTTAGTACTGGGAAGGAATTTCAAGTGTATTATTAATTCGGAGCACGCTGCCCTTGAAGTAGAATTTCAGAAAATCACCAAACACATTTTCTTCGCCGGAAAAAGAGCTGAGGGAGTGACGTGAGGCGAGAGTTGCGAGTAGTGCGATTAAGCAGGCTGCGGAGTGTTAACACGGGAGCTGTCAGGGGCCCTTGTTCTTCCGTGGTGTTGATCCCTTGTAATCCTGGCAGAGCTGTGGCGGCCGCGATACGGGATCCAATCTGCGGAGGTAAGACCTGCGGGACAATGGTGCAGCTCAGAGTATAAATATCTGAGCGACGCACTCAATGGCCATTTAAAGTCGTGTTTGGGAGGGTCCGGGACAAGGGAGAGGCGGCAATTGATGGAGTGCTGCTCACTTCATAGTCTGGGCTTTGTGCTGCTGCAGCTGTCGGGACACGACACTGCACGTGCAAAACACCCAACGCCACCTGGGTGTGGTGTGAAGCTACCGCTCTGGTAATGAATGACCTGAGAGCTTCCTTCCGAGGCTAAGAGCTATTAATTATCCTATTCAGAAAATCATCTCAAATACTAAATGTTTGTAATCCACACGCAGCAAATAACAAGAATACGCGAATGCGAATACTGTCTAAATATAAGAATTCTTTATAAATTAGTATCATTATCATCGTCAAACGGTAATGGAGCCCGAGATTAAATTCATATAGAATTTCACGCAACAGAGCACTTTCACCATAAAGTCTAAAAAACAGATCGATTGACACGACGATTTATAATTTTCCTCATGTCTGGCCAAGAAAAACTAGGCCGCTGATTGGACAGTTTGGTACACGGAAAACAAAATTATGGATTGTCACACGTTATCGTAACCAGAAAGAAAATAATCCCACATAGGATTGACATTTTTCTATTAATAACAACAATAAGAAAAAATATTGCCGACCAAAAAAAGTATTATTTGGAGTGTTTTCCACTAAATGAAACCTTATAAGCGTGAAATGATATACGTTGCAAAAATAAAAAAGTTGTCCCACCACATGCCTAATTGCTTGCTGATTTACATTTCCTAGTTTATTTTTTACCTGCTACTCATTTAGGTACTAAATTTTCATAAATTAGTAACAACGGTTAAATTTAACAACTTCACACGAGCTCTTTTGAAATCTTTTATAATTTGTTTTGAAGTTATAATTAATTATATGACGTCTGATCCACCAAAATGTAAGGACGGATTAATGAGTCTATACTTCGTGCAATAAATCCACGCCAACCATCTACATCGTAACTATGTTATGAAATTTCAGAAATATATGAGAAATTCAGCTGCCTGAGAGACAAACCTTTTCCTCAGTAGAAGTCTGTTCTGTTCTGCTAAAATTTTCAACTTAGTCTAGATGCAGCAGTCGATATATTTGAAATTTAATGAGAATGGTGAATAGTATTTTTCGGTTTTTTTATTGTCTGATTTGGATACGAAATATAGTGAAGAAGAGATTAGAAGAGGGAGATTGGGTCGAATAAGTAAGAAAATGTTATTCGTACAGGAAACAGTAACACAGCTGCTCCTTGAATCCCGAAGAGCAACACAATTGGCTGTTGAAAACGTTCTGTCTAGATTTTGTATTTTTCTGCACCACTCTTGGTTCACTTTCTTTTTAAAATCAGGAACTATGTGAGCCCAATCATTACCTTTACTTTTAGAGTAAGCATCTGGTACCTGAGTATAAACGTTCACGAACCTACAATAAATTTGAAGTTGATATGTTTAAATATTTATTAGACATGGATATGCACTTATCTATTTATCACTGCCACCAGTCCGGTATTCAACACTTCTCTCGGGTTTAGATAACTCAATAATATTTCAGCGAGACATTGCTTTTGGAGTGACTTAAATGCCTCATAAATCCATTTCCTTTAAGTTGACACGTCGACAATTTGAGCTCGTGTGGGAAGATCTCAATCTTTTCGAGTCGACTCTTGCGGATTCCTGGGGGTGCGCACCGACGGGGCCCTTTGTGAGCGGCGAGTGGGGTGTTCTTGAAGCTGTGTATTGTTGACTTTGTAAACGATAGCCGGCTTCATACCTGGTCGCCATTGTGTTCTGCCATTGACACCGGATGAATAGGATTGGTCCTGGGGGGAGGGGGAGAGAAACGGGGTACTCCACTGCACAAACAATCAAACAGAAAAACGCAGATTACAAGCGACAACATTGCTCCATCCCCGCTTGAAAAACACTCCTTTGTAGACGCACGTTTCCTAAATTCGGCGTTTAATATTAATCTCTCAAGATAAATTGAATGAAGTGTTTTTGTTCCGTGTATTCAGTCGCGTGTCTTACAATTTCCATTTTCGTCTCTCTTATTTCTTTCATGCTGGAATTTGCTTTATCCTGGAAGGTACAGAATCAAGCAGAACAGTGGAGCTACTTAAATATAAAAACGCCATTCGTTACAACTCTCTTGAATAAATTGATCTAATTTACTTTAGATTAATTAGGGCGAGAAACACTTTCCATTTAAAATGCAATCTTAAGCCGTTCCACAAGAGTAATTTTTATTTGCGTACATAAGAAAATAAGTTTTATTTTCGCTATTGGTCTGTGATTAGTATAACATGTTTTTTGCAATACTCGAAACATCAGTCCATTAATCCTTCCTCTCTCATAATCAGACAGTGGAACGCCCGAACAATACTATCAAATATTTCAAACAAAAATATTATTTCGATAACAGTATTTAAAATTAGATTGCGTCGAATCAAGAACCGAACCACGTACGGTGGCTAATGGAATTTGTTAGTCAACAACATTTAACGGGATAGAATAGAGTATCTGTTTGGAGGTGAGGCCTACAGGGAAACAGGTGGAGGAGACACACAGCGCGCTGACCCATCTCGACCTCCGCTGCTAAAGATTACATCCAACGGTGCAATGAAAGGAATTTGGCGTGAAAGGGTGCCAAATATGGCCAGCACGTCGTTACGGATATAAATAAGAAGAGGTCGTAAACTGGTGGGGTATCGTAACTTTCATCGAGGAGCCATATGTTACGGAGGGAGAAAGCGCAGCAGACCACGCCTCTCCCTGCATTTCACTGCAGCAGCTAATTACCCGGCCAATAGAAATGTCCCGACTATCAAAAGGAAAAGGAACGCCAACCAGGGGACGGGAAACCCGCTTTTATAATGACTCATCCCCAGGCCGAGCTTCAGTTCCTCTCCCTAAACGTTTATAAATCATCAATCTATGTATATCCTCACAACCAAAATTTTTGGAGCTAGGTACTAATAATCTCCATAGAAATTTTAGACTGAAAGTAATTTAAAAATGTATAATAAGCATATGGCGTCACTAAATACGTATCTGTTAACCCTCACCTTTTGTTAATAGAAAATCAGATGTTTATGTATTCGTTGTGAAAAATCTATTTCTTGTGATTCTAACAAAAATGACACTTAATTTATTAGCCTCATAATTTTTTGTATATTCATAGAATTATTGACTATTACATCATAATTTCTGCAAAATATTTAGCCGATCAAAGTTTTGTGATACTTAAAGCGTTACAAACGTTCCTCGTGTTTTATATTCAAGTCACAGAAAACTTTCGAAACGTCATTTTGATCGAGACAACGATATTAAGGGTGCAATAAACAATGTGAAATGAAATAAAATAAATTATGAGTACCTTCACAGTAATCAAATCAATGTTATGTATTACTTCTGTTTTATATGCTCTAATGTTCGCTAAGAACCTAGTTGTTAATGCGAAAAAAATTAATAAAAAAAATGTTCGTTAATGATGTTTATAAATAAATTTCTCCGATTAGTCTTAAAAAACAAAATTTCCTCGCGTTCAATAACCGTTCAAACATATTAAACGAAAATGTTCTTTATTGCACTGCAGCTTCTACTGATTTTTAGCAATGTTCGTTGACTGTCTGCTTGATTATAAAATGACTTCGCGATTCAGAATATTTCTATATGCGACTTCTGCTGTACATGAGGCGGGGGTGGCTGTCGCTATTGTCACGGTGATCGTGTCAGGTAATGGGGCGGTAAACTGGACAATGCAGCCCTAGGGACGCAGCGTCGCGTCGTTTCAATTTACCCACAGGGCAACTATGAGCTAGGCAAAATAATTGCTTCCAATAAATTAAAGTGAGCGTCCTGGATGCAAGAACTTAAAAGGGTCATTTCGTGCCTCTAGAAAAAAATTGACCTTAGCTTGAAAGTAGTTTGAGACTTTATTAGCAGTAATACTTTCATCCTAAGGGAATCGTAATCCCTTATTTCAACGAGCTCCCATTTTTTTTATCAATATAACGAGCCGTCTAACTTTGTTTTGAAACTTTATACCTGTATAGAATTCCGATGTACAGTCTTCGCCGAATTTTGTAACCCGTAGAGAAAAACGCGACTTTAAATAAATTGTTATTCCTATATTTTTTTTATCACTTTTTTGTCACTTCAGTTTTTCACCTACGTACTTTTATTACTAAATGTTATAAAATTAAAAGGCAACTTAAAAACTACTGTATAAAAGCATTTCAATTTGTGGGCTTTTATAAACTATCATAAGGAACAGGAAAATTAATATTTTTGGTGCTTTCCTTTTTGTTTAATGCTCAAACTCATAAAAATTTACAACTTTATAGTGTCTTTGAATCCCCCTCTTTCTTATGCTTATAAAACAATTTTCCCTGATACTTGCTTAAGAAATTCTGTACTGAAACCGATAGATGAATTGATTTAAAGTGAACTAGTAGTAGTTGATGCTGTGTTTGCTTTACTGTCTGCACTTTGTCAGAATCCAAGTAATTAGTTTTTCCGTAACGTAACTTTTATTTAATTATAACTATTTAATGAAAATATAAATATTAAAATTCCTGATTTGGATACCCCATTATAACCTTGAAAACTTACGATTTTAAGATTCACAGGGTTATTATCATCCTTCTAGCAAGTTTGATGTGTTCCTGGATACGTATTTTATTAAATAGGAACATTAATTATTTAAAATTATTTCTTCTAAGCCATTGTATTTGTTAGTAGTTGAGTCGTATTTTCAGTGTGAAATAAAACACGCCATGAATGATACTGATAGGTAACTTCGTTTCAAATACAAAACTAAGCCAAATTTCCAATACAAATTTGAATTGATTCTTCGTGATGTTTTCAATGAACGTCCAGTCAAAGCGCGCACAAATAATTATTCAAGCGAAATCTATCATACGTTGAATTGTGTGCGATGTCGTGTAGAAGAATTTATGCGATTCGATTAACAGCTACGCGGACATATGGAAATAAACACTGGAAATATGAGCGCGATTATGTTAAACGCCATTCTGTAAACAGCTATCCCCATAGTATGATGAAGGACCATAAAAATCGAATGAAATTTGTCGTTTTAAATACTGTTAATTTTTATAGTTCATAGATTGTATGTTGTTGCTTTTCGTTTAGTTCCTTTAATGCGGAAGAGCGCAAGACACTCGACTAAACTACAGCCTGAATAGCAAAGTTCTTCTTGATGCGAAGCGGATATTTAGCCACAATTATCGGCGGAAACTCTACAGGCCATGTTTTTCTGGGCTCGCGACTTTACCCCTCTTGTTAAATGTCATTGGGGTGATGGCGAAATATCTCCGCTCTCCCTCACCCTACCGCGTGCCTTTTTTAGACTAAAATGGAGCAGCGCTCCCCCATTCCCGTTTGATGTCGTGTTGTTCCACGAGAAGGACGGGCAAAGAAATGGCCGTCATTCCGCCTCAAGATGGCGCGGAGTCATAAAATCGAGGCATAAAAGAGAAGCACGCCCCCGCCGCCCCCGCAGCTGAGAGGCGCTCGTTACTGTTCTGGGGGCGTCGCCGCTCAGCAAAAACGCACACGACTTTCTCATACACTCACAAACATACACACGTGCGCGTACGCATTTTCGGTTCTTCCGAGTCACGAAACATAGCAAGGCGCAACACTTTACATAGACCATAACTCTAACTGGGACAAGGGTAGCTAATATTTTACAAGGCCTGTTATTTAAAGTCAAAACTATCCCTAAATTTCGACTTTTTTTCATGAGGATTCTAATTCATAAAATTATCTTTCGTTATATTTTTGAAACCTCAAATTACAGAAACTTATTAAGTTATTCTATTAATTTTTAAAATATTGTGAAGATGATTCGGGTAGCACAGTTGCTCACCAAGTTGTATATTCCATCGAATTGACTTTAATTCAATTGATTCGTGTCGTTGCCCTCAGCCTATCAGATTCTAAATTAATTTTGTTTCCAAAACTGAGTTTACGATCCGTGGTTACAAAAGGAAAATATTAGCACTACAAAACGTTTCATACTTCCAACAATGATAAAACAATCAAGAATCGAATTTTATTACCTAAACTTTCAACTCCTAAAACATGAAATGTTTTACTTTATCTCTATGAAGTATGTAGTATAAATTTATGTCACTAAAATAAATTTCAAACCACATATAATCTATTAATAGACAACTTTATTTTAGATGTGAATTTGAAGCGTGCAGATAAATTTTATATTATACGTTAGCGGTGTGCACGAAATGGGGTCGGTTTGTGTGTGTCTGCCGAGCTGCACGTGGAGAGTGGTCCTCGCAGCATCCCTCTTTAAGAAGTCTGCCGGGATGGGAAGGGCCGGGGGGGTGGGGAGATCAATAAGAAAGTGTAAGTCGCAGCGAAGCTGGGCGATTGCGCGCTGGTTTCGCATATGTTTGACGTGGCGTGGTGTGGCGTTAGTGGGACACAAAGCCCCTGCTCCTGCGCGTTACGCAAGCCCGCGACGCGACGCGCTCGTGCGTAGCTGCGTGAGAGGCCGGTCCAGGGGCAGCCACCAGAAAGATGCCCGACTTAGATGGCAATTCCCTTTTATAGCGGCCGGTTCTGCTATTTTGCCTGTGTTTACCTCAATAAAACTCGGGCCGGTCACGAGTACGTTCTCCGGCTCTGTGTGTGAGCGATTCCAGAGCTTTCTTAACGAAAAATGCCGGGGGACTGGTTCCAGCGAGATTCTAATTTAGCCGAACTGTACAGCTCCAAAGCGATTACCATCGACAGGGAATAATATCCAAAATTGTTATTTTCAGCTAAAAAAAACCTTAATGTACTTCGCTGGATAAATATCTTCTCCGTGAAAATTTTTTTCTGGCAAATATGAAGCCTAAACATTAAATAAGATTTTTTTAAAACTAATTAAAAATAATCTTGCATGGTGGTTAATAAAAATCATATTCAGTATCATGATTGAAAGAGTTCCAATATTTCATAGTGTAGCCTCCCTGAATTATATTCATCAAATAATTTCGTTTAAAGAGCATGACAAAAAACATTCTCCGGACTACGTGTAGGGAATCTGTAAAAAAATTGGTGAAGATATATGATGTTAAATTAACACGTATGCACTGAGATCATGGCTATGAAAATACATTATTAAAGTTGATCACCCTTAGGAATATTAGCATATTAAAACTTTAAGAAAAATTTTTCGGGTTTCCACCCGGGTAAAACAGCGATTGTAGCGCGACGTTAGAAGATGACGGCAGTGCGTTTGGTCGTCGAAACGTCGTGTTACAATCGCTGTTTTACCCGGGTGGAAACCCGAGAACTGTTTCTTCAACAAATACACTGGGAAAACCTTCAATCTTTGATATAAAAACTTGTTTCCTCTGTTAGAATATCCAAAAATTTAAACTACGTTGATGTTTATAATAGCTACATAACAGAAACTCCTCTCGTTAAAAATATAGAAATTCCAATCTGTGACAGTTGGAAATGGAAAATAAATAATCAATTAAGTTGTGGTTATGCACCGTACGATAAAACCCGAAACGTATTCAGAAAACTTCCAAAAATTTTAAACCTTCTAAATAATTACGCTTGAACTAGTTCACGAATAAAGAAATTTTACTGTTGTTAATCGTCAATGAGAGATCATTTCTGTCTTTATAGACACAAAATTCTTATGTGATATTTGTGAGAAATTTGGCAGTAATTTAAACTTGTATTTTAAAAAACTAACTTGATATTCCCAGAAGCGTCTTCCATTTCAATGTCCACGTTCTATAATTTACGATTTTTTGTCTACTGGGACTAATTTATTTTGGAATAAATCAAAATTAACTTTAATATTAGTCAAATAGAGAAGAAAATATAGTTATAAAATTTCATGAATATTAGAATTATTACGGGCTTATTTTATAATATGAACCGAAACGGTTAAATATTTTGTGGGAAAATATTTCAATCTAGAAATGAATACATTGAAATACATATTTGGGTTTGAAATATTCCCTTTGTAGGAACAAATTTCATAACTCTGATATCATTCATGAAATGAAGGTAAAATTTTATGTTCCTCCGAAAACACTTGAATCAAATATTAAGTATAGGTTTCTCATCCTTTGTAATGCGTTTGAGAAATTTAAAGCAGAGTATTTATTTAATTACGATTTTAAGATGGTAGGTTTGAATTATATTTACAGACTTACTTGTGCTGTTGACTGGCTGGTGTTAAGATATCTTAAATGTACGTATTGCTCGATATATCGTTCTTTATGTGATTTGATGGAGCGGAGCGGACGTGCGAGTGTGTTTGTTGTATTTTTGCAAAGGAAGCGCACAAGTGGCGCGCTCTCCATGGCGGTTGGCTCCAGCACGCCGTTGTTAATCTCTCTCCCTCTCCCTTTTCTCCCCCTTCCTTGTTGATCAATAAGACGGCGGTCCCGAGGGAGAACGCCCTCGGTTCTGGAGACGATGCTGCTGCTCCTGCAGGAAGCGGACATCGCGCCCTCACCTCAACCCTGAACCCCGGCCCTCAGGAATTCACGCGTCACAAGTTACGAAGTACACTAAAGAATCCCTTATACTATCCAGTCTACGAAATAGGGATATTTTTGTAGAGTTTACATTTACTGCTCAGAATCCACATATTAATATCTCCTAAATGTAATATAATATAAGATCGTAATTTTCAATAATTTCGTAGTGTAATAATTTTCACTGTATACCCTAGTTTCAAACAAAAAAACGTCCCCGTCTAAAAATGATTTCCTGTTAATTGTTAAATAATACTTGGATATTTTTTAGAACGTTTCGCATATTGAGGTCTTTGAACTATAAATTGGTAAAGTACCGGTAAAAAGCTCAGAAGAAATAAATTGCTATAATAATCAATAAGTAAAATATACATGCCTTCAATTTAGTTAACATTACTCAATATCAAAGGTTATTATATTTCAGAAGTATTGATAAAAATGAAAGTAATAATCAATTTAATTTAACAATTATCATTTAATAAATAAATATGTCGACCAATATGTCAGAAAAAAATGTTTTAGTTGATAAAAACAAAAATTAATTTCAATAAAACGTTTCGTCCACAATTTTCGAACTTCTTCAGCTAATATGCAGTTTTGAATGACACAGAATATATAAATGCTTAATTAGAAGAAATACGCTTACAACTATTATACGACGTAGTCCATTACACTTAATTTATATTTGTTCTTCTAATTTAGCATATATATCTATATTCATATACTCAAAATTGTATACTACCTGAAGAAGTCCCAAAATTGTGGAATAAACGTTGTACAGAATTGATTTATTTTAAAAAATTATTTAACACGTTTTTCTGACAAATGTTTTATAATTATCATAAAGAAATAAGTCTTAAACAATAATAAATTCGTATTTTTGTTTAGGATTTTAAAGAATCATCCAAATTATATTAAATTAAGCATAGTTTGAAGTAATCATTACTTGAATTATAAATCTTTATTATGGAAATGAAAATCTGTACTAATTTAGAGAAACAACGCTGAATTATTCCGTTAAATTAATTAAATAATGATTTCAGGAAACAATATGTTTAATCTTCAATGAATGAGAGAAACTGTTGAATTAAAGTCTGATAGAGGCATATAACTGAATGAAATATAATGAGCGAAAATTAGTTTGTAGACTACATAAATGAGCATACCCAAGTAATGTAAAGTAATATTTTACAAACATTAAATACATTTGAGTATTAATTTTATTACACGATTATTTGATCGAATGTGACTTTTAAACCTGTCCTCTTGCTACAAATATTTTTGTAAATGTACAAATAAGGATTTAGGAGTCAAACGTCAGGCGAATGAATGCGCGAGAGAATCGTGAATGAGCGATCTATCACTTGGTTTTCAACACAGGCTTTTTCGTACGATAATGAAAATCGTTTTCGGCAAGTATGATGATAGTATCGGAGCATTCCAGTGATACGAGAGAGAGAATTGCGCTAGGTGTGGTGCGCACGACGCCGGGGCCGCCCCTCCCCGCTTCGCCCGTTCGACGCCGTCGCGCTCGTTTGCCTTTCTGGAACCACAAAATGGCGGTCGGCCGTCGCCTCCCTCTCCCCTTTCCCTCCTCTCTTTCCTATCCGCCCTTCCGTAGCCTCCTTGCAAGAACACAGCTCAGCTGGCAGAACAGCACCTGTGGAACCCGGGGCCCAAGACGCACAAGTCATGGCAAAACTAAACCAAACAACTTGGGTAGCAAAGATAAGCTGATACCAATTTACATTTTAAGCATAGTGACGATCATAATTTACTTGAATAACATCGGAAGTCAAGAATGTGTAGTACCGTTATCTATCTACGAAGTTCAGTCCTCGTTTAACTTGAGATATTATAGGCAAATAACGAGCCTTTTAAACAGTAAAATGTCTGAATTATAATTTAATACATATTTAAGTTAATTAATAAATAGATTTTTAACACGTTAAATTATCATTAGGGATCTACGTTTCGATCTACGCTCAACTTGATATATTTATATTATATATAATTTATTGTTGACAAAAAATACACCGTGTCCTTAAAAGATGCGAGTATGGACGGAAATGGGCTATATTCTAGATGTCTGCCGTTGCACGAATAACACTCATATAGAATCGTTGTATGATAGAGAAAACTTTGGTATTTTACCTAAATTTGGGTACATAAATGATTCTATTATCACATTTCGGAGCCCATATAAATGTTTGAAACACGTTTAATAGAAATTATAAACTATTAATTTATTATTCATTATTAAATTAATTTAATTTACAATTGTATGTAATTTCCCTGTTAAATAACATACGAGATCATGTTCACGTAAAAAGTGTCTAAGCAATGATTTATTAATACAGTTAACGTAATGTTACGACATTGTCTAACGAAGACTTATTCAGACGTTGCTCTTATGATCCTGGAAAAGCCTTCAAGAATGTGAACAGAAATAAAGTGTTTTTCATAATTTTCTATAGGAAGTAACAGTGGTGAAAAAAACTGTATAAGCACCAGGAAGATCTTGAAAGTCTTATATTACTTTTTTAAGAATAAAAATATTTCCAGATTGAAGAACAAATTATAGAAACAGTAAAGTTCACTTCGTGAGTAGAATAAGAAAAAGAAAAGCTGGCATTCTTCAAGAAAATGGTCTATAAACAGATTCGAGGAGAATTAAATACTTATTGATGGAGTCATAGTTAGTAAAAAATATATATTAATGACTCGGTACTTTTCAAGAACTTAAATACATGTGCAGTATTTTATGCATAAACATTTTTTCATTATATTTGCCAATTGTTTGTAACTGAAAAAAGTCTTAAGATAGACCAAAATATTCACTGTAATCATGGGAAAGCCACTTACTTAAAGCCCTTCATTGTAATCAGTAAATCGAGAATATTTTCGGTAGTGTGAAATAAAAGTAATAAAAAACAACCACCGTAATCATTAGCATAAAAAATATCAATTTGAAATAATTAAGACATCACCCCAATTTTATTTAATTCATTTCTTAAATGAAAACTAAATTTGTAATAGCAACAAATGCATTTCTTTATTTCTTTCTAAAGTGAATTAAAACCATAATGAGTCCGGATTGCGTTAAATAAGGCGTGAATCAATTATAATTTAAAGTTTTTTTCATTTTCAGCATAGCTTTGAAAATTTATAACAAAATCTCCTTATAATTATTTTCCCCCTTATCATACGTTTCCCACATGAAGTTGACAACACGTAATAAACACATAAACAGTCCTAATAATGTGAAATCATCGTCTACAAGGCTGATAAATCCTGTAACAAATGATAAACAGTAACTGTAATTATTTACTTCCGTTCACAGTCACATCTTAGTATGTTAGCCCTCTTAGTCTTCCCCAAAAAAGCCTAACATTATGAACATCTGCCTAGTGTGACGCATCTGTTACCATCTTCATTTCTCATCCATAAAGCAAGCATATATCTTAAACTGTCTTGTATCCTCTGAGAAAAAGAAACGGAGATGTACAGTAAATTTCTGCTCGAAACAGACCGTAACGGAACTGACAACCAAGTAATTGCAGTGGAAAGTTGTCAGAAATTAGGATAAGATGATGTTCTAGAAATTTTTCCGAAAAAACACGCAAAGTAACAACGTAATTAATCACGCTTTTTGAACTCCAAGATTTCTATTTAAGAGCTTTTAATTGTTCGTTGCCGTGGCTAACACGAATATGTTCTTCAACGAACATTAAGTCTCTTCTTCCTGTTGACCTTGAATGTACACAATTTAAATTGAAACACTAGAAGCAGTTAAAATTTTACTGTTACATCTTGATAAATATACAAACTTGATAATTTAATCAGATAAACTTATACTTATTATTTGTTAGAAATGATGTTAGACTGAAATTGAATTTTTAATTGACTCATTTAAATTTAAGAAAAAAATTTAAATTTCGCTTGTTAATCGTTTTACGCCCTACTTCCATAATTATTTTTTCTCCTTTTCTTTTCTTCTCAATCCCTTTCATCATATCTATTTTTATACTTCCATGTTTTCTCATTTTCTGTTTGATATTTTCCCATTGCTATGTTCGTATTTTTGTATTGTCACATATGCATTATTTTTGTGGGTGTTTCCCTTATTTCTTTCCTTCTCATGATATATTTTTCTTTATTCTGCATATTTAATTCATGTATTTCATTACGTATAAGCCTACACATAATGATTCTTTGACTTGTCCTATTTCATCAGTAGAACATTAATCACGAATCAAAAAATCTTAACTCTATGACTCCTAAAAATTTACATCCAAATTTTTGTACTATTTAAGTTAATATTATAATATATATATTTCATAAATTTGTAAATTTATCGGATTAAAAAATCGGAGATAGACTTGTTTAATAGAAAAGCATTGCTGTTGTAACAAAATTATTAAATAAATATATAACAACCAAAATAAAATTTTATTTCCAAATTATGGCGATACCGTTACTTTATTACGAAAATATCCGCAGCGCCAAATTTATACTTTGTTGGACAGTAATGGTTTCGACACACAATGATCTTTAAATTTAACGATGACCTTATTCTAAATTAACATTAATAAATCATTGTAAAATTTCAAATTCTGTGTCCTTGAATGGTCGGTTACGATCCGACCTACCCAGAAACCTGACATTCCCGAGGCGGAAGAGCCGTGGTAAGTTGGGGAATCTCACCTGGAAGCGATCCCCGTGTGACACTCCAAGAGTTTCCCAGAGGTCTCGAGAGAATTCGGACGCGCAACGGTCTTGTCTATCCATCGTCAAAAAAAAAAAAGTGTAAGCCTTCGTAAGACAACGTTCAACTACATACTGGCAATAAAGCTAAATTATCGCCGGATACGAAGAAAAATGCTCGCCATAAATCTCGTCTAGCCACGTAGAATGAAGCTGGCATTCCGATGTTCGATAAAATGCCCATTTGTGTTCTCGGCATTCAGCCTTCTTTGGATTATGGAAAAGAAACGACTGCTAATGCAGTCAAAATATTCGGGATTAAGCTGTAATATACATCCTAACATCAGCAAGCGAATTCAGTTCGTTGATGCACGGCACGTCGGCTTTTGTCTTTGTTTCAGGCGCACCGTCAAGATGCCTGAAGACATTACGGAAAAAGTAAAGAAAATAACGATCAAAAGATTGATTTTATTAATACACGTGGGAAAACAATCAATATAACTAACATTATTGTTGATCTTACGTTAACTGGAATATATGGTCAAATAAAATTTAGTAAAATTTGAGTACCCTTATTCTCATTGGTAATCAATAAGTTTTCATGTAGGACTATCTAGTAATTCAACAATAATAAATTTAAATTTTCTACCATGAAAAGTATGTCATGCGAATCAAATAATATTTATGGAACTTATATTTTTTCTTAATGGAATCACGCACGTTGACCGTTTCGACTCTTATTATTGAATTGAGAGAGATTTTGTATTAAAATATGAGAATGAGGCACGTTTACTGATCACTGCTTTATCGAGTCATGCATAATAAAGTTTCTTTGTATATAGAGTATTTTTTACTTTATATTTATTGTTACAAGGTGACGCATATTTTGTTTCTCTGTATCTCAAAGCCTTAATCATTTTACATACAGCTTGAAGAATTAATTCGGCTCCCAGAATTAATGTCAGTAAATTTCGGGTAAAATATGAAGTGAAATATTGTTTATTGAATGTATTTTTCTCTCAATATAGGTATCAAGCAAACTTAATTATGTTCCAGTAAATGCTATACCATTAATATTCCTGAAGACTATAAAAATACGTGTGTTCAACTATTTTATTTTTAATGCGGAGCATTAATTGTTTCGCCTTTCAAGTATACGTTTGAAAATGTGATGATAATCTTGAATTGTAAATGTGCGTTGCAAATAATTATGAAATGAGTGTTTCTTTCCCTTTTCTTATTTTATCCCAAAAATGTAAACGTCTAATTGTTCAATTAAGTAGTACTATATAATTTTAAGTATCATTCTGTGAGTCTCAAATCTAAAAGTTTTGATGAATTGCTTTTTCCATTCAACGTGCAGCGATAGTTGGCCCTTTCATGAGGTGTCAGGACGTGTCAAGGGGTTGCCTGAATTGAAAAGTCACGTCGCAAGAAAATTATATATGTGCACATTTGTTCTAGCGAAGAATGAAAACGAATGGGGATCAAATGTTTGACAGAATCAGTGAGCGCGTACAATGGTCGAGTGATGCGCTCGAGTGCGTGCTGGAAGCACATATGTGCGTTATTCGTCCCAAGTGGCTGTTGTGATTGCGCGAGGGTGTGGACCCCGCCATCTGCGGGACCTGTTTTAATAATCGAGGTCCCTAATGGACGATCGCTTCGGGAGCATCCCGCGTCCCCTCGTCGACGCCCAAGGATAAGAAACCGAGGACTCACCTGTTGATGGACGAGACGCTGGGCACGTTGTCCTGGGAGCAGATCCCTTCGGCCAAGAGCCTGTCCCGAATCTCCCACGCGAACATGGTCGGATTTTCTCGCTTGTAGTTGGCGATGGCGTCCACGACGAGAGGCGTCGCCACTTTGGGTTTGCTACCACCGATGACGCCCGCCTTGAAGCTGCCAGTCTCGTAGTACCTGCAACACGACACAGAGCGGTGACTTCAAAGGGCGCCCAGGAATCCTCCTAATTGCGTGGTGACACGGCGCCTGTTTCCTTTTTCTCTCTCTTCCCTGCCGTGCTCTTAATTAGGCTTAATGAAACGTTACAAGGGCTCGGTGCCACATGGCGAAGCGTCGTCCTACGCCTCGGCATATAGGCCTTAACGTGGATATTTTGGACTCAACAGATCTAACACGAAACGTATACTTGATTTAAAGCCATTGAATTAATTAAAGCTTTAAGTATAGCAATTTGGTCGCTCCATTATTAACCACCACACAGGGCAACAAACGGATAATGTGCTATGGAAACACTGGAACGCCTTGATCATTTATATATAATGGTGACAAAGAAATAACGTCAACATCAATTCCAATTATATGTATTAAATCTTTATCCAAACTTTTCCTGTCACAGAGGAATTTACAGCTTGCATGCCTTATAGTAAAATAAGGAGATATTGATATGTAAGTTTTAATTTATTTTAAATTCGTATTTTAGTTTAAGGATGCCACGCATCAGAGCCGTAAAAATCGTATCGGTTTCTTATGGGGTGGATATAGAAGAAGAAATATGTGTTAAGGCGTATAAGCAATTATATCGAAAAAAATACTTCGTGAGTCGATTAAAATTTTAACGGTATTATCCTATTTTTTATAGTTTTGTGCTCCATCTACATTGCGAAATCAAATTTGTCGTCCAGTTTAGACGAAAACCTAAGAACGGCCAGTCCCTCAGTTCCCATTGAAATATGTTGCAAAGTTTATGTCAATGTTCCGATTTTACAGAATATATAAGAGTATCAGACATTTTCGTGGAATCATTTTGGCCTGATTGTTGGGGTTATGAGTCGGGACTTTTGAAGGTCGAAAGCGTGGTGGCCGAGCCGAGATTATTCACACCTGTCCCACGCTCTGGTACAGCGTCTTGAAGGACAGGAGATGAGGAGACAGGGTGATTACATAATGGTCTTGCGCCGGTGAGCAATAGCATGGCGATCGTGGGACATAACTCCGTCTGATGGATGTCCGGGGCCGAGTGTAAAAAGCCGCGCACCGCGACATGGGGCTGGCGAGGCAGACATATCAATAACAGGACTGCAGAGCCTGTCTGCATTAAACATGAGCGACATCATCTCCGAACTTAGCGTAATGCTTGCTGCGACCCGCCGCCCGAAACCAACTGCATTACTGCAACTTGGCAATGTTATTATTTCACAAAGCGATGGGGTTCGTGTGTCGTCTGTCGATTTTCATAACAAAGCTCTCCCCCCTTCCCCTGGCGAGAGTGGCGCAGCTCCCGCGGGACTCGTCTGTTCCAACGTCATTATCAGACTTATTAGCGTACACTCGGCGCAGCTTCCGGAAGCGCCACGCCCCGCCCCGCGCCTGGACCCGAATCCGCGGACCTCCGCCGGCGAGCGTCGAGGACTCCTATCCGTCAACTCTCCTTCCCTCACTTTTCCCTTCCGTAAACATCCTTCCAGGTCCTTCTTTCTCGGCCGAGGTCGAGTGCTCCATTGCACGCATTCCCCGACTGTACACCGCTGTTCGGTTCTGCTACAGTTTCATTATTAATGAAATGCTGGCGCGCTCGGGGCTTAAACAAACCATATATTGTTGTTGTCTGTCATCTTGCCATTCTCCGCTCTCTTTGTGATCGCAGTGCCGGGCTGCACATCCGCAGAAAAGCCAGCACTGTCCATACGCCACACTCCCACTCTGCCCCTTGTAGTTATGCAAATGAAAACAAGAAACTCTAGTTCTGCACCAAATACGCTGGACTATACGGTGCATCCGGGACACTACTGCGTTATTTATATTTCTCCCATATTGTTTCAAACTGATGAATAAATACACTGCGAAAACGACTGTTTCCTTAAGATTAAAATACGTTTAAATACCAAAGAAGTCTGCTACTATAAATAATTGGTATGTAAAATCAAGAATTACCCATAACCCTCACCGATACAACTTTTCTCTTCCTTACACTTACAGCATGTTGTCTTTTTTGTAATTCCTCTGAATTTCAAAAATCCTCAAACAGGTTGATAAAACTCTTCAAATCCTACCACCAAATGTGAAACGTTTTCGTGACAAAAGTTTCTGAGAAAATTAACTGATACACAACGCTTCAATTTCTATGAATTCAGATCACAAGGCATCTTGAAAGTTATTCGGAATATATCTGTGTAAACAGGAAAATTAAAGTAAATGATGTGCTAGAGTCAAGAAATATCGAGAGAATCTGTTGAAAATGCACAAGAATACTTATGCCGTATGACATTATCGGAAGAAAAAATTGTTACAGTACTGAAGAACATCTAATTTTTCCAATTGGAAGACGTCAACCGCAAATATCAAATTTAACATTAAGATGTAGTCGTTATGGAAAAATATAATCGTCATTGATTTCGAGATACATAACTTATGACCTTATTTTTGGTTCTGAATTATGTTAATGTTGTGTTTAAATATTTTTAAGAGCTCAGTTGATACCGATTGAGATTTTTCATATTTTATTTGACAATAAATCTACCGAACAACTAAATGTAATCGATCATTAACTGTAATATATGTGACGCGAGTCATTAAAATGTCTCGTCCCGGATAAAAATTGATGAAATATCAGTAATTATTTCAAGTACTGTTCACGTTGAGTCTACCAGAAGGTTGAGCGAATTCTTGTTCTGGCGTAACGGATATTGGGAATAGTGTTTCACACTCGTTTTCGGTCATCAGAGCTTCGTGGGAGTCGGTATAACTCGTATTATTTCTCATGTGAAATTGGCCGAAAGAAATACGTCCAACAGTTGTGGGTATGTCGCTCTTTAGATCCAAATAACGCTGAGAACTGCAAAGGATTAACACGTCGGTTTCATCAAATTAAAGGTTCTAGCCTGGTAGCGAACGATGATTATTCGAGCTTTCGCTAATACGTCCGTGGGATATTGCTTAGGACCATTTACATAAGTAGATAGTATTCCCGCTACGGGGAACGTTGAAAACAAAAATAAATTAACTAAGCATGAGTTTCATGTAAATCAAAACCGAATGCCACAAACAATTCGTATCAGGAGGGATGAAGAGGGGGTGAAATTACAACTGTTAGAGGATAGCTTCAGGAACCAGGATTCCGGATATGGGCGACCCCTGGGAACATATCCGGCGGCCGAGACCCGTGATTTGTGGTCTCAAGGAGGAAAGGACATTCTGAGTTCTGTAGCTTCCTTTGTACCCGCAGTTACTTTTGCCGCTAAGTCAGAAAATTCACGTGTTGGTCGGAAATACGAGACTAGGTCTCGCGAAATCCCAGAAGTTTGAGACGGAATGTACAATTAAATACAACCTGTAGCGAACCAAAGACAACGCTTTATTTTAAATACAAAAAAAATTTATTCACTGTGAAACCACCACCTCAAACTTCTCATTCAAGCTTTACCTGACTGGAATTTACTTTCCAGTTCCCCCTTTGTTCTCAGAAAATTAATTCTTAACGTCCTTTACGGCTGTATTGAATTCAAGCGTCAATCTCAAAGTACAAACTTCTCTGTCAATGCGACTTAGGAGCTTGAAAGATTCTATTTTCACATTGAGGTTCTTGCTAGCTTCTCTGAATCTCACGAGACTTGCTTATGTACCGTTTAACTTGTATTGAAGTAAAGCTGCTTTTCTGTGGTGCAGTCGTGGACGACTTCTATTTCTTCCTCGACGTACAACTTCGTGTCAGTGCCGGAGCAACTGCCGACATCCCGAGGTTGACACAAAGCACTTAGTAAACAATGGATAGTGGAATTTGATGATATTGGTTACCTGTTAAAACCAGTCTTGAACGGATTCGTCGAAATCATGCTTCGGCTCTAAGAATTTGACGTTCAAGTCTGCTCAATAATTTATTTCGTTTATTAACTTGTGCCATTTTTTTCTTTAACGTTTCGTCAATGGAAATCACGGTTAACTTTAACAGTCAAACAAAAAACTTCTAAAAATTCCCTACATTTTTTTCTTTCCTCTCGAACCATCGATGTAAGACATGCAATTAAGATTCTGCGCATGCTACTTTCTTTTGTCATTTTATTTCGGCTTTCTATTTATTACTGACAGCGCATATTTCGTGATTTTGTCTTAATAATTTTATATTCTCTGCACTTTTAAATTTAGTTCTTCGCTGTAGAGTTCGATCGAAAAGAAATATTTTTGAAAACTGAAATGTGGATTAGAAATTTTTTAATTTTTAGACTATATTGGTTATCTGTTATATATAAACACCTAAATGTTAATTGAAATACATCTATGACTCTAAATGCATGCTTTATTTGTTCCATCACGAAGCTTAACCATCATAGTATTGAAAAATAAATACATTTAGTGGAACATAACTAGTTGTTTTTATAAACGAAAGTCCCGACGAGAAAAATAAATTGGCGAAACTTGTGAAAAATTTATATGTGAAAATAAGCAGCAGCATGTACGATTTGTATCTTCACACGGTTTGAGTCGATCTACATCAATTAAGGGTTCCATGTGTGCCAGACTATCAGACCGTAAAGTACAGTGGCTTTCCACCTAGAGATTAGGTCTCGTCCGCGTTCCTTACTCTCGTTAAATACTTTGTACATGTACCTACAATAATTAAAAAACTTTAAAATAATGATAACAGATTTACAGAAGCACACGAAAAAACTTGCGGTAGATGAAACACGGTTTTGGACACTTATTCAGATAGCTGTGTATAGATTCTCTATGGTATAGTAATGCAAGCGTCTTACGAGCATTTTTTTTTATAAATTAAATTGAGGGGACTATTTTGAGTTACAGAGGCTCAATCTCTGAATCTACAGTTTAAAATATCGCTGATCGTGGAATACGGCGTAATGTATGCATTACACGCTAGAATAAAATACAAAATATGTTCAAAATTCTTTGTTGTGACTAAAATAGATGTTGGCGAGTGAACTTTGTAAAGTTTACGTTTTGCTAATTATTCGAAGTTCAGCTAGAAGTCCTATCACACTAAAAAATAAAGCTCACATATATATTTCTATGTAAATCTCCAAAATGGCTACATTTATAAAATAAAACTGAATAGACAGCGAACAGATATGGAAAATCTATACAATAAAAATGGATGTATGTTTGTATGTATGTATTTAAGTTATACAAATTTAAACGCGTGGGCAGATTTCAACAAAAATTGGTACACAAATTCTTCAAAACACGAGATACGGTACTGTGGGGGTGAGAAACATAAAGGTAGAAAGAATTATAGTTGAAAAATGTGATCACTTTGTGTTCAATTACTGCGCGCCAAGATACCATTACACCAGAGAGCGACGTTACTACGCGACGAACAAAGGAATTAGTTCCTTTTTCCGTAATAAAATAAAGCAGAATTATTTTCACGAAATAAAAAGAATAATTTTATCCAGCAATACTCCATCGAATGATAATAAAAACCAATACGAAATACTTTATTATCCTTGCGGAAAATGTGAGTTAATTCTCGTGACTCCAATATGGCGACCATTTGTGAATATAACTAACAATTTCATCAATTTAATCTTTCGTAATGTCTGAAGATTGAGGGACAATTATATCCTGCAATACTCAAGGAGTATATTTAAGAATACTATCTCTAAAGAAATTCTGATGTATGTTTGTTGGGAGTGATGCAATAAAATTCAATGTATTTTATAGCTGTTCAATTAATGCAGTATCGGTCGAAAGTATGAACGCAACTAGGAACAGTTAGATTTAGGTTAAATCACTTCTTGACTAAAGTTTAATATTGATTTAAATACTTGTTTGGGTTTATATTAATAAATACACGGGCAACGCCGGGCACCCAGCTAGTAGAAAATATAGTAATGGAACATTAGGTAAAGGGAGCAGCGGAAAATTATTGAACATCTTCAAATAATATAAACGTGGTTTGAAGTAGACTAAGAAATAGTGAACGTATTTAAAAGTATGTTTCGTGTAATTAATTATTCTGTTCCTAGTTGCATTTCGTAACGTCATCGCAATACTCTTAGTTCTTTTTTGTATATTCGTGTAGCTCATATGTTCATTATTTTATAATTATTACTCCGATTAAAATTTGAAAGACTTAACTTTTCTTGCCATTCGTAAAGACTCGTTTGTTAAGTGTTGAATTAGTTGACTGGATAACGTATTAAGGAGGACTTGGCTTGATGTAAGAGACAAAGTGGCAGGGGTTTCTGATCCCTTCATGCTGAATAATACCGTGGCCTTCCCAAAAAGCGATAATGCTGGCACGACTTTTTCCTCCGCCCCTCTTCGGAGGGCAAATCCAGCGCAAAAGACAAGCTCGGCGGTTTTAAGTCTCCCACACAAAAATGTGATTTACGTTGGAAGGGAAAAGCATAAGAGGGTGGAGTGCGGCAGATAAAATTAATTGTCGTTATTCAAATTGCACAGTTGAGGATAATGCAAGCTGCTTCCGGCGCGTGACCGCACACGCGAGTGTTTCTCTCTCTTTCTCTCTCGAGTCGTTCAGTCGAGAGGGGGAGTCGCCCCAGAAAAAAAAAGGGCATTACCGGCCCTGGAGGGGGCAGCGGTGATTGCGTTAGAGAGGAGGGAAGGTCGGCAAGACGCTGAGAAGGAACTCACAAAGCCCGGTCCATGCATCTCGCGGCAATTAGCACTTGCTTAAGTTGGCCGGGACAATGGCCTGTTCTCGGAGCGCAAGACGCGAGGGCCGGTCCAGAGGCCCCTTTGTAACCCTTGTTCCGGGCTGGACGCAGCATCCGGCGGGGGTGGAGGGATCTGATTCACATTTACAGTGTTTTGCGGACCCAAAAAGCGGCGCGTGTGTCTGCAACACGCATTTCGCATCAACGACGAGGGGCTACGCCACGCACTTAGTCTCCCTCAGAGCTGGGTATGTCACGAGACGTGGGAAATCGGAAAAACTCCGGTCTCGCATAACCCGTTAATGGACACCAGGCTATGAACACACAATTTTCGTAAGATATTTAATTTCAATTTTGTTCCTGCTGATTACTTTCCTCTACTATCCATATAACATTTATCGAACTGTTAATCTCTCCTTAAGTTCCATTTAGTCACGATACTAATTTCAAAACACAATTTCGTGTAAACAGAAACAGCTGTGTAGAAACAATTTTAAGGCACAACTTTCTAATGAGTTACTAACTGATATAAAGTGATTTGTTTGCTATCTAGTCGGTTATTTTTTGGTAATCCTCCTTGACACGCATTCCGACTTCCTGAAAGTGATAGGATATTTTATATCTATTGTTCCTTCTCTTCACGACATATATTTGTCTCGTATACCTCGGCAGATTTCTTGAAGATACTTCTTATCGAATTTGGTGCCGCTCGGCCGATTTGATCCGTTAAATTTAATTTGGGTGCGTACACTTAACTTCAAAAATTGTCCGTGTATAAACAGAAGTAGTTAAGTGACTCAGGTGTTTAAGTCTCATATAATTTCATACTTTATGCACCGAAGCTAGGATCGGAATCAAAAGTTCGAGGGGGGAAAATAAAGGTGGGATACCAGTATGACATATTTAATAACGATTTCTTTGTTGCTCTTCAGCGACATTCATTGAGTAAGTGCTGCAACAAATGGACAGGAGGGGCTTCAAATCCAATTTCCGATCATTGAATCCAACGTGGAGAAGACCTACATGAGTGGCGAATTATAATAATCGCGTGTCGAACTGAGGGTTGGTGAATCAACGCGATTGCCATCTCATCTGCGAATGGATGAAAACTGCGCAGCTTAACAGAAGATAAGACAAATATAATATATATTTAAAATTACGCGCGACAATTATTATGCTTCATCTGATTTTTCTCAGGGATGAAAAAAGAAAAATTATGGATATTCAACTGGAATTTTTATGTAAACAGATAATGTAATTTCTCTAATAGTATGCCATGGTTTATACTTTCAAGATATAGAAGCTCTGAAAACATTATAAAAATCAGCTAGATTTTCAATCAAGAAGTAGCTCGTTTAATCTTTTCAAACCATTAACTCGTTATATATCAGAGTAGGAAGTAATGAACCTAGTTTGCTTTTTAAAAGTTTAAACCTGCACGCTGACGTGGCGGCTTGTGATTGGTGCTTGGTCATTGCCGTTGTAAGCTGTGGCGTCATTCCCTTTACACAACACGTTGTCTGTGTGACTGTGTTACCATAATTAATTTCTAAGTTAAATTATATATACATATATATATATATATATATATATATATATGACGGTGTAACTTGTCACTGGCTAAATAGAGCTAAGCTATGCTTGTTATTTATGTTAATTTTAGCAAGAAGAACTTGAAATTCTGACTTATATTTTCATTAAATGCCAACGATCCAAAGCAAGGCGATCTATATACTACAACAAAACACTAATTAGTGGTGATAAACCAAATATTTGTTATTAAGCTTTAGATGTAACACATTAACTGAAATAAATCATAATCGTAAATCTGTGTACATAACTGCGGTTTAATCTGTCGTTTTCAGTCAATAACTGCCGTAATAAGTTGTGACTTCCAGAATATCATGCTGTATATACACCTGGCTCTTTGTGTAACAGACTCTTTTTACCTTTTGTTGAGCTTCGACTCTGAAAGCCCTGGGAAAGTGCAGGTAAATCTTGGAAGTCACCTCAACAAAGCCGCATTCCTGGACTCTCTAAATGTACCCAAATCTCAAAACTGGTGCACCTGTTCGCCCCCGCGGTACAAATAACTCACGCATGTTTGTTTGCTTAATTACGGACTCACTAAATAGTAAACAAAGACGTAAATTACTGTGAAGGCATGTCTTTAAGCGTTTCGTTGGGCTGTAAAAGAAAGAGGCCATATATCAAGCTCGGCATAGCTCCATAAAACACCTCTTGGCGAAAGAAAGTTATCACCGCTGTCAGCGCTTTGACGAAATTAGTGCTTCAATTGAATGGTCAATAAAAAGGAGCCAAAAAGTTACGAAATAGTTGCGTAGGCGCTTTATCAAATTAATTGTCGTACTTCGTCATAGGTTGTAAGGAAATATTTTTTATTGAACCAAAATGGTAGATAAATTCTTTTGATTTTGAGTCTTTAAAATTAATGAAGAATTTGTACCTTTTTTATTTCTTTAATCTTGATATTTAAAACATTTGTATTAAAACTAACCTGCAATTTCTCTTATTGTAATTTACTTTTTATACTGTTGTTTTTTTTCGGTTTCTAGAACTTTGAGATTTAAATCAATGCAAATTAACTTACGTAAAAAAATAAATACACTCCAAAGTTAAATAAAACCTTTTTTTATACCCGTACCTGATTCGATGTCACTGACCACGATTCGCGAATTACCGATGACTCGACCCTTAAAGGTCATTCAGCCACATTCCGTTGGGAGGTACAACAAAGACCCTGGGGGTACGGGGGTGTCTATAGACTGCTGCTACTCCATTGTGGCTGAATGGAGGAAATCTCCCGTTAAGAAGGCAGCCAGCTCACGGAGTCATGGGCACCTGTTTCTTATATTTATATATGTAGTTTCTGTGTTTAAAATCCTATCTTCGGAAATACGTAGGGTGAATTTCTCTTGGTAATGAAACCGAGAGAACTAATTTATTAAACTTGTTTTTAATTTTAAAAATAGAGGACTCATTGTCTGTTTCTCGTTTCATATCTTGACCTTCGTAGTGGTTAAATTAGAAATAACTGTGTAAATTAATATATTTCTTTTGATTCACATCCAATCAGTATTATTTGGACTTTCGTTGGTGACTGAATCATTCAGCGCCATTCTTATAAAATTTCAATCGTTATTGCCAAAAATTTGTTAATGGACAGATAAACTCACTATTTAGATTGACTGCAATCGCTAGTATTTATAGAATGAGTGTATTAAAAAAATCATTTCTTCTAAATCATACAGAGCAACCCGATAACAGTTGCATATATTTAGGCAAATCATGGCATAAATAATAGGTACAACATTTTTGGAACAAAATAACTTCATATTCATTACATATTTTAAACAATAAAATGTTTGTTTTCCGATTATTTGTAAACCTAAAGCCATAATATTCTAATTAATAATTGCCGGTTTAACAACCGGAATTAATTTTGTGTTCTAAAATTAATTTAATCGATACTCTGGAAAAGCATAAATAATCAGCATTAAGGAACTATATATTCAATTACATTTTTTCTTAACTGTTTTATCTCGATGTAGCTAGTTACATTTATAAAATCAAACTATACTTCATTTTTTTAGAGTAACAGGCGACATGAGGGTAATCCACGTTGTGGCAACTCCCCTTTAATAGCATAGGAAGGGATTTGAAAGGAGGGATGCGGAAGGGTAGAGGAAGGTAACCAAGGGTTAACTAGGGCCCCCGGACTATAGTATAAGGATCCTACCCAGCATTCGCCTAAAAGTGATGTAGAACAAACCCTAGAAAACCTGCATAATGTTGGTCGGGCATTTGGTACTTGTCCCACGCCCTTCCGAAGGCGGGAGAGGGGTTTTCTGTGGGGTCGCAGCTTTCCCCTCGCCGTGCCTTGATCAGTTTAGGAGGCAGCTGGCCGACTACTCCAAGAGGAATAGCGGACAACTCTTACCGTATGCCCAAGGTCTGCGACCCCGGAACATACACCTCTCAAAACAGGCTGAGGTCACAGTGTTCAAACAGTCACGTAGTTTATTCTTTTAATGTGTCATTTCAACCAGGAGCTGTCGGTTATTCATAACCATAATAGTTTGATGTTGATACTAAACATTTCTGCTTCCACGTTCTTAATCTTTTAGCGACTATCCTGCAGGATACAACAAGTACATTATTGATAATTTTAACAAATACTCTAAGTGAAGTTAAACATTGGTGTTTATTCTAAACGCATTTAATTTTAAAATAATATTGCCATAAATAATGAATAGCCAATACTCTTCAGATAAGTTGATAAGAATTAGTTGTATTAGCGTCGGTTGATTATAACTTGTCCTGACTGTTCTCACGCCTTTCTGTTTTCCTTTTAATGCTTCTTCGTTTCCGGCAATGCTTCCGTTCGTCCGTAGACACGGCCCAATCGCGGGGTGTCCTCATTAGTCGTTACAGTGCGTTTAAACCCTCGTATCCTCTAACAGTCGTTGTGCTTCCATCTTTCGATACGTGGTTTAGTTTCTTACTACTAATAAAACCGTATCTCAGATCACAGTCCTGTGCACGTCGAAACGCGTCGGCATCCATCGCACTAGATCTGCTCTTTTCTGTGTTGCAACAGTAATCCAGCCATTCTTTGAATAATAAACGTAGCACCTCCTAATAGTTAAATCCATCTTACAAGGTTTCTGTTTTATTGTTTTAATTTTTTTTCTCTCTCCTATTGGGACATTTGTCATGGATCGGGTATTAAATTTCGTAACGCCTTACTTTGCGATGTATGTTTTTATCTTTTGCGTCTGCTTAATTTAATTACACTGCAAAAAATGTAATAAAAAAAAGGACAGGGAGTCAGAAGCCACTTTCTGTATCTGTTCGCCGTCGTGGACCACGATTTGGCGAGGGCTCGTCCGTGACGGGCCAGCAGGGCGCATTCCACTCGGGGATACGACACAGACCCCGGAGGGTGTTGAGTGTCTGCAGACCGCGAGTCCGTGGCGGCCAACCTGAGCAATCCCTAGATAAGGAGCGCGGGCGAGAGGCGAGCGAATCAATCATGGCCGCTGTCAGTGCCGGGCTGTTTATGTTGGTAATTGTTATCCGCGATCAACAGGTATTTAGCGCCGGGTTGTGCCGGGGCGATATCGGGGGCGGCCCCTCTACATGCCCCGCAACGCTAAAGCGCATCATTAAAATGTATATAGATGCGGCCGGCCCTTGTTTATTTTCCCGTCCGTGGGCGATTCGCCGCGGTTGTTTAGGAGGTGAGGTACAGTCGCTGTACAGCGTGGCTCACCTGGACAGGATCTTGGACACGCATCCGTGGGAGACGCGCAGCTGGCGGGAAATGTCACACGGACGAACGCCGTTGTGCGCCAGCTCCACGATGCGCTGACGCACCACGTCGGGCAGAGGGCGTCCGTTCACGAACACGCCGCCCAGCTGGTTCACTCCTCCGTGGCCTGCGAACAAAAAACAAACACCGTCACAAGTCTCGAAAGGAACCACCTCCTCAGCTACGTAAAGTATACATAGAAAAAAGAAACGTTCTCGTGAGTCATCAGTTATATGACTATCAACTGCGTCTCATACCAGTTACATTCGACAGATTTGCATCAAGAATAGACATTTAACAGTATTGCAAAAAAAATTACTAACTCTATCCTTACGTCATAAACATTGTCTGATTCCTGGTTGACTAGCCAATTCTATATATTTTATCACTAAATGCACGAGTTGAATATTCCATGACTGTTTCACGATTAGTGAGCTGAATAACTGATTACACCGCTTAAACGTGTAATTTCGTAAATAACTTTACTTATATACAAAAATTGTTCTTTTCTTCCCCTCCACGTGGGTAGCGGTTTCTTGATGGATTCTTTATTAATTTTTACACGTCCTAATGTATCTGCAATAAATCAATGACTATTCAACACACTGAATTCCCCTTCAACAACGCCGAACAAGTAGCAATTGTTTGGTTTCATACCGTTCAGAATGGCTGAAAATTAAAAACTCTAAGAGTTTACTCAAAGTTTTTTTTCGCAACGTAGCACATGAGTATTCTAAGCATACAAGTAACATTTTGCAGAAGTAGGTATTCCAATACTTGAGCATTTCGTCGAAATCACCGTACTAACGAAATGGGATAACAACCAACTATTCCTCGGACTTAATTTTTTAATACGACACCGGCGGTTTTGACTTCACAGAAGATTTGAATAATATATTTAATGAAACAAATTTCGATGCTCGAGACCAACTGAAACGGAAAGGCGATTGACCCGCAATACTGACTCGTGCTTCCCTATCTACTTTGCAACAAACCGGACTCGTGCCGGTTATGTTCGAACCGATAAACGCACCTCCACCATAACTCGCATTTCTCAACATAAATCCTATTTTCGAATGTTCCAATGTCCGTGTCTAATAAATGAATGATTTGATAGATATACAGATTAGGCCACGAATTTCCTAAAAATTAAGAACAAGGTTGGACTAAAAGAAAGTAGAACATAAATGTATTTTCACGTATATCCGCAGCTGCTGTCATCGGAAGAGCGTGGGAAAAGTACCACATGCCAGACCTACCTGATACAGGTTTTTCTAGCGGTTTCCCTACATCACTTTTAGGCGAATTGCCGGGTAGGATCTTTAAACTACAGCCCGGGGACCCTAGTTAACCCTTGGCTACCTTTCTCTACCTTTCCGCATCCCCTCTTTCAGTCCCTTTCCTATGCTATATGAGGGGACTGGTCACTATGTGGATTACCCTATATATAGCCTGTAATTTTCATTTATAACAGATAGTGACCTCAATTGGCCGTATTATATATTTTAAATGCTCTTTTTCATGAGTTAATCGCGGAAACGGAAAATAATTTTGTTACTTTTTCTTCTCCTATGTAAAAGTAGTCTGTTATTGATTTTTTTCAATGACATGGCATCTTTATTCCATATTGTTGCTGTCAGCGTGAGAAACGCCAATTTATCGGAATTATCATTATTTCAGCGGATAGTTTTTACGAGGTATAATAAATTTTTCTGATGTCACGACAAATCACAGAAAGTGTGTAAAGTTTTATCATTATTTTTTTTATAAATTGTTATTCTAATACGTTGAACTGTCACGAAAACAGCTAGCGTTGATCCTCTATAAATTCGTCCTTTATTCAGTTTCATTTTTTAATCAAGCTGGCAGCGATTAATCGTAAGATATTATGAATTCGGGAGATAGTTTCGATTTCTCGCAGCCTTGAAGGACTCATCGATGGGCAGTTAACCTTGCAAAAGAAATTCAAGGCCGACTGCCGCAGACACATTTCTGTAGTGCAGTATTGTAAAGCTATATTACTATTTTTTAAGCGTCTGTATTAACGATCAATCTATGAGCCTTATTAACCATAATAAGGAGTTCTCACGTTTCATACACTGTAAGCGGAAGAAACATGGATGGTCTCTAACATTGGCGACACTCAAAGTCGTTGCATTAACGAAACCGATAAGTGTTTCAATTTTTACTGTACCTCTTATTTAGTTTTTGCAAGTCATTTAAAGTGCAAGGGATATATTAGCTGGTGGAATTCATAAATAAAAGTTTGAAAGTGATGAATAGTGGCGTCAGGCTTGGACCGCCATGTCTACTTGGTTCATGGTGTAAGAGCAAAGGGCGTACGGAAGGAACTCCGGCCTTCAAAAACCCTCGAAAATGGAAGCCAGAGTTTTGTGTGACACGCGAGAAACGAAGACTCTTCAAAGAGAATTAAAAATCGGTCGCGTGAGGGTCTCACAAAGACGCCGGGCGTCGGAGTTTTTACATACTAATGGTTCAAGGAGCCCGGAGTGCATTAAGCTGCCGATAGGGGACGGAGGGATGATAAAGTGGTGATCATTTTCCGTCTGGCGAAGGGAATAAGAACGTCCTTGTCCGGAGCGGCGGCCTTGCCGTGTGAATGGAGTGTGTCCCGTCCCATTCATACGCAGCCGCAGGAATGCCGTAGCCGGTGGCTAGAGGCTAGCTCCACTTCTTGCGGCCATCAATCGCGTACGTGCTCTGTGCGGAGAACAATGGCCGACTGGCTAGCTCATTAGCCGTCGGTTATGCGTGTGCGCGTGTGGTCCGCGCTATTACGCGACTTTACGACGCGCGACGTCGCCGGGTCCCGCTCATTAGGACGACGCCGACAACGACGCCTTGTTTCTCCGTGAGGGCGCGCTTCATTTAGCGTCGGCGTGCGACTAAAATTCAACACAAAACCGTATTAACAATGATTAATTTAACTTCACAACCTCAAAGGAAATACGAAAATAATATTAACCGTCGAGAAAAAAAAATCATCGTTTGCATATCTACTCAGGCAGTAAAAACGTTCGCGTGTTACTATAATTAGTGTTATTATATGATAATTATATTTCTATTTTATTACAGAGCATATTTATAATTCTAATAAATTATACATCAGGCTACTCATTAACATAATTTCCAATAATTTTACTGTGGCGTCTGTATATAACAATAGAGTTAAATAGACGGTAATAGATGTTATTGTCCACTACTTTTGAAAATATTCGTCGTAATGTAAAACTTATCCTAAGCAAACCTATGTGTTGGTAAGATTAAACCATATTGATTTATTATTGTATTTCTAAGAGAATCGAAATGATAATGTTAAATGACGTACTTCTATTTCGAATTCGTTATATTAATTACTGTATATGCGATGCTGAGGTTTAATTTTGTGTGCGTATTGATGTGCAAACGGCTCATTTAGTACTGTAATTAGTGATGAAGTGAGCGAATATATTCACGATATCAAAGGCAACAGCTTTATTTGTGATACAGACAACATATATAAAGGAAGGAAGACAGAAAGATGAGGAAAAGATTGACTGATTAAGCATAGGTGAAGGAAGCGACACACGTGCAGCAAAGGACCTTTATCCCCACCACTCTCATTTTCCGTTGAGCAATCATTATCCAGTGAATATTAAAACACAAACTTCTTACATTAAGGATAGTACACTTTTTTTGGTTGTCCACGACACTCGTTACTTGACTTTGAGGTTCCTGTATGGTGAAAAACATTTATCGTTCAATTAATGTTGTAGGAGAATTCTTTCTGGCCGAACTATAGGTCAGAAAATAGATTAATAAAGGAAGCTTGTAAAGTGCCTATTATATTTTACATCTACATAAGCGTTGTATTTATTTATTTATTTTGTAAGATTCACCGTAACTTTTGTTGTACATTATGCTACCATTTTCACGTGAATTTAATTTATGCGCCTCTAATATACAAAAAAAATAGTTGTTCACAAAATTTATCGTAATTTAATTGATATCAGTAATTAAATGTGTAATACACCGTATTTGTGGTAAGGACACGATGCAATGCCTGTATGCAGTCTCGCAGAACGCTGTGAACGTCTCAGTCCAAGCGACGAGTGCATCGTGGAACTTTCGCTGGCGTTGGGGTATATCAAACTGAGCGAAACTAAAAAAAGGGTTACGTCTTATGTGGCTCGTCGTCGACACATGGCATAATTTAGCACAGTTCGGCAATCTGGAGCGTCGGGGTGAAGACGGCGCCCAGAGTTAATTGGCCGACGCCTGGAAACCCGAGCGCTGCCTTACCTAATGGCCATGCCCTCACCTCGCCTCACCTCGCCTCGCCTCGCCTTAATAATTATACCGCTACTCGGGGATTTGTTTGCTTGAGTCTTACTCCGTCTGGCACGACTTAATGGACGGAGACAGACAACCTAACAGCTGAGGGCTCGCATGTTCCGAATACTACGACCAAAGCTTTCGTAGTATCGTCTGTATATAAAAAAATATAGGAGTATAACTTTTTGTACTGTACTGTTACAGATGTTTGGGAATATTTTAACCCAAGAAAAAAAAGCTATTTTCTGAGTGGCTCGTAGAGAATAACATAGCGTGTACTCAAACATGAAAATCATAGACTTGGTAATTATAACACTACCAGATAAAAAACCACTCTGAAGACTAAATGCACCGCGTGCCTTCATCCCCACAACTCTAATTTCCGTTTAAGTAACAACACAAACGCGAATATAGCATTATCTTAGTTTGATAATACGCGACATTACAGTAACAAGGGTCATCAAGTTTAATCTAATCTTAGGAAAGGGTATTACCAAAATTAGACTATCCGCCAACTTCTCCTCGCCTTTATAATTCTTTTATAAACTTCATATAAACGTTTTCGACAAGAAAGAGAAATAAACAAAATATTCGATCTTTAGGTGCACATCACAATATATACGAGATCACACAGTCTGATACCAATCATTTGAGGTGACAGACAAAGAACTGGATTTTACACATTCTAGAGTTGCTAATGTGTTTTGAGTGTGATTAATTGATTTTATAGATCTGTTTATTGATTAAAAGCCGCTGTTAAATGATATGTATTTTTAAAAATTTAAGAAAATTTATGGTGGATTATTAAATAAATTTTATAAATCAAATATAAGCCAACGCTCGTGAAATATTGTAATTTTGACCGGTCTATGATTTAAATCTTAAGATTACCCAGCCTCAAATTAAATGGCTTTAACCGTCTCAATTCTCTTCCATATATTTTCTCCTAGTCTTACTTATAGTGATGGAATGGGTTGGAAATTAACATTAAAATTTTGGCAATGATTAAAATCCACCCCAGGCAGATGGAAAATGTTTACATACATAAAATCATTACAATTTTAACAGGTAGGAAAACAAAAACTTTTTTACTCAAAAATAAATATTTAAATAACTGTTTATTTTTAGAATTTTTTCTGTCTCTGTGAAACAAAGAATAATTGGATATAAAACGCAAAAATGTTAATTTAAAATAAAAATATAAATTTGTATTCATGTTATAGTTTTTTCAACTAAAATGAACACATTATGGAACAGTGAAATATAAAAAAGTTATTACAGTACGTATATATTATTCTGAAATAGAATAATTACAGAAACTTTAAAGTACTGCTATGATTTGCATGTTTTATTGCAAATAATACGGTTAAATTTATTATAAAATATTTTTGACGTAATTTAAATTTAGTTCTTGTTATACTTGGCGTTTTTAATTTGTGAGACTTAACACTGATGTGGGCCGGAAAATATTAATAGTGTTGATCGCGCAAACAATTGATTCGGACTTTAGCTATTAATACTGTTTATCTAATGTGTAAAAGAATTCCCAGGTGTGTTACAATTATTTTGAGAAAAATGTGTCGAAGTGAATATTACAGGAGATCGAGATGGGAGCTTTTCCAATCCGTTTCGAAACAACACGTCGGGCATTTCAATTTCCTGCCGGTGAAAGTTTTATTTCGCCAGATCCGTATCTGTCATTAATCCGACAAAACGTAGGACAACGCTTTGCAATTTCATTAACGTGGTCGCTTTAATGTTTGCTGGTCCGGGGCTGATCGTATCTCCGGCGTTGAAAGTGCACAGCTTGTCTCACGACGGTTAAAACGTACTAATTGATAATTACACCTTTTGAGGGAGTCAACTGTGTCTGTTACAGCCAACGCGCACGAATACAGCGGCTGCAAAGTGTTTCGGACGAAAGAATTATATTTTAAAAAGGAACAGAATATTCTTTAAGGAAATGTTTTCTCTAAGCAAGAAAAGATGAATTTCATAAGGAAACCGCTATTTTAATCTATATCAACAATTATCAAACTGAAAAATAAATATTTTATATATATAAGCAAGGGAAGTTCTCAACGTTGTCGTGAAAAACTTCTGTTTTTAATCCTTTATATCTCTGTGTCTGTAAACGTACCTACAATAAAATTGTCTACACGACAAAATTCGTCTACACGAGAACTAGACACCGGAAAGCTGTAAATAATAGGAATGTATAGGCTAAGCTAAAAATATCTCAACATCATTTCTGAAGCCGGGTAGTAAAGGTTCAAAAGAGGAGAGGAAGAAGGCACGACCCAAATATATTTAATACTATCATCATAATTATTTTGAACCAACATTGTTACTCAAATTAATGAGGCCTACATAACGCGAAGAAAGATATAGAATTATATAATTGTTTAAGATTTTTAATTTCCTTAAGGGAAGGATGAGCATCCAAAAATTTTAGCTGGAGACTTATTTGTTAACAATGCCAAATAATCTTATTGACGTATCGTTTAAAAATTGTAATTCCGCATATAATAGATAGTTTATCTAGACTTAGGTAGAATCTCGACGCCTCAAAAGTGGGAACGGGTCAAGAATCGATTAAGCGACTCACAATCGATATTGGTTTTTGAAATCCCTGTAACTAAGGGGGGGGAGGTAAGAGATTATCTGCTGCAGCAATCTAATTACGAGGGGTCAGATGGCAGATAAGCAGTACACATATGCAGTGTTAAGTGGCGTAATTAAAGCGATATGATGGAATAGGCCTACCGGAGCACACTCACACTCGCTTCGTACACAAAATAAACTCCACCACGTTCAACTATATTATTCAGAGTGACTAATTTTTTTTCCTGTATTAGAATTTTAATTTAGTAGGCACAACGTGTACGGAAAATTTATCCCAACCCCGAATCACCTTGACAGTCTACTTCTCGACACCAAGCAAATTCGAATGTTTTCGATTACTTAAACTTTCAGGTTAACTTCGACCGAGTGTACATGAATTAAATCAATAATTTAAATTTATGTATTAATTTTGAAAACAGTTTTATGCCCACAATTCCCTGTGAAAGACAGTAGTAGTCTTAAAATTCACTAAGAAGTGGGAAATAAGTATACTTAAAATTCTAAATAATTGTTTCATTAAATTACATTTTTCAATTTTATTAACTACTCTTGGGTCGAAAGTTCTAAAATTCAAATAAAATTATTGATCAAGTCATATTTATTACAATTATATTTAAAAAAATATTTCAGGTAATGCCACCATTTTTCGATCTATCTATATGATTTTATAATTTTTGATGAAATATAATGTTGTTTCTAAATTGTTATATTTTTAAAATTAATATAATATACAATATAGAATCCGAAATTCAATTTTATATAACTTTCTTAAGAAGACGAATTAAATATTTTGGAATTTTTAATAGCAGATTACAGATAGAAAATATAAGCAACGATTACAATAAATAAGGATTTGTATAGTTTTGGAAAAAAAAAATTTAAAATTATTGATGTAATTTTGTACATTTATCTTTTTTTCCTGGTCTTTATTCAAATGTTTTTAAACTAGTATTTTGAAATCAAATTTTAAATTTTAAAGAAAATTAAAATTCATATTTTCTAAAATTATATAAAATGTATATAATTAATATAATTGATGTTTTGTTCGTGGAAGGGACAACCGCTCGCTTTCTTTCATGTAAGTTGTTTGTGTTACACAGATATACAAGCTAAAATTAAAGAGTTTCTTTAGTAACAACTATATACAAATAAACCCAATAATTATTATATAAGCTACGAATAAGTATCTGTAAGAGAAAAATAATTCAGCGAAAATAAATTTAGCTATATTTCAACGAATGCTTATATTTCTTGGTTTTGTCGTCGGAAGAAACACTACTGTGTACTATATGTAAAAACGTTTCAACAAGGCAAACCTTACTCTCCCATAACGACTCGTCTTGTGGTTTGGATTACGTATTGAGTGGGTTGTTTGATTTTATTTTCAGTGAGTTTTTTTGCAATTTGTCGAGTCCGGGAGACGCGGGAAGAAATTCGCCGGGCGAACCTTCAGTTTCGTGGGCCAAAGCACAGCGTCTACTCGCCCTGCAAATTCAACCGCGGTTTCGGTTCGTAAAAACTATGCAGTGACACGTAATTAACTGATTGCTTGCTTATATTTCGACTTCAAGAAACAGTTCCCTTATATTTCCAGTTTAAAACACAAGAATCCACAGTCACTTTCAATTATTCAACACTGGGTAGGAAAATTGTCTTCAGCCGAAAAATAGTTTTAGTTCAACGAGAAGACGAATTGTATACGTTTTCAGCGATTAATGAGAATGAGAAAAATGTTTCAATTGAGAATGACCGTTTATTTGTCCTCGTTGCTCTTGGCAGGTCCTGAAAACTGCCCACTGTTTTGGTCCAAATGAGAACAAGGAACGATCAAGTGCGACGGTGGAAACAACACAAATAAATCTCGCCGTTGTTGGAAGCACAACAACGTGATTATTGCGAATGGAAGCATTGTTTACGAAGGTCCTTAAAATAATATAATTGGAAAAAGAAAATTTTAGAATATATCTTTCATCCTTCTTGGATACTGTAAAACAAACTATATAAATGAATGATTTTCTTTTACTGGTTAAAAGTTAAATAAACCGAGAAATTCTTGCTCTAGGTATTTTTAATTAACAATCGATTAAGAGAAGAATTTAAGAATATCTTTGGATTTTTAAAGATTTTATAGCAGTAGTCAATCCTGACTGAAGTCTTAAATTATAAATCGCTTTCCTGTGACCAATTTTCGTTAGCATTTTTTTTATCTTTATAAGAAATAATATAAACCTTTTTTTATTCATGAATACTATGAAAATGTTCACTAAAAATTAATATTAATAATATTAATATATGTAAAAATATTTTAATTATTAATTTAACACTAAAAAATAATATTTCTTCTTAATCCCTAAAAAACTATTACTAACGTTTTGTTTTTCTCCAGGTGCAACGTGGTGATATGTTCCTTGGTAAGTAAAATTTGTGTATATATATTACCATACTAATCCTTGTCGCACAAATATTCAATGTAATTCGTTTCTTTTGAATTTTGATATTTTGAGATTATTGTCTCTTAATGTAAGCCACAACGAATTAGCGGTTTATTTCAACGTAAATCATTTACTGAAGTTAATTCTTTTACTTATGAAAAATAATGTGCGACAGCAACTGGAAGGTTGATTAGTCTTTTCGTTCGGGAACAATTCAATAGTTTTTATAGGTGTCTTTACGAGGATGACACTAATTAAAAATACGTCTCTTTCTTATTGTTGTCACCTTATATAGTCACTATAAATAATTATGTGCGTTTTAGCACTTTTAATGTTATTCTCAACTTGTTTTCCTGTCAGTGGTTTAAATGTAAATATTTTTATGAAATTTCGAGATGTTTCTTCATTTCAGAATTTAAACTGTAATGGTTTAATAGTTAAAGTTTATTTAATCTGATATGTTTAGAATCTTTTACAGTATATTTTTTTCTGAGTGCAATGAACTAATCCCGATTGTCTCTTTAGAGCGTCTCTTCAAATGAACTTTTTTTCCCTTTTTCTATTTCAGCCAGGACGAGTTTTATGTGGGTGATTTTAAGTTAATCCTATTAAGGAAACTTGCCTGCAGCGGAAAGCGATCTATAGATTAGACTGAAATCACTTAAGCTTTCGTAGAGGGACAGCGCTGTTCCCTTTCAGGATGCAAATTTCCGTAATATACAGGGTGTCGGGCTGACCTATTTAATTTGCATTGTTCGGGTTATCTCGGAGGCGGATCTGGTTAGGCGAAGAAGGCTTATCTGGTTTCCGTACACAGGCATAACTAGCGGGGGTGAGGGAGGTGGTCTTAGCGGAAGTGTAAGCCATATGTGACAAACCGCGCGGCTTAATCGCGTGGGGGCCAGAGAGGCGATGTTTTAACGCGATTTGCCTGCTTCAAAAAGCTCTCTCACCCCACTCCATCTAATTCGCGCCCTGCCACACCCAATTAGGACTAATAACCCAGTCCCTTAAACAGCAACAGCATCGGTCTGGGCCCTCCCTTGGAGCAGATATTGCGACGCAGAAAACCGCATCTGCTGCGAATCTCTCTCAGTCCATTATCCCCAGCGGCTGCCGTAGAATACCAATAAGCGAGCGCAGGACGGTCCATTTCTGTTCCAGTAAATTAGATCTGCCTTGTCTGGTTTCCTTCGACCCGGCGCCAGCCCCTCCACAATAACAAAATATTCCACGCACGTCGGCCAGCCCAATCTGCACATCATTTTCCTGTCTCCCCGCAAAACTTTCTACTATTCCTACTACTACGTCTACTTTAAAACTCCATCTCAGTAATAAGAGGAAAAAACAGTCGTCCTTGCCGATGAACGGAGAAAGTAACAGTAGCAGGAGCAGGATTTACTCTTATTAATTATACAATATTTATAATGTGAATATATATTGAATTTAATAATTGTCTTACATAGAAACAAACTCTAACAATGATAGCCCAGGAGGAGGTAAAATCATAAATTGAAGATGAAACTCCACCCTCTGTATCAGGACCGAATCCATTACGCTTATTCTAAAATTAATAACTTCATATATTTACGTTCAATCTTTTAACCCTTTCACAAACCTATTTCTATTTTATTGAACGCTTTAGTTTATTTACCATAATTTTATCGGAAGCTCTGAGTGAGTTTTCGACGTCCGGTATGTTCACTATCATCTTGTGATTTGTGATTTATAACCTCTTAATGTTTTGCGAAATTCATTTTTCGTTACCATATGTAATACAAACATATTTCACGAGACTCGAGTTTGTTTCGAAACATTTCAAAAATAATCTGTGACACTACGTCCCTGACATAAGGTCAACTGTAGTTTTCTACGAGAATAGACGTTATGTCGGGTGAACATTCACGTGAAAGTATTATTATCCAAGGTGCGCGTCTAGCAACGAGGAATGGATTAATCTGGTTAAAGGTCCACTCAAGAGAGGAGGTATCATCCTTCGTAAATGTCTAGGGATGAGTATTATTGATCGAAAATATCATTTTATCCTACAATTCAAATAATTTTCCAGTTAAGAACTCAATTTATTTATCATCGAAAATTATCTGAGTGCGAGTTTGCAAGAGAGATTCCTCACATGAAGTCAAATTGTGTACCGGTTCACGTTATTTGAACACAATGGTCATCGTTGGCTAAATTTCTGTACGACGCCGAACGTCAATTTCTTATCAGATTCAGTGCAATTAAGGGGGCGCTGGCAATGAAATGTGGCTGCGGTTGCCAGCGGCGGTTTTTTTGACGTGAATCAGCTTGCCATTGCGATCACGTACCGAAATCAGGCTTTATTTTGTCAATGAGCGGCGGAGGTGGTCCGCTTTTTATCAAGCCCGTCCGTCTGCTTCTGGAAGGTTGTATATTTGCCACGATCTGGCTGGCAGACGCGGAAATGCCGATCGACGAAACAAGCGCGAGGATTCCGCAGCCTTATGTTCCGAAACTACTGCCAGAACAGCTTTTACCATCAAATATTAATTTCTTCAAACGATATTTAACATACAGTATAATCGCAAATCTAAAAGTGACTTGTGTGTTATTGTCATTTCCCTTCCACAGTTTTCGCAAACTGGAAACAATTCATTTCACGTAATTGAAACGAATACTAGACAATTTAGCAGTGATATTAACAGAGCGATGAATTTCAATAAATATTTACGAGACTACAAAAAATAACTAATTAATGCCGACTATCACCCTCCTCCTGGGTTAGTAAATTCCATGTGTTATTCTCATTGCGGAGATTTTTCTGACTTACTGTAACCAACCACGATATAAAATTTTGCAAATTTTACAATTCCATGAAACACTCAGAACTATTGCCAATAATCCATATTTCAAGGAATGGACCAGCTGCAATCTGAAAAAGATTGTGGTGAAATCACGACCAGTAAATATCTCGTACATGTACCTCAGCAGCGACAATAAATAACCTTAGTTATGAAAATTCGCCATTGGCTAAGATGTTGACGCGACTATAAACAATAAATAATTAAAAATATATCCCGTATTGACATTGAATTCAGTCAAAAAAAATTTTTAAGTGGAAATATATTTCACACCGAGGGAAAAAAAAACATTACAATAAATCTGAGAATTACTGAGATTTGTAAACGATTTTTCTGTTTACATTTGTAAATGCTTAGCTAAATCCAACAACATAAAAAGTTAATTGTTTTTAGAACAGCTTTAAATATCTGAGAAAATTCCGGAAACGTATTGTTTGCTAGAATTTTGTGAAGCAAAATAGAGTCGATGTATTTTATACCCAATTACCCCCAAGTCCTTCTACCACTTTAAGAATCTATACGAGAATTTTAACCGAAAAAGGAAGTACTTCCGGTTCAGCACTTGATACGTGCAATGCACTTCTGCTGAAAATTAATTTGGTACTCAAACATTCGGTAGGAATAGGTCAATGTATTTTACCAATTTGCAGCACGCATAAAGTGATTTATTTCCCCAAATTCTACCTATACATAATTTATTTTACACAGATATTGAAATGACAATATGAATTGCTAAAGATGATCAATGTTGGTGGTCGCAACGACCGTTGCTGATAATTCGAATGAATCTGTCTTCAATGACAAACTACTCAACGTTCAGGACGAAAACGGGAAAAAGAGCGCAGATAAAGATATTAAAAATATTAGTCGGTTCCTCAGTGATTTAAATAAATTCATTGCAATAACATCTACAGTCGTAATGGCATTAGGTAACTTTCAATATAGTGTGAGACCTTTAGGCAGAGGAAGAGATCTATGAGAAATAACTGTGGTATAGTAATCGGTTTAGGCATCAGAAAACCTATAGCTATGTTTTATAACGGCAGTAGTGTGAGAGTAGGCAAATCACACATTTATGTGACAGATCGTTCCGATTATGAGTACTGCTCAAATGTTTCGATTTTATCTACATTGCTACCGATTGTGACACGTCGTCGGAACACGAATCTCGGCTCAAGGTTTTAGCATTTAAATCTTTGAAAGAGCATTATTAAGACCTGCTGAGTTATTAGTTAAAGAATCTTCTGCTAGAATAGCCTAGGTCAGAAATCACCATATACGACGTATTTTGAACAGACATTTTGAAACTTTTATTATTGATAGTTATACGTAGTTGGGAACAAGAATATTTATGCTCTAAATTACTCTCAAGCAATAGTTTCGGATTAGCGAAATATTTCTAAAATTAAAATATTAGTGGGGCAGTCCTTGAATTCCTATCATGTGTAGTCATCACAATACTGTTCCAGTTTGTGAAGTTTACATGCTAGAAACTATTCAAACTACCACGTTTAGACATAGATAATTACTTCTGTCAAATTTCTTACTATGGTTTTATGATAATCCAAATTGATCCCAGTAAATGTTTTAAATAACAATCGTTAAAGAAAGAATTCGTAGTTCGTATTGACGTACGTAGCCTTTTACGGATATTTGTTCTTGAAATGCTTTGAAAATATTTCTCTCATCTGTTAGATAACGCAAGCCTTACATTTTGAAATATTGAAACAGAAATATTTGCATGTTATGTGTACAAATAACGCCAGTATGGAATCACGTACTGTGTAAAAGTGAGGCCATTTACGATGGAGCGAATTGAAAGCACGTGTATTCATACGGACTTCCTGAAATAAATTTATCGAGAATCGTATATATTTTACGGACCGTAACGTGATTGTTCTAAATCAAAAGACGTGTAACTTCCGGTATATTACAAAAGTCACTTAGAACTAAATCTTGACAGGAATTTTCATTGAGTGACATTCGACAACATGAAACACTATTTTCTCTACCACTCGTGATAAAAAAATTTGCAATATATATATATATATACATTATTCGGGAAAAAATAGAATTTATTTTTTCGAATTTTGCTATTTCTTTTACCCCATTTTGCGAGCCAATGCATGAAGAGCGAAGATTAGTGACAAACCGTACAAATAAAACAGCTAAACTAAGATAAGATTTCGTCCAGGAATGCCGTAGTAAAAATTACCTTGACGAAAAACTAATAGGCCTGGAATCCAGGTACCGATTAAGGAGCGATTTTTTAACCGAATTTACAAACCTTAGTGCGTCATCTGTGGTAAGGAATTTATTTAAGAACTCATACGATCCCGGGCTCTGAACATTACTTGCAATTTATTCGCAGTGATAACGGTATAAATTAGAGTCGAGGTGAATTTTTCACGTCACTCCCGGGAGGACGATGCAGGATATGAGTGAGGAAAATATTTTTAAGAATGTTAAAATTGTTAAATTCGCAGAAAACATTGGTGGTTTTGATAATTTAGCCGGTGTGAAATAGAACGTAATAATGGACTGAAAATCATTGCAATAATAAATCTGGAAGAGGCGCATCACAGAATACGTATGAGAGTCCGCAATCGTTACTGATATTTAATTCCAGTCGCCGAGAGACTGCTATCTTGACTTCCTGCGCTTGAATCAGAAACAAAGTTTTTGTTCAAAATGTCCGTCGATCACTCGGTACTTTTGCTGCTAAATCAATCCACGTTTCCCCCTCCTCTCTCTCAGTATTTATTATTTCCTTTCTCCGCTGTAACCATACACTGCTTATAATTAATTTAATTATTCTTGAAATAATAAAATTGAACAGACAAAAAATCTCGGAATTAATAAGATCTTAGTTAATTAATTTCAAATCCATGAGTTATGTTTCAAATTTCGGTTGGAGAATAAAAGCGCTTTTATATGAAAATCGTAAGGAGAAGATTCTAAATCGAGCAAATAGGCGTGTCACTCTTTCGTACGGAGACTTAGGTCCGAACTGTTGATTAGTGATTAAGAGCGCCGGTCTACGAACCGTGACAGCAAGGGTCTGGGTTCGTGACGCGTCACATGCGGATTGTCACTGAGCTCACTCCTTACACGTGTAGTACTCCATCATGTTCTGGTTGTAGCGGTAGGCCGTGGTGAGGTCCATGGCGGGCCCGCGCAGAGAGAAGAGCCCGGAAAAGCCGCTGGGGTCCATGGGGCCGGCGCCGGGCTACGACGCGCAGCCCATCGCGTCAGCACACGCGGCACTCGCACTGCATGCTCCACAGTCCACACTCGCCAGGCCCGAACTGTCGCCTCGGCCGCCGGAGGAGGGGGGCGGATAATAATAAAAGCCTCGGCAACGGCATCGGCATCGGCCTCAACCCCGTCGCCGGCTAACCCCGCCCCTCGCCCTGCCATGGGGTGCGACATCAGAGAGCGCTCTGGGGGTTGCTGCGACGCCATTGGCCCGCCGCGGCCAAAGATCACGTCACGTGTGCGCCGCCCGGAGGGGAGCGGCGCGTGCTGCTGTCGCCATGGAGACCGAGTCTCGGTTCGAACTCCGCCGTGACGTGGCCGGCTGTAAACTACACCGCTGTGAGCAGGGCCGGACAGCAGATCTCACACGGACTCTCTTACGAGGAAACCCGAGAAGATTGCCCGCGGCAGCCGGCCTTTACATGCCACGACACCGATACTAGAGGGCCTTGGGGTGCCCCCAGTGCGTCGCTCAAATCTACAAATCACACACCTTCCGATATTCACAACAGAACCAAACAAGCGTATTGCAGCATAACGATAATCAACGGAGTCCATATCAATTCATTCTTCAGGATAAAACCTGTTTTCCAGTGTATCTCAGTCTAGGCCAACTCAACTACCAGCTCCATCACTCACACTTATACGCAATGCACTTAACCACTTAAGTATTCTTAACTGAAATTAATATTGAAAATAATATTTTGTTATGAAATCACTAAATAATTGCATGCTGAAATCTGATGACATTTTTATACACTTCTATGTTATTCAATAATTTATTTGACATTATGACGTAACTCTTGAAGGCGTTTCGTTGTTCACCAGTGTTCCGTGCAACTCTGACTACGACCCAGGGCTGAACTGTAACGCGACTATTCTCTTGGCCTTGATCGCCACACCATTCTCATAACTGTTTGCGTGAAAAAGTTCTCTCCAACTGACCGAACAGTCGAAGTGCATTAGTATTTGAATTAAAGTATATTCGCCACATTGATTTCCGTTGTACATCTAGTTCATTTCTCACAATATTTGTTACACTTAAAAGCTTACGGAATTTTATTATTTGATTAAACCGGGCGGTTACAATTTAATTATGTATTATTTGTCGCAGATAATACATTCAAGTAAATCAATCTCGTGCAAAAATTGTTAATAATTTTTAACTAAATAATAACTGCTGAAACAATGTAACCAAATTTTACTAATCATTACTTTTCGACATGGGTACAGAATGCTTATCTTTTAAATTATTAGTTATATTATATATAAATGAAGTATCGGAATCTGTCACGTATTCAGCTAACGACAGTAAAGTAATCGATTAAATGTTTGCGTATTCACCGTATTTAGAATCTGACCATAAGATAATTTCAGGAACGCTTCACTGATTAAAAATTATTGGTGCGATAGTATTACGAATATTGACTTTCCTCGTTTTAAATATGTTTAGAATAGCAGCAACGCATCGAAAAAATAAAAGCAATGTAACAAATAATGCTTCAATGCAAACAACTGCAGTCCGTATATTTCAATAAATTTGTCATACCAACAAAGTCGTAATTTGTAACAAGTTGTATAAAACCTTAGGTCAAGTTTGCCTTTTCTGCTGGGTTTTTAGTTTTACTTGACTCAAAAACGCATCGTGTTACGTAATTTTGTCGCGATCTGGTACAAGCGGAAATGCCGAGAAACTTTCCCAGGAGGATCCGCACACTTGAGTACTTCTTTGTTTAACATTGATCCGCATCAGTTGTGTAACTGCTATTGGATTACATCTACAAATATTGGTAATTATTTAACTTATAAATTTTCTCTTCTACTATTAAACTCAATTATATTTCCTCCAGAAAGATGGTATAAAATATTGTGAGAATCGATTTTGAGTATGCTATCCATTATTCTATCATGGCCGATTTCAGTATTACGAAAAACAAGATAGCGTCTAGGATCTGGTGATCTATTTTTGTAAAGAATAAAAATATTGGCACCTCTGTTGTAAGCAGAATAATTTTAGTCCTAATTCCTGTAACAGATAAATTTCGATGTATTACGTCTGTAATATACACTACTATAAAGCAAACAATATAATTGTTATTTACAATTTTAGTAGTTGAGGGAGGTACCGTGTACATTCAAGAGCTGGATCCACATGCGTTTTTCTTCACGTCAGCACCGACTTAGCAAGGCATGTATTTGGCAGATTGTTGCGGCAGAATCTGAGTCGAGTTAATCCCGAGCACTCTAAGCCACCACAGTGGCCGTAGTAATGGCGAATAGATTCCTCTCCCCTTCCCTCGTAGCCCCACTACATCCCCTCGGCACTCAAATGCTTTCGCCATTCGCTCTCTCTCTTTTTCTCTTCCCTCCCTTTTCCGACAACTCCCCTAAGCCACCTCTCGTCTCTTTATTGCCACCCTCGCGACATAAACATTCCCACTTTTGAATGAGTTCCAGTGTACATTACCCTCCGAAGTCAAACGTCGTTACAGCCCCCTCTCCTGCGAAGCCATTGTGCCTCGGCCTGAGAGACTCCCAACTCGAGTCTATATACACAAAGAGCGCGGGCTGGCTGCTCGTAATGGGCTTTTTTCCAGCGGCGGAGGCAGAAAAATCTCTTCGCCGAGTCTCCCGGTTTCGATATATTGAATAAAGCAGGTGAAAGAAGGAGGGTTGCTGTTGCCGCTGCTTCTGCGTGCGTGCGTCGCGAGTGCGGGCCGGCTAAGTGGAAATTTGCTCACTTGTTGGAGCACCGCTGTTATCGAGCAAGCCGTGTGTAACCTCCTCCCTCTCTCCTCCCTGGTACCTCCCTGGGAGCCTTATAACGCGGTGATTAACGATCCCCCGTTCTGCCCGGAATTTGTCTGCCACGCTGCCTTGATTAATGCCCCACTCTTTCCACGCCACCCCGATGATGATGTCACTTCTACGTCGTCGACCGGCCAATAAGACGCCGTGTGCTCTCTCCGGCCAAAGTGACACTTGATTTTCACGGCAAAAAACATCGTCAAACTCGCTCGAGGGATTAATATCTCTCTTGATCCTGACAAGCTACTCCTCCCGCTGATAGGACGAGCTTAACTTGGAGTACATACACCTTCAAACTTCCGGGAACAACGTAACGTGAATTAACTCATCGGATCATCTTACATACGTAAGAAAAAAGAATTGACAGTTTTCAAACAATTAACCGGATACTGCATCAAAAAGTCATTATTACACCTTCAACGATATTGTAATAAATCTACGAAGATTGACTTAATTTTTCAAAATATACAGAAATCAGTATAATACTTATATTCAAAACATCTACAGATAAAAACGTAAAATTATATTATATTCATTTTCCTTATAAATGGAAGAGTTGCAAAGGATAGAGTGAATATTGTCAAAAGATAATTATTCCCCCCCCCCTCTAAATAGTTGTGCTATCAAAATAATTGCAGTGATCTGTCTGGTGTACACTTAACATCTTAACATGTAATAACTCTGAAATAGTATCGTATGTATAATTACTGAAATACGAATAATTATTTACTAACTGCAACAAATCTATTACGTTTTCATTTGCTCTAAACAACAAAAATAATATGTCATCAATCTTCATTAATACCGAATAATTCTAATTTGCAGCAAAATGTTTTCCACATCCGTAATCGAGAAACTTACTCGTTCTATCATATAATTAATTCTTTAATTTATGAAAGAAAATACATGTATAAAATTAGATAAAGTTGAGATACGGATAAAGTGATCATATGAATTAAAATTAGCGTTTATACATCACTTCACAAATTTATTACTTTAAAGTAATTGTAGTCATTTAAAGCAAAATCTTGAACGGATTCAGTAGGAAAGGTAATCATCAAAATATATGTTTTATAAATCACACTTGTAATATAATGATTTTGTATTGCAATCATTCCTCCGAACATTCTGAATGTCATAAATTGATCGCCTTTCAACATTTTAATATCACAGTAATATCGTATCCGTAAGTGATATGAGAATAAATCATTTCGGAGACGGTTCTCGTGTTGACGATAGTTGAGATAATCTCTTTCTCCGATGCTGTACTAATGTCTGCACTCCTGGGAGAGGTGTTAGATTGCACCACACAGCGAATACACCCCGGGGGCCTTTTTAATTCCGCTAATGCCCCTTGTGAAACCCGACAGGGAGGGGCGGGGGCGGTTTGTTGTTCATCGATGCACTCTGCCAAAGTGAGATGACAGCGTTAATTCAATTAGGATTCGCCCCGTTACGTGGAATAGTTCCCGAGCCGTTCAAGACAGGCGTAGCCTTTCAAGAGCGTGTTGACATTTCGCTCACCCTACAGCCTCAAAATGGCAACATTGCCCCAAACGCAAACATCCAGCCGCGGCAACCCTTAAATTTCATTCTTCTTGATCACGATTTTTTATTACACGTCACATCTAATACATTATATGTGAATGTACTCATTATGCAGAAAGCGTTATCGATCAAAATGTGTGTTACCATATCTGTATAGGAAATAGACTTTAAATTTGTGAAATTTATTTCGACGGACATCATGGTTGGTAGTCGTTTAATATTTTAGATGACTAAACTAAATCGCAAATCTCATTGCATGTGAAGAAAAAATTAGTAACAATTTTACTCTGAGAGATTAAATTAAGTAACCATTGAGCATGATTTTTAATTAAAGGTTTATAATGGTCGCGTTAACAACTTGGTCATTGGCGACCCATAAATAAATTGCAAATAGTGCTTATTTACATTAATATGCTGCAATTCACATTGATTCTAATAATATACATACAATTGAACAGTTTGAAAGAATAACTATACATTTCAAATGTGGGTTTCTTACATTTACATTTAACAATTCGCATTTGTTAATCATTGATCATAATAACTGGATAATTCATTATATTAACTTGTTTGAAGCTGCGACTGTTGCAGATTCCACTGTACTGTAGTCATAGTCTGTTTTTATTAGGAGGAGGCGGCTGGTTCTGAATATGAATCTCTCTCTTGTTTCTTGACTAAATTTATGAGCCTTTTTATTCTACTTTTTGCCGTTTTATCATTTAAGTGTGGCTACAAAGATTCCAATTTATTTATGAATAATGTAGAGGATATTTTGTAATCTCTAATAATGGTCCTTGGGTTCTTTGATTTCATAGCATTTAGTATGAGAGTCTTTAACTGTTCCAAAGGGATAGTCGGAGCACTGTTTCTTCTTCATATAATATTTTTAGCGGACCTAATGATTGACTAAGAGCCTTATATTTATGATCCTGAATGTTTTGTTTGGTTTTCTTGGGTGGATTAGTGCTTGTCTTCTGTTCAGGATTACTGACGTCTTTCTTATAGCTTGGCTTGTCGAGCTCGTAGATGCAATTCTTTTTTTGTTTGTTGGTTTATTTATGTTTTACATTATACTCGGAAATAAATTAATTAGTCTCACTGTTAACTTAAACGAAGTTCTACATTTTACTAATAGCTCTCATAATTGCTCTGATTAATATGTTACAATATTACTACGTAGAGAGAAATATAATTAAAATTAAAATGTAATATTTAATAATTGTAATTGTAATTAATAGGCCAAATATCAATTGATATAATACACTCAAACTTCGTTGGATTTCACACAAAGGAGATATAAGTTAAGACTATAGAGGGAAATAGTAATGTGTCGGCAGAAGTCTTAATTTGTTTTATTATATACGGCTTACTCAATCAATAGATTCCTCAATCGCAAAAATAGAATTTTTATCTCACTATTTATACTATAAGGTAACTATAAGGTAATTAGTTAGCTTCAATAATTTTTTTAGCAAATTATAATACCCGTTATCAATTTTTAATTCTACTTACAATATTTCGTAATCTTAGGCCCATATAGAGACAATGAAAATTTTTATTTTGATGTGAACTACATTTTATTTAATTTATTTAATATTATATATTTTTAAAATATAAATCATTTTATTCGGCTTAGACTATAATATCTGAAGGTCAATTTTACGAGTTTCTTTTGGTTACGAATCACCGACTGCCAAAATAATTATCTTGCATGTAAAGATATTATATAGATGCTGCGTAACATTCTGATATTATGGTAAAGGAAACAACAAATGTGTCTGTTGTGATCGGTGCATAACGTATACCACCTTTGGCACATACGAGCCGAAACGGCCTTTTTGTTTCTCGGGAAACGCGATTAGGCTTCGATATTCCGCGCAAGAGAAGCCTAGTGTTACATAAAGTGGAATGGCTTTGCATATCGACTCCGGCAATCGACAGCAACAGCTGCTGGGAGTCTTGAGTTGGTGCCAAGGAGTGCTCTCCGGACTGCTAATAACGACTACGCCCTTCCTTATGCAACCCAAACAGCAGCCATGCTCAGTTGGTAGCAGAAACACAAGACGCTCCTAATTTGCCTCTACCTTCCATTAGCTGCACAGAATTTCGCTTATCGTCCCTGTAATAGATCCGTGTGTGTTTGAACTAACAATACTCATACCTTAGTCATAATTATGCGTGTCTAATTTCTCAGAAGAAGTTTTCATTTTCCTTAATTGGTGTTAACCGAAAACGCAAAAGCTTCAATTATTTAGAATTTTTTTTAAAAAAAATTAAGAAATTGTTCTTGTGCAGTACTAATAACAACTTATTAAGACATGTATTTAATAGAAACATTCATCTTCATTTTAGTATAGCATCATGTCGCGTAACTAGAATGTGATTGAAAGATTTTTTTACCTTATGTGGATTTAATCTTGAAAGTTTTCTTTACTAACAGACTATAAGATGGTTATTCACGTGGTGGCATCTTTTCTTTAGTAGAATAGGAAGGGATGGGAATGGGATAGTAAGATAGCCAAGAGTTGATCTGTGATGCTCGAAACGTAAACATGAGCGGAGAAAAACATGAATTGCCTGTGTTAATATGCAAAAGTAATCCAATATTTGGTGATTTTTCCGTAATAAATTATCGCCTAATCTATAAGCAATTCGTTGTAAAAATTATTTCACCACGACTCATGTTTCCGTACAGTGAAAAATTTTACCTTACCGTTAAGAAATGTGTGTATATAAGTATATTTATTTTAATTGAGAGAAAATTTTGAAATCAATGTAAATTGTTTTATAGAATACTTTACGCATTTTGTTAAATCATTACTAATAACGAATTTTCACCACTATGACATCGAGTATTTTATAGAATATCGTGACTGCTGATATTCATAGTTTCTGTCCTAAGTCTCGTCGCTCAGTAATTATTATCCTCACTAGGACCAGAACGTGAAGACAACTTCGCAGAGTGTTTCAGTCAAACTGTATATATTTTCCACTGATGAATACACTTTAATGTTAATTCTGCTACTGCTACTGCTACTGAGTCCATTTCAATGAAATAGTGAATGCACGGACCGTTACGAAACAGCCATTTCAATCTACATCAGTCCATCAAGAGAAAGCTTTCGGAACTGCTCAAACGTTGATATGAAGTATTCTGAAATTCAAATGGATAAACAACAGATTTTGGAAGCAGATAAGTAATATTTTCTTAAAATATTCCGGAAGAAGAGCCCGTGACGCAGATAACGTGAATAATTCCGAAATGTTTTCCAGCCCGGAAGAACCATTAAGTTGATTTTCTGAGAGGTGGGGAACTGTTTGAGTCAATAACGTGACATTTCTTTACGACGGCGACAATTTCTTACGCTGCCGTTGTGATGATGGTGGCGGTCAGAAGAGGCTTTTTTTTGCGAGCACATTAATAAATGGTGCTCGACAAATCAAACAAGTCCATTAGAGAGGCCGCCGTCGGCAGGCGGCAGGCAGGAAATATCGACGTGTAGCGCAGACACACACACACACACGCACGCACACAAGGAGGTCTGTCTGTGTAAGACAGGTAGTCGTCCCTGCGTGTCACGCATCTGTGCGTACGAGCGCGCACGTGAGAAATGGACCCATATTTTACGCGTTCATAACCCCCACGCCCACTAGGAACTATATTTAGCTGGCGGCACTGAATATGCCAAAACAGGTTTCTGGCTCCCACCTGCGCGCGTCACTGCTTCTTTCAACAGACCCCCATAAAACAAAGGCAGCCCTGTGAGCGTAACAGACTCGTAAATGAAATTGATTAGCAGGCGTAATTTGTTGTCCGGGTCGGTGGCCTCCTGGGAATATAGACATCGCAATCCTCCACAGCCTATTAATCAGCGTTATAGCTACGAATATTCCCAAGTGATAGGATCGTTTAATGTCTTCGCATAATCGCTTTAATGATTCCTAACTGAAACCGTATTGTCAATTACTTTGTGACTGATCTCGCTGGCGTCTTAATCACACTTGGTTGTTACGATCCTATCTCACTTTGGAAACGAGTTTCTAAATAAGAAGATAAATGCGTGCGTGTGGTAGGGGTCTGGGACAATGATGGGAACAGTTATGCTAATGTCTCAAGCCTTGGATCTGACATTAATCTCCTCGAGGACCTTGTATAAGGCGATGTTAACCAATTCCGGAATTCGAATCACGGTTTTCATTTTAAAGGAATGTTCAGGGAAATATACAACTCTTCCACATACTCTACAAACGTAATGGAGGTTACAGTTTCAATCACTGGTCGAGATTCTTTCTGTCACAATCCATAATCCCTATAAAATATACACGACCTGTAGTGGCCAGCTGCCTCCTAAACTGGTCAAGTCACGGCGAGGGGAAAGCTGCGACCCCACAGCAAACCCCTCTTCCTGCCATCGGAACGGCGTGGGACAAGTACCAAATCCCCGACCTACGTGTTGCAGGTTTTTCTAGTGTTTTCCCTGCATCTTTTTCAGGCGAATTGCCGGGTAGGATCCTTAAACCATAGCCCGGGGAGCCTAGTTAACCCTTGGCTACCTTGCTCTAACTTTCTGCATCCCCCCTTTCACTCCTTTTCCTATGCTATAAGAGATGCCACTATGTAGATTACCCTATACATAGTCTGTCTACACCTACAAAAAAAAGACAGTATCTTCAACAATATTATTCATTTAGAGAAATGCTAGAAATTAACAACCCTTATGCAGAATATTACAAATTAGTTCGATATTATTAATACTAAAACTCAAATTGTTCTAACTAACGTCCCGAGGAGTTAAGAAAAAGATGAATTGTGAGGTAATCAGTGGAAATAAATATAAAAAAGTCCATAGGCTCTGTAACTACCGTAAAATTGGCAACGTAATTTTACAATTTTATAGTGACGTCAATCGGTCCAGACAAAAGGAATATGACTCATTGGAATTATAAGGATGGGAATTAAAGTCAACACGGATAGTTGAATTTTGAATTTATGGCAGTTTTATGTTGACTGCAAATTAACCGGGTTATTATTCCAAGATGATTGAAATTCAAAAATGTTTGAGTTAATATTATAGTTTCCCAAATCATTGCCTTAAGACTGTTTTGAAACGAGAATTATAATTAGTGTTTATATTTAGGATTTTTATCGAGTATTATGGTTAATTAACCTGAAATTAAAATTTCCTCTTTCAAGTGGTATGACAAGAGTATGAAAAATGTTTTCATCATTAATACGACACTTTAAGGCGATATTTTGTACGTTCTTCTGGTATTCGAAGCTTAAGCTAAGACTTCGCCAGCAGCTAATCTTAGAACGGAAGAGGCGAGCACATACCGTCAGCGTGTGCGGTCCTTGGTTCGCATCCAAGCGGAGTCAACAACTCGGAACCAATTTTCTGCTCGTTTTATGGACGCCTTCTACAAGCAGCGGACAAACAAATGGGCGCGTTAATGCCCGAAATACACGTCTCCGCCGCCGACTAACGGGCGAGGCGCACGAACGCGGACTTCTTCGAAAAGATAACACCCCCCTTTGAAGTTCATAAGCGACTCGGCTCAGAGAGCACAGGTCTTGCGCGGGGCTAATTAGGCGACATCACACGATTCCCTGGGCCTTCCTGCCTGGCAGATGGCTGCTTGTGTATGAGAGTCGACGACGCCGCGCCGTCTCCCTGGTGACGGATGGCGGCACATTGTTGTGCGAAATTAAAACAAGGCTCGCATTTCACGGCCGGCGCTTTTCGTATTAGAGTAGGGCGACGCGCCATGCATCAGGTCGGCGCTGACAGGTCGTCATCTCCCCAACAGGGACACCCTCAAGTACGGACCTCCTTGCCCGCATATTATATCATAATAAGTAACAAATAAATTATATCCATGACTTCTCATAGTGATATCATCACAGCATATCTCAAATATGATCTTACACTTTAATGTGTTTGCAGCTCATAATAAGAAGTACCGTAGTCGTCTACATACCGACGGGTTTTGTATCGGCTATTTTTTGCCCCCTATAATCTCACTGGTTCCACATTAACCTTTTTTTCAATTGTGCATCGTATTTCCCTCCAATGTCAATTCAGAAGTATACTTTCCACTTAATCCGCAATCTAAGTTATAAAACTCACGAGGTTGTTCTTTGCATATTTCCATATTTTTAATGAAACGTTATTCCCCATAACCGCGCTGTTTCTCATACAAATTTATGATCCGTATATACCCGTCATAACTCAAAAGCAAATATAAAAGAAAAAAAGGGATAAGTCATTGTTGAGTTTCATAGTATCCGTTTGTACGTTAATTGCAGTTGTTTTAGATTTAATATATAGCATCACCAATATAATTCTAGAATACATCTAAAACCTCAGTTCTTTACCATCTAATGAATGTTTGGAATTCAAAATATCTTTAGGATACGACAGATTGTATATCAAAGAAGAGCTTTATTTTGGTCACTTTTTTTCCGATACAGGTTTGAAAGACTTTTTAATTATCCCAATATATTAGCAATTACAATCAGAGCATGAGAATTTATAAACAACATAATGATTGCTGTAGGTGTTAATTGGGTCCTCGTAGATTTTGGTTAAGAAGGAAGGTGTATTAGTATATCGGTAAACAAATTATGAATAGTTCTAAAAAACATGTTTTATAATTTATTTTAATACTTTTATTATTAGTCACTCAGGTACACATTGATCGAACTTATCTTTAACGTTTTGCGCATCACATTAGTTCTAATGGTCAATTTTTAGTCCTTTAAGTAATATAAATCTCTATTATTAATAAATAACTTACAATTAAATATATTCTTGAATAATATATCCATAAATGAAAATATATGATTCTTCCAGAAACAAATTAAAATAATTAATATTTTAATTATGTTCTATTCATTTCGGGTGTTAAAAATACTAAGCAGTAGTTGATACAGATACAAGTCAGTAATTTTGGTATGGAATAAAATAGTTATCCCTAACGTGATAATTGTGTTTTACAAGTTGTTGATTCCCTTCTCGTAATTAACTCTCATCGTAATTTAAGTTGAGCTACTTTCTGTACCTTCAATAAGGGCACTAAAATTTTTACGTACGTTGATAAATATTACTCCATCTTATAACTGTGGCCGTCTTAATACGTGTATTTATCAACGTTTCTGATCTCGTGTTATTACATTCAAAATATCTTCAGAATCGAATGAAAATAATTTTTTAAATAAAGATCACGGGTGAATCCGTTATACGGTTTTCAAGATTTTAATTCGCAATTCGTAAGGCTATTTCCCTGCTGCTGATCACAACGGATAGCTTATACGAATTTTACTATTTAATTTAATTTTGTTACTATAGTTTTGTATTGTTAGCGTTTACTTCAAATCGGAAGATGTCCGTTACAATTACATTGAAAGACAACAATGAAAAAAATTAACATAAGATACTATCAATTACATCGAAAGACACGCATCGTAAGTGAAGCCATATGAATTTGACTAGTAGCAATTTTACTTATTATATATAAATCACTTGGATTAATGTTTTAATGCGTACGGATGGATCCAAAAAAAATTGATATATGTCCGAAACAATAATTGTTAATAACAATAACAGTTTAGTAGAAATTAAGCTATTTGTCGGAAGAAATACGTCAGGTATCATTCACTGTTGATATGATGTATGCTCTACCAAATGGTTAGTAAATACGGTAGGTTATTATCGGTTCTTCCCCGGGGGCACGTGGTTTGGCAGGACGCCGCCAGATGACTCCAAGTCGTACTACACGCGACCCTGCCGGACAAAAGCGGAACCAACTACTATCTCCTCGAGAAACGTAGCAGAAATTGCCCGTAGAAAGTCGCTCGCTGATTAATTGGCTTCGTATTTGATCTGTGATTAAATATATTATCAGTTTAATCAAAAGAGTCAACTACCGTGCAAAGGGCATAAATCAGAGCGGTTCCTAAATGAGGCGTGACTAAAGGAACGTGAGAGTAATGGTCGGTGTGGCCGCCGGCGTAATTACAGTATTGGCTCTGCTCACGAAGGCCCTCGCTGATTGATATGTTTTAAATACAGAGATCGCAGATAGCAGACATCGCCGCTATTAGGCAATTTACATTAGTCCTAGTAAATGCGGGGCCTTCTCTTCCCTCGCTTTTTTTTATTTCGTGTTCGCTACGTTATACTTTTTTTTTTAAAAAAAATAGTTGATCGTCGTGTACAGCGTATCCAAAAGTAGCATTATCACAACCTTGAAGAAAGGTTGCTGGCTCGTCGCTTGTTTCAAAATCACGCAAACGCTCGGAGCGTCATAACACCTTGACAGAAGTTTTTTTGAAGAGTTAGAGAAAATAACGTTCATTAATAGATTACAGTGTCTGAATATTGTATTATCAAGATCGGTTTGTTATTATACGCAGAAGAATTGATTTAGAAGTAGTTGCAGAAAATATTGAACTGAAGAATAACCTATAACTATTAATTCATACTGACAACCTTGGATTAATAATATCTTCTCAAGGCGATTTTAAATAAATAGTGTAGTCGACCCAAATCAAATAATCATCATAAATGGATTCTGAAATGAAAAAAAAATTACGTGTGATTGAAAATTAATAATAAGAAAGATAGCCAAGTACAAAAAAAAATAAGTGATCCCAGAAACGTTGTGTAGTATTTATATTATGACTTATTTGGTCTGTATCTGGCTATCCTTTTATTATTATAAATGAATTCTGACTCTTGATTCGTTTTAAGTGTGTGTGTGTGCCCCACTTTCATTCGCAACAAAAAACTAAAATTGTCAGCACAAGAGCATATTTAAAAAATAACCGTAAAGATTTAAGCAATTGGATGTCAGAAACCTACATTTTTTCTAACGTTCAGAATCATTTATTTGTTTTTCTCAGATATTCCTACTAATTGGAATGTTCAGATTAAAATGTAGATTTGGTCTGATATTAAAATTGCAAGAAACTTTAACCGGGAACGGCCGTCAAAATTTAAAGACTTTTCGGCTTTAGGTGCATAATCTTCCATTTTTAAATTTACGTTGCATAAAGTTGTTATTTCCATCATAAGGTAATGATTTTTTTGCTGATCAATATGAAATAAGTCTGAGCCATGATGCTATGTGGTTTTTGGGAATTGTATTCAACCTGCCTGATTTAAATATGTTGCAATGATTTGAAACCAAGAATATGGCCGAGTTTCCAATGCTGAGAATTTCTGAGACAAAGACGCGTAACGGACTATCTCGAAGTAAAGAGATTGAAAGGATCTTGACCCTGAGGCGATAGGTATGATTTAAAGAAAGCGTGCCTGCAGAAACGGTAATTTGTCTGTGTAGGTTCGTAGAAGGAGAGGTGAGTGGTTACGAGCCCGGAGCGCAAAGCCAGCTCATCCACATCTGAGCCACGGCGCCACCGTGTCTGTGCCGAACACAGGCTGCCCCGAAATTACCGTGCCCTAATTACTTTTCCCAAGCTGTCCCACAAATTCATGTTGTGGAAAAACGCAGTTTTGTCGGGAGCGGCGTAACGAACCCGAAGCACCACGAGGGGGGTTACCCATTGTTCGTTCCGTCTATAAATGTGGGAAAGAGCCGGAGTGACAGATTAAAACCTGGTGTGTGGGAATGTTACATCACGTCCCCTCCTCCTCTCCCTACTCCCCCTGACAACACTTGTCAGGTACTCCCCCTCCCGGCAAGTTAGTTAATCCTCCATTACGTCATTTCCGCTTTTTACACGGACACAGTCACGAACGCTCGCAGGACTTGCGGAGCACCCTGTGCGAGTACATAAGATCCGTGAGTGAGGAATAAATGTTGCTCTTATTTAATTATTGTCCGGAGAACGTATCGGACGCGTAACGTTGCGACAGCAGGGTTGGCCAAGACCGACAACACTCCGTCCTGACCGTCCGTCCGAAAGCGCACCATCATCAACACCATACTCTCTCGTTCGCTTCTTTTTCCGTGCTTCACCAACAAAACAAAGGAATCTCATTTGCGTCGGACGTTACACCGTGTTTTACACCACATCCTGCCTTTCTAAATTCCGTTTTTCATTTTCCAGACCCAAATCACGTGCTTCCCTACTCCTCCCTCTCAACGAGTTTGGATGACGTGGTTGAAAACTGATTGCACCCGTGATGGCTTATTTCTGAGCGGTGTCATTCACGAGTAAAAACTCCCAAAGCGACGGATTAAAACCGCAGTTTCCAGGCACATGATCACTTAAATGAAAGCATATGCATAATTGCTAATATAAAGCAGATTGTAGGAGTGTTTTCTTTGGTAATTAGTCGACAGCGTCTAATAATCAACACTGTTTCTGAAATATTTTTCCGTTTGTTCGTCACGAAACGGACCATAAGTTTTGTCAGCTGTGAGTAACCCGATGACAAATTAAAACTAAGGATTGTATCCGGTTTCTCCTTAATCATTAGAATGAAAATCGAGTAAAACTTGTAAAGGAAAGTTAGAATCAAAACTCAAACAAATAATATGCATTTGAAATAACAATCTTGAAAAGAATTATAGCAAAAATAAACATAACTAATAATGTGTTAGTTTCATTTTACACGTTCTATACGATATGTTGGAATATCAACAAAAGCAAGTGTACTGTATGAAATATTACTGCTTTTGTAACATGCTGCTGTTATAAATTCAACGTTACTTAAACGAGGTACAGGGAATGCTAAGCCACATCTATCATTTCAATCATTAAAACTGAAAATATTTAAAGGACTGACAAAACTAATCAAAATATATTTTTTCAAAATTTCTGGAACGATCCGATTTTTTTTTGTTATTGATTGTAACGTAACGTTACTTGTATTCAAAGCATACCTTTTTTTTAACTATTATCATTTCTTAAATTGTTCACACTGATTCAAACCATTTTATAAGGTTTAGAAGAAGAGACAGTATGCTAACTCACATTGTAGCGTGATAAAGGGACTTCATAGCTCTGGCGTTCATGTTAGAGGATGTCGCCGTGGTAAGCGGATGAGGAACTGCGCCGAGAATCGATTGCGGTATTCCAGGGTGTGGTTATCTACGGTTTCCTTTATTCTAACACCCACAGCTACCTCGTTCAGGAGACAGAGGGGTAAATGACCTAAATATGGCGTAATGTGTTGAGTAGAACAAAACTAAAAGCTGAATATTGAAAGTTAATTAGCCTGACGTACGGCATACGTAATTGAATATTTTTCCGTCAACTCGAAAATATGGTATATTTTCCAGCGTCTATTGTGTATTAACGCAAAGTGGCTTCGTAGTGGAACGCAACTTCAGACATCAAGTTCTCGATAATGACACAGACCCGCGAGCTCCAATTGTCAAGACACGATAAATGGAGTTCATGAGTCAATAGTTGGAACCCCACGTTTCTCTGTTGATATCGCCTACAGGACACGGCTCCGCGGATCCGAAAACAACTTTCTCTTAATATCACTCGTGGCGATGTAATTGAGCGCCAAAATATTTACCACAAGAAATTGGTACCGTGTGCTTTAATAGAGCACCGCACCCTAATTTGGTAACAAAAGTATAATGCCGGGCGGAAAGAATTTCGGTAGCTCTTTTTGTGAACGTTTCAGCGCTCATATGAGACAAAAATAGATCTTATCAGCTGGCGTTTCCGATATTTTCTCACAAAAGGCAGAAAATTATATCCGAAAACCTAAAACGATGTAGTCAATAATTCTCGATTAATATAACACATTTTGTATTAGGTCAAACAACTAAATATTTATCAGAAAACTGTAGGAGGCTATTGGAATTTGTATTGAATTCAAATGCTTATTTTGTGCATTTTACATCAGTGATTAATTAATTGTTTTTATTAGTATACTGAGTTGTTTTCCTGTTTTAACAAACTCAGACGAGCAATGCAGAAGACACATTTACATTATTGAGTTTCAAGTTTGGATTATCTTGATGTGTTGAGGAGAACACGGGGCTCGGCTACGAACTTGCTGACGACCCATAGCGGCCTCAAAGGAGAATGGATCAACAGGATGCAAGAAACTGAGATGGAGACATCGGGGGTGATGCAGATTTTGCATGGCCGCCCTGTATCAGCGGCTTTGTTTTTTTCCTGCTGAGAGGGCTGATCATCTGCCTTCCCGCTGACATTGAGGCAGCCATTAGACAATGAGGTGTGATGGCGGCCGTTACGCGGCGTTCATCAGTGAGTCGAAATTCGTTCCGAGGGTCCCGCTTCGTTCCGGCGCTCGCCGTCTTCATTCAAATCCCCCTCTTTCTTGTTTACTTGTCCGCGAAATCCATCCAGGGCCTCGTGCAGGTCCACTTTGATGGAAAGCCGCCACTCCGTGCCAACCTTTCGTTTTATGCATGACAGCTCTGCGATCATTACGAGTGTGCACCAAGACTTTTCCTGGCTTCGCCAGATACTGATCAGCTCTGCGCGCGTAACTTTCCCAGTTCACGAGCCGGAATGTTCTCCACGTTGTCCTCAACCTGTGACAGGGAATACGGCCAGTCTGTCCATTTTCATCAGTCGGGTCGAAATCAAAATTTATGCCCGCCTCTTATCGGCACCATCCATAATTGGAAAGATGGTCTCTGGATACAACGTACCCGATCCCCGTTACTTTCCGTCATGGCAAGTAGTGTCTTAAAATTACTCGTGAGATGATGTGATTGTCCTGATCGTGGATCTATCAAAACAATCGCGCTTATAACCAATAATGAACCCTATTTAGAATGATTGCATGTATGCAACATGACTACCTTCAGATGAGCCTAATGAAACCCAAGAGCAAATAATTAATTTGCAGAAAGCTACGATCGGCATATGACTCTAAACTATAGTCAAGTTTTTTTAAAATAAACTGTCAAAGAAGCATATCAAGCTACTGGCCACACTCAGTCTTCCCAATAGGTCATCATCATCTTTATATTTCCGATCACTCAAGACTTATGCCTTGGAGTATAACCCCTGATGATTTTGTCATCAAGCCCTTTCGCAGGGATTTAAACCTCACTTCTCAAGACGTTCAGAAATATCAACCTAGTTTATCCGCATTGAATTGCAACGCGAGGATAACGATGCCTATTTCACCCACTGGCCTCAATGAGCTAAAACAGTTTTCTTGTAGAATGAGCCGAACGCCACAAAGACTAGGTTTTTCAGCAATCACGCGCGAGTACGTATGAAAGCGACCTGATTCGACGTAATTCTCACAATACCATTGATTATGTGTCTGTTAATGGTCCACTGAACCACATTTCCTTTCAGACTCCCAAAATCCTGCAGTTATTTATATCGTGTGTAACGAATTCGTTCTTGTGGAAATTACAAGGCGCCTGAAAATGAGGTTGAGCAATTCTCTAATTTGATTACAATTAGACTTATTTTTTAGCTTTGTTTTGGAATAATTTCCTTGAAATGTTGTTCTCGCTAAGCATATAGATGTCGGTTATTATTTTCCTATTATGAAGTGCCACTAGAAAATTAGTGGTGTTTGTTTCAATGAGATGGTAGGTTAATGTGTTTGTGGAACGAAAATCTAAGTCAACGACCTTGATTTCTGGGAATCGCGAAAAAATCAATTGTTAATGCGAATATTTTGTCGTGTCTCAGTACGAAGCAAGGCAAATCATGAACAATGGTGGAGCTACTACACGACACACTGCGCATTCTCAGACATCGGAGGAACCTTCTCTTTCACTTATGTCTTGAAGACTGAACTGTCAGTTCATAACTGCGTGTTTATCATTATTGTTTGTGTGCAATTATCATTTAAAATATATTTAACGACAATCGTGTTTTTATTTGATGTACGTCAGTTTTGAGGATTTCATGTAGATACAAAGGAAAAAAATAATTTTAATTAATATTCGTAAATTCTTGCTCTTAAATGTATTTTATTTAACGTTATATCACAGTTAAATTGTATAATAATGATTGTCGGACTGCCACAGATGTTCGCTTCAATTCCAATCGTAGTTGAGCAAGTGTTTGCAAACACTTCCCGTTTTTGTGATGTCTATTTCTGACTTACAGAAACGTTACTCGAGAGTGGTTGGAGAACGAGATGAGAGTTTCTGTTTTTGGAGTGTGTGTGTGATTGAGTTGGGCGAGGCCTTATTTCGGGAGGACCGCGTGATGTGGGCCACAGAAGGCGTGTTCGGCAGCCGTATACTTAGGCTTGCTACGTGTTACGGGAAAATTGTTGCCACGTGTGGGATATATTTGGGTTAGCGCGTGACCGAGTGTCTGAGCGGAATGTGTAGCCAATCGCAGCCGCTTTGAGCGCAAATCGCGAAGTGGTCCAGACCCCCCAAGAGGACTGACAGACACGCGGGGGCGGGGGCGTAATTACTGGCCGCGCTTTTCAAACTGCACTGGATATTCCGTTAGTGCACGCCCCTTTTTACACACCCCGACCGTAATAATCCACCTGTTTGAGTACGATTCGGCACGGCTTGCCCGAAGCTTCTTGCGTGAAAATATTCCCCATCCATCAGCCGGGCCCTTCTTCCACCTTTTCCAGGGCGGTTGTAACATTACACTCGAAGTAAGCGTCAACTGCTACGTCCTTCATTGCCAGCTTTAGTTTCGAGAGACTGCTGGGAAATATCTCGCCAATGGCAGGTGTGCTGAACTTCGATGGACTTTCAATTATTTTCTCTGCATGATGTTAAATAACTTGGTTGAGCTTAAATTTCATCGGCACTTTTTTCCTGTAAAAGGCTTAGATTTCAGAACCGGGAAGTTCATAGTTTCGTTTCGTTTCAATGTGAAAATGTAGACTTTGTTATAAATATTTAAAACAACGTTCAGAGTTCATCAGAGTGTAATCCCTCTCTTTCCGCGCTCATCAAAACAAATCGCCAGTAACGTTACTCGAGAGTGGTTGGAGAACGAGATGAGAGTTTCTGTTTTTGGAGTGTGTGTGTGATTGAGTTGGGCGAGGCCTTATTTCATAATCCAATAACTTGTCTCTTTGTATGCGTCAATTTTTATTTCTAAATAAAATCAGGATTTACCGGCCTCAGAACAAAATATAAGTATACGATAAATTTTGCTGTTATTTAGGCTTTGAGATCATAGTTTGAACTTCAGCCTTCAAAAGATCTTTAATCGATATTAAGTGCTCATTCTAACTCAGGAAACTCCTTTATCTCGAAATGTTGCAGAACTTGATTTAGTATGACAAGAAACATCAATTCATTTGCGTGCGACAATACGAGCTTAACGGGTTGAAACTGTTTCGAGACGTAAGTCGTCGTCATTCCCGTAAGACGAATCTCGGCCTCTGAGCCATCCACGGCTAAACAGTGATTAAAATAACGATGACTTTTAAGGCCAAAGAGACGCCGCGCATGTGTGCGCGACAAATTTGATAGCCTCGGATCTCTCGCCACTCTGCAGTAGCTACTTCAACGGCCGACGCAAAAAACGACCAATAAAAAAGACAACAGCACACCTCTGCAGAAGATAATGGGAAGAAAAAGAGCAACGGGAGACCTCCTCCACTTCCCGCATTCTTGCATGTTCCGCCTTAACGTGGACAGTGGTGAAGAATGGACTGAACAGTTAGCCTCGAGTAGCTCCACACGGCTTGGTCATCTTCGAACTGGCGCATCCAGTGACACTTTAACAGGACAATTGGCACGTCTGCAGATAGGATGTCCGTGGATATCTAACTCAACTATAAAAAATTAATCGTGTTTCAAACTGAAAATGTCCTTCATGAAAATTATAACATCATCGTCTTAGGATATTAGTCATTAACAGAATATTTATTACATAAAATATAATTGGAACCTACTTTCAGTCACGTAAAACAAATTCATGTATTGACAATGTGCGTGAGCATCAACTTCTAAAATAATATTAGATTTTTATATTTAAGATGTTCTAGAGGCCTTTAATCATGTTAGGCACTAGTTACAGCCGACCACCCATGGTCCTACAGGATCGTCCCAAGCTGCGAACAGCAGGGCATCTATTTAAAATAAAAATTGCATGGGTCTTTTATCAAGGACAGGAACCATTTTAGCATAAGGTTATCTGCTCATATGTAATTACTACTGAATGAGTGTGTATTCAGAATAATAATATTTCAACTTGCTGGCCAAATGACCACATCAATTTTTAATGGGACAATTTATTAGCCATATTCTCAGTTGTCTGTAAGGTTGTAGAAGCAGACTGCAAAAGAACTGGACCGCTTCTTCTGAGGATGATCTCATAAGATTCCGATTTGGCGAGATGCCAACGTACATTGCATTCTTACCAACAGGTAAACGGTGAGAGGACGCTTGAGATGGGACCACTAGTGTGGGTGGCTTAGGTCTTGGCGGCAGTGCCGCGAATTTCATAAAAGTCCGACTTTCTCCCGGGAAATTGAATCACGTCTGTCCGATTCCACATACAACGGAGCAATTGATGGAGCGCTTTCTCCAATCCGGCCACTCACGACGACCGCGGTCCGTAATATGTAAATGCACTCATCATGTCAAGCTGATTAAATCGAGGGACAATGCGGCATTGTTGCGGCCATCAACGTATAATCCAGGGCCGGTAAATTGCGGTACCCGGGCATTACCGGCCTCTATAAGGCATTCATTTGTATCGGAAGCAATGACATGTGTGCGCAGCCGGGGGTCGCGAATGACCTCTGCGTGATCGACCAAGGTTCTTCCACGATCATCGAACTTGCGATTGGAACACCTGAACCAAGAAACCGTGTCGGGAAAATCTCTTCTTATATATTAGTTACCAGACATGAAGAAATTCACGACTAATAAACCTTTCGAGTTTCATAAAACAATGAATTATTATATCTTGTAAATGATACCGACAACGTAGAAATTTTTAAGTTAGTTGAAACATTCCAACGAATAATTGGAATTCACTTTTATATTAAATTGAGACTGTATCCATGCACTTATCACTTACAGCCAGTTCTGCTAAAAATTAATTAATCTGTAATCATGAGAGGTTCAACGGCTCAAGTGATTGGAAATCAGTATTTAATTTTATTCACTAGACTCCACGTGTATATTTGATATTTTTAAAAGTCATTCCAAGATGGTGTCATACACTGGCCTTATTTATTTTACCAGTTGGAACTTGCAATTTAAAAAAATTAGAAAAACACAAAGTTAAGATTATGATTTATAGGGTGACAATTAATTCTGAAACTATTGACGAGTAAGGTTGTGCTATGTCAGTTACATACAGAGGTTGTCTTCGAGTCGCGATCAGTTTTCAAGATAAGGGCTCCATGAGAGTCAAAGGGCTAAAATCGAAATTTGTGATGAATACCTCAGTTTATCATTAGTATTAAGTCTACTAATTTTTCGACCTAGTATCAAAAATCTGACTGTTTCTTTCAACTCGTCGTTTGATTAAAGTAGAAATATATTTTACTTTTTTGACTTGATAGAATCAGTTCAACCTGGCAGATAAAAACATATATTGAGATCCATATGGCCTATTCTAGTAAAATGTATTCCAGAAAAATGAATTATTCATTTTCATGGATTTATATACCACTGCCTGATGTAAATGTCTAGATGGAGAATAATCGCGATCTTAATGCAACATTTGGTCATTACTTATGTGAACATATATTGAAACCGTACGCCATTGTGAAATAGCCTCAACAGTATAATAGAATCAGTTTCTGTACATCCTTTCGTGTTTGAATTCGATTTTTTTTTCTGTTGATGTTTCCATTGAGGCCAAGAACTGGCACAATGTGACGCGCTGGCAGCAGCCGCAGCCAAGTCACAGGAAGCTCCACCCGAACTAATGACAGCTGATTCCCGGCGTGACCTCACTCCACATCCTGGCCAGGTAGCGCCTCTCGGGGGCTAGTAGCTGGTCTGCAGTCCATCTGCGTCTCGCCCCGACTTTTATTTTAATGCTCCATTGTTTCGCTCCAGCAATCAGAACGCGTCAACATATCTCATTGTCTGCTTCCCCCGTCAGAGGCGTGCTGGTGGGAGCTGGATTTGGCACGACCACTGTGGGAATAGGACAAGGTCTGGTCGACTGGTCAACTTCCTGCAGTCATGTGAAGATCGGCATTGATGTACAAGCCTCTCAGAAGTTTCGTAACTCCAACAGTGATGACGACGCTCCTGGCGAGCAGAGCTCCGTCCGACAGACGGAAAGTGAGTCTTACCTCCCCTCGTGAGAACTCACGGAGGATCTCCCACGCCAAGCAGACAATAGTGTCCTCCGGCCGTCAAGGCCAATTACACTGCTCTCAATAAAGAACTCGACTTGCTGTAACAACATGACTTACATGCCGTGGAGCCATGCGTTGTTGGAAAACTATACATATTGAAAAAATAACGATAGAATGTATCGGCAGACTAATAATAACCAAAAAAAATTAATCTTCTTATATAATCCTACTCCAGTAGTCTCACTACTGTAGGAAAGGTCCTCTCTCTCTCACACACACACGGCCACATATGAACACGCGCGCAGCGTTCTTATTGAAACAAATGGGCCGTGAAATAGTTGCTCTTGTTCAAACAGCGACCAGGTGCGAGACAGGTTTTCCCCGATACAGCTCACTTTTCACGATGCATCGGCCAAAAATAGATCCAGTACCGGTAAATTTGTTTGGTTGTTCCTGTTTGACCAGATGCTGTTAAGAGAAACGGTGGGGCGTGAGCACATTCATGTCATATTTCCGAACGTATAATAAACTCTACTCCCACAAACTTTCAGCAGCGATACGTGTAGAGTGTTCTGATCTTCAAATCATCAGTTGTTCTCTCTTCAGTTTGAGCGAAACGACAGAAAATGGATGGACCCGCGGGAGACTTCGACGCGCGTATAGAACGGCAACTCAACCTCAGCTACATCCCCGATCGAACTGTGACGTAACAAATATTAGGCCAGGTCATTAAATATAATAACCAATGTACCTATAATTAAGTTACAAGAACCCCATTGTGAAGATCTGTACAGTGGGTCCCTTCATTCTAGTCTGACACCGAACGCAAACATCTATTATACTCGGCGCAATAAAAGCAACGCGCGGAGAGGCTCCTTTTCATTCGTATGGCTGCAAGCTGGGAGGTACAGCTACCAACCAATTAACTCACGCCCGCCGAGGTTAAGCATCTGTAATTTACACCGAGTCATCGCATTGAAGGGCCCTGCCTTCCACGTGTAGTCGTGGACATTTGTCTGAAGACCTATATTGTGGTCAATGGTAAACAATATGGTATAAGGATCAATAAATCTATTTGCAATATGTCATTTTCTTACATAATCAGAAAAAAAAGGTTCTGAATGATTAGGTCTGAAATGGAACAGACCGACATTAAAAATTAACGAGATTGTTATAACTGCGGAACGTCACCGGGAATTTACTTTCCTTCAGCATAATAAAGGCGAATGTCATAGATTATGAACTCTTGAGTTTCTGTTCAACACGTGCGTCGAAGTCTCCAGATTTTCAACGCCGGTTGCTCTCTACTCAAAGCTACATATTCATTGCGTTCTCACCTAGAAATAATTTCATATACTATATAAATGTTTTTAAAACATTTTCACACATAATTTGCCATTAAGCAGTACGTGCTAATTATCGGGAGCGAGTTTGAAACAATTATTTCTGATTAAATGTACTTGGTAGAGAGGTATAGGAAAAGAACAGTCACAAATTGATTCATTGGAGTTGACGAAGCCTTTGTGAACCTCGAATAGGTTGGTTTAAAATAATTTAGACAGTTGGGAATCTGGCGACCAGTGTCTCCCACACCCAGCTTTTTGTTTGAACTCCTGGACAAAGGGAGAGTTTCACTGTACAAGTATTTCATAGGTCTTCGAGATGAGCAGAATGTGTTACCGAACATTATAATATGAAGTTAGAGTCTTGATATAACAGAATTATTTCGAAGAACGTGAGTCAGTATGCATAGATATCATAAAAAAATTAACTATCACTGTTGCGCATGATTAACCAAACTCGAGGATTGCACTGAGACAGGTTTTTCGTCGTTAGTAGCTGGCGATGTTCTGCTGTGCACCCCTGGCACCCTGTGCAAGGCCGTTCCCACATTAGCCAGTTAGTTTTCCCCGTAGTACATTGAGCAAGTAGAATCTCCCACGGAAAACCACGCCAAGACTGCTGCCAGATCGCGGCCGTCTTGAGATGACAAGCATACACAAACTGCATGCAAAGACTACATTACCGCATCGTCAGCTAATGGGCGCCTTTTCGCCAATTTAATTTGATTGATTCGACCGAAATCCCCCACCGGAGGCAGGTGCTTCTTGCAGCTGTAAGACTCCGAGATGGCATCACAATATGATACATACGGAATGATATTCTTATATACCTTAATTTCGGAAATTTGAGTATAATAGTTGGTAATATTTGATAGTACGATCAATGGGAGACGTGAAGTAGTGGTCACCCACGTTACTCCCCAGTTAATTTTACCATTTTATTTTGTTAGCTTCCATTGAATGTTTTGACTCCCTTGTATTTGATTTCGTACACACGAAAGAATTTTCACAAAACTATGAAATAAAAGAACGATTATTCCGATAATGACGTCGACACAGTTTGGTAGTAATAATTACATCATCTAATTACACGAAAGACGGGAGGTAACGAGTAGGCTCGTCGAGTCCTTCAATACATCAGGGAGGCAGGACCACTGTTAAATCAGACACCAAGACTGCCATCGTCATAATTATGATTATTTTTACGATCAGTTTGACGAATGTTCTCAATTATATATCCATGAATTAATTCACGTCTACGGAAAACTAAATTGAATTATTTTTTGGATCTACATTTCCTAGTTGTAGTCGGGGCAGAATGCATACTTGGTCCACTTCGCACTCACGCTTTTGCCCTGTTGCTTTTTGTGGCAGAGCGCCATGTCACGAGGCGCCACTTGCCTCACGATACCATCGTTCCAGCCGCATCGCTACGCGCGTTTACGCTTCCCCTGGGTCACAAACAACTACCACCCTCTACGTAACCGCCCATTGTATAATCAACATCTGTATCGCCTCGTTGGAAACTCTTTGGACCGTAAAGGAGAGTTGAGTAACTTTAAATATAGTATCTGTTGAGTGGCAATCGTCTAGTAGACATGTCATCATTCCCGATGACAACAGCAATGTTCGGATTCTTCATTCGATAAAAATTCAGTTCTACTTCCGAGGATTGTGTATTAGTTCAGGCCCAATTGTAAAACCTAAACAATTTTTTTTCGTCAGTTGTTCACTTCTATACATTTATCTTAAAAAAACAATGCAAAAGTGTTTGGCATTCCAGTTGGTTTGCTTTTTTTAGCTTTTTATTGTATAAAATTGTTCAATAAATGATAGAACAGTAGCTGAGGTCGTCCATAATTGATATTTTCTAAACCAAATGCAATGCACATTCCTCGTGCATGAAATCTATTCGTTCCCCCATCAAGAGTTGTTTTTTTATTATTATTAACGCCAAGTTTACGAACTGTGGTGTGCGTTTAAGTTGGCTAATGCTTGGAGAAGAGTTTGGTGCTAGGAGGAAGGTGGTTTTCAATTACTTGTGATTGATACCTGAGGAGCAAGTCCCTCATGCATTTCGTGAGGACCAGCCTCGAAGGTTGATAGATGAGTCCGACCCCGCCTCCTGTGCAAACAACGTGAGGAGTCGAGGATCTCACATGCCTTCTTCCGACATACCGAAGGAAATTACGTGGTCTGCTTTTCGAGAATTTCTACAGAACGCGGGACTTTGTTAATTACATCAATTTCCGTATGATCCTTTAAAAAAGTTAAATATTTCCTATTCTAAGTAATTGGAACGAAATATAAAATATTGTACTTCATAATACCATTTCCATGTTTGCGTTAAGTGAAGTGCTCAGACTGAATCATAAATTTCATTCGCTGGTAGTCTGAGAGCTTGTTAAAGAAACATTAGATTTGTCTTGTTTCAGAAACAAATAAATGGATTAAAATAATTTACGTCTGATAGAAATTAGATAGAAAGATAGCCAATATAGACAAAAAAATCGGTAATATAAATACCACACATTTATTTATTTCAATAAATGGATTGCTTTGGCACATAAAAATAAGATTTTTTTGATGAGACCAGGTATTTATTTTTGAAAATTTATGCCACTATTCTTTCAAATTTTTTGTAGATGTGTATTAAATTACGATTTGTTTCGATGTCTCCATCAGACTCTAGTTCCATGTCAATAATTGGTTTGCATTAATTATGTCCGACGTGAAAGGTTCCGTTCAAGCTATTATAACCGCTGCACGATATTTTAACCAGGTACAGAAAAAAGCCGAACGGTTTGAATGAGGCAGTTTCCGCCTTCTTTGACGATCCTTACTGTACTTAAACGACAAATTTGTCTACGTCACGGCTGTAATCCGCGCACTGGAGCTCCGAGATTCCGCGAACACGGTTATTACCGGCGCGTGAGCTGGGACGCTGAAAGATGCTGATGTACATTAATAACTTGGCTGAGAAGATAGGACGGGAAGCGAAAAGCCGTGTTGCTGACATGTGCGACGTGACGGCTGCAGGTCTTGGAGCTATCAATGGCTGTCTCCCACTAATGAAGACGCCAGATGGCAGTCGCACGAGGCCATCCGCGTTCTACGAACTGGAGACGCGGCTCTTCCGTCCTCGTGCCAGCTTCGAACCCGAGGCCCACTCCTTTATCCTTACATATGACTACAATTTGTCTACGACGTTTCAGGATGTATCTCCGTGAACGACTTCAGGTAAAGTGGCTTGGTCTCGGACGTATCTTCACTTAAAATAACATGGCAACAACACAGCAGTGCTATATTATAAATAGAAAGTACGAAGATGTGTCAAGCTCGTTTTTTCCTAGATGACTATCAGCTCCAGTGATTTATTAAAAATGAAATGTCATTGCTAATTTGTTACAGAAGGCTTATCACTATTACATTCCGATCTCACAATCTTCAGGAAATTTCGGTGCTTGCCGTAAACACTACACAAGCTGTAATTAAATATTAATTATATAAAGAACTAGCCAATTAACAGCAAAGATAAATGATGAAATTACACCACACGAAGTTTCTGCGATCCTTGTTGCTTTCGTAAGTTGTTAAAAGTAACAAGGATCGCAGAAACGTTGTGCGGTATTTATGGCATCTCTTAATTTTGCCAATTAATTGGATTCTTTATCTAATTAGTATAGGCCTACTTTTTAACATTTTTGTAATTATTATTTAGCATATTTTTCAGATTCTAATAGGATTTTTATAAGTTTAGTGAAAATAGGAAGAAGTATTTTAAAGTTATAAAATGTCTTTTACTAGCATCTAAAAAGTATTTATTCATAAGCATGATAAAATATGAAATGCTAAATGTGGGTTAGATAAGTTAAGTTAACGGCCACATATTTTAATAGACATGACTTGATACAAATGTGTGTCATTTAAAAACATGTGGTGAAACTTTTTAATTTCCAATTTCTCATATTAAATCATGTTTTAAAATTTATAGTCTATTAAAATTATTAGAAAACATTTTATAATTCCGTTCATATCAACATCCAAATTTCTGTGTTAATAAATGCCATCCGTATTATACCTCAAAATGATTATAGAATGAGCAAACAATAAATTTTGTTTAGCCGAATTCTTCAGCCCTCGTGAAACTAAAATGTTTCCGTTTTGTCTGTAGAGGTCCTGAAAATGTTACGGAGATTTATAAAATATTTAGGTACATGTTGGATGTTGAAAATTCCGCAGCCCGACTGATGCACTGCTTTCCCATCGCCGCGTCAGATATGTTAATTTGGGAGAAAAAGGTTGGTGAGCGTCACCGGAAGGACGTGGTAGCTCTTTAATGACTTTAAAGGGACGGCCGTTGGAAGCCGTTACGAACTCGACGTACACATGGCGCGATTCCTCAGCTGGAAGGAGCTCTGTAACCTCCACGACACGAAGCCCACCCGCTCCGTTACTGGATGATTGGGTTCACCAGGAACCGTGACTCTCGAGATTCCTGTTTTTCCCAAACTTCCGGCGGGCGCGTGTTCCGTGGACGGTGACAGGTTCCCGTTGAGCCAGATGAGCCTCGAGGGACGGCTCAAAACTAATATTTGCAACAGCTGCCCGCCCCCGCACGGTGTAATATTGCGTGAGAGGCGTGCTAAATGCAGGGATAATGGCTGAGCTACCTGGAGGCCCACGATCCAGATGGCAAAGTTCGCGTACGGGGTGGTAATTTCCCTTGTCATCTCGGAGCCTTAATAACTGGTACCGTTATCGACCGAAATTTCGCTGTCAGATATCACTATACAAACCCCTTACCTGTTGGCAATTTGTGTCTGCCACCCAAAACAACAACGACGATCGCTGCCGCGGAATGAGAAATTAACTCTGTATAAAAGGGGGTGTAGAGTCGCGGAATGAAACTTTAATTACAGACATCCAAATAGCCGGAAACAGTTTTGTAAGTATAACAATCTATAAGTCACCTGTACTTAAAAAAAAGGTACAACAGTTTAGGATCTCGAACTGAAGATCAATCATTAGAAACCGTTGTTGTTCAAATTTGTAGAGGTTTACCAATTGTCCGTATTTAATATTTTAAGGAAACAACGCTTAAAACACGGAATGAAATTTAGTTATAATGAAAAAATTTACGTCTGATTGAAAATAATGAATAATAAAGATAGCCAATACAGACAAAAAAGGTAATATAAATACCACACAACGTTTCTGGGATCCTTGTCCCTTTAGTCAGATGTTAATAAGAGCCTCGAGAAACACAACTGCCCTGGTCAGTTGACAACACTCAACTGTAAACGAAAGGGACAAGGATCCCAGAAACGTTGTGTGGTATTTATATTACCTTTTTTGTCTGTATTGGCTATATTTATTATTCAAAATTAAGTTATACTGTGGAGCTAACCTGTGATTTTATATATCCTTAGAAAAATTCGGTTACCACTAAATATGATTTTAATTGCATCATAGCCATAGTTTTGAAGTCTTTGCCATCGTTGTGTAGTAAACTAATTAAATTTATTTACAAATGACCTTGGAATATCTAGTTTCAATGTCTTACAGTTTATCTGGAGTCCAGATATTTCTGTTGTGACTCTACTTCTGGTTTCATATCAAAGTCACCAAATAAAGTACTGACTAGGCAGAACCGTCGAAAAGGCAGACCAAAGTTATATCTTTAACAGCTCGTAAAAATACAGAGAGGCGATAGCGGAAAAATACGTAAAGTAAAATCGTTGCCGCCTCAGATAATTTTCGTGCGCAATCGACTTAAAAATAATGACATGTTAATGATTACAGCGAGAAAATCTCCACTGAATGAAAGATAAATAGAGGTCCCCACCGCGCGTTTAAGTGGCGAAATGAATATTAATGAACGTAAATGCTCGCGATAAGGTGAGATAACGTAACACAAAACTAGTTTCCCCGAGGCTAGAAACCACAATTTCCCAGAGCCGACACAAGGTCAAGGGAACTACAATGGAAATTGCCCATCGCAAGTTGCGAGGCGACTAAATGAGGTGGTTTAAAACGAAGGAAACGAGATCGTCGGCGCCTTTTTTTTTTTATTAGGAATACAAGAATTGTGTTTATGAAGGATAACTGAAGAGGATGAGAATTTTGATTTAGTGAAACGGGAGTGTTCCCAAGTTTCTTACTGTTTCTTTTTTGTCAGTTTCCAAACTAGTAATGTAAAATTATATACAGTAAGAATCTGAGATATGTCTAGAAATATCAGAATCACCTTTCTCCTGTTTACGATAAATTTTTATGGCTGAATACGGAAAACCGCAATGGGGCCTGGAATAGGTGAACCGATACTTATAAGTGTTTGTTTCTAGTTCAAGAAACATTAGTCTACGCAACTTTTAGAAACGAAATTAGTGTTTCTTAGATTTTTTATCTGAGAAAAGAAAACTAGATTTGTTATTTGGGAATCTTTAACTGTTGTACTTCTTTTCTATCTTAGGTGCTTGTTGTATCTATAAAACTGTTTCCACCCCATTGGTTCTGTCCTTCGTGTTTCATTCCAAAAAACTTCGTCGTTTTGCGATGAAAAAATAAATTGCCAAGGTGTAAGAGATTTGTAAAGTGATATCCGACAACGAAACTATTATTGATATGCATGAACACGTGAACGTTAGTACGGAAAAAATTAGAAAATAAAAATATATGACGCATTGTCCAATTTGAAACAAACAGTTGGCATAGAAATCTATGGTTATTGACCGCTTTCTGTTTTTTTTCAATATGTTGCAAATTAAAAAAAATTAAAATAGCATTCGATTTTGATTTTGTTTAATTACAGAAAGTGTACACATACTATTTTTCTTTTAAAGGTGTAGACAGGCTATGTATAGGGTAATCCACTTAGTGGCAACTACCCTCTTATAGCATAGGAAAGGGAGTGAAAAGGGGGGATGCGGAAATGTAGAGCAAGGTAGCCAAGGGTTGACTAGCGGCCCCGAGCTATGGTTTAAGGATCCTACTCGGCAATTTGCCTAAAACTGATGCAGGGAAAACCCTAGTAAAATCTGCATCAGATAGGTCGGGTTTTTGGTACTTGACCTGTTTAGAAGGCAGCTGGCCGACTATTCCAGTAGGCATAGCGGACAACTCTTACCGCATGCCCAAGATCTGCGACCCTGGAACATACACCTCTCAAAACAGGCCGAGGTGCCTCGACTTGTGGGAACCTTAGTTCAAAAACCCAGAGAGAAGTGAAAATATAATCTACTTTATAATAATGATATCTCCTATAAACTGCAACAATCTACTTCGGTTTTACTCTCCTCAAATTGGCTTTGAAAATTTCGTTAATCAGAATCTCAATAAATGTAGATTTAATAGAAATTAAATGGAAGATTCTGAAGTAGTTTTTTTTATTAATTTTAATGCTGCGAAACAGTCAAATATAATTTTATTATTAAAATTGATATAAATAAAGTTATGAAATTGATTCCAATTTTTTTTGTAAACAAATCGGCGGAGCTTTCCCACGACATTTCCGGACCAAGGATCTAATTTTTTGGTTCAGACAGCGTGTCTCCCTAGTGGTTGTGAGTTCAAACCCGGTCGGGTCAGACGTGGGTAAATGAAGAAGTTGGTGGTTTTATGAGAAATTCAACGCTAAGCAGAAATCACATGCAGAACGATATTAAAAAATACATTTTCTTGGGTATCTGTGCTGCTGGTGGCTAATTGCACGTGGCGCACCTGCGTCGTGTTTGAGCAGCGCCGTATCGAGATCGTATTATGTAAATGCCGCTGTTCGCGGGGCCACGCCATCTCAGAGCCCATCTCTGTAACGCGATACGGGACAGTGCGTGCGCCGCCATTCCTGCGGACCCGTATTGTATATTGTTTGCAGTGAGTCAGCCCTTTGTCGACGAGTTATATATTAATAACGCGGGACACACTTGCAAGTCACCTTTACGGCCGGCCGTAAAGCGCTCTCGCTAATAAAGATACCGGTAGGACCCTGATTTACGCCGCCGTTTTACGCTTAATTCGCGGCGCGAACATTTATGGTACGGTAAAGTTAATCAGCGAAATAGATGGGATCTTTACTGCGAAGACGAGGCGGCCGACCGCCCCCCCTCGAGGCTTGGTAAGTGAAAAGCCGTGTCAGCCGCATGTTCTGGCGGACATGCGCCATTGTCTAACCTTCACCGCAGACGATGGACTCGCAAGCATAAATCCCTACCATCCGCCTCTATTTTCTGCCCGCAATCGAATCGTGCACATGTGTACCAAGGATTCTGCACGCCGCGCATTCTTACAACTCTCCGACTACACCTTCCCTTGCCCTCCCGCCCCACCTCAGTGTGGATGCCATTTTACAGTTGTTCCTATGCTACAAAGTTCGCAAAGTGAAGTGTAACGTGCACACTACTATATTATCAAGGGATTTAAGAAATGCAAGGGAACTAAGACAAAACTTCTTGGTGATCCCCTGGCGGAGCTTTTTCTCTATAACTATAATTTGGAGAATTATTATTACAATATAGTATTCAGGAAATTATTGGAAGATTAAAGGGGGAAGCAAACGAAAATTAATAAATGACGTCTTTATATATATATATATATTTAAATTGTGCTACTTTTACAAATTTTATAATATTCAATGTACTGATTACGCATATATTTTCTACCGTATATCCTCAAAGTACCGCATTTAGCACGAGAGTTGTAACCAACACAAGTAGACAGGTAGAAATTTCGTATCAAAAAGTTTTCTTGTTGACCTTTGCAAGTCTGACATAGGGAGCTGCTAGAAATGAGGTATAAATAAATCATGAATATATAAATTTATATTTCACTGATTTCCGTAGTGCGTCTGCCTCACTTTACATTCATTATGAATCCCAAATAATGGAATAAAAAAATCGATCTGTAGTAAGTATAAATGATAGAAAATAAGTTATATTTAAATTTGTTTTACAAAAAAACAATTATTTGACCGTTCTACTTAAAATACTTACTTTAATTAGCCGTAAATAAAGGATTTGACATGGTCATTAAAACATCTCTTGTGCACATATTTTAAATAAAATTTATTTATTGAAGCGTTTTATATTTATCGTTATATACACTGATACGCTATTAGAATGGAATGCCTCGGCATTTAACCCCGCGCCCCCGCACCACACTTTTCCAAATTACCTTTCCCCTCTTTTCCTAGCCGATATTTTCTAAAATGTCATTTATTATTTTAATGTTCATAGATGACCAGATATCAGAAGCATAGTTTTCCAAGTTTTCCTACGTTATAAATTTCAACTGCTAAGACTTTTTGACCCCTTGTCCAAATGTTAGACCAATAACAATATTATTCCCTTAAAGACGTTATTATAAAGAAAACGGTGGATAAAGAGTTAATGTAAAATTAAATTCCTAAATTCTTTTCCAGACTTCTGTATTGACAATCAAGTGGTGAATAACAAACTTTATCACCGACTAATAATTTGAAATATTTGATATATATTTATATTACAATAAATAAATGAACTGTCTACACCTCAAAACAAATTATTGACCAAGCAAAAATTAGAATAAAATTTATTTTCACGATGTTTCACCTCTAATTTGAAACTTCTTCAATTGTATATTAATAATTTACATGTTAATTTTTGGAAGATATTACAGGCAGATCATGTCGTATAAAAAACGTTAAATGAATTTTATAGTACAAATTTAATTAAAACGCATTTAAATATATTTTATTTATTAATTATATTATCAATACTCCACACAATTGAAGAGAGTTTTAGTCTTTAATTAATAATTACGGTCATTTAATTATCATTTTTATCAGTTAATGTACATCTGTTGAATACCAATTGGTGACAAAACGTCGTGACAATATATTTTTGTTTTATTAATTGTTTTGTCAAAAAATATTTTTTTAAATTTTTAGTAAGTCTATTTTTATATATGTACACTATTAATTACTTCAAACATGAGTTCGGTTTACAATATTGGGATTTCCACAAAGTGGTGCGTACTGAAAGAAATTACTCTTTCTTCTGATGAAAGTCGAACTCCATTCTTGGTGACTGAATACGTTACGTAGTATTTAGAAAATTATGGGAGGATTGAAAGGGGAAGAAAACAAAAATTAATAACTGACGTTATATATATTTAACTAGCGCCACGTTTTGAAATTCAATAATATTCAATGCAATGATTACGCAATTCTACCGTATATCCTTAAAGAACCGCATTTAGCACGAGAGTTGTGACCAACAGAAGGAGACATGTAGAAATTTCGTATCAAAAAGTTTTCTTGTTGACCTTCGCAAGTCTTGGGAGCTGTTAGAAATGAGGTATAAATAATCATGAATATATCAGTAGTGGTTGATTCATTTACATTCTTAATACAGCAGTACATGCCAATCCAATCCAATTATAATTATTACTCAATAAAACATATTAATGACTATAGAAAATATTCCAGTGGGAGTTTCATTCGCAATCTAGTTTTTTAACCCGTACATTTTAGCACGTGTGATATGAAGTTCCCGCCATCGGAAGGGCTGTCTTGTTCTACCTTTCCGCATCCCCCCTTTCACTCCCATTCCTATGCTATAAGAGGGGAGTTGCCACTATGTGGATTACCCTATACATAGCCTGTCTAAACCTTTTAAAATAATAATAATAATTCTTGAAATTCTAGCTGTCTTTAAAATTCGTGTCTCTTTGTTCAATATTTGACAACAAGTCTGCAAGGTGAAAATTAAAAAAATGTAGAAGCGACCCTATAAAAACCATCAATTTTAATTCTGAAACTAATAAATACGTTTGACTTGTACCATTAAATGAAGTCCTGAATTTATGTACCTGCATTTTTAGGAATTGCAGAAATTTGATTCCACATAATATATATTTTTTTGATAGTAAAATGATTTTTATTACAATTGATCCTTATCTTTACGTTAAACAAGAAGGAAACACAATTTTTCATATAATATATGTTTATCAAATTCGTTTTAAATTACAATTACATTACAAAGTCAGAGGTATCCGAATTGTGATTCACGATTTACCGGCAATAAAATTTAAGATGGACACCAGGAAACGAGTCAGGAAATAAATACATGCACATATTTCTGTAGCCGAGCAACGAGTTTTTCTATTGAAAAAAATATGTATGAAGAAAACAAGGATTTCATTACATAAACATAACACACGCATGTAAACAAGTTATTTTTATCGACTAGTAATAGGTCAATTACTAACTGCAATTCCTGGTTCAGTTTCGTCGCGATATTTCCCATATATTTATTTTTCAAGACGGTATAAATATTTTTATTTTATTTAAAAGACATATTCCTAAAGCTTAGACAACTTTTCCTGTGTGCTACATCATGCCATATAAATTATTCAATTATGAAAACATGTCATTCGATAACAGTTGTAATTTACAGGTTCTGCAAACAAGTATGATTGTCACCTTACTGTCTGACTGCAATTAATTCTTTGTTTCTTTGTCTAATTAAACAGTGTATTATTGAAAAGAATATGCAGATTGATTGTCAGACTTTGAGAATTGAGGTTTTGAATTAAATCCTAATAGAGCCACAATACAACTTGAAAATTGTAATTAAAACCAAGATTGGATGTATTAATTCATTTCAAGTTTATAGGGTTTTGAAGTAATTCGAAATGTTACTGACTACTGTTCCAGCTGCTGCAGGTTATATTGAAGGTTTTTTTTTTTGTCTCGCGTTATGGGCCTGATTTAAGACGGGTTAAGGGCAAGTTAACCGAGGTTGCCCGCGGAGGAGCGAAGTATTTGGCACTTGGGCACGAGCGCCAGCCCATTACGTACGCGTGTTATTACTTCGTTAAAGATCGTCATACAATTATAATGGAGCCGTTGTTCTGGTGGATTACCGTAAGCCGTGGTGCGTGCGTTAGCGAGGCCCGATACAGATCACCTCCCACCTCGAAATTGCGCTACTTACTTTCATGACCGCGGAAAAATTACTTCACCGTCTTAACATATTTCTCTCCCACCACCACAATGGAAGCCGCTGGAACATGTTTACACCACAGCGACTTGGATTTACTGTTCACTACGTCGCTGCTCTTGTTCTACCTCGGCCTCTGCTACGAGGTTATTACAGGCGGCAGAAAGCAGGAGAAATTTTAAACTTAAATGTTTTGAGACTGTAAACGTTTTGGAGCCAAGTGATTACCCGTCAGGCATCTTTGTAGCCTGTTAAAAAACTTACACTTATCATAGTCAGTAATTAAGAAATTTAAAATGGTTGGAATGCCCTAATTTATATCCATATCTATTTTATTTCCTGGTCCTTGACGTTGGAGTGCTTTTTGTACTAGGAATTAATTTCCTAGAAAAATTCACTAGAAACGTAGTCTTGATCACGAAACAAAATTGCATAAATTTAATAGCTCTAAATGTATGATACTTTCATCTCTAAGAAAGAACTTGGTTAATTCTACTGGATTATAGCGTATTTACAAATAATAAGAATTAAATAGACAGAAATCTAATAATTTAAAATCCTAAGTTTGTTAATTATATTAATATTTGGAGTTACCTAAACAAAACAACTCATTTTTCCTCCTTTAATTACGAAAGCTTTTTTTAAATAGCACGGAAAGGTTACATAAAGAGATTAATCAAGACAAATTTTTGTTCACTGTGGTTACATTGCTATAGTTCGTGGAATTTTGGGTATCAGACGTTACGAATAATACATAGTTTATATGTAGATTCCTTAGAGAAACTATGTTCAGCTTAAAGTTGCAATTTTTCGAATTTGCTGTGTAAATAAATAAGCCAGCTTTATACGAAATGTCGACGGCAAGGAGATTTTGTTAAAGTCTTTTTTGAAATGCGGTGATTACTATATATATATATATATATATATATATATATATATATATATATATATATATATATATATATCGTGTAATGAATACAAATGAAAGAATGATAAAATGACAGGCAGCCCCACGTTGGGCGCCAATTTGTAATATTTACAAATTAAGAAAGTTAAATAAATACAATGCCCCACATTCAGGCTCCAATTTGTAGTGATTTTAAATTTCTTACATTTGTGTTCATTACAAATTGGTACTTCAACGTGAGGCTAACTGTCAATTAACTTTCATTAATTTAAAATCACTACAAATTCGCGCCTGAATGTGGGGCATTGTGTTTATTTAACTTTCTTAATTTGTAAATATTAATTACATTAATTTATCAGAAGATGGGAATAAATAATTCAATATTCCTGAGGTCTCAGAGAAGGCGAGGATTTGCAAGAGTTCGAACGCAACTTAGTGACGTTGGGTGACGTCATCTCACAAAACTTGATGTGTGTTGTCAAATAGCGTAATAGACAGTCAAGTTTTGTATGTTTGTGTTCATTCAAGAGTGGAAAACTATATTAACAATTAATTGGGCAATCATAGTAGTTCGGTGACTGACAATGGGACACGCCTTTATAATTTTCTACGATCGAATATAAAATGCGAACGATCCACTTCACAGATAACTGTTGGATATCTGCTTTGGTGACCCAATGAGCTACAAGGTGTATTAAACTTATCTCGTGAAAGAAGGGAATATCAAAGCTCGATTGTGCTTCATGCATTGAAACATATGAATAAATAAAAAAATATACCAGTAGTGATAAATAAAAGTAGTATCAACGTGATAATTATCATTACGGAACTAGTAATATATTGAATGTATAATATTTTCTCGGGTCCTATCAAACAGAAACAACCATCTTATTCTCAACAATGCCAGACAGATTTCGCGACAGTGAATTAACTTTAGATGTCCCCCCCCCCAGTTAGAAATGATAGCTCGAAAAGGATGATGACCAGTTATATAAATTTTTAGTCCGTGTTTATTTCTGCAGCGCAACATGGAGCAATAAGAAAAATGAGTTATCGTCGTGCAGGTGTTGGTTGGGTTTTCTTGCTCTCTCGCTTAACCGCTGTCACGTACTCATGACTCTATTAAGTTTCTAACAGGCGAAAAAGCCATCGTGGCAAGAAACACTAATTCCGGGGCTGAGAAAATTTATGTCCCCGCAGAGTAGTGCAGATGACACGGCACCTTAACTGACCAGAAACGTATCTCCGGCAATGTAAAGTCATGTGTTGTTAGTACCGAAAAAAACAACAAGTGAAGTAGAGATTCTCCAAGGTCCACGGTTTTGTTGCATTTACTGGGCGAACAATGTTACATCAACGTTAAGAGAATATTCATAAAAACGTGTTAGTAGAAACTACAGTTTGTACAACATTTTACTATTTTTAATGAAAAAAATTACGTCTGATAGAAAATAATGAATAAGAAAGATAGCCAATACAGACAAAAAATAAGGTTGATATCGTTTCTGGGATCCTTGTACCTTTCGTCAGGTGCTAATAAGAGCCTAGAGAAACACAACTGTACTGGTCAGTTGACAACACTCAAAAACGACGTAAACGCAACGACAATGGGAGAGCCGAAGGGTTGGCGTAACAATAAGGGAGCAACGACAATGAGAAAACAGAAGATTTAGCGTAATAATAAGGAATCATAGCAATTATTGAGTTTTATAGTGTCTGTACATTTATAGATGTGATTTGGATTTAATGTGAAGCAAGTCTGAAAGATTAATTCAAGAGTAGTGTGCATGTGTGTTCTAAAATAAAAGATAACCTGCGCTAAGATTTAACGTTGATAAACTGGTAGTGGTCGTAATCATCAGAACCAACCACCTGGAATTAAGAATATCTTCGATATAATTTATTTCGAGAAAAATAGTTGTAATACTTGAACTTCCGTTACACTTGTGACTTGTTTTGAAACACAAGCAAATTTCGGCTTAAACATGTATGAACATTCATTATCGACAGCTTGTTGAATTGTATCTTTTAAAAAAATTAAAATGTAAGCAAGTAGATCACGTAATTGTTGTCTTTGGTGAAGACTACGCATAATTACGCACTCACGTACGCACTGGTGGGGAGACTCTCTATGAGCTCAGTGTGCGAGGCACGATCGTCCGCGGAATGTCGGAGTGCCAACTATCGCCCGCAAATTCCCCCAGACATCTCTGTCGCCAGCAAAGCCCATGACTTACGACCGTAGACCTGTTACTCGCTCCGAAAGTTAATTTGATTTACGACCCATCGGCGAGATTGTTATCTGCCTAATGGCAGCGCATGCGTCCGTACTGACTCGCCTAATGTTATGCTATTCTTAATGTTTAGTGCAATTCAGCATTTACGTTATAATACATTTCAATTACTCAGCCCTACATTCTGAAAACGGTTATTACGCCAGTAAAATTGATACCGTCGCTTACTGAAATAATAATAAAAAAAAGGAAGACCTCGGTTCAATACCCAGTAAGTGCGCTTTGTTTCGGTGCACCGTAAGCATCAGGAGCCCCGAAGCGGTAAATTCTTAGTTCCGACATTAAAAAAGCCGAGCGGTCACATTAAGTGTCACTTTTAAAAAGTACCAAGTGTCATACCATAATATACATAGCATTTAAATTCTGTTAATAATTGCCCCTTACGAGTGCCGAGACCTACGAGCGATTTTACGACTACTTTGGTGGTCAACGGTTGCGGAAGATTAAACTTCACCATCCACTTAGCTGCTATCCATCTGCTTCGCTCAGAGCCATCTGCACCATTTCTCATAAGTGCCTTCTCATCCACCCCTATTTTTTCCCCCCCGCAACTTACATACACAAATGTCATATCTCTCATTTTTCATGTTGTTTTCCATTAACTATTTGCAAGCAACAGCTCCTATCTCCCTCGTTTCTTTGCAACTGCCAAACTCTGACAACTAGACTGCAAAATGTTTCGAAGAGTTTATTTCCTTGTCGGCGGGTATAAATTACAAAAGAAATTTTGGTTACTGTTTGCGCACATTTAATTTGAAGGGGATAATTTACTACATTATCTAAAACGAACTTAGAATTCTTCGATTTACTGTAAAAGGAAAATAAACAACCAATATTACGTTTGAAATAGTTCAAGATGCCGCTTTAGAATTTTTTAAAATATTTTTCTTCAACTTTAACTCCGTTCTCTGGTTCCCTTCAATCAAAAGTTTCAGACAAGGAGACAGGTTAAACAAATGGGAAATGGAAAACATCTCGCGATGTTAATATTTATCCGTCTCGATAAACGAGCGAGCCTAAGTCAAGTCTTTACAAAAATAATAAGAGGATTAATTGGAATATATAATTTGTTTCGGCGACAAATATGACGAAATGGACAGTCAGAAATTTCATACTCATAAGAGAGGAAATGTGATTTATTCAGGAATGAGTTTTATTTTAACCAAAATATATTTGAAGGAGCTGCAATTGGATCTGTAATTTAATAAAACGTAGTTCACGTTTTTTTAATGATTATTTAACCACAAATAAAATTCCGGAGGCAGTTTTATCAACAAATTTAGAAACAAATAACATACAAATACAAGTGTGTGATGTGATGGTTTATTTATTTTTCAGAACAATTAACACTTACTTCCAATCAATAACTATAAAGATTGAAAGAAGGAAAATAAGAAACAGGTTCCTAGATACACTTCACAACCAACGTCAACCTGTAAGAGGAAACAAATTGATCCAATCCGATTCTCTCACAATTCGCTCTTTATGTAGAGTTCTGTAGTCTGACGTGATATTGTCCAGAATTCCCTTAAACGGAAACCAAGGTAACTGGATAGCATAGAGACGTAATTGAAGCTAAGGACACTACTTCATCGCGGGCTAAAGTGTTCCAACCAGCCGCAAAGTGTTTCACCCATATTCTCTTTTGCGCTCGATGTCCAATACGTTTTCAGATGTGAATCTCCCTATGTTACATTTAGTTTACACATTGTGTGGTTAGTGTCCGTCTTGCTGGTCCTATGGCGGGCTAGAGATAAGCATCCAAGGCCGCGGTACATGTCGCAAGGCTGAAGACCCCGATGGCCGATGGCCTAATGCCTGTAATCTTCGGGTCAGCTATCCCGCGACATTGTTTTATATGACGTGTAATCTGCGCAAACAATATTCCCGCTTGACGCGTGTGTAATCTGGAGGTGTAATTGCAGAGCAGCGTCCCCGTATCGTCGGCCATATCAACGGGGGAAGGTGAATAAGCCATCGTGAGCCGCAACCCTCGAGAGGAGCTCGAGAAGGCGGCGGCTCGCCCGTCATTATCATTTAATAACGTTCGGGCAACCCCTCACCTTGCAGATAGCAGATCCTGCCGCTCGCAGATGCCGTCTTCGATAGGTATCGAAAGGTAGCTATCGACCTTGTCAATCTCGCACCTTACAGATTAGATATGCGCTGTTCGTAATATGGTAATTTACCGGCTGTCTTCTGCCCGCGATCTCCGATAACGGGACGCCCCTGCACAAAAACTCCGACAAAACGAGAAAAGTAAGTGTGCGAGGAATAAAAGGTGGCCTCGCGAGGTGTTGAGTGGTGGGTGTGGCTCGCCGGTGGCGACGCTGCTGGGAAAGCACCTATGCCGAGCTCAAAATGCAAAAAAGGGGGGGCAAGAGAACAAAAAAAAACTACATGAAGACCTCGTTAAGAATACTGCACCCACGATTATGCTTTAGATGCCGATCTCGTTAGAAATCTGCTTTAGCTGCCTACTTGGATGAGTGATTTTTGGTTACCTCGTCACGTCGCCCATCTTTTGGCCATCAGAGTTTATCAATGGAATATTGGTGGAACTTTTAACTATAGCAAACATGCATGGACCGGTGGTCTCGCAGCTGGGTGGGTCTTTTACAGTTAGAAAATACTTTTGATATTCGTTGAAAACATTGTACAAAACTCGTGTTATTTCCCGGATGGACAAGCTGTAACCTTGAAATAAATGACACTAGTCTAAGCCTACTCATTCTTAGTGGTTACGGCTAACATGCTTTTCTGGCATGGAAGCATTCACCTTGTTAGAAACCGACCGATATGAAGAAGTAATATTTCCCTTCCCAAGGATCAACATAATATACGGAAAGTCGCCAACACTTCGTTTTTGGACACTCAACAAATTCAGGGCCACATCACGTGAGATGTCATTTTACGTTAAATAGCCTTTCTTAAATTGCTTCCCAAAGACAGGCAGTTTTCTAATATTTCCTGTTTAAAAGAACCACGAGAGAATACAGAAAACAAGTAATGGTATCAGAAATTGTTGAGGTAATTGGTGGGACACGGACCAAGGTCATTTCCCACTACTCACGTAAAAGAAAAAAAAAAGTACCCATCCTTGGTTAATAAGCGACTGTTTATCATAATGGAAATCACGCCTTCTACTTCAAAGCTATGTGCTATGAAGATTCGAATTTGGAATGAACGCGTTAACGTGTAATTTCGGGATCGAAAAATACTCTAGCTTAAATCTATGATATCGGTAAGAAATATTGATCGTCCTAGTATAACTGTTTGCTGATTGCAACAGACAGGTGTATTTACGTTTCTTCCCGACGGCGCCAGGAATTGCGGAGAGGTGGAAGAGGAACTGCTGACGACTTGGCGCATCTGTCACCCGCCCAGGGCCACCCAGCTGACGCGCCTAACTGTCTCGGAGGACACTGCTCCACTCTCATGCACTCCTCAAATCTCTCAAAATCTATCGCTGAATATTCAGCCGAATGCTCAATTAGCCAACTTCATCGTCCAAAGATGTCAAAATTGATAGATGTATGATGAATATTGCCCAGCGGAATCATGACACGTATGTCTCCAAAGTGGAATTGCATGATCTAATACAATCAAGAGGCTTCAAACGTGAGTAACCTGGATGGACCAAAAGAGCGTATGGTTATTCGTTAGAAAGCAAACAAAATGTGCCAAGAATCTTGGGAAAACTACCTTTTTTCGTTTTGGGAAAATTCCTCTTCCTCGTTTCTACGCGAATGAAGTGTTATTCAAATATCCGTAGAGTTGTGTAATCGACATTACAATCCGTTAAGTTCTATAGCGGTCACTACCATATATAAATATTACCTTTCATGGATACTCGTTGTTTGAATCTCGACGTTCATCAGATTATTGGAGAAGAAGAGATCATCGTCATGGCTGTACTTGAACGATGCTGTAATATCCTCATTATCTGCCTGTATTCGCATAATTCTACCTAATGGCCTCTGTACGTTCGTGAGGAATTCTTAAGTTATCAACTTTCCCCTCCTCCAGCAGAGATCTGCTTCATATTACTGTGGGTTATGAAAAACCTATCTGCATAAATATCTTTCAAGCTTTCTAGGAAAGATACGTACTTGGCACATGCTATTTCACATGACTCCAAGGAATATCGTGCACGCACTCGTCGCTTAATCAATTGGAGAACATGCATCTTGTAACAAGGACTTCAAGATGAGATTTCTGACATCATGTCGAATTTCCAGAATACAACAGCAGCGATATTTCATCTCAATCATTCTCGCTTCTATTTAAGTAGCCTGTGAGAGCATTCTCTCGCAGGTGAACCTTCCCAAAGAGCTCTGGAGGAGGATGCCTTCACTTCTCTCTGATTTTTTTTGAAATAAGGTTCCCACATGCCAAGGCACGTTGGCCTGTTTTGAGAGGTGTATGTTCCGGGGTCGCAGACCTTGGGCACACAATATTCCTATTGGAATAGTCGGCCAACTGCATCCTAAACTGGTCAAAGAACGGCAAGGATAAAGCTGTGACTACACAGCAAACACTTCTCCCGCGATCGGAAGGCCTTGGGACAAGTACCAAATGCCCGATCTACCTGATGCAGGTTTTCCCAGCATCACTTTTAGGTGAATTGCCGGGTAGGATCCTTAAACCATAGCCCGGGGTCCCCAGTTAACCCTTGGATACCTTGCTCTATTTTTCCGCATCCCTCAGTTTCACTCTATTTCCTTTGCTATAAGAGGGGAGTTGCCACTATGTGGATTACCCTGTACATAGCCTGTCTACACCTTCTTCTTCTTCATGCGTACACGTAGGATAACGTAATTGAAAACGATCTTCCGTAATTTTTTTTTGGTTGCAGTTGCTTAGGATAAGGTTTCAGACGGAAAATTCCTTAATTTCACAACATTCAGCTCGCGTCACTGCTAGAGAACTGTTCATGAAAATGGAGTTTTTTAAATATTTGCAATTCTACCTACATTTATGTTATATCGATCCATTCTATCAAGTCCAAAAGCGATATGTAAATAACTCAGGAACCGAAACTGCCACCTTGGCTCTAGTTTCGTCTTCGACGCTTTTGAATTACATTCAATGTATAGTATAAATAATTTAATTATTTTTTCATCATCATCATAAAAATTAATAGTTTTGATGATTGATAAAACACTTTGGAACCTAATTTCATAATTTTTATGTTACGTTAGCTGCAAGTTCACCGTAAAATACAGTTAGGTGCTTAAGTGTTTTCATTTATGGTAATTGTTGCATCGAAGAATGTAGGTTTTGTCAGTATTTTTAATTAGTTAACATTGTGTAATTTTAATTACGTAGTCAGATGACAAAAATATCGCAGATTATTGTATTCTATGGAAGAACAGTAGATCGAAGGCGATAATTGCTATGCTTTCGTCCTACAAAATCAGACCATGTAATATGAGGAAATGGTAGATCCGAGTTCGTGGATTTCTGTGGAGTTGGAAGAGGACAATGAAGCCGTCAGACTCCTTCGTGGGCGAGGCTTTACCTGCGAGTAAGGAAACCAGTTTCCCCGCAGAGTGAGGGAGCACGGGACCTCGCGTGGCGCGGCGTGGCTTGGCGCGGGCTCGAACCCGGATCTGGCGGGCCTTTCGGGAGCCTAGGGAAGGAAGGACCCGACCCGGCGGAAGCCCGGGGTTCGAGCCCCGCGTGTGTCTATCTCGCGGCGCATCTGCTCGCTCTACAAATAGCGCTGGCATAACTCATTATGCGGGGGCGGAGAGGGATTTATGAGCGCAGTCGTGACGGCCGCCGGCGAGACTTTACACTCATCTGCGCATTCCGCCTCGTTTGCGGCGGGGCTATCGCTGCGCCTTCGTTTAGATTCGCAATACACGATAAAACGCAAGGGAAAAAATATATATATATCCCGCGACCGCGTAATAAAAGATAGCAGTGACAGCTGACTTGGCGTATAGAAAGCTCAATATACGTTTTAGCCACTGAGTCCGGAGTCTCGTCGTTCTTGGGCCATTATTAGGAAATGCAAGAATGCGTTCACTGTGGAGAAACCGCGCCTTCCAAATAAAATGACTCTATCCGTTGCAGCACTCTGGGGCCAGAGTTACCACTTTGCACTCTACTCATATACTTAACATATAAGTAGCCTTAAATACACCTTTATTTGTGGTACATGGATACATTTAAAGTACCGTATTATGAAAATAAATATTGTAGAGATTTACAAATCCATCGTTGCATAATTTCTTGTCCTGGTATTGTAACAACATTCTGAGAAAATAAATGTTTCCAAAAGAACTAAACACAATTTGGTCTGACAGATTTGCTCTATTCAGTTTGCAGTTTGCAGAGTTTCCTGAAAGTTTCAAATTTTAACCAACACAATTGTTTCTCTGTTCTGAATCAAAATAATATTCATTTAAATGTTGTAAATATTTGACTCCTTCCTACAAAAAAAGCAGAGAGAACCTTGTAGGAGAGACGGAAGGGGCTACCTTTGGGGATGCCTTTTCCTCTCTCCGTTTTTGGACAAGCCGAGGCACCTAGGCCTGTTTTGAGAGGTGTATGTTCCGGGGTTACAGATCCATTCGAACAGTCGGCCAACTGCCTCCTAAACTGGTCGAGGCACGGAGAAGGGAATGTTGTCTCCCCACAGCAAAGTCCTCTCCCGCTATCGGAAGGGCGTGGGACAAGTACCCAATGCCCGACCTACCTGATGCAGGTTTACTCGGGTTTGTCCTGCATTACTTTTAGGTGAATGCCGGGTAGGATCCTTAAACTATAGCCCGGGGGCCCTAGTTAACCCTTGGCTACCTTCCTCTAGCCTTCTGCATCCCCCTTTCAAATCCCTTACTATGCTATTAAAGGGGAGTTGCCACCATGTGAATTACCCTCAAGTAGCCTGTTGCCCTAAAAAATAAAAAAAATAAAAAATTGACTCCGTCCTCTACTATCTCAATTTTTGTCTGCACTCCACCAACATGTTATTGATTTAAATGAGTAATATTCAGCTTTAAAGTTTTTATTTAGGAGAATGATAGGTTAATTATGATTGTTCTTAACTAGTATTAGAACAGCACGTGAAACACCTTATTTGGAAAATACTGCTGCAATCTGTTGCGTCTCAGGCAGTTAAAATCTAGGACGAATTCTAGACTGAATTATAACATCGTATATATGAGGGGAAATCAGAGGTCTGACTGTACCGTACCATTTATGAAAACTTACCGTATACCTAAGGGAGTTTGACCCTGAGTCATCTGCCGCTGTTGTGGACGTGATGCAAAAGTGGTTTACGTAAAGGGTGGAACATAGAACTGAAATAAAAGATTTGAAGAAGGTAGATCCGTCGCCACCACCAGTGCACATGTATAACCACCACCATGCTGACTTACGGAAGGCTCGGAGCGTGCGATAGTGTGTGCCAAGTGCTACAGCAACTCACCCTCCTGGTTGACCTCCCCATGTCCGCCGCCCTCTACAAAACAGAAAGGAACAACACAACACGTCATGCAGGTGCCATGGCTAGCTAGCTAGGAAGCTGTGCTCTTACACTCTACTTACATCTATACTTACATTATCTAGACTAACTATTTAAATACTCGCTTACACTTTCAATTTCACAGGGAAGAGGTAATCGCCTCTCGCGCGCGTAGCTATCTATAATTTAGAACGTTTTTATTTCGTGACGCGACGGCGCCGGCTCGTTATTGTCCGGGGAATAAAGCCCCCTTTACGATACGAGGCGATAAGGAGTATTTATTTTCGTAATTGGGCGCAAGAGCGGAGGTAATAACCTGGAATACAGTTCTATGGAGGCCGCTCCTTTACGACCCCGAAGAGCTTTTAAATGCGTCCATTCCTCCTACGCGATTATTAAATAGGTGAAGACAGATATCCTAATAAGCGGTTACCCCCGGCCATAAGATGTGTATTTGTTTTATCGGGCGGCGGGAGGGCGAACCCGTTTCGAGCCGAACAACTTCAAAGACCTGACCATCCCGCTGATTGATGCCGCATTCCGTGAGCCGGTCGGTCGGCGATACATATCTGCAAACAAACGCTCCAGGGCCATCGGCCACGAATATCCTTCAATTATAATAATCGAGACGACTCTTTACTGCATCCGGAAATGTTATTTCAGACTCTCCTTACGTTTCCGGCAGCAGCGCAACGTCACCGAGAGGACGGACAAGAACTTCTTCTAAGGCAAGAAAGTATAAACTGTCACTGAATAAACGCAACGAAATTTTGAGAAGTCTCAAAGATCTTTCACAATGAGTGTCTGAATAACCGTTGCAATTATTTATTTTTTAATTTGAAGCCGCGTAATTTTTATTTAAGCATCCTAACTTATTTAGTGATTGCCGTTGAAGCATCCAACCTGTTAAGTTATTGGGAACTGTCTCCGAATTGTTACCATTCACTCTCAAAGTCTAGTGATCCGACACAATGATCCACAAATTTTTCATGATCCTAATTCCGTAACGGTGATCGCAAATTTATAGCCAATTATAATAACAAATGACAAAATGGGACTAATTATTGTGGTTGTAACTCCACCTCCACCTCTCTCACTTCATTAAAAGAATGACTCTTAGCCAAATAGATTGCTGGCATGATTTATTTGCTTTCATTTTGGTACGCGGGAAGTTTACTATTGGTTTTCCGGTTTGTGACGCGATGTTGTTTGTGTACGAAAATATTGAAGGAGTCTGGTTACTGACAATGTCTCCAGTCGAGGTGCTTCCCCTTTGCGCCCGTGCTGCCTCCTGGCGGCCGCATGCGAAGTGAGAGCAGCCAGAGGGCGCGCGGACCGCTCGCCGCCTAACAATATGTTTACTGCCCGTCGTGATTCACGACTGACCCGCCGTAAAATACGAGCTTTTTTCTCTAATAACTCGCGGATTATCTAACCGGCCGCGATCGCGCTACACATCCCAATCCAGACACAACAAACTCCGAGCGACGCACGTCGGTTCGCGCTCTCGACGAGCCGCAGAGTTAATCAGCGAGCTGCCGGTATTAAGATGCGGCAAAAACTAGCATCTTTTGTACGGTCAACAGGTGTTCTCTTCGCCCCAAGGCCGATCCGATACTGCACTCTTCGTCTTCGTGAGCAAACCAGGGGGCTCGGCCGCAAAGTCACAAACAAACCAGGCCTTATTAGAGGATAATGGACCGTAATAAAGCAGTTACAACTCGTTCCCCGAGGTTCTCGTGGAAGCCGGTACGCGGTTGTCACGCGAATGAGTCGCTATATAGCGATCAATGTGACGGAGGATTTTTTGGCTCGCGGATGTTCTTCGGGCGTGACACACGACGACGCGAGCACAAAAGACGTTTCCTAATTAACAGACGGACAGATCACGTCTTTGCTGAAGAAGAGGCTGGCCCTTAATTGGCGAAAGCCTTAGTGATGCAGCTTTTACTGAGGACAGTCTGCTTTCAGGGGTGATCTACACGAGGTTACAGACCTTCGGCCTACGGAAATTTCGAAACTATCTTACCAAACCTCGTGGAGAAGCACATTAACGAGAGATATTGACTGATATTTATATCGCTATTAGAATTAGACGTACTCAAAATTCATCAATTAATGTTCCTTAGAGTACATAAACACCACTCCGTCACTTAAGGAAAAGAACTATAGTCACACCGTCCAGAAAAACCATACTCATTGTCTATCCCCAGTTATATCAGGTCACATCCCACTCGAATATACTTACTAACCATTGGAACTCAAAAGAAAGAATTTACTACGTACCAAATCGATTAAAAAAAATGTATACTGGAAGTTTCGTCAGTTGGAAAAATCACCCTTTATTTCATGAAATATGCAACCCGCTAGGTGGAGGCGGATACCCGGTAGTATAAAGCTGAGCAGAGTATGTTTTGTAATTAATAATCAAAGGTTCGAAACTCATTTATTGTTATCGTAATATATATATATATATATATAATCCTATAATATTTATATTCACTCACTGAGCCAAATTACAGCACAAATTTCTAATGGATATGACCAACAATGCTGCGCTCTGCGCTTCCGAAATCTCGAAATTTTACTGAGCCACAATTAATATGTCTAGGCAAATTTAATTTGCAGTCACCTGTTTCGTAAATATTTTAGGGCAAAGACTGCAACTATTTTGTTGATAAACTGTTTGATTTTTTCTGAGGGAATCCCTACGGAAGCAATGTTTCGTTTAAAGACGTTCAAGTGCGTGTGTGGTTTCTGTAAACAAATTTAAATAAATTTTTCACTATTAAGGGAGTTTGATTTTTATGAGATTTTTCTCACTTCACCTTAATAAAGGATGATCCTAATCAATAATTAAATATCCGGTCGGAAAATATTTTTGTCTCATAATCTTCGAGTAACTTTTAGAATACTTTCTATTCACCGTTAGCCAATATAAATTTTAATTAATTGGTTATTGTGAATGAAAAGTGTTTCGAGATAATTTTTGTATGAATCCAAAGAGTGTGGAGGAGGCGTTAGGACGGTGAGGCTCCAATACCGGGAGCATTTCGGTAATAAGGCAACGGTACTCCGGTCTGCGGCACGTAGTCCATCTAGGCTAGGATAATACGGAGGTAGCGATGTGAGGATAGGGATCAGCGGGGATTGCTGCTTATTTTGGCCCTCGTTACAGCTAATGAAGTAGCCGCCTTGCGCCGCTACGTGGCGACACTGGTAACGAAGGCCGAGAAGGCGCGTGCGCTCGCTAATGAGGATCGTTACGGAGTGCAACCACCATAAGGCACCATAAGGATCGCATCCTCTTTTCCTTCGTTGGTCTCTTAAAACATAGGCTGATCGCCGCGGTGATGGTGTAAACAAAAATCTGAAATTATGAAGGCGGGAATCGTCTACAACTTGAAATCTAGAGGAAATCGAATAATACTATTTGACCCTAAAGTTACACAGATATTGGCTCCAAACATATCTCATCAGTCCATCTATTTATCAAAATTTAGGTACGAAATATCCGTAATTTTAATTAATGTAAAATTGAAATATGCAATGAAAGTATGAAGTAAGCTTTGAGATAAATACTAAATTTAAAAAACAAAATCTGGTTAATTAGGTTATGAATAATTGTATGATAAGTAGAATGGAACTAAAGTCACTAATAGACAAAATTTATGCCTTCACATTGAAATAATATTATCTTACAAATTGAATAACTTCTCTTTCATTTTCTTGTTCAATGTAATAGTCCCTGTATCCAATCAAAACGGATATTATTATTCAAACTATCATGCTTATTCATAGTGAAGAAATTGTTACGGTTAACATAGTAACTAATTTATACGACACCGTAATACTATTCTAGTGGTCTATTCATTCGAATTCAATAACATGATCAATCTGATTCCGATTTGAACTAACGATGCATATAATTATCAATCTGATCATGTTTACTGGACGATTATGTGAAGATTGTGAGTAAAGTTGCAATATTAATTGAGTAATAGGTATTAACTTGGCGAACATATTTATCGCATCAATATAACTGCTTGATATTTAATGAAGCTGTTTTACTACTTGTCAGATTTAAAACCTTGACCTAAAATCATATGATGTTCAGAACAACTATTTTTTATCGTTTAGATCGTCAATAATACTGAGTCCGAGCTAAATAATCTTCATCTGTGGTAACAAGTACTACGCGAGCAATTATGCATTTTTCCAGTAGTGACTGCAAAACTGATCAGTTTGGATCAAATGGAACATTTAGAACTGATAATTATCATACGTTTGGTAAATATCAGGAATCGAAATGATGAAAGTATATATTTTACCCTGAACTTTAAGTATAGGATAGTGACTGTTGAAGCATTGATCTACTTAATCGGCACCAGTGAACATGATCCTATTGGCTATGCTACGAATGAAGGAATACTCACGCTTCTTCTTGGGCTCCTCCTGGACGTGCATGGAGTGGTGCATGAGGCTCGCCTGCTGGTCGCTCACGTGTCCCATGTGGAGCTGCTGGGAATGGACGGACGGCAGCTCCATGCTCACCATAGCCTCCCTCGCTCGATGAGACTCGGCGCCGCTGCCGGACTCTGCGAACATCCAAGTCACACGTGTGATTGGTCGGCCAATTACTGAGGCCCTAGGCCCTATTCCATGCAGCCCTAATGAGACTTAATGTGACTCGGCCTGAAAAACAATCAGGTTTACACATAAAACCGACAGGGCGGGTTATTTGCCCAGGTAATTCCGGCGAGTCATTGGATCATGATTCCCTGCAGCTTATAATGGGCCGTCGTGACCGCGGCGTTAAAACATTGGGACACGGTGTTCATTAAACATTGCCTACCTCCGCCTGAGCAGCAGCAGCCGACTCACGCTGGTGAGGGTGGGCCAACTGATTCACCACTGAGATACGCTCATCTCAGCTGACCGCCAATTAACTTCGTGTTCCTCGGGTACCCAACCAATATCGAGTAACCAATACATTCGGGTAACTGTAAATGATATGATCAACCGACGAATAAATCCAACATTATTATGGCAGCGATTCCCAATCCTCGTTTCGCGATTGCTATCATGGAGGAACGTGAGAAAATATTAAAAATGGTGCTATATTTAGAATTGCGTTTAAGAAACCTTTTATACAGGAATTTAAAAATTAATACTATGCCTGAACAAGTAAAAGTAATAAATACAATCTGTGAATGAGGCATATGAAGAATGGAACCAAGTTCGTTGAACGAAAATAGAAAGCAAGAGTCAGTGAACTCTTGAATAGAATATAAAGATAAGGAAAGTTGAAATAGGAGAGCTCGTAGACTTAAGTTGACTTGCTGTTACAAGTGCTATGAGTTATAATTTGGGACCAAATGAGAATCACAAGTCAGGTTCCAAAGAAAAAAAAAAGTTAAAGGTACAAAACGCGATCTTTCCTACTGAATATTATTCAATTAATTGGCTTGGATACCTATCATGAGAGATGCCCGTCACTGAATTTTTAAATCTTCTTCTGTCAAAAGTGATATTACAATGTAGTTTTGTAAGTGATAGAAGCAACGATATTAAAGGGATAGTGTCAGAACGCCTAATTGTCTGTTAATATATTCTGGGTACGATAAGCAAAGTACTGGTATTATTTTTATCTGTATTTAACAATGAAAAGAAAATAATTATTAATTTATAAAATGTTTAATAAAAATATTCTAATTTTCATAAACACCAGGAAATTCTCAATATTATCAATGTTTTTTTTTTTGACAAAAGAGGAATTTTCTCGTGAAGTAAAATTAAGGGTTGGAAAGTAAGTAGACGTAAAAATAAAGAATTTAACTTAAAATACAATCGGGCAGTTCGAGTAATAATTTATTAAAGTCAATATCAAAAGAGAAGATCTACAGATATAGAAAGTGGTGGTTTCACTTTATCATTTTCCAGTCATTGGACATCGCTTTAGAAGAATTACTTACTAACACATATAAAATTGAAAACTAATGCATTTATTTTTCCAGTTCGTAAAACAACTTTTAGAAATTATTTTTATCTGTACAGAGAGAGCAGTCTCGGTTATATTGTTTGCTCCAAAGTTTTCAGCAAGAGCCAAAAAAATCTCAAATTACTCAATTTAACAAATTTTATAATTATGTTTTGGAATTATTTTAAGTAAATTTGTGACGTTCTCGTTAAAATCGTAAGAATTTGTTCCGTGATATTTGTTCTGAAGTCAATATTTCGAAAATAGAAAAGTTTTTACTGAAATAACTTTGAGGAAAATAATTATATGATCTGATCTGTGAGAAAATATAGCAATAGTATGTAGATTATTCGGGTTGTTCATTGTCATGGAGTAGATAAGTCGGAAAGAAAAAGTCAAAAAGGCAAAGGAATGTAAAAGAGAAAAGCAAAGAAACTAGAAAAACTGAAAGAAAGAAACAGGTCAAAGAGATGACGAGAAAGATCGTGTAGAAGGTCAGAAAAAATCTTCTAGACGATCTTTCTTGTCATCTCTTTGACCTACCTCTTTCTTTCTGCTTTTCTTGTTTCTTTGCTTTTCCCTTTTACATTTCTTTGGCTTTTTCTTTCTCCCATATCTACTCCAAGACAATGGAATACCCGAATAATCTTAATAATAATGTTACCTTACTATTCTCAAGAAATTAAAATGCAGAAAATATAGCAAGCTAAAACAAATCTTAGAAGGTGAATGCAATTCTATCGCACCAGTTCAAGGTCAGAATTACAAGGACGCAATGGACTAGTGAGCAAATAACTTTGATCATCTGTCTTCTCCTGGCTTTTACGAAATTTCGCCTTACTTGAACAATTTGATAAATGCTTTAATTAACTTACTCTCGAGGCCAATACACAACAAGGTACAGTCAATTATTTAATTCCCAAGATTTTATGGAAGAGCAAAGTCATAAATATTTTTTAAAAAATAACGGATATAATCGTGAAACTACTGATAAATGCTGCAAAGTAACTGGATCATTGAAAATATGAAATATTTTTATATGAACGATGTACACAGTTTTTTTGAAAGCATTCGTCATAAATAGTTTGCTGTCTCCCGATATTGCGTGACTGATCTTTCTTCAAGATTCCCTGCACTCTCGTCTACATTTTCCTTGTCATGTTACCATTGTACGGTGCTGTTTATTATGTCGTTTAGAATTGTTACAATAGGAAATACAGAGAAGATTACAGAATAGTTGAGGGAAACGATAGTTAGATTACGGACATCTGAAGAAGCAATACGACTTGCAACATGATCGCAGATTCACCACCAACATATACCATTCATCATAGTCATAACTTTCAGGGGAATACTGACTTACCGGATGTCTAAACTTTTATTTTAATTGTTGTAATGTATAAATTCTTAGTCGGTCGTCTAACTTTGGTTGTCTTCGTACGATATGCTATTGGTGTTTGGGGAGGCTCAGTATTACCTCTCTTGTTTCCTTAGACATTTTCTTCTGGTCAATTGGAGAACAAAAGTTGTCCTGGCCTTTGTATTAAGTCTCATCTCATAATTTCCCTATTTGATTTGGGGAATACAGTCAAAACTTTTACGACTCGAGTTTATAATTTTCTTGAGTACTCTTAGATGGTTATGATCGCGGAGAGGGGTGTGGTCGTGTATTAGTGGAGGAAGACGTCAGAGTATTGCCTATTAGATGCTACTATATTAATTATTTTTTCAAATATAACCTTAATATACTCGTTTCCTTTCCTTAGATTTAGTGCCGTCTAATTTGAATAAACGTGACGGTTGAAATATTTTTGTATAACAAATATTAAAGTCATATCTTTCTTAATTTGGAGAGATATTTGTGATGATAATAGGAGAGTTCAATTATGGAAGCATGTATACAGCTCACAGGCAGACTAGTTTGTGGAAGGTAAGGATGAGTAATATGGTTCGTGGCTGAATGATTAAGGACCATATCCACAGCCTGTTGGATTGAGCAACGCTTAGCTGTAGCCCGTACGTCCCGCGGATAGCGCCCGTTGGCGGATGAGCGCAGTGATGAGTCAAGAGCCCCGGGACGGCGCGGAATACACAAATCACCTGCATTACTCCCGGTTGCTCAAGGGGCAGCGGCCGGCTTGGGCAATCGGAACGCCTCGGGTGAGGAGGTCGGCCCGATGCCGCGAGATAGCGCACCAGATGGCCTGCGCCGCCATCTTGCGCAACGTCCGCGCTGACCAGGGATGTGCGCGTCCATCATCCAGCATTGTTCTCTGTGCTCCAGCGAGGCGCCCGGCCCTCCGCGGTATCAGTTTCAGTGCAGTGTCCGTCCTCGGACAGCGACGGTGTTTGCTTGAACCGCCGCACCGGGATCGCGGATCCGCCAGCTTCACCATAGAGGGAAATAGCAATGCGCTTCATTTTACTATTTCTCAACGCTTCGAAGTGGTTTCAGTTTCTTCACTTTCGTAACGAAGTTGGATTCTGTTTCATCTCTACGCTACTAGGGTCAGAAAGATGATCGTAAACTATAATTTTCTCAAGGAACCATTAGGAAATGAAATGAAATTGGAGAACAGAACTACCACATTATTCTCATTGGCTGAGGAATAATTACATTAGTCAATGTGTTGCCAATATGCAGAATTAAAGTGTTCCATAAAGCCATTAGTCTCCTTGTTATGTTTCCATTTGAAAATAATTTAAATTGTAGCAGCTCTCATCGCACGGAAATAGGCAAACAAGCGTTCGTAAATCGTAAACCTATACAAATTTAAGGGAAAAAGAAATTACCAATACTGTCACGTTTTTCGTTTGGAAATTTAAACGAAATATCAAATATTATCTATATAGAGAGGAATTAACCCGTTACGAATTAATAAAAATTTCTAATTATTTTCGTAATTCGTCTATTTTGATGGCAACATGTCTGCTTCAACGGTGTCTTAAGACTATCCTCATTTAGAGTTCCATTCTGAAATATTGATGAACTTCCATGACGAAATAGATCAATACAAATGACCGTAAATCCCGTAGATGTACGATGAAAAATGGCATTATAGCGGCTTTGTTTTAGTCAATAAGATTTGAGAATATATAGATTCTATCAATTATTTTACACACAGATTCTTAGGAACAAACGAGACTCGTTTAAAATGAAAACCAAAAGTGATGATTACGGGATGTGGACTTTCTTTATTAAGCAAAGTTCACCATTAATTAGTGTATTTCGTCTCGTAATATTTTCTGTTTCCCTTAGTTTTCGAATCATTGTTTGATTTTACACCATTAATAGCAGAGTATTCATTAATATGGTCTTGAGGGTATACTGAGTCAGCTGAAAGTGCTGAAATGCTATTTGTATCATTATCCAAGATTTAATTTAATATTATTGGGATGATTAAGTATAAGGAAAAAAAATGAAATGAAATTGTCTATTTCTTAAGTTCTTGCTATTAATTGAAGTTGATGGATTCTCTTAGTCATCAGAAAAATTAGGAGTCATTATTTTCTTTTGCATGAGTCTTGATTATTTATGATCCATTTTGATACATGAAATATATTTAATATTTTGCTTACTTAATGTTGGATCGTTGTGATGAAATTTTAAGAATCTACTGCGCTTTATGGTTGATTTCAATGTCCGTAGAACCCTTTTTTCGTACTTTGCATAATTATCTGAGCGAGGCCGCTGCACGAGACAAGCGTGCTACTGTGGAAGCGAGGCGAGTCGTGATTTTCGCAATGTTGAATTAATGGGATGGCGAGGCGCTGGGAACTCATCGCGGATCGAACCCGGGATATGAGACGAACAATGAGTGCAGTCAGTGCAAATCCCGAAGCTGGACGAGGCAGCCGCTCTTTGGGCTGGCTGAGGAATGCGTCCGCTGGCCATCTGGCGAGGCTCAGCTGATGCTCATGCCCGCTCATCGCAAGGACGTTCAGTGGCCGCAACAGCTACGAACCTCTGCTCAGCTGTTCCCGTACCCGAGATCACAATCTCACTGCATTTATAATCCCAGAAAAAAATCTTACTGTAAGCTATTTAACTACAATTCAACGGTTCTTCCGGCAAAGTAAACGGCCGCGTATGTGGAGGTGATGCTGGAAAATTGCATCATGCTTCTACTACTCCCGAGGATAGAAAATATACATGGTGAGATACGACAGACAAAGACTATAGAATATAAATATAATTTAAAGTAAATGGGATGCAGTCCAGAGCCAAGCATCCGTCACTGGGTGTTTGGGCTCTGAATAACAAAATAATTTTATTACAATTACAGAAATTACGGAAAGAAAACTCTTCGAATGATGACAATGCTAGAAACTGTATATAATGACAGGTGAAAAATATTCATCCTAATTCTCAACAAAGGAAATAGATTATTCTTAAACATGTAACCCAGAGATGCCTGAAGAGAACGTCGTGTTTGTTCATGAAGAATTTGTAAATTCTTAATAAATATTTTATTCTGACTTATTTAGCCATTAATAGTTCTATGAAATACACTTTAATTCAGAAATCGGTGAAATGATTTCTTTTTTCTACTCATAGTTCATAATGAAAGAGTTTCAAATCCGTTAACAATGTTAAATATCATCGGAATATTGTTCGACAGTTTTGGAGCGTATTTCTTAATTTTTGTATATATTTTATCTATAAACTGAATTACAAGTTAAACTAGTATGGACACGATATAAATTTCGAATGGTTTCCGATTTTCATTTAATGACCATAACGTTTCTGAAATGAAGAAGCTGTACTTAAAACTGTAAACCAACTCTCGAAAGTTTTTCTGAGAAGACTGGATAGAGAAATGTTGTAAAACATGTAATATTTAGTCAACCACAAAAATCACTTTCGAGTCATCTGTCGAAATTTGCGCCAAATAAATATTTTTCCGGGTTAATATAACACTAATAATATTTTGAAATATATTCTGTACACAATAACAACCCATGCCGAGTAGGGAGGAGAGAACCATGAAGTGTAGGTTAAAAGTAACTGAAAAACCGACATAGGGATCTAATCCGGGGTTATGGATGCCGCTGAGATTAATTATGACATTAAACTTGCAGTTTAATCCCCAGGGGTGGGGCTGAACAGTGTTCGAAATTTTCGAACATGTTGATCGGTCGGTATTTGCGTCCAATAAACATTTTTCGGTGTCATTTAAATTCATAATAATTTTGTAGATATTGTCTGTGAATAATTTCAATCCCTCTCACTATGGAAGGGGAGTCGCTTAGGGGTGGGGTTTGGTGGTGCGTTACATGAAAATAACGCGAATAGACCAAAATTCGAGTCAATTCTGGGGTTATGGATGTCGATGAGTTTCATTATGACATGTTGACAACTGAATAAGGGGGGGGGGGATGTTTGAACGGGGGAGAAATTTTCAAACGATGTAACTGGCTGATTTTTGCGTGGAAATTTTTAAACACACTGTAGCGGGGGTGGACGTTTTCGAACTCGTTCAAACGGCGATGTATTCGTTGAATGAAACTATTTCAGGGTCAGTGAGTTCAACCTCCTTCGAAATGGGAGGTGAACATTTTTAGGGATAGGGGTCGAGATGCGTTACATAAAAATAACGCAAAAGCTACCTTGATTTGAGTCAAATCGGAGGTTATCGATATATGACATCTCGGGCAACGTCGGGCACCCAGACAGTAATTAATAAACTTAAAATGTTCCTCCGTCATGTGTTTTCTTTTGTTCGAAGCTTCGTGATTTGCTCACGCGCATTGCGCACTGAACATACCGGTTGCCTAAGGTTACAGGGACGACGAGGTGACCCTTTTCTTTTTCACATCGTGCCACCTGAATTTCATAAATCGGCCCCGCTGTTAAACCACTTGTTGCCCCGTGGGAAGTTTGGCCGCACGGAATGACAGGCGTCGGATGAATTACGCGCTGAGTCGTTCTCGCTGATTTACGCGATCCGAAGCGAGCCACAGTATCCTGTCATCGTACACTCGCTGACATATCTGCGAAGCAGAAATAGCCGAGGTAGCTCATAATAGCCCGACAGGAATGCTCATACAGGTGCACGCCGGATTAAATAAATACCGGCTGCATTAATACGCTCAAGTCACGCCAGAGGGCAACCCGCTCCATCTGTTTCTCTTTACAAAGAGGCGAGGTTCAGTTCACACGGGAACACTCGATTAAGCTACGGTCATTCTCGTGCAGCCATCGCAAAGACACGACATAAAGGCCATATCTCATACGTGGATTGATGGAGGATGCGTAAAAAAGTTTCACATAAACGAAACGGTTATTCAAACGAACAACAAAAATTATTTGAGTTCCCTTTACGACAAATACATAAATACTGTAGGGAATAATAAATCCACATAAATTATAGTACACCTCCTCAATATTAATTGTTATGTAATTAGCCTGTTTTCAATATCAACTGACTATCACAACAGTTGGGTTAATTACTGATAGCGAGAATTTCCATTCAAATGAATATGAAACAGTAATGTGGCAGTTGTTGATTCATCATATATGAATAATAACTAGTACTCGCATCCGCTTACTTAATAAACTTGAGGATATTTTCCTTCAACTATTCAAAACATTTGTGAGTTTCTCTTCATTTCGCTTTCCCTCTACAAGATCTTCCGTAGTTTAAAAATTGTTTTATTTTAATTTCGACTTGATTTTTCTCAATAGGATTTATTTATCGATAAGGTCCCTGATCAGAGTTCGTATCGGACATTTTCCAGTGTATTATATAAATATAATTTTTAAGATGCTTCCACAACGGTACAAGAAGAATCAATGGAGGAAAAGAGGTCAAGGTCGAACACAATAACCAGTCAATAGTTACAGCACAAACGTCGTTATTTGTATTCTGTGCCAGGGAATAAGATAATCCATTCACTATAAATTTCTCGATGGACGAAATCAATGTCAGAAACGTCCGAAAATAGTAGTCGGAAATAAAGTAAATTTTAAGCAAGAATCAAAGAGAAAAATATATTTGAATTAAAAACACCTAAATTATTTCTCTAGGCCCGCCAAAGAGCGATACTAAAGAAAATTGATTAGAATTAAAAGAGAAGCTGGAGTTAGATCAACAGGAGTGTTCCAACTTTCTTCGACTAATACGAATGTAATAAAATGACTGGAATATCGGCAAAGCTGCTGACGATTTAGAACGTTATCTTTAACCTTGTACATCGAGTGCGGGTTTTTTTTGTACAGCCCCTACGTGTTAGACCACTTGCTCACACACACGTACAAAGGTTGGTTGACCGATATAACTAAAAACACCAGAGCAACGCGTAGATTTGCTCAAATCGGGATCATAAAAATATTTGGGTGTTGCTTCTTAGAAACGTTTCATCCGCTCTGATTGTGACTGGTGGAGAAGCCGCTGAGAGCGTGGTATTATGCGTGTCACACATGCGTCGGGAGTCGAATTTGGCGCAGCATAGCAATGACGGAGGGTACCGTTAGTTCGAGGAATGCCGCAATCAATTATCATCTCCGAGGCAATAACAAGGGAGCTGTGGCTGCCGAGATGCCGCATCTGCGTTCTGGGGGGTCCTCCGTCGCTACGCCACCCGACTACCAATGCTCGTCACTTTCCCACTACCTCTGTTTTGTTTACAAAGAAGAAGAGGTGTAGACAGGCTATGTATAGAGTAATCCACATAGTGGCAACTCCCTTCTTATATCATAGGAAAGGGAGTGAAAGGGAGGGGGGATGCGGAAAGGTAGAGCAAGGTAACCAAGGGTTAACTACGGTCCTTCGGCTATGGTTTTAGGATCCTACCCGGAAATTCGCCTAACAGTGAAAAACCTGCATCAGGTACGTCGGGAGTTTGGTACTTGTCCCACGCCCTTCCGATGGCGGGAGAGGGATCGCAGCTTTCCCCTCGTCGTGCCTTGACCGGTTTAGGAGGCAGCTGGCCGACTATTCCAATAGGAATTTCGGATAACTTTTACTGTATGCCCAAGGTCTGCAACCCCGGAACATACACCTCTCAAAACAGGCCGAGGTGCCTCGGAATCTGGGAACGTTTGTTCAAAAAACCAGAGAGATGTGAAGGCATCCCCAAAAGTAGCCTACTCCAGAGTACTCTGGGGTGTTTTGTTTACTTTGAGGGGGGGGGGTTAACAACATGGTGGCAACTCCCCTTCAATAGCACAGGAAGGTTTTTTAAAAGGGGGATACGGAAGAGTAGAGGAAGGTAGCCAAGGGTTAACTAGGGCCCCTGGGCTACAGTTTAAGGATCTTACCCGCCTAAAAGTGATACAGAGAAAACCCTAGAAAAACCTGCATCAGGTAGGTCGGGCATTGGGTACCTTCCCACGCCCTTCCGATAGCGGGAGAGGGGTTTAATGTGGGGACGCAGCATTCCCTTCTCCGTGCCTCGACCAGTTTAGGAGGAATCTTATTATTTCCTGTTCTAACATTCGACCTCGGAATAAGACCAATCCTACTTCTTACGACAATATATAAATTAATTTTCTGCAAGGTACAAAGATAAGTAACTGACTAAGACGTGGATCTTTTGGTACGAAATACCCTCGTAAAATTCAAATCTTAGCGTACAATTTTTAACAATATTATTCTCATATGAACAAATTATCCCTCTCAACGATATGATTTTTAAAAAAGCTTTAAACTTTTACCATATTATTTTCATCATTATGGTTATCATATTAAGCCTTATCACATATGTATTTTCCATAATTATTTTTTTCTGCTCTACAAATGAATTACTTTAATATTTCCAGGATGTGAATTTTTTTATTTTCCTCTATGTATTTTTTTTGTGAGTGTTGTCTTCCTTTATCAATGATGCATTTTCGTAATTGCGTGAATCTATGTATCAATTTCCTCGGTAGAGGAACCATGAAATCAATAAATATAAAAACTGATTCAAAGTCATTCGTTCAACATTATTCGGACTGTCGGATCTACGACTAACATTTGTAATCTAATACAATCACCGCTAAGCTAAATTTAATATTGTTACCGATGGGTGTATTTTCTGACCAAAAAAAAATCTCTCATTTTAGGGGTTGGAACCGCATCCCGCTCTAGCGGCAACTGTACGAACCCGGTGGTCTGTATAGTCCCGTCATCTGGAAATGTTATGTTACAGAGTGTGCGCGCATTTCTAGATCGCATCTCGTAGGATTTTTAGTGGAATTGATAGCATGTTGTTATTATTCGACTATTATACAACTTAACAGGTGGATAAATTGTATTTGAATTCCTTGATACCCCACACCTCAAATGAGGAAAAAAAGATTAATATTGTTTCACGGTGAAATTCAAAAAGCAGAATCAAATGTTAATGTTATGAAAAATTTAAACAATTATGCAACATGACTTTTATAAGTTTAAAAGATTTTTAATAAGAAATTATCGCTACGAGTTTATAGAGTTAATTCGTACCGACCAACTTTTTTATTTAGTATTTCGTAGTTCCTCCGCTCGTCTTCTGCTCTTACACGATTTTCAGCGGATGTGCATCATAAGTCCTATACAATTCCTCCATGTTTATTTCTCTTATTTTCTAACACATCATTCTGGAACTTATCTGGACTGATTTTTCCATTGCTAACTAAGTGAATTCTTACAGAGTTCATATAATACCATCTAATAGGTAAGTTGGCAGTATTTCAAAATAAAACTCTGGTACCAATTTTTTGTGTGAAGTGTTTGGTTGCACTGTCGCAAATTGTTAGGTAATATATATTATTTTCGTCACGATTCTGAATTTGAAACAAAGAAAATAACTCCGTACTTACGGGGAGGTAAGAAAGCTACAGGAGGTCTTATCTTAATATTGACAGGGTCGTTAGAGGGACAGTAGCCCTCGCCACACACACGCAGTATTTACAGACGCTATAAAGTCGCTCTTTACAAGCCACGAGCAAATAATAAAACAAGCAACAGGCGTTTATTAGCGTGTGATATACTGCGAGAGCAGCCCTGCTCATAGGGGAGGGTCAAAGGGTCTAATCGTGTCCAGGGAAAAGAGACGAATTAGCCAATTCCCGCTCAACACAACCGGGAACGAGTAGCTACCTACTTTAATGAAGTAAACGTAATTAACAGACTGTTACCGGGATCGCAGTTCGTACTATATCACCGGTGACAAATATACTCAGCTTATATTTCAGTTTTTTGGAATGCTTACACCGTTAGTTATACAGAGGTCTACCATCGAAGAATGCGAAAGAAAACAGCTCGTCTACAAATATTATTATTTTGTTTTGTTTTTGGAAATCTTATTAAAACTCGTAAGGCATAAGTATTTTAACCAAAAATATTTTCAATAGCTTACAGGGTATATATTTATGATCAGCGGTAAGATACTCGGATAATAAATATAAAATTAAGCTCGAAATTACATTAACTAACGTATTTTTTCAAAACTACATACTATCTACTGAAGCATTCATAGAACCATTGAGTTTCATCTGTTCAAAAATTGACTACAATATTTTTCTTTATTTATTTGACCGTCCTGATCCGAAACCGATAGTTAATTTATGTGATTTATTGTATACATACATATATATGTATATATATAATAAATCACTATAGTTTACACGACATGAATTGAAATTTATTCATCTATAAAGGAAAATTAAATAACAGTTGAGCAAGCACTAAATTCTCTCCCCTCAAGAGCCTAAAGTTAATTACATACAGATCGTTATAAAAGTTCAAAATTATTAATGTTAATATTTCGCAAATTCTTAAAACAGAAAAGTGATATATTCGTCTTTGCTTAATTCAAGAATATGATAAGGCTTTCAATAAAATTCTCCAGGATTTTTAAAGTAGAGAAGGTAAGACTTTTGTTGTTTGTATTAAAGATAAGTGCATTATTGACAACTGGAGTCGTTTAAGACGCAGCCAAACGGCGAATCTTAAGCTGAGTTAATATGTTGTGATTACATTTGGAGTTATTCTGTCAATTTAGATTAAATATCTCTAGTTGATTGATTCTCCTTCGATTGGTGATGGATCAATTTGAGAGTTACTTTTCTTTGTCGACAGTCTTTGAAAAATTGTCCGCTTACTAATCTGTAACGGTTCTTTCAGCCATATATGGATTGTGCACTTTGGTTCTCGTTTGTCTGATGAGAAAGCCTTAGTTGTTAGTATGGAAACGTTCCAAACACAACTTGGAAAATGTCGGAGTTAAACCCACGTCTGGATGTCACAGCAAGGCGCCACCTCGTTGGGAACGACATAGCAGAGTTGATATTGGAAAGTGAGCAGCTGCAGAGGTCGTATGATTCATGCTTGCTGAGGGTTTCACCAGTATTGCAGGGTTTGCTACTCAAGCAAGACAGTTAGGGCAACCCTCACGATTCGTTCCTTGGACTGAGCGATCAGTTTTATGGCCAGCGGCAAGGCTGCCCACCTTCTCGACTGCTTCGCTCTCCCTTCTGCTCCTAGTCCCGTTTTTTTGCGCGATCGAGTGTTATATTTGCTCATCAAATTGTCAGTAATGATAGGGAATTAACGCAGATGTTAACACTACACGGAGGTCGCGGTTTTGCTCGTTCGCTTCTTGCCCTCTCAGCGTCTGTGGGAAAAGGGCTGCCTACTGTTTAGTAGTAGAGTTTCTCATAATGTATCCTCGAACAGTGCATTAACCAGGTGTTCATTGTCAAGGCTGTTCAAACTAGCCAGTGAAAAATTGCCTCTAATCTCAAAACAGCTATTGTTAATCGGCTCATAACCGGAGAATATAGTCGTATTGAAAAACTGAAATGAATGTAAATTATTTCTGTAGTTTATTATTGGTAAATTGGAAGTACAGGGAAAACGATTAAGATCAAGAGAAATATCTCTCATAACGGCTGATTTGTCCTCCTTCGTTTTAAAATTATCTATTTGTAGCTTTAATGTGACGTGTGCGTTCTTAATAATGACATAAATGCCAAATTTGTGGATGGTTTGTAGTTACCTGAAATTATGACCAGAAAATCAAACATGAAATTTATCATAAACCTACCTAGAGGAACGATTGATTATCTCCTGGGGAAAAAAATAGACAATCTCTGTAATAACCGCTGTTCGTTGACTACATCAGATTCTAAACCACATAAGTAATTGAGTGATTTAAATGTATCAGAAAAAAAATGGTCGCAAGAGACGTAAATTATGTCCTGCTTCAATCAGGTGCAACTTGTTCTTCCTAAATCATGGATGCAAGCTAAACCAATAATTGCTTTACGGTTTCCTTCACCTTTATTGACCATCCTAAACATGTGTAGCTAGCGTTATACAATCTTCAAGTAGTTGGCCTGGAAAATTAAATGCATTAACGGGTCAGATGTGTTGCAAGGTACAAATCAGTAGTTAGCGCTTAGCATCTCCCTCTTTCATCTACAGGTCAAACGTGTAAGAGGTTGATTGCTGCAGCTCCAAGAATGTGCTAGAAAGGCTACGACCTTCCAGTATCGAAACATCGAGTGGAACATCGGTAGTCATCTTAGGCAACGCCCTCGAAATGAGTGGTCTTTGTATGGTAAGCCTCTACTAGTAGCGGAGGAAGACGATCGAATTTCTGGGTGCAATGTGGATCACTGCCGCGGAGTTGGAAAACGTTTGACAGAGAAAATTAAACATTTATCAGGTTAACTGAAGGTCGGTTATGGATAAAACTATTAGAAAAATTTGTATTGATACTATTTTTGTGCCGAAGATAATCTCTTAATTGTAGGCATTCTGTTGTATGGAAATTACATTTAAAACTGAAATAATTTCAGGACACGCCTCTTTTATTCACCGTAATTTCACAAACTAATAAGACGGTTTATCTAAATGTATAATACATTAGAAGTAATAACCATACAACGCTTAAGATTAAAATAAGTTACCTATATTCACTAAGAATTTATTTACAGCTGGAGTAGATTTTAAAACAACGATTAATTTAATTAGTTATCTTGATATGCATTTACTCATTGGACGAATATGAAGCAATCTCAATTTTAGACAAAATGTATACTACATATACCTATTATTTGCTATTTTCACTTCATTTCTTGAAGGAGAAGGGTTTACGTACCAATGTACCTATTTTAGCGCTTTGGTTTTTTTTGTTTGGCAACTTATACCGAAATGTCTAATAAATTTTGGTGTTTAAAGAAACAACGCCAATTGCTCTTGTGCGATCAGTGCAATTTAATTATAAACGTTTCATTAATTTAATAATTAAAACATTGTCTATTTTCGGTACATTTGTCCGCATTAATCTATATATTTTTGAGATCTGTATGTTTTTGTACAGGCAAAAATTTGATCACGAAATAATTATATTAACATTTTCATTCTGATTAGCTCGTTAAAAATTATCATTAAAGGCAAGTGAACAGTGCATGGTTTTATTGGGTGCATCTTTTCAAATCTTTGGCGTATCCTAAAAATTGAAAAACAATACTATTTTGTGAGGTGAAGCTGTCTACTATTTAATCTACTCAATAATAATAGTGAAGAATATTGCTAATTGTCTTAGGTGCTACACAGTGCAGAAGTTAACTACTATGCGTCTGAGCGGCGTGTCCTTCGCCTCGTGATGTGGCCGGAAGCCAGCAAGGTTTTCACGGGACACCGTTCCCAGGCAAGGCCCCTTCCAGCATGCAGAAAGGGTGTGCAATCTACCTACCAGACGATAGATACACCATGCAACTACTTCTAACTACTCAAGGCAATTCAAACAGAGAGACCTGCAAACGCGGAGAGTCGGCCGTCCGCCGTCAAAAGGTTCGACTCATGAAGGCCCATAGCATCCTGGAAGGAAGCTATTAACATCTGCAAGAGAAAAATACAGTATCGTCACATTTTCATGCACAGTAGAATAATTAAACAAAAGGGATAGACGTCACTGCTCAGACCGGAGTCGCATTCCAGTTGGAAAGCTTTTCCCATCATGGACAACAACACGACACGTCTAGGATTAAAAATTATGCAAAGGACGCAAATATTTAAAACTCGAATTTTTTTACATTATCTAAGGAGTTATATTTTAAATATATATATATATATATATATATATATATATATATGTCACACTGGAGATTATACACATATTTAAAACGACGTATACATTTTCTTAACATTAAGTTATATCTACAGCACTTTAAATCTTCTCAAACTCAACCGTTTATTATTTAACAAATTTTTCATTTCATCAGCTAGTGTGATATTACGATGATTTATTTTCACCATTTTTCTGTTCAATGACATTACAATATTAGGAGGACGCACTATTGAGTTTAAACCCCTCAGCCTCAAGTTCCATAAAATGCACGAAATATGCGCACAAATATTTAATTAATTAATTTCCTTGCTCAAAGAGGATGACTTCAGCATATTAAAAAATTGAGGCTATAACAACCAAGCTCAAGACGAACGTTTCAATCGTTTGAAATTGAAATTTAGGTGACTGCAGAAGAGCTAAGTCAAAAAAAATAACTACAACCAGTCGCCTGGCTGGATAAAATAATGGTTTCGACGTATTAAGTTTATACCGTGAATTTGGAATTCGAACGTGATTACTGTATCATATTGTAAAAACTTCGCAATTCAAATACATTCGTACTTTTTTGTTTCACAACAAAGGATAATTTTTGCCTCAATTGTTTCACCATTTCGAAACTGATAAATATTACCCAACTAGTTAGAGAATCGATTAAATATGCGTAGCTATGGAAAATAGGCTCGAAGCTGCTGGTTATTGTAAAGATATGCTGAACTCAGATTGCTTTAACCAATGCTAAAATTTAAAAGGAAGGTCAACCTGAGCTTCAGGAAGATTACTTTTGAGAGGTCCAGTTAAAAAAGGACCGCGGATGGTGTAAAGAAAACGGTTCGATTGAATGTGAGAGAAGTGTGATTAATTGCGAGAGTCCTGACGAGTGACAAGAAAGGACGAAAGGCAAGGGTCCGTGACGCGATTTGGGCGGAGAAAGCTGACATGTCATCTCCAAGATAGCGCTCCAAATACAAAGCAGAGCATGAACTATTACAAACAAAACCATCGTACTACGGGTTGATTTTCTCGTATACAGAAAGATGTCACCGTGATATCATGCAGCCGTAAGACAATGTGAAGGGGCACGACTGATGCGTCGCATTTATCAACGTAACGTCCTATTGTGACCATTCGACATTCGCTCAATAAAAGGCACCGACCGAGTGCACTTGTTTATGTAAGATAAACTGCCAGAACTTATAAGAACGGAGACATTTCTAGATTTACTTCCCACTAACCAAGTTAAACAATTTTTTTCTTTAGCACTGTGCTGACTTCTCCGAGGAGAATCAAGGTTAAATAAATATCACAGTGCAACAGATAATTTCGTTCTTCCTTCTATATCCTCATAAATTATTAATAAATTTTTAAAAATTGAAATGCTAAATATTGTTAGAAAATCTATGTTTTATTTTTCTTACGCGGCGTCACACTATGAGGTCATTCGTCAGAGCCATTGATCAATAATTTACTGTAATCTAAAATGTCATCTAAACATTTTTTTGTCACATCTGCAACTGATGACAACGTTACCTATAAAATCATAGTGTAAGATTTCCAGAATTTTATTTCGGACATCTCTCTATTGAAACCGTTTAAATGAGATATTTAAAAAACTAGGAGAAATTATTAAGAATTGTGCTTTTTTTCGCGAACTACGTCGAAGTTTGAGATCAGTGAATATCTTGAAGTCAGGTAAAAAATATTGAGCGTCGGAATATTTCATGTTAATTTTTATCCTGGACATCACGGTCATTCCATAAATGTTATGACAAAAATCCCAACCACGTCTAGATTAATCTGAATGATGGGTTTTTGTTTTTAATATCTATGACGTAACTATATTTGGGTTCCTGTATCTTTGACAGACGACTATGCGGATTATCGGTACCTCCCAGGTCTGCTAGGTTCATATGGCCTCTCACAAAGAAATGCTTGTCATGGCTTCGCTGAGCGATCGAGGTGATTAAGCGCACTTGCGAATTTCATAGCGCATTTCTTATTCGGACATCGGCATGCCGGCCATTCCAGTGTCCACCACGTGAGAAAGGAAAAGCCTCTGGCATTCGTGGGAAACTCTTCCATAAACGGGGATTCTCCGGCGCGGACATTGAACCGTGAGGGAAAGCTTCGCGTACCAGTTGGTCACCGCCACTACGCACGCCAGAGAAAACGCAAATCAAGGGGCCGAACCCAGGACTCCGTCCCGCCCGGCCCGCCTCTTCCTAGGACGACCAACGCAACCAAGGGATTCGCCGTGGAAATCTAATTTTGTCTTCATCACTTAATGCTAGTAAGCGGAAGAGAAGAACCAGAAGTCATTGCACTTTCTTCCTTTTGGATAACGAAACCTACACCCGATTTTATAACAGAGAACCTTCCAGTCTTTTATACTCGGTACGGCCTAAGCTGTTTCTTTTATAACAAGAAAGAAAGATCCTGTACAAGAAGAGTGAAAGTTCTTACATTTGAAGAGCAATAAAATAGAGTGTGATACCACAAGGAGACTTCTTCAAGAAGAAAGAACTTGTTAGTCTATATGAGAACAAAGTTTAATGCTCATAGATAGTGCATATGAAAAGGAAAACATGATATGAAAAAGACCAACACTAAAAATATGATCCTACTGAAATTTAAGTTAAGTGATTAAAATGTGGAACGAAGAGACTTTAAATATAATAGATGAGTAAAAGTTGAACGAAAATAACAGACAATATGCGTGAAATCATTGACTGTTAAACATGATTATGTGAGGACTTTAGGAAGAGATGACAGACAATAGGGAACACAACTGTAAATACTTCAGTCGATAGTAATAATTGCGTATTTCGGATAGAAGCTTTACTTTTATGTTTTATATAATGAAGGTCCACATGTAAGCATACTAAATATACAGTAAAAAGATTCTATTAAATTTGTTTATACTAATGATAAGGACGTATAACCTAACACATTCGTTAGAGAATAATCAAGCGATTTGTCAGAATAATAAATAAAAATAGTCTACATTTTTCTCAAAATAGTTTTTCAATTTTGAAATTGTAAAATATCCAGTGTAAGCAGACGTCATTATTTTTTGATTCTGTCTCAATCTCTCAACTTCAGTTTTGCTTAACTCCATTTTATCACTTCTTTCTCAAAGTAAAACTGTTGATGGGAAATAAAATATGACAGTATTCGTCTCGCCATGTCAAAGGGACACTTTAGAGGAAATTTTTCCATAAACTTAAAAATCTACTCGTTTATTAAGTAAAAGCTGGTTTTGCCGTCAGTGTGAAACGCGAGATTTGTGTTCAGAGATAAGACACCTGACTTTTACAGTTTCTCTTAAAATATTCTCCTTCCGCAGTTTTATAACTAATTAATTTTTTTATTCCAGATTCCAGGATCTTTATTCTGAACCGAACGTCTCTTAAAGAGAAGAATGTCTGCATTTTCGCTGGTTCCTATACAGGTAAATTGTAAATTATGTCATATTTCTTCTTTTACTGTTTGACAGTAAGTTTTTCGACACAATATATGCAAGTAAAAATCAAAAGTTCCGGATTTGATAAACCTCGTTTTAATGCCTTTATTGTCCGCTATAGAATGTTCGGATTATTTTCTATTGTATGACTTTCCTGAGACTGGAACTAGTGTGGGGTTTATCCCTGGTTTCATTTATTTGCTCAGCAGTGATTTTATTAACCGTGACTCGTGTTCTTTGGGGGTTGGAAGGGAGGATTCTTTAACCGATTTTCGATAATCTTAAAACAGCATCTCAATCCAGTGCATTTATTTCCAACCAACGATGTGATAAATCCCGAATTCCTGTGGTCACACCAATGGACACTTGTATTGTTCGCCATTAGTTTTCGGACACTGTGTTCCAATCCGGTACTCTTATACAGCATAGTTTCCCGGTAGATCCAATATTGATTTCAGTTTGTCATTTGAAATGGAAGGAGTGTTTGTATTAAGAGTAAACGGAAGATAAACGGTACTTCTGCTAAATCTCCACGTTTAATCCGTCTGAGGTTGATTTCACGTGATCGTAATGTGGTGTAACTCGGTAAGTGTTCACTTTATTCAGAAAAATGAAGTTTCGTCAGCCGAGTCCATGGGCGAGAGACTGACATCGAGATCTGTCGTTACTAACGGCTTAATTAGTGGCGATTGGTAACGGGGTCTGCAGGAGGTCCGGCCATCGCAAGTTGCGTGGGAGGAGAGTTTCTTGGGGCTCGACGATGACAGCGAATTTGTCATCGACGACAGTTAACGACGAGCCATATAAGGGCGGGCTGGCGTGATATCGGAGTGGAAATTCTAGAAATATGTTATATCCACCGAATTCCAAAACCCTTACATAAGTCTCAACAGTTCCACGGCAGGATTAATTAGAACCTTGGTTGCACTTTCTCGTCTAATTGTCGGTGGAGAGCGATTTCTCCCGGCGGTCCTCTTCAGTAACAATATGGGCGCCATATGCTAGTCTCTCGCCGTATCGAGACACTTTGTTTGCGCCCTTTTCCTTCGATTTTTGATCTTATCTACGCGGCGGGACCCTTGTATCTGATGGAAGCTATGCGAGTGAAAGTCATGGATATATTCTAGGTTCTACTACTAATATGGCGAGACACATTCGTACCACAGCACTGGTTAATCCACGACCCACATGGCCAATTATCCTCAAACAAAAATTCTCTGAATATCAAATATCTACTTCACACATTTTTAACTTGTCTTAATTTTACAAATCATCTTGATTTGTCATGAACTCTTTATCTCCCCCGTCATACCAACGACTGAGAATTAAGTAACGATCCCATTGATGAACTATTTAATTTTAAATGAGATCAGGTTTAATTTTATAATTAGAGTTACTGCACTTTACGATCACCTAAAGTCAATCTCCGAAAGATTAAACATGAAGGATTATGATCATTCAATTCTTTAAGTTACCCCAATCTGTCATGAAATAATAATTATTCAATTATCCAGATACTTAAAACTTATATTGATCATATCAAGAAATTATTTGATTTTTAATGCAATATTGAGTTCACCAAAAGCGAATATGTGTAAAAAGGTTGAGTTTATTACGTTTAGATGATGAATAATATAATATGACAGTTACAAACTCTATTGAAGAAAGTATAATGCAACTTTGACAACTTTTAGCAAATAATTTTAATTAAAAAGGAAATATCATCTGTTTCCAGTAGAAACTTAATTTATTTTAATTTGTAACGAATATATTTTATGCAGATGAAAATATATTCATACATGGAGTTTCCGAAGCAATTGAGAAATGTAATATTTTAACATGAGATTAAACTCTGAACTTTGAGGAAATTCCGGTTTTCCCAGTTAATTAAATATTGATACATAGTTGATTCTTGCCTTTTATGTCCCCTTTGGAGGTTACTTCACATTAGACATGTAAAGTGTAATATGATTTGTTGAAAAACGTCTGATCATATAAAAGGAACGGAAAGTCAATGACAAAGAACTAAATTTCAGGTTTTTATCTGTAACAAGTGTGAAAAATTTAGTCTCAACTAACGTTACGAATTAGAGAATCTCTCCAAGACTCCATTGGAATCAAAAAATAATTGTTTTCCTTATTCGTCTGCATTGTGTTCTGGAGGATAATTCGCTTCGCTGTTGGTCGCCACGTCTATATTTGATATTTGGGCTGTCGTGTTACATTGTGAGACTTTATGAAGCTTAATATTGTTCCAAGATTGTCTGTTAACTGCGGAAGCGATTAGGAGCAACAAAATGATCGTTACGCTCTACTTTCGGTTCCTCCTAAAAAAAAAGCTGCTTTATGTTAGAAATTTCCCGGTGAATCAGACTCTAAAATTGGCTCTTCGTTGCAAAACGGCATAAATTCAAATGAGTCGCTAAAAAAAACCTTGTATACTGTCATTTCAACCGGAAATGAAATTCTTACGTCTGAGATTATATAAATTGGTGTTGAAATAATAATGAAAATACCGAAATATTAACACTCTGCTAATAAACACGATTAATATTTAATTACGTTTCGTGTCTGGATTTTTATTTTGAATCGTTAGTGTCTCATATTTCCTGGGAAACAAGTATACAAATTTATTCCAACTACTAAAAAAATTTCTTTTGAAATTATTAACTGGCATGCAAAAAAAGGGCATAAATAACCCTATTCTTAATAGTACGAATGGGTCCTTAAATATTGATTATATTACATTTTCAAGACTGTGGTTTAATATTTTTTACACGAAAAATACACTTTCCCAGTCGCAGTTATATATATTATTTTGCACTAATGGCTTCATTGGTCTTTAACATCTGTAAAATTAAACACATGGAATCGTATTTAAAATAATTGTCTAAATATTTATAAAGGGTTTCAAATTATTAACAACATTAATGTCTGTTTATTAACATATTTGAATGTGAACACGGTTAAATACAGATAAAACTTGAAGTAATACTAGTAAGTATGTATTCACGACGTTTCTTCTGCCAATAGGCAGACCTTTCAAATATAACAATCAATTTATAGATAAAGGGGACAAAATCAGACGGACATAGTAAAAGCATTATGTATTTTATACTGTTTTCTGTAATTATTACCTCTTGTTTGACTGAGTCAAATAAAATCAGTACCGATGCTTGAGAAGGTAAATATATAGTTACTAGTATCAGTTAAAAATTTGTCTGTACTTGGTCAAGTAAGCATTATGATTTTAAATTATAATAATGTGCAAATAATGCACTTTTGAGGCCAATACCAGACAATATTTATATTGATTTAAAACAACGTTTCGGTACGAGTTTGTACTTTCCTCAGGTCTTTCCTAAGTATGCTAAATGTTAAAAACTATTTTCACATCCTATTAAAAAACACAAACTTCAGAAGTTCTTCCAAGGCAAACACGTACCGAAACATTGTCTTAAATCAATAAAAATATTGACTGGTATTGGTCAGAAAATTGAATTATTTATTTCATATAAACAGATGTAAAAATACAAGCTTTACAATAATGTGTTTTATTTTACAGATGATAACTTGGATAAAACTCAAAATAAAAATTGTAAATAATAATTTCAAGTTAACCAGCTGTTATTTTTCTGTAAAAAATTTAATCGTTATTTACGCAGTTTATAGTGTAGTTACGAGTTGTTATTGAGTCCCTTCTTAATATTTTCAAGTTTTAAATGATGAGTGGAAAATATTAAGAAAGGTAAATGTCCGACTTACTCCGATAAAAATCTACATTTATTCATGTCTTTCATGTACGATTTTGTTAATTGTTTCGAAAGTTAAATTTTTTACATTTCTGAAATTTATACTCAAAAGAGTCGGTCTGGCTATATGTGGTATATTGTAAAGTGAGATACGCCTTACAAAATATCGTGTAGTTAAGCTTTCATCGGTAATAACTAGAGGTTATAATTGATATAAAAAAAGCTTCTGTAAAGGAAAAATCCTTTACTGTGAATATTAAAGAAGTTATAACATTTTATCTATATAGAATCTTACAGAAGTTCTTATTCAGCTAGATGTTTTTATGAAAATTCCGGCGCTCATTATTAAAGAGATTAAAAATGTTAGGTCAGTTAAGACGAAAGAGGCAAGTCATATAGATTTTTTTTTCCCAATTACTCTCACTGCATTATACGTACAGTATATATATATATATATATATATACGGACAATAAGTCGTATTATTATAGGCCATTATTTTCCACAAAGTTTCTCTAATCATACTCGGAGTTAACGGACTCAAGACGTGTCACTCGTATTCCAACACAAACAAGCATACGATATAAAACGAACGGAACAATAGCGTATTGTCTGACACTAACGGAAATCCTCAAATAACTTCAGATGCGTACTAAATAAAAACTGTTACTGAGAAAGTACAAAAATGGTTTGGAAAAATTAATTTTACAAAATTCAAAGATAACGTTAATGTATACATTTACGTACGTTGACTAGACATACCTGAAACATGTATTTCCATAATTTATTCACAATGTTGTTTTGTTTAAACAATATAATAGTACCGAAAAGTGATCAATAGCAAGTTGAAACTCAAGGATTGTTAAAATCATAGTATAAGTTGAATTGCCAACGAGCATGTAAATTTGTACAGTAATTTACATATTTGAGAAAGCAAGGACAACATATTGTAACTAAAAAAAGCCGAGTTTCCCTTTATAACATCATTCATCACTCAAACGTGTATTTAACATCTGGATAGATTACGCATGTTAAAACATTGACTCACTGAATTGACAAACGGTACATGTTTTAAAATTTATAATCAAACATAAGTTTATCTTGTTGCTATTTAGTTTAAACTCAGTCACATTGTTATTGGTCATTAAATCATTTTTAGTGAAGATTTAACATACAAAATAACTTTTTTCATCATAAATAAAAAAATTAAATTCTGCTCTTATAACAAATAATTTTAAAACAAACCATAGAGTACCAAACGTAATCCAAATCAAATTTCTATAAATTAGTTAGTTATTTAAGCCAAGTGGGAAGCTGATAATTGCGAGATACAGCAATAGAACTGCGACGAAATTTAGAAATTATCTTGTACGAAGTCAATTGTAATTCATGTAAATTCAGTAATAGATAATAAAACAAATAATTAATAACGAAATTTAATTATCTTCCACAACAAAATTAAATTATTCAGTAATGAAGAAATATTACTAAAAAACACGTAAAAATCGAAACAAATAAAAGATAAAAGTGGAGGTTAATTTGCCTCCCCAAATGATATTTGTTGTAACTTAAATTAACAATACAGAACAGGTCCGATCCTTAATACACTTGTCAACATTACCCGCATTTCCAAGCTCACTGTTATTAAATATTTAAAAAATCGTGTGTCCTTACGAGAAAATAAACTTGTAAGTAGATCTTACAGATCTAGAGAACATTAGTTTGTAAATTAAAATATCTCAATTATATTATGTACCATTTACTTAAGATAAATTTACAAAAAATATAATTCATAATTTAAAACAATGGTTTGAATTGAGAAGTTGCTATTTCACTTTTAATGTTATGTTGATTATATCATTTTCACAGTATATAATTTGCAATTTGAAAATATTACAGTATCATTGTCTGATAAGGGGATTATATTATTAAAATATTTTTTTCTGAAAATGATGGTTACATTTAAATGAGTCTGAGCAAATTTGTGTATTAGTCAACAACAACGGAGAAACAAAAATAACGTTTTACAAGTGCATTTTACATAATTTACTTGTCATCCGTTGTTATTTTTTAACTTTAGTTGTTTCGCTAGCCGTAATTTCTTAAAGGGACTCTTCTTCTCAGTGAAAATTAATCTACTTTATTCTTTAATAGCATCAGAAAAATAAAAAACACGATTATTTGTTCTCATCAATTGTTGATATTGATTATATCGGTGATTCGAAGAACTGAAGGCGTATAACAGTTTAAGTGAATAAAGATTCTTGTACGAATTACGGTGGAATAGTAAATGTTCTGTGGAGAGGCTAAACATGAAGACTTTATCGATTTTGACGAGGCGGGGGTTACGAGGAGGGCAAGTGTGTGTGACGAAACGTCGGAATTCAGAGGAATGCAGCTTATCAAAGTGTGACTTCGGTACACAAAAGGCTCCCGTCCCCACCTTCAATTAACGCTAATTAGGCATAACGCGATCACAATGGCTTTCCCACCATTAAGCAAGTGCAGGTGCGGATGGTGCGGGGGTTGTGTCAACAAGGGATGGAACCCGCAACAAAACAGCGGAAACCAAACCTGCCGACGTTTCCAGTTTTATCCTTGCGACCTGGACGAGAAAAGTCAATTAACTCGCACTATTCGGCTGTGCAAGAAAAATAATTCTCGTCCGACCGGTACAAAGGTTCTCGGAGCGTGAAATTATCGTGCGAGCTCTTTTGCGTACATCTGATTAGCTTTTGTTGTCTGTGGCTCTGAATAATAAACGGCTTCGTATCCTACGATGATGGCCAAGCTCGATTTACCCACACTAAACACTGTCGTAATGTGAGAAACGAAGCTCTTCGGCTCACTGCTTCGAAAGCATCGCTGGAGAGGAACTCCTACACACTGGATGTGGCTTCAAATTTCCAACTACTGAGTCGGCTAATAAGTGCAGAACGCCCTTCATAAAAAGTTGTCACAAACTACCACTAGTAATGAAATAGATCATTTAAATTTTTAATTGCAAGACACACATCAAATAAAATAATAATAATGCTGTCATGTACATATAACTAACTCACACACGCGAAAATACAGGATTATAATTACCATCTTAAACGAGCTATCGAACTGAGCGTTATATCTCCTGAAAAACTGGAATAAAACGGCGTATCAACATTTCCTTGAAACCACGAAATATAAATAATTCAAATTATAGAGATATTTAGGCTCTTTATAAGAAACTATATCGCCTATGCAGGATAATATTTTTTAAAGGCAAAAAATTTATTTAAAAACATTCCGACCTTTCTGTTTTATAGCTACTTTATTTTTTAACTGTGGACTAGGTTTTAGTATAAATTTTTACAGTACCTTTGTTATAAAATGTTGCCTTCCACAAACTTTGTAACAGAATATTTCCTGTCGAGATTAAAACACTGACGTGTTTAACGAGTAATAAATTAGGAACTCCGGAAATTTTTCAGCCGAAAAGGTCACTAATTTTCCGGAGGACTAATTTCGTTCTAGGCAAGTATTCTACGACTACAAGGGATCTATTTTTAAATATACAGTTGACTTCTTACCTTGCGACGAGGGATCTGACTTAAAATTTTGATTTGACGGGGATTGTGTGACATAAATCAGTTCTAGAATTTATTTAAGGGGTCCAAAATCACTTAAATCGACATTGTAAATTATTTTTAATTACTAAATTTTTACATCGGAACAACTATAATGATACTGAATCCTTTAAGTTGCGTTTATTGGATTATTTAATTTCTATAAGACTTTGCTGCTTAACATAACCACAACGAGTATAAACTCACGCAATCAGAATACCTTCCTTTCATAAACAGGAGAAACGAGTTACGAGAGCGCAATTACTTTTTCATAGTCCGTTGTGAATGCTAAAATATGTTGTCTGGAGAACTAAAAACTTTTATTTTTCGTCAATAATACTGACTCTAGAACTTAAAGAGGGAAAATGAAACTTTATATAGGCGCCAAGTATAAGTCACTGTGTGTATTTATAGAACGTTCAGATGTGTTAAGTGGTTTGTAAACTGGTTTAGAGATGAAAACGTGAATTGGTACAGCACGTATGCTGAACGATAATTATTTTTACATTCAATAATAATTACGTAATTAAAAATTATATAAATTATCGATTTAAGTGAATTTGTGTCCTTTAAATAAATTCTGATGTTTCACACACAATCCCCATCGAATTAAAATTTTAACTGAGATCCCTCGAAGTTGTTGAAAACTTATATTTTGGCTATAACCGACATCGTCCTCATAGTAAATTAATGGCATTTTTGTTCGAAAAATTTCCCGATTTACGAATTTTTTTCTTGTTTAATACGACAATTTTTTTAAATATGGAATAATAAATCTTTATAGAAAATATTCTGTTAGCAAGTTTGTGGAAGGAGATATTTTATAACAAAAATAAGATTAAAAATGTTTACTAAAACCTAAGCCATATTGAGAAAAGAATGTAATATAATACTGTAAGCATCGATACGTATTTATGAATATCCCAAAATTAATGTGACGTAATGGATGATGTAACGAATTTTTTTATACAGAAAGTAAGAACAGTTATTTTTAAATTCCCATTGATAGGACGGACATCTATTCACTTTAGAACTTATACATGCTACATTTTTCGACATTTTAACTTTGTGGAAGTAATTAAGGACGATCGTACTCACCAGCGTGACATTGGGACGGCGTCTGTCAGGAAAACGGTGGGTACTCAACAGGTTTCCTATGCGGATAGCGAGTTGTAGATAAGAAAGAAAAAAAATATGATACGAAATCGGCCCCGAGGACGCTAAACAAGTAATACACGCGACGGTCTCAGACTTGTTTCACATCGTATTTTTTTTTAATGTTATTTCACTTCCGAAAAACACACAGTAGTTGGCGTCTTCACACAGGCTTTTTTCCGCCCCACCTCAACTCTCCAACGTATCGCGTTTTTTTACGGACGCTTCACGAACAATAGGAAAACAAGGGGCATTTCAATTGATTCTGTTTAGCTTTCTACAAGTTAATTCTCTCCTCCGCTCTTCCACTCCGGCGATTGAGCTGTCGTTGATGCTCCATTGCGGCCAACGAGGTTTGTGCCGTCTTTAGAAACGCGGGTTTGGCATAAAATTCAAAGCGTCGGTCAGTTGAAAGTTTTGTTGGCGGTAGAACTCGTACACAAACAAGACAGCGAATAAGCACCAAAACAACAATGTAATAAAATACACAATTGATCGGACCAACGGGAGAAGAATGATTTTTGTCACGTGAATTTAGTTATATCTTAAGAGACTGATTTGAAGCATAAGTAGATATAATCATGCCAAGCGTCAAATTTATATTTACGTAAGTAGTTGTCTATTATTATTGTAAGAGCTGTAATTGCAAAATAATTGCAATTTCACGATATTCAAAAATCATTTTTTAGCATAGAAAGGAAACTCGTAATCCTGTTAAACATGTTTATACAGTACGTGGTTAACAGTTAGAAACGACTTCGAACTAATAATAAGTTTTTGACTTGTTTGAAAACATGTCTATCAAATTTACGTGGCAAACGAAAGAGACGAAGCCCAGTTCGCAAATTTGAATTTTAACACGCATATACGTCATATTATGCAAGTTTAGTTCCATTAATCACATCGCCTAGCGATTTTAACGTTTTACATTTACGGCTTTGGAAAAAGGTTAATTAAAAATTCAGCACCTGTGTTTCACACTTAAATAACGGTTCCTATCATTACGGGTACGTAAACTATTAACAACAGTTTTCACACGGCATTTTAAAGTCAATACGAAAACATTTAGTTTGCATTTCTACAAATTAGGCCAATCGGCGAAGTGAAATAGAGGATTGTAAACATTAGCGACGCAAATTTAGTCATCCACTTCCTAGAGGTCGTCACAAAACATCGTCAGAACGAATGTTGCAGCATTGCTGCAATGACTAGTTGGTTTAACCAATAGTTGTGAGCACACAATTTAAATGCAATTACACGAAATACACTTCATTAAGAATAGAACAGAAAGCGCGTCTCGAGATTTAAATAAATTTCCTAACATTCATCGTCACGAAAAGTGAATCATGGAACGTTTCGCATTTACGTAGGTCATTTTGTGTTGTTTGGCTCTTCGCTGTTTGTGCATGATTCGATGCGAGACGCATGGCCATTAATGACCTATTTCGAATCATTCGCGCTCAGAGAATAGTTCAATACGATTTTGGTACACGTTACGATCGAGACAGCAGAATTTGTCGTTAAGCATCTAAATGAATAAAACTAAGATGACTACTGGAACTATTTTACACGAACACTGATATGTGTCTGAACTCACAAATTCTATCCACCGTAATTAATTCCACTTCAACGCCGATACGAGACATCGCTTTTGGACCTCAACTTTCAAGGAATAATGATTTAATATAAAGATCATTGAGCACTCTTATTTGCTGTAATAGAAGTTCTACCTTTAGGAAACAGTTATTCGTTGCTTACAACGTCTGTTGACTTTTTGTATCCGATCCGTCACATAAAATATTAGTTACGCGTCAAAATTTCAGTTAAGCGATATATACGCGCGAACAGTAAAATAGGCGTTTGAAATATATATACTATTTCCTTTGATTTAAAGGAGTTTTCTTCATGTGAAATATACAATTACTGAAAATACACCATTTACATTTAGAACAAGATTTATCGTATTTATAGTGCGAGATTGGCTATTGACATTTTGATCGCAAATGCCCTTGGCTTGTCGACTGCGCTTTTAGGAAGTGTATCATTCATTGAGAGAACGTTTCCCGTACTGTAAGCAGAGTGTGTTATTACCTTAAGCAGCGACACAGCGTGCGAGGTCTAAGTGGCGAGCCGCGGGCGGGTTGCTGTTCTAACCGGGCGTTTAAGTCTCCCCGCCGGCTGCCACCTGTTGCCGTCCGTAATACCGAAATAACGAGCCCTGAGGCCCCGGCCGGCGTGTTTACAAAAGCCAGCCTATTAAGGGGCACTCAAACGCGCGCCCAGGTAACGAGTAACCGATAAATAGATTCGTACCACCGCTACACGCGCCGCATAATTGGACACAAAAAGAGGCGCGCGCGCGTGATTATCGGATTTGCGCGATTTTCTGGAAGTGGCATCGACGATTAGTCCTTATTACGACAGGTGAGTTGGCAAATGAGGCGTGTGGTGTGTTACGTTACCTTTCCTCGTGACTGGATCACCACGGATAACGGAGCACGCACATGTGTCGCACTTCACACCACTGCACAGCACAAACACTCACGCACACGCAAGGCTGCTGGAGCGTGGTCTTGCGGCAAGGCGCGTCGCTCCTCGAGTGCGGCCGCGATGCCTGGCTGCGCTCCGGCGCCCCCACTCGGCTCTTGGTCCCCACCTACGACGTCGCTCATTGGCCCGAACTACCTGGGACCGCCCTAGCCGCTCCTCCAACGAAAAACACCGGGCGTCGTCACATCCGTCAGCCCTGCTCAAGACCAAGAAGCACCCCCGGGATTTCAGACCACTTAGAAATCATCAAAACATTTCTGAATGAAGATTGCCACTTATGAATTTCTGCATCACACCCGCAATAGGAAAATATAGAACGACTTTAAATTTAGATGACGGATCAAAATCTTTTAAACTCATGTAAGGCATTGCTCCGATGAAAATTTGGCATGCAATAGTATCCCTTTCGAATTACCCTGAAATGAATAACAGTCCACCATCACCATTCTTGTGTAAGATTTCTAAGATTCATCAATCCTTGCACCGCAAAGGTGACATCGTCAATAGTCAACATTTCAATTTACAGTCTAGCAAAATCAACTTGAATTTCATCCATCAACTGTCCTAAATGAATTCTTACGACACGATTAAATATTTTGTGGACAAGCATCCACCATCTAATCCATTTAGGTCTTCTATTTTTACGACTTACCACTACCACGTCGTACGTTGTCAACGTCACATGTACCCTGGAGATTTCTTCGATAACATGAAATTTAGTCTGGGTGTTACAATATTGGTTATATATTTCGTCCTTTAATTGCTCTTGATTTAATTTTATTGGAATGGATCTTCGTTGCCTTATCGTTGATTTCAATTCTCTTAAATAAAGCAAACTATAGGAAAACAATTCGCCAGCAATATAAAAACTACCTCACTTATAAATTTAAGTAGTAAATTCTGATACATAGTCATGAACATTTCGAGTTATATCCATTATTTAATATTGCAGGAATTGATGCCTTGTCAATCAACTGATAGTTAGTTGACTGATGAAATGATTTGTGGTGGTTTAGAAATCATAGAAGAAGTTTATTAAAATTTTGCATATTGTAATACATGGCTCCCTAGATCTAAGGTTTCCGTTGTAGATAATGGATGAAACGCACTCATGATTTCAGGTGGGTAAGATCGTAGAAAAGACGGGATGTTCCGATGATTGTTCTTTTCATCATCTTCTTCGCGTATTTTCAAAAAACTGACCCAGCTGAAATCCAGAGTAACTTTTTAGCCATAGGTCTTTAGTTTGAAACATTAAATATATATTGACCAAAATCAATCATTTTTCAATATTCATCAACGTCGTCGTTATCGTTCTTATCAAGGAAGTAAAAAATTATTAATATTATATTTTTACTTGAGAAATAACTGGCGGAACATATAGCACGGAATCCTTTTCAAAATATTACTCATTTATGTGACGTTTAAATAATGTCTAGATACACACTCAACATCTATTTACATCTGAATTATAGCAAATTTAATTTAAAAACTAAATATGTTAGTTGGTACGGGCTTCCAGAAAGACTTGGGATATTTCTGTCGGCGTTCAGAATAAAAGCGACGTGAGTGTACTGGAACTAAGTGCTTGGTCTAACTCGGTTCTTAGAACAAACCTCCTCCAGGTTAATAGGCAGGAAGTAAGTGTCTTCCAATCTCCTGTCACAAGAAATGAAGAGCATTAACTTCCCGTAGTTACTCAGGGGAGCATCGGCGTGGAAAAGGGACACGCGCCTCAAACACACCACACTCATCTTCTTCGTCCATTCACGAAATTCATTCAGCAAAGAGATTCGTAAACTCGTTTAATTACACCTGATTACGCAGAAATGTAAATATGATTAAATGTGTTTACCCGGAAACGTTTTACTGTCGAAATGTAATTTATTCTGTAACGTTATATTGTATAATGAATAATAATAAATTTAAAAAGGAATTTTGGCATCAATGTGTATTCAGTATGGTTCTAAAATATCAAATATTGGCTACTTTTTCTTTAAGTGATTAATTTTTAAAGCGGAAAAAATATCTCAAGTACAAAATGTTCCAAAATTAGACTAGTTACGTCCTCGCTGCCGAAGTTTCAACTTTCAAACTTCATTTTTGCGATCAATTATAAAATGTGTAAATGATTCTAAGCGTCTTTGGTGATTCGTTCTCAGATTACTTTCGAAGACATATATGAAAATAGAATCTATTAACTGAACCAAGGTGAGAGAATTTTAATTGAGTTTATTTTCAAAACTTGAAAATTACATTACCAGGTCCATATAAATTCATAATAAAATAACTGCATCAGAATAGTGAATTATTATTATTAAGCTACTATTGGAAATTTTCCCGGTGGTAGCTACATCTACAAAAAAAAACATAATACAAAAATGACACATGTACAAATATAACATATATAAAATTATATGGGAAACATAAACCAAACGACTCTGTAAAGTTTATTATTATTTGCCTGTACCACCCCTTATTTCTTTTCACAGCGCTTCACTTTTTTATTTGATATTTATCTTTTCATAAACCACTTCACTATTTACCACCCTGACCATTCCTACATTTTTGGAGTTTTTCATTCTAAATATTTATTTAATACAATACATTTTTCGATTTACGTAAATGTAATATTTGAATTAATATTACAGTATTAAATTTTTATGCTATATGAAAGAACGGATAAGATAGCAGAAACTTTTTTTTTATTGAAATTGGTTAACAGATTTTAAGATTTATTGGTAGATTGTCTAACAGATTAAATCAATGGCGTTCAAGAAATATTAAGAAGCTTTCAGTGAAAGCCACTCATAGTTGGTAGGCAATACATGGATCAAATTCTGTACTTATTTTTCATGGTTTAACTTTTCGACTTAACTGTCGAAATTGATCGTGACGTCATAACCAGATAGTCGAATGATTAGTCCCTCGATTGATTACGCCTTGGCGTAGTTTTTGGGTAGCGAGGACCATCCAGTGTAAGTCGAGTTTTTTGCTGGGGAGTGTGTACTTTGTAAGTGCTTGTACTCACCCTGTCGCTGAGTAGCGACGCGGAAAGAGGAAGACTCCACCACGCTTGGCCGGTAGGGGTGCAACAGGTGGTATAGCCAGGTGCTCAGAAATTCCCGCCTTATCACTTACATTTCTCTGCAATTTTCTTACCTTCACTATGACTAGAGCACACATGTCCTAGGCAGGGTGAGTCCAAACGTCCGGGAGGTTCCAGTGTTGTCCAGTCAAGCACTTTCAACATCACACTCAAACGGATGAAGACGGATGAAGTAGCCACTGGAAATATATATAGTGCACTAAGACAACCTTAATACTTTAAATAAAAAATAATCTTTCAATATCCTATCATAAAATTATTTTGCGTGGACTCATATCCTTTTTCAGATGATTGGCCGAACTAGAGATGAACAATCGTCGCTTTGAGTGTGAGCGAACGGTATATCACCGGTCACCGATATCAATACCCCCCCTCTCTTCTCTCCGATACGAAATGGTTTATTGGAGTGACAGATCACTGACTCGCTGATACAAATACCCTCACTTTATCCAATCCTAGCTGAATGGAGAAATCATACGTCACTCATGAATCATTTTCAAATATTGCGGATGGGAACACGAATCAGTCGATCTCTCTCCTTCGGTCAGCTCAATCGAATTATTTTATTTTGTTATCTTAATTCCCATCGAGTTCGGAATTAAAATCGTTTTTAACCATTAATAGTTATTTATATGTGTTGAACCAAGTAGGCCCACGTCCTGATGATGATCCTTATGCCCTGAATATGAACAAGAATTTTTTTATTGTTCGTAACATCCGTTTATTTCACTACTCCGTCTTTGATATCATCTTCATCCACACAAATTTTATCTTATTGTTTGCTTTATATATTTTTTAAAAGCAATCATCTTCCATGAATACTGCTTCAAAAGCCGTAGAACTTGCTTAGGTTGTCGAGGTATGAATGTCACATTCTCAAAGAGGAAAAATAAGGAATGAAACCATTTCACTATATTACGGAGAAGGTGAATGAGCTATTTTTCTAGTCTAATATAAGTTCCAGGACGTATTTCATGATTGTTGGTCAGTGATTTGTTGCTCGCGTGAGTCAGCCTATTGATATAGGTCAGCCGGCGGAAGCTTAGCGCTTCCTGCAGAACAATTTTAATTAACAGTTAGACCTGGCTGGCCGCATCCTGTAAAACCTCTGCAACAGCACGAGCATTTGCTTTGACACCTTCCACCGTAACAATCAGGCGCGAGTACTCCGTCAATACTTCAATGGTATAAATATTTTGTTAAAATAAAGAAAGAATTTTAAATGTCATTGTTTACAGAAACAAGGTGAAAAATTCGTTAATAAATGTTTGTAGAAAATAAATCCCAGAATTCTTGTAATAGAACTAATTGGATAAATGATTACTTATGGTAAATATAAAAGTTTGGAATATTACGCATTACGGCCATAGCTATCAAACTAATCGAAGATGACTGATTTTTCTCAGGTTTTAACCAATATAATTTTAGTACACAACAAACTAATGACGCTACTATTACCAAATAAACAATTTATTGCTGTTTTTGGGAAACATTTTCCCGTGTGGGGTGATAGAGCGATGTATATATATTTAAAGTGCATTGCAGTTAATATAGCGTGGGTTCCAGTTTTCTTAATTGTGGAGGAGATTCGAACTGTTCTTGATACCCATAAAAACAACCTGGCTTCCTAGCTATGCTATATAAGTTGTCAACCCGGCAACAAATACCACGCTGCATCACATAGCAGGACGATAACGCCGTTTAAACCCGATCATCACTGACAAAAGTCCTCAAACAGAATCAATTCATATTCCAAGGATACATTAGCAAACTCATATGACGGTTTTACCATCTTTTTATTCTTGTACTTAACTGTCTAAAGTTCAGTTCCTCGGTATCCAACACAACAATTGGAAAAATAACTCTTAAATCTAAATTAATTGTAATAAAGTAATTTTAATCAGCGAAGCATTATATTAACACGGTAATTATGTTTGTTATTATTTAATACTCCCAATACATATCAATTAAAATATAATTCTTACTGTAGTTGGAAAAAGCTCAGAACCTAATTAAGCAACTAAACATTCATCTAACTTCTAGGGCAGAAACGGACGTCTTCCTTACAGGATGAAAATTAATGTACTTTAAATCACTAATTTTTTGTGGTAAATGTCGTTATTTATATTTTATAAGTAATTTAAAGTTTATAATTTAGTTTTACTTTTGCGGTTTTGTAAGTTTCATGATATCTCTATAAACCAATAGGTTGTAAAATCTAGAAAGTTTGGATGGATTACTTATGCATGCCGACGATGTGTAGTCGTCACTCTTTTTGTGGAACCCTAGGGGACAGGGGAATTCGCATCCGGTCTACTTGATGCAGGTATCCAGGGAGTTCACCTTACAATCTGTGGCCAAGTCTCGCCTGTCGGAATACCTTAATCATATTCCAGTGACAGGGCTTTCTGTTCACGAGAAATCATATTAAATTCTCGTTCTTTGTTGTTACACTTAATTAATTTACACTGATGAAACGCATATGTATTTCAAAGTATGGAGCAGTCAAAACTGGCTTAGGATTTTTTCTCGTGTTTAATATTCTTTTATTACAATTCATCAGAATTGGAGTAAGATTAGACAACCCATTATTGTCTGATTCGTTTCCATATCTGAACTAAAAATTATAAGTCGAAATATTATAGAACAAAAATTGTGGTGGGTCTATATTTATTTCAAGTTGAACTTTCATATTGTACATTGTATATAAGACAAGTGGTTAATGTGAATTAGTATAGTGGGGTATATTCGAGTTGTTTGTCGGGTAATATCGGGTTAGCATGTGTTTACACCAGTCTAGAATTTTTATTGATAATAAATAACGTTTTTATAAACTCAAATTCATACCTTAGCAGTGGAATAAGAGTTTTAAGAAGCACGAGAGAGAGGCTCAAGCAGCTACGAAATGTAATATAGTACTAATTCGCAGAATTGACTAATCTATTTCATAGCATGTTTCTATGTCGTTCCCGGGGAATTCTATGTTAATAAACAAGTATTTTTAACACGAAATGTCGTCTATTACGGAGATTTCATAAATTACTTCTTTGAGTTTCGAATTCTGCGGGGAATTATGTAAATCCACAATACATTTTACAGTAATTGTTCATTCATATGATAAGTGAATGTCAAGTAATACTGTTTAGCTGAAGCAATTCGTGACGTTTGAATCGTCTTCTCACCATTCTGGATAGGCACTCACGTACATATATGGATTTATACTGTTACCAGTCTCTTATATTTTGATGTTTGAATAAGGTACATTGTAATGAGGACAAATCGTATTATGCGTAGAATTACGGTTAGGTATTTCATATTTAGATTTACCTGGGTATTGCGTCGCTTTAATTTATGGGATGTCACTCTAATACCAGACGAGAGTAAATTATTCGTAATTTGATGCGTAATAGGAAATAATTTTAAGTACCAATAATCAAGTAAGAGTTTTCATTGTCTACATACTGGCGAGGTAGTCTTTTGCCTGCGGCCGGAAAGAGGTAGTTACATCAAAAACCTGATTGGCCAACTACAACGTCATCCGATATCTTTTACGAGGTTGGCCATGTACATACTCTTCTGCGGGCCCAGAGACTATGATTGTAAGGGTAATCTCACAGTAAGCTGTTGGCTCTTTAACTCTTCTCTTCTTTCCCGCCGTAAGTCGCAAGGCCATGAACTTGCCATCCGACGCGATCAGAGGAAGCGGGCACCGCAGCTTCCGGGAATGCTCAAATCTGGCCTTGTAGAACCTGTTCCTTTATCGCCTTCCTTAATTTACCGGATCCCTTGCTCCTACGAGCTTTTAATTACAACTAATGAGAGAGAGCAACAGTGCAAACAGAAGTTTGTAAACTCAAGCGAGGAAAAGCGATAATATCCACCCGTCGTATTGTCCATCCTCTCTCCAAATTCAATATTACCAACAAGGAAAGCGAAAAATAAACACAAAACTGCTTCGAAAAAGAAAGATAATTGTCTAACAAAAATTAAAGAACAAAAGTTGAATATGAAACATTCTATTCATAACAAAATCTAATCTGTAATAATAATGTGCAACTCAATTTCGATCAAGTTTCTGTTTTAGGTATTTAAAATAATTATAGTAAACGTCTGTTTAAATTATAAACGAATCCAATTATTTTAGCATGCTATAGAATATGGTCTATGACTCAATAATGTAATTTCTTTGCTTTTTATTTTGTTCTTCCCGGCGTGAAAATTGTAGTCACCTTAAATTGTTTTCTCAAACATAATAATGGCCTGAAAGCAGATCAAAACGGAAATTAATGTTTTTTTTACATATATCTAGTAGAAAATATTTTAAATTTTAAAGAATACCCCGTGATGTCATAATTATAATCCTGTTCTGGCTTAATATATTGGAATGGAAACGTCATCATCTTAATTTTTTTTTTTAATTTGCAGCGTCCTCTTCGCTTACTTGACTTTTAGGAATTTTTACTTTGTTGAACTGGCAATATTATAAACTAAATTCTTCTTTGAAGCTCAAGTCGGGTAGTAAATGAATTCTTTTTAATAGATCAATCAAACTGTGGCGAACTAAAATTTGAAAGTCCCAAATTTTTTAAAAACTTAAATACTCGCTGTTTCTTCGTGAATTGTTACGACTTGTCGACGAGGCGAGAAAAGTAGTGCAGGTCCGAGGAGGTGCGGAGGAGTTGACTGACGTAATTTATTGAGAACTATGGTCAGCAGTGGAAATTTACCAAGTTGGGGACACAGCTGTGAGTTATAGTTTAAGGGAATAGCTACTGAGTGTCCGTCGTGATCGGTCGAAATTTCAGGATGAAAATATAAAGGCTATTGGATAGGGTCGATGCCGAGCGAATATAATAAAAAAAGTGAAGCGAATTATAAGTGTTTATTAAAACAGAGTAAAAGTACATTTACAGTGAAGAAAAGTGAATTTAGGAATATTTGACAATCACATCGAGAAGTCATAGACGTCGATGTTTTGATGGGATGATATGAACCCATAATTTTAAACCTATCTGGTGACTGCGGAAAATATAAGAGATATTAACGTTAATATTAATACAGAAATTTGTATACATTTGCCAATAAATTTAAAATTGTTGTATTATCTCTTCATTTACTCTGAGAAAAATGATCCATGTGTTTTTTTTTAAAGAAATTATATAAGAAAAATTTATATAATTTTAGAACGTAATAATGACCAAATACTGGCATACTTGAGGAGGTCTGCCGATTGGCAGAGGTGGCGTTGTAAAATTATTGGTTTTTCATTCAAAAAATTGTCTGCATTTGGACATTCTTTCGTCCTAATTTTAGAAGATATTAAAATTGAACTTTATAATTTTTATATTAAAAGTAAGGAATTTGAAATCGTGTTAGTATTTACGTCCCAAAACTTTGTAGAACATTGCGTTATTTATATTTATTTTCTGTTTGAATAAATTGGATATAAATTCTTCAACGACTAAATGTATGTTAAATTCTTTATCAGTGGTTCCATAAAATTAGGGTCAGAATTGGCAATGTCAGAGTAAGTATTTGTTTTTTCTGAACAGTGAATCTGGTAATAAATCAATCCTCACTCTACGTTGGCTACGAAAACGCTTCAAACATTCTCTACGACGACGAGAAATTGGTTGTTCAGTTGCCACCTGTCCGATAAAAGGCACTTAATACGCATATCTGAACTGTCAAGGTGAAGGCGTGCGATAACGATGTTCACAAAAGTTTCTGGGGACTGATACTGTTGTCTACGACAATAGAAGACTCCCGAGGCTGTATTATTGTTCCACGTGCAGAATATTTATCCTTCAGATTTGATATTATTTACACATTTAATAGAGTACATGTTATTAGACAACATTAAAAAAATTATTCATGTGTGTTGAAAATATAATATTTGTCTTTCCATTAAATTAGATTTTTACAAATATGCTAATTATAATTTTTTGATGCTCCCACGTCCAAATTTTATCATTTAACAAATTACCGTAAACAGACGTTTTATCATTATTCCGGTTGTATATTTTGGTATTCCTATTTGGAATTCACGAAGTCACACGATAAATGGTATTAATGCAATGGGACCAAGAATACGTAGTGAAGTTAGTTAAGCAACAAGAATAATAAGGTTTAAATATAAGAAGTCTGTGTTATATGTATATTAATTAGATAAAGAAGTGGTCAATTAACAGACGAAATTAAGTGATAAAATAAATACCACAGAACGTTTCTGCAGTCCTTGTTGCTTTCGTCAGGTGGTTCAAAATCGCAAGAACCGCTCAGGTGACTCTTGCGATTGTGACTCATCTACGGAAGTCAATTAGACTTGCAGAAACGTTGTTTGATATTTTTTTTATCACTCAATTTTGTCTGCTCAATTTATACATATTTATCCAATTAATAATGTTTGTAAGTGATTCTTATGCTTCAAGTAATTTGGCTGAGACGTGGATCGACTAACTGCGACATATTACAAAGTATAACGCGATTTATTCCTGTAGTCGCATAAATTCAAGTGCATAATAAAACGACTTGTTTAATTACATATATGATCACATAACACACTTGAGTCATCCACTCGAGGACGTCGAAGCTACATTGAAACCGTAGGTTTTGAAAGTAGCTATTGGTCCAGTTCCAAGCTTAGACGATAATTCAGTTGATATTACATGATTAAGTCACAAGTTTTGTTAAGACTGCAAAAAGATTAGAGAAAATAAGGGTAACTATCCTCTTAAAGAAAATCTAGGTGCGTTTTAATAGAATAAAATAAACGGTTTGTTACATCCCATACAAGTTTATTCACGGAAAATGTAACCTATTAAGATCAATGTGGCATTATAGATTTTAAAAGAAATTAATAATGTAGTACGTATTTAAGAATATATTGTTTGATAAGACGCTGTAACAACAGTTGGGATAACAATACCAGATAAAGGAATACACAAAAATCAGGCGACAGGATCGTGGACTTGGAGTCACAACAAACTTTTTAAAGTAAAATTCACATAAATTCTTAAACGTCATTTCATGCCAATTTCCACTACGCGAAAAACTCCCCGAGTAAAAATTGTAGCTTTTTATTTTAATAATTTTTTATTTTCGAAAATTTAAATTTGCAAAGATAATAAATAATAAACTTTCCAATTTCACATAAATTCTCAAGGTTAACTTAAATAACGATCATTTGTTAGCAGTTACATAGTGTTAAAAATATGAATTATAAGCATAGTTTTTGCTTCTAGTGTTAAAGTAAAACCTACAAAATTATGTATCAATGACATAATACGATAAATATTTATATATCAAAGATCGAAGGCTTTCCCGGTGTATTTGGTGAAGAAAAAGTTATCGGGTTTCCACCCGGGTAAAATAGCGATTGTGTACGCGACGTTTCGACGACTAAGTACACTGCCGTCATCTTCTAGGAAGAATATTTTAGGAGAAGATGACGGCAGTGCATTTGGTCGTCGAAACGTAACGTTACAATCGCTGTTTTACGCGGGTGAATCCCCGAGAACTTTTTCTTCAATATATATATATATCAGATCATAGAAGGAAATTGACGTGAAATTAAACTCATGACATTATATTATATTCTTATATTTTGTGAAATTAAATTACTAATGCAGTAAATCAAGTTAAGAGAATATAACAATATTTTTAAAGATTGATGCAAACGTTTATGCATTAAGCGATTAACATAAATTATGACTATAAAAATGCCGGAATTATTTTTGAAAGTAAAGTATCTAAGATAATCAAGCAAGCAAAGCATGTCTTAGTAGAATTTAGGAAATTAAAAGAAATAATATTGAACTGTTAAAACTTTGAATATATGTTTTGATAAAACCGGCACCAGAAAGGAACTTAATTCATATTGCGATACTGAGAATTATCATACAGGATAGAAGGTGAAATGGATGACGGATGTGTATTTCCGTGGATGATGCGCGGACCAAACCAGACAGTTGGCAGAGTACAGAAATAAAAAATTAAATAATTGATTAAATCAATGCTGTGCTGAAATGAATTACTAAGGTTCGAAGAGCACTCGAATTATTCAATGATCATAAAAGTGAAGTTGTAAATTAAAAGTTCGTAACGTTAATGAGTTGACTCTTTATTTGGCGATCGTGAGAAAGGAAAGCAAATTTTGCCTGTCTGAGGTTACCATGATTTGTCTACACAGAACCAAAGTAGACGTTGCTCTTATTGCGATCCACTTGGCTAACTACACGTAATTTCCTGTGAGATGTACGGTCTCTTCCCTAATTACGGCGTTTTCGTGTCCCGCACAAAGCGCCTCTTAGCGGCGGCGGCTTTTTGTCCGTGGCCGTATGAGGGAATTGAATCGACCGAAATCAATTTGTCGGGGCATTAATTAGTAACACTTGAATGCTAAATTGCGGTGCTGGTGACTTCATTGTCGGCCCTTCTCCTCTTGTTTTTGCCCACAAGAGTCGAATCTGAGCCCAATGAATTTTTCCTGCTCCACTTTTGAAAGGTTCTCGTCTTTAGTAAAACAAGGATCCGACCATCTAAAAGAAGACAACACGATTTAAATATTATATCTTAAATTAAATAATAACGGAGTACTTCGTATCTATAAAAGGAAATTTAAATTGTTATAAAAATTAAGGCTCAATATATTTTCAGGTTACTAGAAAAATAGTTATTTATTTGAAATATATTTTTCTAAATTAAACACACACACACAATATTAGGAGAAAATAATATTTTGGTATAAAAATAACATGAACAATGTACTTTTATGGGTTAGTGAATTTGAAGAGTTTTTAAAATCTAATAATTCCAAATTATAAATTCGAGATACGTATACGAGAGAAGTAAGAAGTTTTTCAATTATTATTATTTTTTAAATCTTAAGACAAAATTTTTTATCAGAAGTTTTTTTATTATTTTGATACATTGATGACGTTAACATGTTAAAATTAACTTGAAGAAATGTGGTTGCTTCTTGAGTGAGTAGTTGAAGAGGAAGTTATGAATTATTTTATATATATATATATGATATAATGGGATTGAAGTGGTGGGGATTTCTATTACGTTATATTAGGGCGGTTTGAATTATGGTTTAGGGTCGAGGGAATATTTAGGTCATTGTGGATTCTCGAGTGAGTAACGTACCAAGGACAGTTAGTTATAAAGCGGAGTATTTAATTTTGGGATATTTGAATTTTATTTATGTGGGTGGTAGCGGCCGAACCGCAGATGTAACAGGTATAAAACTAGAACATCAAATATGAGGGATGTGTAAATGAGTTTTTTTTTGTGAGGGATAAAGGAGATTTAGGGTTCAGTAATTGTTTTAATTAGTAGAATCTGTGGATTATTATTTTTTTAAGTTGGGAAGTGTGAAAGGGCCATGTCAGTTTGGAGTCGAGGGTTAGGCCGAGGTATTTATGGGATAGTGGAGTTGTTTATACTGACTGATAGGTCGTAGCATTTTCTTTTTAGGGAGAAGCGAACGATTACGGATTTGGAAGGATTGATGAGTATGCGCCAGTCGTTGGCCCCAGATAGTAAGTGAGAAGTGTATGAGTAATTAGCTGCCCAAATCGAAAATAGTTCAGGGTATCGGAAAAATTGTAGAACGATAGACTTAGTGTATCCGAAAGCAGTGTGTCTGCTGAAAAAAATTGTGTGCATTTACTTTTTGACAAACCATCATTTCAAACATTCAGACATCAACGAATTACTCATGACATCTGTCTATGTGCTCTCGTTGAAATTCTCTCCTTTTCTTCTTTCTATCTGCCATTTATTTGGGAAACTTCCCGTATAACGTCTCATATTCCTTTTTATAGATTCATTACAAATGGAATATACTCTCGTCTGTTACCTATTTATAATTTTCTCAATCAAAATATTAATTAATGTTTAGGTGATATTGAATGTTGGATCTAGTACCGAATATTAGTATTTCCTATACGGTTTCCATAAATTTTGTCTGTTATTGGCCGCGGTTCTCAATTTTCTTGAAAAAAAAATTCATTTGGGCTTAGAACTGGCTGTCAAATAAAATCAATCATGATAAGAAAACTAGAAGTCGTCTGTAAATCGAATTGCTACACCCCATAAGTCCCTCATACATTCCGTGGAATATACTAGAAATTCTTGGAAAAGACTTTCTCGTCCTTTTCGTTAATCGCCGATGAGCCTGCGGTTTCGGAAGCTACATTTCGAAACAGAGTGCTATAAATTATTTCTATGTTCTGAATTCTGCAATAGTTACATAAGACATCTGTAATGAATATTTAGAGCCACGTCTAGAATTACAGTAACCCAGTTCCCAGGATGCCGATGAATTCGAAGGCCATATATTTACTTTGCATTACCATTTGTTCAAGGACCGCTGTAAAATTTCTCATCAGACGAAAAAACTTCATGATTAGAGGTAGATATCCGTTACATTCATTAATTATATAATGTCACACTTCATACTTCAGTGCAAATTGGAGGCTATATTTATTCAGAATTTCAATGGTTTTCAATACGATATTTTTTTTAACTTATCCCGTATATCCTAATATTAGACGTTTGGCCTTTACGTACAGATACATAGTTTTCATAGACTTTCTACTCTTCTTACAATTATACTCCAGAACCATTTACTTGCGTTGTTAACTTGTTTCTCTGCGTTCGTAAGATCGATGGTAATCTTTATGAAGAATAATTGTCGAGCCAGAGTTCATAATGTTGTCAACACAGGCTCACTTACTTGACACCATTCCATGTGACTTATTTAGTGGGATTCGCGTCACAGAGGCACACATAGCAAGTCGTCTGGCACGGAGACCTCGTGTCAGAATAAAGATGTCGCCGTACTTGGAGTGTGAGGTCAGATGGCATCTGCCGAGCCGCTCTTGAGCTTGAATCGTCTTGCCGATCACATTCAACTTAAATCTTTCGAGAACGACCTCATCCCACGACCAAGTCACGCGGCAGTAGGATTTATTTGCTGGTGTGGAAGGCCACCGGCATATTATATGAGTTGTCCCGTTGATCGTATTTGACTGGTCCATTGGGAAACATATACGAGAAATTCATAATTCACTTCGATAGGTCCGTAGGAAAGTTACTGTAACGACACTAAATATTCATGTCTGCATTTTTATATTTTACTTTTTTTAAATAAATCTGATCGACTTTGTACGATTATCTTCACACTTATCATCATCAGAAACTGGACTTCACATATTTTTATCGTATTTATGAGAGAAATTCACACGACTTAATTTGTTTTTCTCGTATTAGAATCCCAGTATGTTATCACCTGGAAAATCTGCTTCAAATTAAATAATGCAATAATAAGATGCCTGACAGGATTTAAAGATAAGTCCTTCACTAACGTCTCCCTCCACTAGACCAGACTACTCCTGTCTCAGGAATGGGACACTCATTTATAATTCTGCTGTTCAACCCTCATCGCCTTGTACAAAATCATCATTTGGACACAGAATATGATTTGGACCTATTTTATCTTGTCAGTGTAATTTATTTTCTGAATTTCTTCTTCAGAGTAAATAATAGTCACGGAGATCTTTACTTACCTGCACTGTAATTGGATAAACCGAGTTTCACAGACAATAAAACCTATCCTCAGCCTTCTCTTCCAGAGTGGTTACGTTGTCGAGTCATCGGCAAGACCTGGATTAGTGAAGAACTAGTCTTTGAACCAAAACCCTCACTCCACGCACACGAATTCCAACAATCGAAAGCCTGCTAACCAAATACTACATTCTATGCGTACGAAAGCAGTTAAACATACAATTCTTGTACATAAACAAAATGGTAACGTTTCCGTAGGTCCCCATTCCAGGGATATTCTCACCGATTGACGCCAAATCATTGTTGTGACATAACCGTCTGATTGTCTGGAACATTTTTTTTTGTCAAGACTTCATAGTTTTCTTTGCGTTTCACGCCACTGCACCATAACCGACACGGTGAGGTAATCAAGTGTAACGATGTTTGAATATTCACTTATTTCAACAATAAGCTTTCCTGTGCAGTCGGATTCGTAGATGTCAGCGTGACAGTCGAAGCGGTACAGCACTGAACAGTAGTATTTACTCATGCAAAAAAGAAAACACTGCATACCTGGGATATTGACGAGTTTAATATATTCAACTGCCTTGAAATTTTATCAGTTACACAGTGCCTATTGACTTCAGTACAGATCCATTCCATTCGACATTCTTGAATATAATTTCTGCATCTGTATCTATAGATGTTCGCAGTTACCTCAATCCATATTCTGAATTTATTTTTCCTTAAATAAATTATTTTATATGTTTTATCTAATTGTAATGAGCTGCGTTAGTGTTGCTGTCTTCACTATTAAGCCTGTTAGAGAGGCGAAGTTAATATATATATATATTTTAAATATACAGAAAAATTTTTAATCCGAAGGTTTTACAATTGCAATACTTTGATGACGTTAACATGTTAAAATTAATAAGAAAGATAGTCAAATCAGACAAAAAGGGTAATATAAATACCACACAACGTTGCTGGGATCCTTGTCCCTTCGTCAAACTTTTGAGTGTTGTCAACTGACCAGTGCAGTTGTGTTTCTATATAGGCTCTTATTAGCATCTGACGAAAGGGACAAGGATCCCAGGAACGTTGTGTGGTATTTATATTACCCTTTTTTTTGTCTGTATTGGCTATCTTTCTTATTCATTATTTTCTATCAGACGTAAATTTTTTCATATATTTATATTCTTCTTCCCTTCTCTACCTCTCTTCATTTGTTGCCGTCACCGGCACTACATTTCAAAATTTAAAAAAATATAGGTCAGAGTGGACAATCTAAGGTTTGACAGTTTCATGTAATGAAGCAGTGTCTTTTTGTCGTGGTGTCCATTTGGTTTTGTATCCTGGAGCCTGTGTCAACGTATAGCCACGGAGAAGCTACCTGGTACAGCTGAGCTCTGCGAAGGTGTCTAGAGTAAGCTGGACCAGTTTTTACCTGCGGCCTTCCCCGGCTGCCGTGCCGGACATTGAATATTCATATGACATGCGTTTTATGTCCAGCCGATCGATAAGTCAGGGGCGGGCATAAATTACTCGCTACATGCTAACGGAGATGAATCAGTTGTAATTTCATCAATGTTATTATGTCGTAGATATGCTTTATACGACGCTCGTAAATCACACGTCACACGACGGGGAAAAAGGGAGTGATGGTCAGTGCTAAACGCTCTCAGCCGTCACGTTATTGTGACTGCGGATCGTCGCGTGCCTTGCCCTTCAAACTGCTCGTAAACAGGATCGAGAACTCAAAAACCTACCTCCGTATTGGTTAGCGAAAAATCTCACCGAGTTAACGGTGTATGACCAAGCAGCTTCCCGAGCGCCTTTCTTTCTCGAATATTATCCGTTTTTCTTTTGTGAGATCTAGACATAACAGACTCAACAATCAGATGATAATGAAAGAGCAAGTCCTACAATAATTCTCAGCGTCATATATTCATACAGCACGTCAATGTCCAACCAGAAACCGCCACGTCAACGAGTAAATTTTGAACAATATTTACTTATTAATTTATCTCGAAGTCCAGATATCACATAACTATTATTGCTCTACCTTTCCGCATCCCTATGCTACTAAATGGGAGTTGCTACCACGTGGATTACCCTCATGTAACATTTCACTCCAAAAAATGTATAGGGAATGTCGAAGAAAAAAATGATGACTCCTGCAATTGATAAAGAGGTTGGAGAACGGAAAGGTTGGATGAAAAGCTATTATAACTATAGTTTCATAGCTTTAATGCTGCGATGAAGTGTAACTGAGAAAAATTGTTTCCACTTTATCGATGATAAACTTGTCACGTGATGCTTAAGAAAACCTCGGTCGCATCATTCCTTAACTGCTGAACCTGATCAAAGCCTCCTTGAATTCATTTCTTTTTAATCAATGGATTCTATCCAATACTTTCTTATTGCATTCAGATATATTAATTCGACCCTCCGAGGCGAATAACGTTAAAAAAAGTTTCCTGGCAATTACCCTTGTACGATGACGGTAATCTAGGAATGTTTCCATATGAATGTCCGCCTCCGTCTGTACAGAATTCAGTTTGGAAGGCAGGGGGGACCGGGCTCGTAAAAACCCCCCTCTCAACGGTGAATGTGGCATATGGCTCCCTCAAAATCGTGAGTCGCAGAATTATGTCTTATGGTAATGTCGGAGCGCAGCCCTCACGACTCGGGTCACAGCTGCAATTTGCTTCGTGCATTGAGAAAGCAAGCTCTGGCGGATAATTGTCAGCAGTTCCTCGGCGGAGAAAGAGCAAACATAACTTGCCGAGATGGTATAGACTTCTGCATGGTTATTTCGTAGCGGGCAACCATGAGATAAACAGATACGTAGTAACGCAGGATGGCGTCATTTTCCATTACGGAGACTGACAACGATTGCACGAGGAACATTTTTCTCGGAATCTTAACTGAGTACATTCGTAATCGACAGACTAGCCTCACATTGAATTAATACATTTTTTACAGGTCATAGAGTTCATTATTAATTACATCCGACGTGCACCAGGTAACTGACATAATAGCAGCACACAAAACTCTTATGGATATCAAATTATTTTATTAAATGCCCACAAATAATGGATTGAAAAATGTAGACGTTCTGTTTGACTTAATTAATGAAGGAGGAGTCTAGTTCTGATTGGTTACGAAATATTTCCTAGATTAAAATTGTCATGGCTACCAGTTACAAAGTCGGAAAGAGGAGATTGGAAGACTTACCACCGCTAAGCATAAACAATGCTCGGGAAAAGTAATATTCAAAAGCTTGGCTACGCAAACCAAAAGCAGGTCCAATTATTTACAGATATTTCAAATGATTAGCCTCCATGCCATCAGCGCTTATCGCTATTAGAAATAAGTTCAAAAATAAAATTCTTGATGTTGTGTTAAGGTTATCTGTTCTACCGTTAATTAATCAGCTTGATATTCTAATAGTAAGGAAAATCTAACGAGATGATGGAATGTAGTTTGACGTAATTCCGAAGAATCTGACGTGTTTCTAACATGGAACGGGAATAGATTTATTGCATTTCTTAAATCAAGTTCTACTTAGGAATAAAAGATATCTACCTAACATCGTAAAAATTGTGTATTGAACAAAATATGCTATTTTTGAGTTTTGTCAACTGACAAGTGCAGTTGTGTCGTTCTTGGCTCTTCTTCGCACCTGACGAAAGGCACAATGATCCCAGAAACGTAGTGTGGTATTTATATTACCCTTTTTTATCTGAACATCTCTGAGATGTGTTAAGAAATAAAATATATTTTTTCGCTAGGTTGATTAAATTTGTCCCCGTATGTATCAATCGTTCTAAAACAATTTCACGGAGGAAATAAGGGTCACTCAAAACTCTTAGCGATATTGCGTGATCGAAAGAATTTTATGGAGAAATTGTTCATGATTCTGGAGATAGGCTACAGAATTTTGTGCAGATTTCGTTTACACAATTTCTATTTCGAGTTGTAAGCAGCGAGTTGTGAAATTATTACTATTGTTGGTCACAGACGCCATCAATGAAGAAAACATTGACCTTTATAGTGTTATTAACGAAATAACGAAGTCTAGAATTCGTCTCCGAATAACTCATATTTGATCATTATATAACGTAAGGGAGACGGTTCACCGAAGAAATGCGGGAATGTCTCTTTCGATGGGTAATGACAGAAATGGAGCTGGGTTGTTGCTTGAAGGCCCGTGCCGCCTCGAGACAGGTTCCTGCTCATCCGCTCGCGACTTTTTCCCATCTCACAACGGGTTTCTCCGCGCCGCGTCTGTCAACAACGCGAGGCCATTAATTGGGACTGTTTCCTGCCATACGTCAAAATAAAAAGAAGGCGCGACGGCGTACGCCATCATCACCGTTCGCCAAATTCCTGCTCTCCCCGGGGGGGCGAGCGCACTGGACCTCAAAAGAACATCCATTACGCTAAATGGGGACGAGTAATACATTTAAGAACTACTGTGCATTCAGCGGCACATTCCATTCCGCTGCCTTAACCTTGTATGTATGCGAGCTCAAGATCAGCGATGATGCTCACACCATGAAAGCTTCAAGGGATACCTTCTCCTACCTGTAATAGCAATTCTAACATTCTTAAGGTCGAATACACTCCACCACCAAACTGATCTCAAAGTCGGATTAACAATTCAAAACATTAACCAGGTTATAATAGTTTGTATTTAGCCAGGTAGTTTCCAGAATACTTTCAGGGGTTAATTGAAATTACTAATCCTTTTTTCAACTGATTTCATGCTATGTTGTATCATAAAAAAACTGTTCTTTTTTATTAAAGGTTTATAATGGTCGCGTTAACAACTTGGTCATTGGCGACCCATAAATAAATTTTGCTGTGATTCACATTGATTCCAATAATATACATACAATTGAAAAGTTTGAAAGATTAATTATACATTTCAAATGTGGATTTCTTACATTGACATTTTAAGAATTCGCATTTGTTAATCATTTATCACTATAATTGGATAATTCCTTAAGATTAACTTGTTTGAAGCTGCGACTGTTGCAGATTCCACTGTACTGTAGTCATAGTCTCTTTTTATTAGCAGGAGGCGTCTGCTTCTGAATATGAATCACTCTCTTGTTTCTTAAATAAACTTGTAAGCCTTTTTATTCTACTTTCTGCCATTTTATCATTCAAGTGTGGGTAAAAAGATTCCAATATATTTATGAATAATGTAGAGGATATTTGGTATTCTCTAATAATGGTATTTGTGTTCTTTGAGTCCATAGTATTTAGTATAAGAGTCTTTAACTGTTCCAAAGGGATAGGTGGAGCACTGTTTCTTCTTCATATAATATTTTTACAGGACCTAATAATTGACTAAGCGCCTTATATTTATGATCCTGAATGTTTTGTTTGTTTTTCTTGGGTGGATTAGTGCTTGTCTTCTGTTCAGGATTACTGACGTCTTTCTTATCAGCTTGCCTTGTCGAGCTCGTAGATACAGTTCTTTTTTTGTTTGTTAGTTGTGAATTACGCATGTTCGCTTTTAGCGAGTTAATTATTTGAATTACGGGCGCCGGGTTCTTACACTGAATTTGGCCATAATCGTCATTTGCAGTCAGATTATTCTTCAGTACTGCATCTCAACTAGGACAATTTATCGTGATATGGCCGGGACTTTTACAATGATAGCAGTTATCGTTCTCCGCTGCCAGATACACCCTATAGCTAGTGTCTTCATATTGCACCATTATCGAATCCGGAAGGGAGTTTAGCTTATTCGGGTTAATGAAGAATTGTTTTCTGAAACTTTTAATGTGGGAAAATCTTCGGTCACCAGTACTTATTCTGATATCCGCTACTTTAGAGTCTGTAATTATATTTAGCTTTTCTAGTTCTAGCACAATAATCTCGTTTGGGATAACTCGTAATACATTTGACAAGATTATTTTTGCATTAAAGATCTTATATTGACCATCTCACCCTTTATTGTTATTGATTTATGAACTTTTATTAGATTTTCGACATCCTCCTTAGATGTTAGAAATGCGCATATTCTCGCATTGGCTATTTTAGAGATGTACTTAATTCTGATTGGCTCAGTAATATTAGCTAAACCTATTAGGTACTCATCTGTTTTTAAACTAGCAACAGCGTCCATAATTGTGGCAATCATTTTATCCGGTATATGCTCCGTTGCCATCACCTTCGAATACAATCTAGTCCCCATACTCTGTGTGGACGTCATCTTCAGGTATTCCTCTTCTTTTAACTTTGACAGGTAAGTGCTCTATCAGAATTTTTTATTCTAGGATCATAACATTGTCGGCGATCAGTGTAATCCCTTACTTGAAATCGTAATATTTGTACACCGTAGGATTCCTCTAAGCTATGGTTCACTCACCGAAAATTCCTCCCCAGAAATGTCATCAGATTCAGACATAATATCCTAAACCGAAAACTGTAATGTACTGAAATATCAACCGGGGAATTTAGGAAAGAAACGTTTAACGGTGCTCTTAATTATGTTAATTTTCATAACTGATTAAGTCGTAACTCTATATTCCTCCAGATTAATAAAATTCTCAGTGAACTCGAGCTGTCCAACCAGTTGGATCAGTGTATTTACCTAATCGTATTCCTTCCCTCAAGAACGAATCCCCCCGGGCTTTTAAACCTCATCAGTTAAAGAAAGTACTGAATTTCAGATATATGGAATCTAACCGATTTGAACTTGTTGTCCTCGCGTTTATTTCTTTTTCTCCTGAAGCGTTGCCGTTTCCCGTCCGTGTTAAGCAGAATCTCAACGTAATACTTTACAAGGTTCTTCCTCAACTCAAAGCTCGAATTGCTTGTTGACAACGTTTTGTCCTTCGTTAACTTTTTCATGGCCTCTAACAGTCAGAGCTGCACTGCTTTTAGAATACGGCAGTAATCTTTCGCCTTCTGCCAAAGACGTTTCCATTTCCTTGAAGTGTCTCAATTAGCTTTGTCACTTGTATTGGAATAATACGAAATGAATACTTTCGTTGAACCTTCTTTTACGTATTACAGATGGGATAGTCTCTGCAGAAAAATGTAATTTCTTTGCAAGTCCAAAAGTTCTCCAGTAGAGTCTTTTCCCTAATAATAAGATTTTTTATACCCCATTTCTGTCTTTCCAAATAGGCAATTTGTTATATTTTCATACGTTTTAAGGATTTGTTTCTCTAAAAAAAACCTCCACAATTCTCATTTTAGTATCCGATCTTTGAGATTTTCTACAACTACCTACTTACGAAATTCAGAGATTGCCTTCAAATTTATCATCCCAGTTCACAGTTTTTCTAGACGTCAATTACATTGTCTTCGATTCTATACTGCAAAGACTGACGTTGTGAGGTATAGGCCTGTTGGAACCTACAAATATCCATACTTCATTACGTGTGGATAAAAACTGTGTTTTCCAAATTTAAGCACAGTAAATTATATCTGAAGTTTCCTGAGAGGTAGTTTTAAAGTCCCGTGAAGATATCGAGTGTTTGGAAGGTTGATTTCCTGTCCTACTGGACTTGCGCGTGCCGGAGGGAACTCTGCATCCTGCCGATGACCTACACGCACGCGCGACCGGACGACACCTGCAACATACGAAAAAATAAAACTCCCAATCTTCGCCGCTGCAGTTTATTAAAGCGCACGTTACGCAAGATTTTCCTTTGGGCGTCTCGCGTGCCATCAAGACCCCGTGGCGATGGCCGCTTCTCATTAGCCGTGTCTTCATGCACCGTATAACGCTCTATTGTTTGATTTATTAAGTGCGAAATAGTTAAAAGTACACGTGGGCACGGTGACTATCATAAAAACACGCGAATACTGTGGTTATACAGCATTTAGGATACTATAGATAGTTCTCATTTCTCTTGAAAAACCCTGATCTAATTCCAACTGATTGAGATTGCTCCAGGAATTATTTATCTTTTAGCTTGAATTGTCTATTCAGTAACGATCGACTGATTGACACGAAGAAAAATCTTTGGTCACTTTATATTGTGTCATTTGAAGGGTTTTAGAGAATATTCCAGCGTAATATGGCAATCCTACATCACGCCAGCTTAAAATGAATTTATAGAAATAGCCGTAGTACGATATTGATATTACGTCAAAAATAGTACATGAGAAAACTTAAAAATAGCTATAATGCAGACTCCATCTCAAAATAAGTATTGATAAATTAAATGAGAAAAGTTCCAATCATATTGGGAATATTTGAAAAATTTCAACTTTCAATGTTTCGTGAGGTATTTTTTCCGAAGCTATATTTCTTATAGTTTGTTTACTTAACGCAATCGGAGATATGTTAGAAAATTTTTTGGAACGTAGATAGGAGAATTATTTTAAAAATTAAACTTGGAAAATATGGGCCTTGAACCTTCACTTTTTTAAGTCGACGGGATATCAAACTACCAATATTGGAAACGTTATTTCAAGAAAAGAAACAGACGTTCATGAAGTTGCAATGACTGAATGGACTAAGTTCACGTCTGGAAGAATGAATGATCCAAGTCTTCCTTCACCTTCGTCTCTCCACATTCAAATCTTAACAAAAGTCGAAGCACTAAAAGCACTGAAGTCTGTATATGTAAGACGAAAGTAAATACTTTTAGTGATTTCTTCTCAGAACTGTTTTCTCCTTTCAGCTTCTTCCGCACTGGTACAGGCGGTAATTCCAAACTGTCTTCTGCCGATGATGCGAGCAGTATAAAAAGCTCACTTAGAGCAGGAAGACGTCTCCTAGCCACGAGGCAGGATGGAAAGAGGTTTACGATGTCCGGTGACCGCGTTCAATATTCCAGGTCTCCTTATTCTTGTTAAATAATAATGTACACCTCGACGCGTTCGTGATCTTGCAGCCTTGTTGTCATTCTCTGCGTGAATTCACCCACACACAAACACACGCGCGCGAATCAGGAAAGCTTCGGGGAAAAGTGTGTATTATATCCGCACAAAGGTCGATTCGGCTCAGTTTCAATCATAGAAAGCGACCGCGTATCAACTGTCGATTGTTTCGATGAATCGATTGTGCACGCGCGCTGCTTGATCGAGCTTGTGGCGGGTGAGAGTACTGACTCACCGCCCAACGGAGAAATCGTCCTGAATGTTATGACACGAACGAACCCACAGCTCACAAATAAACATCTCGCACAATAAATTTGGGAGAATGCGTATCCATACACATTTACGAAGTTGTATACGTATTTGCATACAGTATTCTCATCCAAATTTAATAAACCCATGTGGAATATAAAAAAAACTCTTTACATTGATTTTCGTAATTATACAACATTATTTATACGCCTTAATTATTTACCTAACCGATTTATTAAATAATATTGGTCTCTATTGACTTCTAACCATCAGTCTTCTACTTTGTTTGTTCTACTTCTTTTTAAGCTTATGGAAATTGTGATACCTGAATTTTATATGATTAGCTACGTTTTCCCCTTTTACAATGCAGTGGGGGTGAATATTACCATTTTCTATTGAACACGTCTGCGTTACTTTCATTTCTGTGTATTGATATCAACATTATTCTGCATAATTCTTTGAATATCGTCTTATATAATATTAAATATCTCTTCATATTATATTTTGTAAGATCGAATTGCTTTAGATAATTATAAGACCTCGGCTCAGGAAATGGGATTCGTAATTACGTGGCATTACAAATTTAAATAGAAACATTATTAAAATGAAAAAAATTTACGTCTGATAGAAAATAATGAATAATAAAGATAGTCAATGCAGACAAAAAAAAGGTAATATAAATACCACACAACGTTTCTGGGATCCTTGTCCCTTTCGTCAGGTGCTAAGAAGAGCATAGAGAAACATAACTGCACTGGTCAGTTGACAACACTCAAAAGGCTTTCTTATTCAGAAACATTATTATTCAAATCTATAATTGAGAGTATTAACAAATTTATAATTAAATAATTCTAAGGAATATAAATAGTAACACTGAACCATATGAAGATATAATAATGCCAAATTAAGCATACAACTCAGATTTTTAATAAATACTTTAAATGTCTGTAATAAACGAGCCGAATAAGACATCTCTTTACACAATGATTAATGTATAACTACATTTCAAATCTTCGTATAGAATAATTTAAAACACCCACGCTAAGAAGTAGGAACACAGAACCAGGTTGCAGTACAGGAAATCAGACCATCCATCATACTAGAGGGGTAAATAAAACACGCAAGGGGAAACTAAGTATAAGTTATGTTATACATGAAATCGAATGGCTTATAAAATAAATAATTCAAGACTTTTGTGGGCAGAATAATGTTTATTACGGGAGAGGACACAACGTGGATGATTCTCAGATAGCATGTATCTAAAAAATTAAATGGGTTATATTACGTAAAAATCATAAAATTAAACTCCAACTATTAAATCTACAATAAGGTTTTATGGCACTCACGTATAAAATGACTTAGAATAAAAAAACGACAATCAGAGGACCGGTAACATTACTATATCTTTATGAAATATCAATCCTGTATATACTGGCATCCACGGTGGTCGAATATAGACCAGGTTTTTAAGATAAAGGTCAGTTGTCAATCATAGAGACGTCAAACGTCAATCGATGGTCATACGTCACAATAGAGCTCGAGACAGATTACGTATTTTATTAGCTTATAATCATATATATAATGATACACGAGTCGAAAATTTTATATGATGTATAAAATATTCTCAGTGAATAATATTATTAGTTGTAAGTTCGTCGTAAGTGTGACGTGCAAGTTGCATAAGTTTCCAGTGTGTAGGCGCGCTATATTTGCATCTCATCAGTGTCCCGTTACGCCTGTAAAATTAATAACATCCTCACTTAGGTTGTCGCCAATTTCCTGCGCCACTTCAAGTAGCCCTGATTTTATAAAGCCGAGCGAATAACTAACGCCACATTAATTATTTCTGTTAGGTTTGTATGACACACTAGACGTGGCACGTAACATTGTTCTCATTCAGCAATAGCATATAAATTATTGATACAGTTTTGTATATATTATAATAAAATTGATTAATATTAAGTGAAGATAAGCCACACATTGAAATTCCAATTTTGTAAAAAACAAAGTTTTAAATTTAAATTATTGTAGATAAGGCAACATTATGGCGCCAAATTTAGTTTAAAGAAAATGAAATGAAATTACAAGTATCCACCATGTTAGACATCAAAATGTAGAGGAAGATGAAATTAAACAACTTTTCAAAATATAAAAAAACTAATTTAATAAACAAATTTTATCTTTGTGGAAATTTTACAAATTATTGATATTGATGCACCACTGCTTTCATAACAAACTTAATTTTCAGGGCCGCATATCGGGTTTCCAATAGAGACAGTTACAAAAATGACAATTAAATTTTACAAAGCACTAATATCCCTAACTTAAAATTATTATTATATTTTAAATTATTGAAATCTGAAATATGACGATAATTATATTTACACTACAAGGTTTACAATTGAAAAAATTATTTTTAGTGACTTTACCATTGTCTGGTCATCTAGACTCAATCTCACTTAACCTGATTTTTAACACATCAAGAGGCCATTTTACACTGAATTTATGGTATTTTCGTTTGCAAACACTAAACACTTTATGATAATAACTGTTAGTAGATTTGTTTAAACAATCACGGTTGGTAGATTTGTTCTCTATTATCTAAAAATTTGGATAATTACTGGAACATGGCAACTGACAAAATCCAATTCAGAACTGCGACTTGCAACTAAATCTGAGAAATCGTATTTTCCCAAAATTATTAGCTATTGGCTGCGGCCGACTTGCAACTCCAGAACTGGAGACTTTTAATATACCATTCTCTGCTTCCAAAAACACACTCGCTCTGTCGTGGTCCCAGCAACTCTGCCTCGGCCAAAGTTCCGTACGTCTTAATGCTGCCTAAGCGACAATGCTCCTTTAGCAAGCAAGCAAAACAGGTTCCCTATTCTTGTCGACAATCCCTAAATTATAATGCAATGGCGTCAGATTTATGCCGCCGATAATGAAATAATACAATTTTATTTATTAATTAATTACATATTCGTAATTACCACTATATATGTATGTTGTGGTAATTAAAAGGCAATAATTAATTCATAAACAAAAATCTGGACTCGCATTGTTAGCGGCATAAAACACACAACTCGTACACAAGAATGTGGCAAGATTACAATGTTTGTGGGTATTGTAGAGGTTGGTTCGCCAGATGCTCAGAGCAGAGTCTGTGGGGAGCCGAGCTCCAGTAAAGTCGTCTTGAAATATAGTAGTGGATAGACGAAAAGTATAAAATCCAGAAAGTGCCTGGATACATGTAACAACAATTAAAACAGTTAGAACATTTTTACAAGTTGCAGTCTGTGAGATAACTACTTAACATTTAACGCTAAATATTTAGAGCGCTGAGTCTAAATCATTATATTCTCGATTCAGACCATTTCATCAATTTTGGAAACCCAGGAAACTGTATCCAGCAGTAGACAATCTTCGGAACGAGCTAATAGGATTTCGTAAACTAACGGTGAAACAACTTCTGCAAAATTAAAAGTGTTGATTAGAGTCAGTGTATAAAATGACCTATCTATGAAGTGCAATTAGTGTGTGTGTACGAACGAGACAATTTCCTTGAGTACCAGAGACAGTAAGGTAAAATTTCACAGAATTACTATCTGTAAACTCATAAGTAAAGATATTGTCGTCTGATTTCGAATTTCTTTCAGAATTTAAAGTTCATATTTTATGTTTTTGCATTGTATTAATCTCTGGATGAATTAAGTCCATTGATAGCTGGATAAAATTTCATTGTTAACAAGTATTTCTTTAAAGGCCTAGTCAACGACCCTGAGAGATAATCATTTTATTGTAAAAGCTTAATTGATAATGTAAATTAAAATTTATTTGCTAAATAACTTTGTAAATTATAATTGTTTGCAGTTAATAAATGTTAATGGTTTGTTTTAATTGACTTTGCCTTCTTTATTGGTCGTAGAATACTACAAATAGACGCCTTAACCTGAGGCATTGCTTTTAATTTAATTGTCTTTCATTTGTGTTTGCTACAAATTTTTGCTCTAACGTGGGGCTTATTTTCCTTTGATCATTAGAAATTACTACTAATGGACATCTATGTATTTAAAAACACTATATTTCTCAATAGCAAAAACCCCCAGGACATCGTCTTGAGAGCATGGACAAACAGTTAACAGAACTTTCGACGTTTCCGTATCAGTCTATTTTTGAGTAATTTAAAAACATCCCCATTTAAAACCTTGCGATTTCTTCCAATTTCTCAAAATCATCTCGATGCTAAAAGGGACCCATTTTTCCCTAATTGAAGACGTTCAAGTGTAAAAACGGCGCAGACTGATGTAAAGTGATCCACAGCAATGCTTTGAGCAGTTGAAGGATCGCACGTAGAAGTGTATGACTCAATGGAATTATACTTTATAGGGGGACCCGCAGGAATTTCACATATCAGCTGATAAAAAATACATCATTCTCATATTTATTATCAAAGATGATATCAGCTGTTGTTTGGCAGAAATAATATAGGATGGAATTATCATAAATTCAAGCCAAAAAAAATATTTCAACATAAAAAAAGATGATCAGCAACATTCTTAAAATCTCTTATTATCTCCAAGATATTTTATGAAGTGACTTTCAGCCTATAAATATATTTATAAATGAGATAAATATGAAATCATTATTTACCCGAAGCCTTCTATCATATCGACTACTTAATTTCATTCCTCATACCTTTGAGGCTCACATGTTTTACTTATTTATTTTCCACAGGATTTTTTGTTTGCGACGCCAACTAGTTTAGTGCACCATTACATATTCCGGATGTTATTGACCGACGATTATCTTTAATGGATTACACGTCACGCGAGACATCTTTCTCATATTTGTTAGCCAAATGTGTATCCATTAGCCTCGATTTTAAATACTTTCAGTATCCTTCCTCCAACCATTTTTAAGTACCTACATTTAAAATTCAATGAAATCACTCAATAGTTTTTTAAAGCTCCAGTTGGTTTGTTATTTTTAATTCACTATACTTAATTCGCTGTTTCTGAATGATGAATATATATTTATCATAATTATTTGGTTCACTCAACTACGCAATACTTTTAAACATAGATATAAAAAAAATATTTTCTGGAATTATAATCCCCGTAAATATCCGTATCACCACTTATTTGTTAGTCTGAATTGACAAATTTAAATAATTATTCGATCACGGAAGTGGAATATATATATATATATATATATATATATATATATTATGAATCAGATTCTCACACTAGAGGCAACTATATGATCCCTGTGGTGCTTGCTTGTCTTATTTTAAAGGCCTATATATAATTAAAACGCTAAACATACGTTTTAGTCTTTTCTTAACAATTGGGATGCTTGAAGAATAAATAAATACGATTAATATAAAAGTACTATGTTAAAATAAAACCCTTCAATATATTATTGAGTTGATTTAGAAACTGTTACTTTTCTTACTTCACTACTCATTTTTAATAACTAACTAACCGAATTAGTCACTACACTTTCGTTTTCCGTGAGTAACATTCTCAGTCCTTTATTGGACTTCTCACAATTGGATATTTTCCCTATTTCTCTATTTTCGGATCATTATAATTTTCAGATCCTGACTTTGGCTTATTTATATCATCTTATTTCTCCACGCCGGTTCCTCTGCATCAGCGTCATAGAATATTCTATGTCGGTTTATTCTCAGCCGACAAAATACGTTGACGATTTAATTATTCCATAGATATCGAGTTTCTATTTTACCCTGTTATCGTTTTTAGTCTTAATTTTCTGTGCGTATTGCATTAGGTTACAAATATTCTTGATCATTATCTGTTTGACTTTTTCATGCTGATATTAAACGGATCATGACATATGATTTATTAAATTTATTGAACCTACCCCATTTCAAAGTTTGTTCTACAAAATGTAGGCTTAGGCATATATTTATTAATAAACTTTTTAAAAAATTTACTCATCCTCTTTCAAATGTTTCGGTAAATCTTTTAGATGTTGATGTATTTATTTCTGAATTTTGTGTATATTGAATGTGAAAATATTTTATATGCAAATATTTTTGTTAATAATTTTCATAGTGGTTTCTGTGTATTATAAATATGTATATAAATAATGTTCTAGGCGTTGCTGTCCTGTCCTAAAATCGTCATATCAGCAGATTGGTGAGTTTACATCCCATTATTATATGTTTTAGTATTTTATTGTTAATATTAACGCAATAGAATTGATTTAATACATGTGTTTTGTACTTACGAGATTTTGTAAAAGGTCTTGACTGTGGTTCGTAAGTGGCATAATCTCACCCATGCTGCTGGTGTACAAGACAGGATTCACGAAACGTTCGTTGTCTTTCCGAAGACGTTCGGTTGTTAATTCAAAGGTGAACATGAATTTATTCTTCCAGGTAACAGGTTTATTCGGAGATAAATTCGCGAACTTGTCAGGTCCGTGTATTGTATGTGAACACTTTTGCTTTCTCGGAAACTGAATTTATGAGTACAATCGAGATATTCCAAATAAGGCGATATCCCCCATGTACGGTCTGTAAACATTCAGAATAAGACGCGCTGGATTTATGACTTGGCAATGTAAGCAGGCAGGCAAGCAGTGGATTTAGTGGTAATTAAGGGCTAGGTGAAGTTTCCGTCTGCAGTCTTGCAGCGTTCCAGCGCACGCCAATTACCAGAGGCTTCAAGCAGGCTCTTAGCATGCTCCGGGGTTCGAACCTCCCGCGCAGCATCCGCTCCATTTTTATAGACTCGACGTCTACACTCGACACAGTTCCAGACAACGGAGCTCAATATCCTCTCAGTCAAAGAACTTTGCGTTCAATCCCCCTCGTTCTGAATAACTTATAGTAAAATTTTTAATACGTAATTATTCATGTTGGTGTATTGTAAGTTTTACTGAATTCGGACGTGATAGAGGAATGCTATGAAAAGAAGAATGAATAATAGAGATTGGAAACAATGAAAATATTAAGATGTTTTATAAAATATATTTTTTCGTCATTTTCCAGCTCTTTTTTCCCTCATCTCTTCATTGGACCATAGTCGTAAACGTTTTTAATTCCTTCTACCGAAATTCTTTTTTTTTGTTCACTTTTACGGTTACTTCAATTGTAATCAAGAATTTCTTCGATCAGTATCAATATTACTGATATGTGACGTTTCTCGCTAAATACGTAAGTCCAACTAATCCCTGATCGCCGCTCACGTAAAAATAACTATCATCTTGTCGTTTTAAACTCGTCGTTCACGTGAAGAAAGATGAGAGATCTAGACTGGAATAAGTAGTTCCATATTTTTTACTAGACTTGTAATGTATGTACTGCTGCATTTCTTTTCGAGGGTAATCTGGCTGATGAATTTCTAAGTAAGTAAATGGCGTATATCCCTGCTCCCTCATACTTCTGTCCTTTCAAAGTATTTTAGTCTGCGCAACCTTTACATCATCGTTGTTCTGTGACGGAATAACATGTCTCTGTTTATGTTGCTTCACTGTCATTATTTCTGAATTTTCGTCATTGTGGACGTGATCTACTGCCACCAAGTGTTGAAGTTTGAGATCTCGTACCTTAGATTCAATAAACGTAAGATTCTTGCGGTAGATTTGGATTTGACGATGACTGTGAAACGACGACGGAGCTACCGAAAATTTTTTTGCGGACCGCTTTGCCCCCGTATCGCCATTCATGCTTTCCAGGCTGGCCAACGGCGCTGAATACTTGTGATGTGTAATTGGCAGCGGAGGTTTTTCCGCCGCTCCTGAGTCGCATCGCTAATTGCTGGTCGATTCATTAGATGCCTCGCTGCGCGTGCCGGCCATGTTCCCAGCAGACACAGAGGGGTGTCCATTGGGAATACCAAGCAGGGAGCCCGACCAGCTTCTTGCGACGGTGACGGCGCGGTGGCGACGCTGACCCCAGACCGGCTAGACTCTCACGCAAAGCATGCAGTTCACTGACATAATCGACCGCGGACGAGATTTGGAAATAAAATAAACATTGCACGTAAAATGAAATTAATTTCGCAACGTTGTATTTTATATACGCGAAGCCAGTTCAATTCAATTCCAAAATGTTGAAGCTACGAAGTATTAATGTGACTCTGGATAATTAACTTAAAAACGGACAAATTATTATTTAATAATCTCCTCAATACAAAGTATGCAGCTTCTTAGTTGTAACGAGGCATTTTTTGAAAAGCTAATATGTCTTAAAATTAATTACGTCGTACGTCATAGAAGGCGCTGTGAGTATACTTGTACATCAATTGTTCTCGAAAGAGGAAGGACCTGGCATTACCACCCGCGAAGACTTTATTCATTCTCTACACAGAAAAATATTACGTTCTTTAATAAAAATTATTATTCTCTTCGTATTATTGAAAATATAACGATATAAAGAACATTCCATTCGTAATAATAAATAGCCAAATATAAAAAAAGAAGTGATGATATAAATACAACGTATATATATATATATATATATATATATATATATATAATATCTATAAAACAACGTTTTTGTGCACCTTGTTCCTTATTAATAACAAGCTGGGTGCCGAGCTTTACCCATGTACTTATTGATATAAACCCGAAAAAGTATTTAATTCCACATTAATCTTTAGTCAAGAAGTGATTTAACCTACCCTATTTAGATAGAACAATAATTTTATCAACCCTCCATCCCCCTCCCCCCCCCCGCGAGTGCCTCTATAAAATACATTGAATTTTATTGCATCAATGCCAACAAACATACCTTCGAATTTCTTTGCGAATAGAATACTTAAATATACTCCTTGATTACTGCAGGATTTAATTGCCCCTCACTCTTCAGACATTACGAAAGATTAAATACATGAAATTTTTATAATATAAACAAATGGTCACCATATTGGAGTCACTAATATGGCACGAAAATAAACTGGCATTTTCCGCAAGGATCGTAAAGTATTTCGTATCGTATTTTATTATCATTCGATGGAGTATTACTGGATACAATTATACTTTTTATTCAATGAAAATATTTCTGTTTTATTTCACTACGGAAAAAGGAACTATTTCCTTTGCTAGTCGCGTATTAACGTCTGCCTCTCGCGTGACATCATCGTCTCTTGCGCGCAGTAATTTAACCCAAAATTATCGCATATTTTAATTATAATTCTTTCTAATGGTATGGGTTTCTCACCCCCACAGTACCGTTTCTCGTATTTTGAAGAAAATTTGTACCAATTTTTGCTGCAATCTGTCCATGCTTTTAAATTTTTATAGAAATTAACGTAAATACGTACAAATATACATCCCTTTTTTATTATATAGATTTTGAAAACAGACCTAAATTTTTCATTTCAACAACACATCGTTTAATGTCTTTGTTTAAAATAATTTTTATAAAAAACATTGCGTCATAAAAAGCAAAAATTCTGTTCCGCTTATTGTGATATATTTTTTTTTCGGGTTCACACAATGACAGGTGGTATGAGTGAGCAAAATCAGTAATACAGGAACCTGAAAAGGAGAAAAAAAGCTGTTTTAGTAGTAGAAGATGCATGATGTTAGCTATCGCTCTTGAGGAGTAAGTTGCTAAGTAGTTGTAAGAAGATGTAAATTAGTTAACGCGGTGAGGGGAAGTTAGTTGAGAATTGAGAGCTGGCAGAGAATTTACAGAAGTTATATGTCAGTCGACCATAAATAAGTCAAGATAACCTTAAAGTTCAAGTTGGCTGACTTACTGTATAGTGTGTAGTCTTCCAGGATAGATCCACCTAGTTTGGTGTGAAACAACGAGAACTTTAGGTCTGGAGTCGTTGCGTAGAACCCAGGTAATTCAGTCCAGACAGCACAGAACAAAGGCAGGAGAGCGAGAGTCAGCTTCGTGTATCGCGTGAATTTTTTTTGAGAAAAGAACTTAACTGGCATTTGTACAGTTTGCAATGTTTGTTCAGTTTATTGAATTTCCCCATGAAACTCTGAAATAATTACTAAGATTAGTAATAATAATACAAAATAAGACATAAACTGAATATTTTGCCTCTTCAAAGAGAATATCTGTAATAATTTCTGAAATGAACCACTATTTAAGTATACAAACAAATTAATATCACTTATAATTACAAAGACAAGTGAGAGGGTAAAGAATTATTTATAAATAACACCAGTACTATATATTAATATTTTATGCAAATATTTTACAAAAAATAAGATGTTTAAGACTTATAACTGAAATATAAAATTTATTACGGAATCTTTCAATAATTGATTATACTCTTTTATGTCAAATTACATGTCTGGCTCACCCTATTTGTGAATAATTTTACCAAAATTCATAAAATACAAGTCGTTGGTTAATTTTCTGTACTTCGTAGTTGTATTTCAGTGAACCGTAGATAAATTTGTTAAATTATGGATCTTTCAATGAGTCTATTACTAGACGTGCACTTTTTTTCCTTAAGTAAATATATCACAAATTTCCTCCGTTCTGTGTATAAAGTATTTAAAAGTTTTTGCATATTTTTTGTGACTAAATTTAATTAAATCCCGCATAAAATGCTCTAATAATTTACATAAAAAAAGCGGAACTAGCTACTCCATCTGCTTCATAGTTTAGAAATTTGGCGAATAATAGATTGCTAGGAAAATGATTAACTCCTTTTAAGTAATGAAAATTTATTTATTTATTTATTTTAATTGTTTAATTTGATTTTGTACTCATGCAAGTCTAGGTGGTTTAATGGAAGTAACATAACGTTTAATGTTAAATATATATCAACATAAATTAATATAAATTATTGATGACAGTTTCAGATTTGTTTCAATATTTATAACGTCGTAAGCGACTACTTTTGTAATAGGCTTTCAAGTCTTGAAATGTTGACAAGTGTTTGTAAATAAAACTGTTAAACTGTTTACATTTCCGTTTAAAATTATTTTCTAATAACTTGTTTGTGCACAAGTGCAATAAAAAACAAAATATGTATTTATCGCTGACGGGTTGCCTACAAATCAGGAACGACTTGCACACGAACACGAAATGTCACAACTATCGCACTTAACGGAAGCTATTTATTTATCCTTCGTTCATTATATTTTACAGTCGTTTGTGGTGTTCGCTGAAGTTTGTTATCGGAACGGTTTCCTCTCTCGCCAGCATTCGACACGATTAACGCTGCAATATTTATTCCTGGAATTACATCACACTGTGTTCCTTTTTCTTCCTTGCGTACATGGCTTCTCTTATTTGGATTTCTAAACATTCACTGCCACAGTAAAAATGGAATATTCTGAGAGTCACTTGAACGAAAAAGTTACTTAATATATTCTGGATAATTCTTTGTCTAATTAGTGTAATTTTAAAATAGTCGTTTTATTTTTTATATTATTGTGTTATATTTTTCCTCTTATTGTATATGACTCGATTACCGGCACTGTCGAATTTTTTCTATCCTATACCAACAGTATAACATTACTTTTATTGCAATACATATATTTGTAATTAGCTACATCACTATACGCTAATTTATGATAACAAAAATAACATCGTATATACTATATGGCTGTTTGCATAACTTTGAAGCGTATAAATAGGGAAAATAAGAATTCTATTCTATTCTAAAATTCTATAATATTCTATGCAATTTTACCGTTCATTTTCTGTATGTCACAACACTGTAGCCCTTCGCAAAATGGGGAAACTTCATCACACTATTGAATGAACGTCAATACTTCAATAAGCACTAGTGATCACTTTAATTATTTAAATACGTTCAAATTTTTATTTTCACATGTAAACAATATTTTATTTATTTATGACAACGTTTCGGTACCTGTTTGTACCTTCGTCAGGTCTTTCCTGCTGAGAAATTTTACAAAATGAAGTTGTATTATCAAGAAGCCAATTAATTTATAAAATTGGTTGAACAAATAATATTATACTGTTAACACAATGAAACTAAGAAAACTCTGACGTAAATATGCTAAATGTTAAAACCTAATTTCACATCCTATTAAAAAAAACCACAAAGTTTAGAAGTTTTTCCGAGGCACTTATTGTCATGAATAAATAAATTGTTGTCTGATATTGGTCTAAAAAAGGCATTATTTTTAATATAAACGGACGTAAAAATACAATCTTTAACTTTATTTTAAATTACAAAATAACTCATGGTCGTTATAGAGCCTCCTATGAAAACAAACTAATTTTTTCACTGTATGAAGCCTAAGAACATACAATTTAAATGGCAGTTTTAGTTTTATTTAGCTGCTCAAAAAGATTCAACAGAAAAATTTTGTTCTAATGAATTGTACCAGATGAATAGCAGACTCCTGCAGATCTGTAGAATAAACTTCAAATTGTTTGCAGGAATCTGAAAATTAATAAATTTTAATAAAAAAATTCGTTCTGGCTCTCTGAACTAGTCCACATAAATGTAACTCCGCTTTTCCAAAACTCACTTTATCCAACTCTTTAACGTACATCGCCAAAGAAATGATAATATGAAATAAAATTCACAACTTCTATGCTCTGAATCTCAACAATACAATTCATTATAATAATGGGAATACTCTGGTAAAAACTTTCGTCTCAGTTTCGTTCAGGAACATTTAGAAAGCGCTGATTAAATATTTTCCCTGTGGCCACCATTAATGTAGATAAGCACCAGTTATTTTGGCAATGTCCTTTTATCTGCCACGCAGAGCAGCGGGGAGTAACCTAATTGATGTTTTAGATAAGTGTGTGTACATTAGAAGAGGGTCGTAAAGCTGAAGAGCAGGCAACCAGGGCCATTGCGTGGTGTCGTGGTCTTTGTAAGACAATGGAGCCAGGTGGCTGACGACCGAATATTTTAATTAGGACGCGGGACCGGGATACTTGCTTTGACCCAACCGCCTCGGAATCCCAACGTGTCACTGGTTGCTAATTGCAGCCGATCACATCCTCTTACAAGGAACTCGAAACAGGGCGACGGACCGTCTGCGGAGCGTGTGAACTAGAGTTATATTCCTCGTTGCGAGGTTTGTTTCTTTTAGAGAAACTGACACAGAAAAAGTGTCAGATTGCCTGAAACCAGCCAATAAGATTTGTATCCACGCATGCTAACTAAATCCACGTCACTCTTAAAATACTTCAAATTTTGCTCGCCCGGAAATTCCTTGAGGAGTATTTAACAGAAAAAGCTGTATGCATTGTGCTAGATCAGATTTTTGAATGTATGTTTATCAGTTATGAAAACAAATTTGCGACGATGGAGGAGGATGCGTTATTTTGGGCTAGATACCTGATATGTGTATAACATATTCAACTAATAAAGACTTAATTATTTTTTTATTATAACGATCTCACCTTTGTTACGTACATTCTCGTTGACATTTTATATATTCAATTTCAATATAATGCTTACTTATAAATATGAATTATTAAATCAATGTAATATTTTTGATTTAGTTTGAGTAACACTTTGATGGTTCAGTCCTCGGAGTTCCCAAGGCGTAAAGATCTAGTCCTAATTTTACGTTTAATGCTAGTTCTGATTTTTTTAAAAAAAATATGAGTGTTATGACGACATGATTGACGCATGGCAGCATTAGGATTCAATTAAATCTATCAGACGTCATAAAAAAATTTCTGTAAGCCGGATATCAGCTTGCAACTCCATTCGGTCGATTAAAAAATTGTCTGGCAGTACATCAATATTGACTGTAACTAAAGTCTGAAAATTTTGTGTATTTTTCTCGATCCGAAGTCGCTTCTTGGGTCTCATTTACATGTTTTTCTTGGTTTTGGCCGCAAGTTTGATGTTTCCTTAATCTATATAATAAAAAAGGATGTATATTTGTATGCATTTACGTTAATCTTTATACAAATTTAAACGCGTGGACAGGATTATAATTAAAACGTGATCATTAAGTGTTTAATTACCGCTTGCCAAGAGACAATGTCGTCAAGCGAGAGACAGACGTTACTACGCGACGAACAAAGGAAATAGGTCCTTTATCCGTAATGAAATAAAGCAGAAATATTTTCAATAAATAAAAAGTATAATTTTATACAGCATTACTCCATCGAATGATAATAAAAACTATACGAAATATTATAGATCTGTGGAAATAATTTTCTTTTAAATAACTTAACTTTTAATAACTTACATGGTATAAATATGGCACGTACCATGATTTTACCCAATTTTGTATGTACTGGAGGAGACATAGAATGACGCTAAAATCAATACATAATATTTGTTAATCATTATCATTTCATTTAATATATTTTTAATGTGCTGAAACTGACGAATTATTTCAAGTGAGATTCTCGAATAAAATATGGTTATATTTATATCATTATAATTTCACATATTTTATTGTAAATGCGTAAAGAATGAGCACCAGTGCATCGCTGGACACCCAGATAGTTATATTTAAATATATAATGCCGCAATTATTATTTAAGAATCCATTTCATATTCAGAGATTATCGTACAGAATAGGAAAAGCTGAGAACAGTATTTAAATTAAATGTTTGTGTTGTCTTTAAATATTATTACTATAAGCATATAAAATAATTTTAAATATTATACTGATATATATTTCAGTACGTCATTGGCAATAATTATAAATTGTATATTAACAAGAAAGTGCATAACATTTTGTTTTGGATGAGAGTCTACACAGAAACTGAAACATATCAATTAATAAATAATTATCCGTCTTTTTTATTATTGTTAATACTAATAATAAGAATTTAGTCTTTCGAATTAATATAATTTATATTTGAGGAAGTTTGTTGCTGGTTTTTGCCTTTAACAGTCGTACATTCCGTCGCAATTTTTCTATATTGATAAAATATATAATTAAAAGTATTTTAACTGAAAAATAAAATTATGAAGTCCGTCACGTTTCAGAGGTTTCTTTTCCTATGAGCGTCCTATCGTCCTTCTGACGATATATGTAATAAACTGTCACGTACATGAACTTCATTATGTACTGCGGAATCCTTCGAGATTATTCCTCTGAAAATCATGCAGGAAGTCTCGCAACTCTCATCAAAAGGCAAATAGTTACAGAGTTCAAGATGTAGGAGTAACTTCTCTACGCTTGGGAGGAACTCAGTATTAAAATATATAAATTTAATAAAGCTACACAAAAGTTTCTGTTACAGAAACGAATACTTTAGAAATAAATTTCTACATTTTTTGTATATGTGTTATTAAGTTTTTGAATATGGATAATTATCTACCATATTGAATATTTGATGTGGTTTATTAATATTGAACTCTCGTTTATATGATATTATAATAAAAGAAAAATTGTAAATAATTCAACGGAGGACAGTCGATGGGAACTATTAATTTTGGTGTAGTTAGGTCAGAGAATAGTTTCATGGATTAAACTAAAATATGTAATGGTGTCCGCTTCCAGTCCAAGTCATTTGTCATGGAAAAACGAGTGTAACAGATTTAGTGCCTTATTCACTGAATTCAAGTCCCTCAAGGCTGTGTGACTAATATCCGCTTACGTAAAACAATAAATACCATGGACGGATTCGTAGTTTCGTTCTAAATAAGGCATCACTGAATCCGAGATCTTCAAGGTGGTCTCAAAACGGCGATTATAACCGAGTTAGCATACTAATAATTGACTCGAGATTAAGTTCTCGTTTGTAAGTCATTTTAGCTCACCAATAATATGTAATTTAGCCATTATCTTAATAAAATGCTTTAGATGTGATGTTCACAATTAGACCTGATTTGAGTTATTACAAGAACGTTGGATGTTTGTCAAAGACGTTCGCCTTCCTGGTTAGATGGTGAGTAAAGGAACTTTAAAGCTCATTAATTTTGTCCATATACTGCACGCTGAAGTGGAACAGCTAATTGAGGCGAACACGTTATTAATTAATATAAGGTATATAAAATTTCTAATATAAAGAAAATATAAACAATTTTTTATCAGCTTGTGTAAAATGTGACAGTGAAAACTTTTACTGTTATTTCACATTTACCGTTACCAACAAAGGTGTGCAATGTGATTTGTTAGAAAGCAGTTGAATTGTAACAAATCACATTGCACACCTGTGTTGGTTACGGTAAATATGAAATAACAGTAAAAGTTTTCACTGTCACATTTTACACAAGCTGATAAACAGTTGTTTAGATTTTCTTTATATCAGAAAGTTAAATGGTCAATATTTGATAAATAGACTTTGAATGAGTGAAATAACTTGGTATATAAAATTGTTGTACTATTCTTTTATTTCTGCTATTTACTTTTTGTACTCTTATTCCAGTCAGTGGTTTTGTTTTTATTCCTTCATTTGGATATATCACTATAGATGGTCATGATGGATTCCATCAAACACTACAGAAATTATGTATTTCACTTTAAAAGGCCCAAATAAAACTGTATTAATTGGATGTAATAAATAAATGGAGAGCCATTACTAATCCAGAAGTGCGTCCAGTAAAATGCTGCCTTATTGGTTTGAATCTCAAGGATAAAATAGTGCATCTGCGGAATTGTATCCGTTTATGTTGTGTGTTAACATTACATATTTTATTTACTAACAGAATCACAAATTTCTAATATAAAATACCACTTGAAACATTTATAAACGGACAGGTTGTTTATTCAAGGGAGAAATCATAGCGTGAGAACTACAAAAAGACCACGGTTGATGCAGTGCAGGATGGATTACGATGACAATAGACGCTCTTATGGAATCAGACTTACAGTCATATTCATTTAAATTAAAACGGACATCTGAACGTGTTCAATTGTGTTTTGTAGTCGAAATTCGAGAGTCGCCGACGCTTTGTGGTTCTGAAGGTTGCAACACCTCGGCCTTGCTCTGCGTGTCTGGCGAATTTGGTGTTCTGCTCACCACAACATGGCACCGCAATTAAGGCTACAACCTAAGTGGACGGCCTTTATTGTTCAGGTGTATTTTACCAATTAACCGATCAAAACGAATACTTAAGTAACTAATTATCTGGAGATTTTCTTTTAAATGCGTATCGAATTGTGAATGTGTGGTCACGTTTGATTCGTCAACTCTATTATTGAATTTGGGCAAGAAAAATTTTTAGTAACCCCATTTTGTAGATATACGACTCACATTGTACTGGACATTACAGTTATCTCAACATTCTTTAAGATTAGACGCAAATGTTTTAAATAACAATGGTCCTTGATTATTTGCTAGTGTATATTAAGATGTATAAATTTTTAATAACGTCATGCATTTAGGAACGTCTGGGTTAGAAAAATGTTTGTTGGAGCTCAATCACTTTGTTCGCATAAACAAAAGGTTGTCGACAAAATTTGACAGTATTCATCACCAAGAACATGAAGAGTCTACACAAATTGTAACGTTACCTCAAGTCGACTAAGGTTTGCGCTTAACACGGATAAAAAATCGAAAAGTAGAAAACTAGTTTCTCTTTGAGTATAAAAAGTAGTTAATAAAACAATTGATGACCTTATACAGACACTTTTTGTTTTTAATTTTTATAATGACGCTGTTTCGATACCTTTTTGTACCTTCTTCAGGTATTTTCCGACAGAGGAGGTATTTACATTTGATTAGATATATAGTACGACTAGCTGGGTGCCCGGCGTTATCCGTGTACTTACTTATATAAACTCGAAAAAGTATTTTATCCCATTCATCTTTGTTGAAGAAGTGATTTAACCTAAATCTAAATTTTTCTAGTTTCGTAGATACTTTCGGTCGATAGTGCATTTATTCAATAGCTATAAAATACATTGAATTTGATTGCACAAATCCCAACAAACATACCTCCGAATTTAATTTCGAATACTTACATATACTCCTTGAGTATTGCAGGATATAATTGTCCCTCAGTCCTTCAGCCATCACGAAAGATGAAATTGTTAGATTCATACACAATGTAAACAAATGGTCGCCATATTGGAGTCACTAATATAATTAGTGGAGTATTTCGATGGAGTATTGCTGGATATAATTATACTTTTTAATCATTAAAAATATTTCCTTTGTCTGTCGCGTAGTAACGTCTCTCTCTCACGTGACGTCATGGTATCTTTACGCGCAGTAATTTAAAACAAAATGATCATATTTGTTAAAATTGTAATTCTTTACACATTTAAGATAGGGTTTTCTCACCACCACAGTACTGTTTCTCGTCGTTTGAATAATATGTGTACCAATTTTTGTTGCAATCAGTCCACGCGTTTACATTCGTATAGAAATTAACGTACATACATACATACAAATATACAACCTTTTCAATTATAAATTGTACAAAGTAAAACGTTCGAAGTACACAAAAAAAGAAATAAATAACAAACAACTTGCCAAATTAACACAGTAAATTAGCACAACTAACGAAACAAGTTATTAAATTCACACAGGTTTTGTAACAGGGGTCGTTTTGTTAAATTAGGACGATTTATGGTGAAAACATTTGTAAAAAACTTAAACAGTGGACAAACGTTTCACAAAAATTAACTATTTCGGGCCGCCAATTGGATTTCCTACTAACACTGCCACATGTTACCGTCACATGTGATCCACATTAGTAATAGTTTAAAACACTTCAAATTTAGTAATAACCGTGTGATCCATAAGTATTCTCGTAAATAATTTCTTTTTCAATTATTTGTACTTAACGTCGAAATTAAAGACTTACATTTAAGCCGTAACCAATTAGAAAATAATCTAAATAAACTCGAAACTGAATTGAGTATTTTAGAAACTTTTTACGAATCACAGAATAAAATTTTGAAGAATATTTTCGAGGAACATTACAATATCTTAGTTAAAAAATTTATTTCCCTGATTTTTAAAGCGAATAGTAATAAATATAATGCCAATGTTAATAGTAATAAATGGTTTGCTAACCTCACTGATACAGTAGTTCGACAATCTGTGAGAGAAATTTTGTCATTAGGGGATACAGACAATTTAGAAAAAAATAAACTCAACAAATCGGATGTAATTGAAAATTTTAAAGGAATAGAATCAAAATTATATAAAACTACGATTGATACTAAAAACATTACTCGGAAAAGATAGCGGAAATAATGCATATTTCAGCAAAAGCCTGTAAAAGAATTACACATAAACCATACATTAAAAAAAATTGCTGGATTATATCAGGGAAACCAAAAAAATTTAAGAGAACCTGAATTTATTGTTCATTAGAGCTGACAAAGGCAATGTAACAGTGAACAAAGTAGAATATACTAAGTTAATTGTATGCTAACAGTTGTCACTACTTATTCTCCGATTATTCATGATCCACTTAAAACTTATAAGAATCTACAAAGATTTACTAAAGAGTGTTTTATGAATTCAAAATAGACGTTAAATTAAAACGTACAAAGAATAGTGTTTGTCACCATCAGTTTCCTCTCGGAAAAAATACCGCAGTAGTTGAACACCGATACAAAGTACAGGAGATATTGAATGGCGAAGAAGCACGCGTCTAAAATAACCTCGAAAATACCTGTCTGAAGGTAAAAACAGTTATGTGAATGGCGAAGACTTGTGATTGTCTTCTTTGCTCCTGGAGACCGCGACGTATTCGGAAGTCTGCCTTCGAGAATGCGTGTTTCTTATGTCTGGTAAGACGAGGACATCCAACGTCATTACGCCGCTTCGCAATAAAACACAAACTCGAGTTATTGTTCAGTGGTATCCTTCTTATCCTTGAGTCCTGCGATAAAAATAATTCTCTCCAGTTCAAACCACAAAGGAAAATCTATCCGTTACGACTGCAAGTGCAAGATTTCGAAACTTTCCGATAAAAGGCGTAAATGAACTAGGGAAGAATAAACGGCTTCAATATAATGCAACGAGTAAATTTTGCACCCAAGTAACTTGTTATTTGAAAAATTTCTCCTGCATATTTTAGTATGTCTACTTTCTCATAAATTCCCATTATTCTAAAATCCACCGTAATATGATTATTGAAGTATTTTGAAACAGAAAAATAGCCAGACGAATCCCCAACCTTTGTCATTATTTATCATGGTTCTGTATCAACTTTAGAATGTCTCAGTGCAGTTTTCAACTTCTCTATATATATATTAACGAATTTCTACTCACTTCTTAAATTTGTCAGTATTTTACGCTGCAGCTCCTTTGTTCTTCTCGTCCATCTGTCGGCACGGTCTTGCTTCAAAATATCCTAGGTTCTTGAATTCTTTTAATAAAGCTCATGCTTTGACACGAGTTTCTCAAGCGGGCATGTTTGTCTTCTGAACAATAGCATCGTTTGAACCCCTGTCTCTAACGACGTGATTATTATAAAACAGATGTTACTGTTTCACCACGTTACACTACATATTGGTCTGGTCTTTTAAACACAGTTTGCATCTCACTGAATGTATCATTCCTATTCTCTTTAGTGGAGCTACGAGGAAAGATCAAATATCATTTACACAATCATATTCTAAGAATAATCGAGCTATTAAAACCTCGATGCAAACAGTCGCGACATTTATACTCAAAATAGTCAGACTAACAGGCTGTTGATTTAAATATTTAATTTAAAAATGAACAATTTATAATTGAGCTATAATCGTCTTTTAAAATTAATTAGAAAAAAATGTCTTCCTGATAGTGACTGGCAGTGATAGTTTTGAACACAGTTGTAAAAACCTCCATCATAATATCGCAAACCAATCAACACTAATATGTACTTATTTTATACAAATGGACAACTAACCTCGTAGATGGACTAACAGGTTAAATACAGTAACAGGTTAAATACTAACAGGTTAAATAAACATAATAACCAAGTATTCGTAATAATAATGTATATCAAAATAAAATAAAAATTAAATCATGTTATATATTGTTACATTTCAGTATCACTTTATTAATTTAATTTTGAGAAGAAACATATTTATGTCCTACGTTTCCTTAATTTTATTTTCTTGTAGACGAGTTTACTCAAACACTGCTTCATTTAAATTATTTCATTTGTTTATTGTCCTAATAAGAAATTAAAATTTTCAGCATTTGTTTTTCGTTTACTACGTTTATTTTTAATTTTCGAACCCATCTAGGCCTTTGGATTTATGAGGTGGTTCCATTACGTTAAATATTTTGTTCCTCCTTGCTCTCTACGATAGTAGTTCCTACCCGAATTCCTCCGCTATTTCCATCCCCTGACCAAGCCCTACTCTTACAAATTCAGACGCCTTTTTCTGTACCTTCTCTGACTTCACGTAAACCCCTCGTATTCCAAAATCAGTTTCACTTAAGTTAAATATTCTTCCTCATTTAATAATATATATATTTTTAATATTCTCTTAATGAAGTGTTCTGCTATTCTCTCGATGAAATATTGTCCTAAATATTTGCTGCTCGATTACCCAGAAAATTATTATATTCTGGTTTATTTGTAAATGAGATTGAATTTATTTTATTACCATTAATTTAAATTTTATTTTCCTTACCCCAAACATTGACCCTGTCGATGTCTGATAACTATAGGTTACAGTGTGATCTTACTGATGATTCTCAAATCTAAATTATTTAAATTGTATTTTTATTAAATACAAAAAAATAATTTTAATAGGTGATTATGGTAAAGGATACCGAAAGCTACGATTGTTGGTTTTAATATTAATTTAAATAATTGACCATTTGTCTAGGAAATTGGTGTGTCTTTCATCATCTATCTTCTAATTGCTTGAAAATAGAATTCAGTGTGATGCTGGTAATGATTTCGGCGAACTTATTGACACTGTATGTGCGTGGCGTCGTATGACAGGCCACCTGGTCAGCTTCGCTTCCTAATTGAGTCGCCCTGCTCAGCTCTTTATCAGCAGGTAGGTGCAATTATGTGTTTAGAAGCTGTTACCTTTGCTCAGCTGAGCATGACAAGCTGTACGGGCCGCCAATGGACTGGAGCACATAGCCTAACTATTAATTTTACAGTGTCCGCTTTTTCGAATCACGCTTTGTTCCTCGGGCAGTTTTTGCCGCCCCGACGTTTCCGAAGACGAAAACAGGTGCTTCCGGTCGGCTCCGCAGCCTCCAGTAACGGAGCCGAGTTTCGTATTTTGCTTTACGAGGCGAGCAATTAGCACACCATTAATCTGAGCCGGGTCGGGTATAAATTGCAACAAAAGGTCAGGCAACTTGCTCTGAAAGTGAACGAACTGCTTGCACCGTAAACGGGAACAGATTGTTTCTGGAGTTAGTTTCTAGATAAGTAATTAAAATAGAGAAATAACCCAGCCTTTATTCGTACCGCCTCGTTCCGACGACGCAGTGGTCACGATGGAATTGAATGGTCTCTGTGCGGTGGTAGAAAATTATGCCTAGTAGCTAGAAGTACTTGGGTACTCATAAATGTAGTTGTTGGCGAAGACATACGAGCCTCCGCAACTTCTAGCGTCGGAAATCACTTAGAATCGCTTCCAAACATCTGCAAAATCCTTTACACATGACGTTATTAAGGGACAAACAAATATCAATAATTTAGGAGGCCCGGAAAAAAAAATTCGAAATATGGAATGGAAGGTTTGAAGGAAATAATTTTTATTTTGAACCGCAGGCTCTTTTAATTTTTATAACAAGTCCTTGGACCAAAAGACAATCATAATCTGCATTTAGCATTTACAACGACATTTCCGTTCTTTCAAAGCAATTTATGATTTTTATGAGTATATTGATCAATTTTTGACTTGTTGTTCATTTAGTTCCAGCTATTTCTATACGTGAGTTAAAGCATTAAAAGTTCATTATTTTATCATTGAACTCCATAATCATGGCTTATAATTTCAGTGTTGTGTGTCGTAATTTATGGTACCAAATTGAACAAAGAGGAATGTTCAGTTTTTATCCGTTCCAAATAATTTTTTTCTCGTTAAAAACTTTTGTACTTTTTGGTTTCTGTAAGTGTGCTGAGCTGAGTAATGATTAGCATTAGTTGTAAATAACCCTCACCGGTTGAATTGTCTAAAACTCTTGAGTTTTATGTGACCCGGAAAAAATTTCGACAGATCGAAGGATTGAAATTTTTTTAACATATATATATTTTGAACCGCAGGCGCACTTAGTTGTTATAACAGGTTCTTGGACCAGAATACTTAGAGACAATCATTATCTGAATTTAGTATTTACAACGACATTTCCGATCTTTCAAAGCTATTTATGATTTTTATGAGTAAACTGTTCACTTTTTTCCGCGTTGGTCAATTAGTTCCAGCTATTTCTATACGTGAGCTAAAACATTAAAAGTTCATTATTTTATCCCTGAACTCCATGATCATGGCTCATAATTTCAGTGTTGTGTGTCCTAATTTATTGTACCAAATTGAACAGAGAGGAATGTTCAGTTTTCATCCGTTCCATATTTTATTTTCCGCGTTAAAAACTTGTGTACTTTGTGGTTTGTGTTAGTGAGCTGAGCTGAGTAATGGTTAATATTAGTTCTAATATTCCTCACCAGTTGAATTGTCTCATAAACTCTTGAATAAACTATTTCCGGTACTTACAAATATATAAATGAATTGTTCACATTTATTACTTTAGACTTTATATAAATATATTACGTTAATTGGGTTACCTTACGTTGACACTTAATGTGTAAATTTATGTAGGACTAACAAAAAGTGTTCACAAGTTGTTTCTGCGTGTACACGTCTCTTAAACAGCAGGCTTCGGAGAATGTGTATAATTAAATGGAGGAAAATACTGCCATCATTTACCAACGATGTCCTCTGATGATGGCGTATATGCCAGTTTGACTCAATTAGTAAGGCATATAGCTTTAATTTTATCACCCGAAACTTGCAGTCGTTATTCCGCCGTTATATAGTATTCCGGCGTTACAGTAATTTCGTCACTTAAGCGGCGGTCAACGGAAGTTTGGTCGTTTACATAAACTTTGAGTAGTAGCTACTCAACGATATATGACCACGGGAATTATGTCTCCAGCAAGCGGAGGACTATAATGTTCTAAGACATCTATAGACGATTACTGTATCATTTATAATTCAAGACAGATAACCTTGGCTTCGCCGTATATAATCACTTTGATTTGCAAAAATTGGCCAATAAAAGATAATATGCCGCCGAAGCAATAAATAACACCTGAATATCCGATGACGGCTAGTAGATGATTTTTGAGTTTTGCTTTTTCACTAGTTTTGGAGCAACTAATCGTCTTTGTGTTTCTTCTATACGTGTTGGTTGAATTATTTTCCCAAGAAGTTGTTGAAATATCCAAACCTTTATTCTCTAACTCGTGTGCCATAGCTCTGATTCTTAACCCTTTCTTTTTCCTTTAATAAACAAAGAAACGTTGGAATTTCTTTTCCAGTTCCTTACCTTTCTATCATGTCTTGCAACTTTATATCATAGGTCTGCTTTCCTCTCTTCATCACACCGTTGTGGACAAGTTTAAATTTTTATTTAGAAAAAACGCACATCGTGAAATGTATATTAAATTTTTGTATTATTTTTAAATATCCGACGATCAATTTAAGAAAGCCATGTATCTGTATTTTAACTTCACACAAGCGGTTCTGCGTAGACTTGTTTGAAACAGTAGAGTTGGTTGGTCAGAATTTTCGTCAATGAACGTTATAAATAAACACTCTCTGTATGTGTCGAACTTGTATGCTATCACAATAAAACATATTTCGCTCCTGTGTTAAATGGTTAATATCCGTGTTGATAAAGAACAAAAATATAATTTGATGTTCGCTGAGACCTGTCGATTCAAGGCGAATGGTTTGAAACGTCAAATTTGCTCACTGTCGAAAATATATTCGGTTGTTTGTGTCTGTTGGTGAATTTGAAGAGATCAAGTGACTTAAAAAATTATTCTCGTTGGATTTTTTTAATTAATGTTTAATTGCAACCGGAAGCTTTTGCCAGCGTTACGATGATTTACAATCTTGAAGTCTGACCTGTGATAGTTGAGTGGGATAAATATTTTTCGGGTCAAGGAAATTGATAGTGTTTCAACCGATAGTATCTGAGTAAAGTTTCAACCTCTTACGGAATGCGAAGAGAGCTCTTAGTGGTGGGATTACAAGAAAATAACGCTAATAAAGCCAAAAGTGGAGTCAAATCCAGGGCTATGGATGTCGCTGAGTTTAATTATGACATTCAACTTGCTGTTTAGCACCACAGGGGCAGAGAGGGTTGGGAATTTTCTAACATGTTAAAACGGCCGATATATTCGTCGAAATAAACTTTTTCGGGGTTAATGATTTTACCCCTTTCGGGATGGGAGGGAAGCGTATTTAGGGATGGGGCGGAGGGCCGTTTCATTAAAATAACGGAAAGCAGCCGAGATTGAAGTCAAATCGGGGGTTATGGAAATATGACAACCCGGGCAACGCCGTGCACCCTGCTAGTTATAAATAAAACCTGACGGATGAATAATTACTTCTTTTGCGTGCGTGAAATATGATGAGATTTTATAAGTGATCTTTATTGGGAGGAAAAAACATATAATAACTTTTGACTTGATTAATTAAGTTTTGATTGAATTAATTAAATAACGATCAGTTACAGTAATTTGGTCGTTAATCTCCGGATCGACACTCTGATTTCTGTTGCTATATTCGCAAAATGAGCAAATATTATAAGCTTAACTGTGAGTAACTTTTTATAATAATTTTACTACTAACTAGTATTTCATACTCAGCTCCTATAAATTATGAATTTGAAATTACTTTTATATTCCGTGTGTTAATACTTCAAGATGAGAAAGTTGCCAATTGTGCTGGCCTGCTGTCAGCTGTGCATCTGAAAGTAAATGATTCCGTCCGGACAATACTCAATGGGATTCCTTAGTTTAAAAATCCTTATAAGGTCCTCCAGATGGGGACTGTACCGTGATCTTGATTATCATGAGTTTCTCGGTTTTTTAAAAAAATCCACTTGCGTTTTAACTTTCTGGAGGCTCCATAATTACCGTGGTTTAGCGACAGCTCGTAAATGAAGACGTACGCTACAGGTGCTGTCCGGATGGCTGGCTGCCTGGTTGTATTTCGGGTATTTCGCAAGGTCGACCGCGACCTTCGACCCCGGGTTAACTTGCGCTCGACTCGCCCCGGCGTGGCGTTGTGAAATGGGCGTGCCGCTTATTAGAGTTAAATATGTTCACGGTCGTGTTAATTTAGACCGCTGGTATTTAGCGAGTGGCGGCTCGCGGAATTGCCATTCGACAAATGGCTGTGCACACTCGCTTGCTAACGCCTTCGGTGAAGCAATACATCGCTTAGTCCGTTGATTACATCGCTGCGCGGGAGTGGAACGAAAATATGTCATTTTGGACGTCATCACCAAACCACGTACATAATGTATTGGAACTTACGTTTATCTCCATTTTAAGGTGTATGTGCTAGAAATACTATGCGAAATATTCCTATTTAAGTGACCAGCTGTAAGAAAATACCTGCAAACAATACGACAAATGAATCAAGAGTTCATCTTACAATTATAAAGTCTCTTGGGATAAAGAAACTTGGAAAATTACTCGTGTACTTTACTCGTATTTCCTAATTTTTTCGCCGCCAGTAAATTAGGCGGGTAAGTGTCGTCATTTATGCCTCCACGCCTTCTGCCACTAGAGAATTTCACTAAATGACTCCAGGCCAGTGGTGGCTGGTAAGTTTTTTTAAGTTATGTGCTACACCACACCAAGCAACAAACATAAATATGTAAAATATTAATAATATTACATCAGCGATAGTGTTACCAATACTCTGCGGTAAATGACCCGACCCGTAATATGCAATATTTCTAATTTCGTCTACATAGTTTTCAATAGTGGAATAATTTAACACCATGTTGACAAACATTTTAAACAAGAAAGTACTTTTCCTGCGTACATATTTTGAATAAAGTTAATTTAAGGAACAAGCCACGCTTGATGTCCACTCGCCCATAGTGAAAAAACGAGGCAGTTTTATTTTTCATCTTTGCGGGTAGTGCATATGGTAAAACGGAATACAGCGCATGCGCATTTCTCATTCAGGAGAGAGAGTGTTTCTTGAGTCGTGAGAACTACAGAGATAGCCGCTGGCTGTATTAGCGGAAGTGAGTGCGCCCCAAGGCGGACATTTTAAAGTCTTCGGTATAGAAGCAGGAATTCCCACTGGTACAATACAATTATTATAAATATAATATTTTCGAGGTAGTAAGCTGTAACATATCTAGAAGACGTATTAAGAAAATGCATGTAGTTGCTCCCGCCATAGGCTATGGGAAAACATAATTTATGCATCATAATTTAATTAACGAATGTTTTTTCCACCTGTAAACTAAAAGTATTATTGAAACTCCCTGTACAGGTCTATTTTCCATTCACCTGAGTTCGTAAATAATTAGAGAGGTCCAACAATTATATTACAAGTAAAAATAAATGTTTTTTCTTATGAAAGAGGATGGGCGAATTATTTATCGGGTAAAAGACGTTCCTATGAAAATAAAAGTAAGTTCTATATTTTTTTATGGCAGTGAACAGTTATTTCTGGACAGAATTTCCTCGCAAAATTCATAGCGAAGCTGGGAGAGGTTTAGGTGTTGCTCATTAGTGCGACGCATATTTTAAAGTGACAGAAACTTGCTGGAAATATTTAAGAGATTTCGGCACGTAACCTGAAAAGGTAGTTATCCAAAATTATGTTGACCAGTGACCATGGATCGGCTTTGGGAAACAAACTCGTTCCCGTCCGTCGCCGCCAATGCATCCCTCTGAGACCTTCACCTGTCAGACCAGCCGCACAATGGCCGGACCTGATTGGCTTTACGAGCTGTGTCTTTGATTACCAACTCTTACACAGATTGGCCACAGTGACTTGCACGCACCGTCTCCGACATTGCATTTTCCTTGTGCCACCCACGCTCGTCTTACGCTGCTTCCACCGACCGGATGTCGCTGCTTCATGTCCGAACTCGATCAATATACAAATAAAATTATTATAGCTAATAATTATTATTATAGTTATAATCAAGCATTCTGACCAAGGACATGTCCAAGCACTTTTTCAAAAAAGTATCTGCCTTCTTAGATCTATTTTAAAATACAAAATTTTCTTATTTCCTTCAAAACGTTGAGATTTTGAGAACTCCGCGTCATATACAATTATTCATATTTATGAAACAAGAATCTGCTTTTCAGCATGTGTCCGATCTAGTTAGCTCCATTTTGAAGGTTAGTGTGTTTAAGTCATTTAGAATTTCGAATGTTCTACTTTTTCCGCCTTATTAAAACCTTAAACATTACTCTTCCGTTCTGAATGTCAGTATCCTTTCTGATAATTTCACCAACAGTAGTTTCCACCAAACACTGTAGTATTTACCTCAATAATAATTTACAGATGGTTAATTTTTAGATTCAAGATGGTGATGAATGATTTGAATATTATAATTTGTGAACAGTATTCCATCTCGAGTTAATCATTTTATAGAAATAATAAAAGGTAAAATGTTACTTCTGTTTGTACGGCTACTAACAGAAATTGTTCTCTTAAACGCTACAGAATATTAATTATAAACTAATTTTTTTTTATATGTAACTTGAGCTTCAGAAAGTAAAATAACTAGGCCTATGTCCACTTGATTGAATAACATCAGTTTCTTACTACTAGTAGGAGGGTTAGTCAGAAAAAAAATGTTTCGTCTAGAATTAGTTTCCAAATTAAAGTTGCCACTTCAAATTTGTCGCCCGCCAAAGACACATTGATAAAAATCCGAGTTCCCATTATAATGGGAGACATGATTTATCCCTCTTGAGATAAACGGTGGAAATAAATATAGTTTTCAAATTACATCTGGTTACATAAATAAAGCCAATTTGGTCCCAAGGGTTTCCTGTGTACGAAAATATAGTTGATGTAAATAATATTTGAGGATATAAATAAACAATAAACTTTCAACTTCATGTTACAACATATTTACTGACACGTCTAGGAGGAGGGTGTTTTATATTTGTACAAATCTGATTGGTTAGAGTTTTTATCAATTAACCAATGGCATGTTATTGAATATTCTCCGCCTTAAATTGGTGGAGTGTTTTTAAATATGATTGGTCAAACAAATTTTGGAGAAATTAATCCTCAATAATATTATTAACACTGATTATTATAACATATCCACATTCGTAACCATGTAGAACGATTTTTAAGTACGAAAATCTCGTTGTGCAGTTGAATAGAAGAGAAATGTGCTAACAATAAACTCAAATGAAATCCTACAACATTTACTGCCATTACAAGAGGGAGGGTTTTTAAATTATCAAACCTGATTGGCTGGAGAAGTTTTCGTGAAAGTTATGGCACTTCAAATGGCATGTTGCTAAAAATATTCTCCAGACGAACTTTTAAATGCAAAAATCTGATCGGCCTGAAAAATGTTTTGGGAATAAATAACACAATATTCTTTATAACTTTGATTTTTACATAATACCCAGTAAAGTTAAAATTATAATAATTTTTTAAATAAAATAATAAGCAAATATCCTTATAATACAACTTACTATATATACCAGGGCGATTGCTGTGTTGACTGAATCATAAATGAACAAATACAATGAAAAAGAAGGGTGAAGATAAATAGTCAATATAATTCTAAGCAGGAGTCTCTACATAATCCCTGTCTGTCGGCCCGTTTGAGCGGGTTAGGATCAGAAAATACTGATTATATTTCATTTAATTTCCTTGGTGCATAATAAATTATCAACGTTTTGGATTCCCGCTGAAATTACGGTTGGCTATTTTCATAATTGTAACGACAAATATTTTAAACATACAGCGACGTTTATTGTCAATCTTCAAACTGGTATTACAAATACAAATAATTTATCACCTTTTCAGGTGATATTGGCGGAATTTTCTGAAAGCAATAAATTATTGCTACTGTTGAGTAGTTTTATATTTGCGTTAATAATCTTATGTGAATTTCTTCTTTCTGAAGGTCCAATATAAACTATATTTTGTTGAATTTCAAATCTAAAGTGTGAAAAAAAACATTTTAATGATTGGTTACGGATTTTCTATTGATTAATAACACTTTTTTTTAGGAAAATCTTTTATAATTCTTATTACTTTTAAATATAAACTCAGCTTATCACCAATTAACAGTCTGTCTTCAGTGACAAGCAATTGAATGTTATCAAACTTCGTGGTTTAACTGATAATTAAAAACGTTTAATAGTAAAGGTGTTTTGTTTATATATATATATATATATATATATATACAATATATATCAAAGAAGAAAATATAATCTTTATTAGAGACCCGATAGACAGCCTTGAAAGTGAGTTCTCACCAAAGCCGAGGTATAATAATATTAAAAATTGTAAATGCAAAGATAACTTAATTTTGTAAAATAAATTAAATTGTTACCTTTACAAATAATTTTTCAGTTTAAATTCCTTCATTTTTCCCTTAATTAAAAAAAATTACTGCGTTAATTGGCACTTAAGTTGTAGTTTATTTCAATCTTAACTATGTTGTTTACTACCACAACGTACTGGATTTCTATTTTATTGTTTTGTAGTTTTATATTTGCGTTACTATATTTATTAGACGTTGTTCATTTTGTTTACCACAAATATTTGCACTCCAACGTGAGGCATGTAAATTTTAATTTTATAACTATTGTGTTTACTACATTATATATATATAATGTAGTAAACACAATATGTATATATATACATATATATATATATATATATATATACATATATATATATATATATATATTCTCCTTGATTGCGAACTTTACTTAAATATATGAATTAACTATCGCACTGAAACCAACTTATTTTTTTCTGTAGGTTTAGTTTCTTCAGTACAAATTTATTGACAATTTAATTATATTCCGTATATTTTATCTTGTATCAGCTAATTATTGTCAGAATTAATCCTCTTACTTAACAATTATATTTGCGTTTTGGAACCTTCACGAGTATGATCCTTCCATAAATAGTTTTGGCGCATATCCAAGCTTTTCTCGTTGAGTCCTGTCATGGCCTTGTCCACCCTTGACCTGATGACGGCTCATACTTTTTGGGCCCACAGGTTTAGGATATTAAGTTTCGTCGCAGTCTTCATCCGTGGCGACCCTGGGCAAGGTGTTGACTGAGAGTGTTGTAGCGCGTGGAGGCGGACAGCCCAAAGGACCAGCTCAAAGGGCCCGCCTCGTTACGCCTAAGACAGAGCAAAGCGCTGCTCCCATTTGTTCTGGCTCTTTTCTTCTTGGGTAAACGAGACCTGTTTTTCTCACCTTCATCATGTTAGTAATTTTCCTTTCTGTTTCGGCTGCACACTTTAACAGGAATCAAATCCTGCTCAATTTAGCCTAGCCGGGGTAATTCCCGCCACCACCACACGTGTCGCTTTTTGCCCGTGACTCCGGTCCGTCTCAAGATCACAGCGGAATCGCCGCCGTGCCGCTCTGCTACCGCGGATTTGCTACACACACACTCGATGACGAGGGATTGCCGCGAACGACCCTACTTGGAGACGATTTAAAACAAATAATTTCGTAGGAGAAAATCATAGAGTTACTCAAGTTCACAACAGCACCCTTAAATTCATATAACAATTAAGATATTTGAAACATCGAGTCCGAGACGATGGTTAAACTGACTTCTAAGAACCTGCATTCAGTTCAAGTAGCTATAAAATATATTAATAGAGTATTGTTTAAAAAATAGATTCCGTAGACGAGGAATAAAGATGAAGAGGATTATTATTCCTACCTATAGAAAGACCTCGTTCTCTTGGCCACATTAAAGTAAGACAAGAATAAGTGAGGAAGCAAACGAGGTGTTAGGCCGGAACAAGGCAGATAGACGTTTGAGGGTGAATAAAACAACGGGGAAAAATTAGTATACTGCGAGACAGGGGAACATCGAATCAAATAGGTTGTGGATTGGACCTTGGCATGGGTATGAAAAGTAAAGTTGCAAGGCTTTAAAGATAGTAAAGAGATAGGCTACATGTTTTCTTTAATGTTTTTATGAGTCAATAAATTTGTAGGGAATTCGGAGTATAGTGATCGGATCTACTCGATACGGGAGAGCTGATCACGTGTACAAAAATAAATACAGGGTGCAAGAATATTTACGGTGTTATGAGTAATAAAATTTTGGCTCACTCTGAGCTTATCAGTGAACATCTCACTGTGTTTTGCAAGTAAAAAATTAAAATTGTAAGTATAATTCCAATACATTTTCTATCTTCAAGTAAAATTTTATTTTTAGAGCTATATTTCAATTATTATTTTGTTTTATATTGGTACATTTAGAATATTATAATTTAATTTCATCTATCTACTACAGAACCAATTTTCAGTTCGTATTTTAATTATATTGTCTACATATACAGATATTCCTGAAGATACGTCTCAGATAACCCATTGTTTCGGAAAAGAAATTAGTTGACGACTTATACTACTTCCGCGATAAATAATTATTTTAACTAAATTAATTTAGACTCTCGATCTATGCAACCCGGGTTATAAATGTTACAATTTCGGCTCGCTTTCGATAACTGGGTAGATTTCCTTATGATACTAATTTTATTGCCCCTACTATTGTCCTGCAGCATTTTAGAAATTCTACGTAATTTCGTTTAACGAACAGTGCATCTAATATGTAATTTTTGACTGATAAATCACGTCTATATTAACAACTGCTATATAGCAAGAAACCGCCATAGAAATTTCGATGCTTCATATGACTGGACATTAAATCAATTGAAATGTAATTAAATGTGTCGTATTAATATACGAATTCAGTTTTAATGGAGCTGCAGTCGCCCATAAATAATTTCAAGCTGTTAAGCATTCAATACGGGACTGATTTTTCTTTTCAAATTACCTAACTTTATTTGGAGGACAGAATGGCGACGATATTTTTATCACTACTCTAAATACCCATCCAACCCATGGATAACCTGGTATTGAGATCCCATTGCTCTGATGTTAGGACGTAGAATAAAGAATATAAAGTATAAAATAAAAATATTTTATGTGCTACACAAGACAGCAACACCTTTTTACGTAGTTTAGTATTTAAAATTTTATTAAAATTAATTATCACATTAAATCATATCTCGGAGAATTCTTCATCACACTCAAGTGAACCCAGCGCTCGATACTTCATGTGGCTGGACATTAAATCAATTAAAATGTAATTAAATGTGTCGTATTAATATACGAATACAGATTTAATGGAGCTGCTGTCGCCTATAAATAGTTGGAAGGTATTAAGCATTTAGCATTTCGCATTCATTGCCTTAAATAATGTCTATAAATTTTTATTAGCTATTATTTTAATGCATCGCGGTTGGGTGAAGTACATATGAACTACGTAATATAACGTTACTATTATAATTTACTATTTTACTTAAATGTAATTGTTGAATGAGGAACAGGATTCTTAGCGAGAAACGTATTTTTCAAAATGTATAATTCCGAATGCTATACGAGAATAAAATCTGCGGAATATGATTTATTGTTCTAAATAATACAAAATCATTTGTTAATCGTTAATGACATGCCTGTGCTTCTCTACAGTTTCTCGTAAAAGAAAACTGGATTAAAAATATTACTTCGGTGCAATAAATATGGAAAAAATAAAAATTTATTGTCACAGGGGTTGATTATCAAAGAATGGTTCATGTGAGTTAGTTTACAAAAACAAATAATTCATGCGCTTTGCTCTTAATTTATTAATTTTAAAACATAAAAAATTTATCACAAAACAAATGAGCAATATTATAGTAATCACAAATGAATGTAAGTTAAAGCCTCACGTTAATGCGTCAATTTGTAGTAATTTAAATATTAAAATGACAGAATGTTTTAATAAGAATCAAGATTTTAAAATAGACAAACAAATTAATTTATTAACGCACAGACAATTAAATTTACACGAGTTATTTACGCAAATAAATTTTAGTTTACATTATCAATTGATCTTTTACTATAAAATTACTTTGTCAATGTCGTTTACTGGGCCTTTAATAAAGAAATACTTGTTAACAATTAAATTTTATCAAGCTATCATGGACGTAATTCATCAATAGATTAATACAATGCAAAAACATAAAATATGAACTTTAAATTCGGAACGAAATTCGAAATCTGACGACAATATCTTTACTTATGAGTTTACAGATAGACAGGCCAATTTGTACACGGACTCGAATCAATACTTTTAATTTTGCAAAAGTTGGTTCACGGATCGTTCCATAAATATTACTAACTCGTTCCGAAGTTTGTCAACTGTTGGATGCAGTTACCTGGGCTTCCAAGATTGACAAAAATAGTCTGAATCGAGAATACAATAATTTAGACTCAGCGCTCTAAATATTTAGCGTTGAATGTTACGTAGTTATCTCACAGACTGCATCTTATAAAAATGTTCTAACTGTTTTAACTGTTGTTACATGTATCCAGGCACTTTCTGGATTTAATACTTTTCTTCTGTCCACTGCTATATTTCCAAAAGACGACTTTACTGGAGCTCGCCTCCCCACAGGCTCTTTACTGCCCGTCTAGAGAACCAACCTGCACAATAACCACAAACAATGCATTCTTGCCACATTGTAGTGTACGACTTGTGTGTTTTATGCCACTAACAATGAGAGTCCAAATTTTTGTTTATTAATTAATTATTTCCTTTTAATTACCTAATTATGTATATATATGTTCTGTATACAACGGAACCTTTGATACTTGTAATAAGTTCTTCAATCGTTTGCTTTTTCTCAATATAAGTCTCTAACAGTCCTTACGTTCAATTTTGTGGACTACATAAGATACTAGATATTCTCTATGATATTATCATGATCATAATAGATAAAAGCGGGATCTCCGCATCGTCGATGATTTCATTACTCAGAAAAAAGTAATGAGACAAAGGGAAAGGAAGTTTAAACGAATACGAAGACAAGCAAATTACAGGCGCAGCTACAGTTTCTTTAATTGCTCCTCGACTTGCCAACATGGCGGCAGGAGATGGTACTGGGTTTTAATTTAGCTTTGTGTTTTTCTCGGCCCTGCTCACGCGCCGTGACTGCTCTCTCCGACGCCTACGCCTTTTTAGTTTGTCGCAGATTCTGTGGGAAAGACAGAAGAAAGCTGTTACGCAAACCTCACTGCTCTCCCTTCAAAACATTCCGTCATGTCCGACTGTCACATTGACGAGACCCCACAATTACAGAAGTAAATCTCGCAGTCTCGAACACGAAGTATCCTCATACAGCCAATATATTACAAACTTATTGCCAGGACTTACTAATTAATTTTCAAACAGAGAGTAAATTTTATTTCTGATCCAAGGAAAATATTTCCTAAAATGGATTCCAGTAACCGCCACAATTTTTTTTTATTTTGTATTATTTGACATTTTACTAATAAGGAAATGACAAAGGAATTTCAAGAAAACGCAGATAGTTCATAACACAAAATATACTTATCTTGCGATGTAATATATATAACACTTCACATTCTGCAATCCCTCTACTTTAATTTTCATTTAAATATGTCTCCCTTATTTTATTTGATAATGAGGTGTGTTTAACATCGATACTTATAGATTTTTACGTGATAATTTGCAATGGGTGTCACAAAATAGAAAATATTTTCTTCATTATTTCGGAGAGAGACTTCATTAAAAACTCCAAGGTAAACTTAAGATTTTCAAACTGCTTAATATTAATTACAAACACTCTCATACTTCACGAAATAAATTCTAACATTTAAATTCATATCTTAGTTTTTTTGACATTAATAATTCCCAGTTGCATACCAAATCCTTTTATTTAAAAATTTACGATTCCTTTCTTCACTTATTGCTATTATTTATTTCTGATTAGTTTGCTATTCCTTGCGGTTATATATATGGATTAATAATATTTTTTCCATTGCGTAATTGATCACTTTTACATCCTAAAATTCAATTAATGCCGAAATGTCGGCTATAACTCGCATGAAAGCTGGGAATTGCATTTTAAATTTTATTCAAGTTTCATTACTATCATATTAAATACTTTTGTACCTAATAATTGAAGATGTGGGCTCTTTATACAAGCCAACCAGGCAAATAAAAAAGTTCTATATAATGAAAGAAATTTCTATCACTAAATTTAATTATTAAGATATTTTTGAACTATTATTATTTTACCTCATGAAGTCCCATAATGTAGACGAGACAATATTTTTCTATTTCTATTTATTTCTATTACAATGCAGCCATAGAGGAGAATATATCGTATTAAATTTGTTCGGATGTATTATATATATATATATATATATATATATTTATTTATTTATTTAGAATAAGTATTCTTTCAGTTAATATACATTTGCCGTCATAATATCTTACTATATTATGTAACTTTTATTGTTTAGAATTTATACAAAGGAAAGTGTGTGTTAACGCTGGGAAGGCCTCTCTATTTAATTAGTTGTAGAAGTAGAATGTATCACGTAACAGCGACGTGGATGAGTGTCGAAAGAATCTCTGTGAGGATCGCATGAATGGTGGGAAAACTAGACTGCGTTTCGCCCTGGAATGCTCCACGGAGACCTCGACCTTGAGGCGTTTGCCCGAGTTTTTCTCACCGTAAGCTTCCAGTATGGTTTCCGAATGACAAATCTGACGGTTTTCCAATTCAGACATCTGGAGGCTCTCCGACGAGTTCTGTAATAGCCTAATGATCGCACGGTAGTAACTCATAGCTACCTAACAAGTTTATTCGCTATTTATTTTATAGTGTTTGACATTGGCTTCCACTTTTTGTCTGGAATTCTGATTCATTAGACGAATAACTCTCCCGCAGAAGAATGTTATACCAATATTGGTGGGAAGAATTGGCAGCAGCGAAGAAGGTGGGCATATCTCTCAACTTCTACGCATTTATAAATCCGGCATTTCTGCGCAGTAAATCTATTTGTTTTTGTTCTGACAATCGAGAAAAAAAATTTCTCGTGACGTTTTGCGAAACGTATGAAGACCAACGGTAATTCAAATAAATCTTACAAATGACGGTTTGGCAGGAGACGAACAAATATAATCTCAGTTACTAGGGTCAGTTGTGATGATACAATCGACGGTTTCCCACATTAATATCCACAATTTGTGTAAATTGGAGTTATTTAGTCAATTTCCAACTTGATTGTTCACATTATTCAAATATTTTAAAATTTATTTCAACTTCTGAAACACAGGTTGTAAACACTAATTTTATATTACTATATAATTTGTAATTTAATTCATCATAGTATGAAATAATCATGGGATTAGTTTCCAAATATTGCATTTAATTTTATATCATATAAATTATATTTTTAGATCCGTCCTAATTTCAGGAAGCAGAAGAAAAAAATAATATAGAACTGTAAATTTGTAGCTGAGAAAACCTTTAAGTCGCTGTAGAATTAAAAAAAATGGAACGGGTCAATAGAGAAACATGTATTCGAAATTATAATTAAATCAGATGCAGGTTACATTAGTACTTCAAACTTTTAGAGTAGGAAAGAAAGTAAATAAATAAATTTTTGGAATTTTTAATATATTTATTATCGAAACTCTCTGCCCGTAGTTCATCTTCCTGCGATATTTCCATGAGTTTATCGTTAACATAAAAAATAAATGGTACAATATGACATTTTACGAACATTACATTTTATATTTCTATTCAGTCCTCGGTTACTCAAACCAAATAATGAGGTCATGAAATTATTTAAATAAATACAAATCTTATAGCTAGTATAACAATCAAAGTGACTCCGACTTTGGTGATTTGATTTATTTTTATTCCATTAGACCTCGTATGAGGAAATAGGACACGTCAATATATAAAAATACAATATAAGAATTGAATTATAAAATTATAAATAATTAGAAGTTAACATAAAAATACTAAAATTCGGGGACACAAATTTCCCTGTCCAACATAAGTAAAATAATATGAATAATAATAAGAAGAATAATTCTTTAAGGGTATAATATATTATTTACAGTTCTAATAAAAATATTCAATATGTACTAGTAAATAATTAATCATTCGAGAATGAACTATCATAAAATATATAATTTACACATCACACAAAAATAAACACAGAACTTGACACAAGCACACTAGGAGGAAACACTAACGACGGACAAGTTACTTCATGAAACAGAGCGACGAGTAATCTGCAAACTCCAGGTCATACATGAAACAAACATACAAAAGAGCATAAAAGACCAAAAGAGAATAAACCAGTTATAAAATAAGTGGTTTTATTAGCAACACATTGAACACTTTTGCAGTTTTTAAAAAAATATTAATTATTAGGGGAACGATCAAGAAACTCCTGTACTGAGTAAAACACGGGCGCATATTAGTAGAATATTTTTACATTGAATCCCAAAAGTCTTGTAATTATTATTGTTCTTAACATCTGGAGGAAGGCTATTGCATATAAAACTATCCCTGAATTGTGAATATTTCTCTGGTAAAGGAGCAAAGATCTTATACCTGAGCGATTTCTAGTTTCGTAATAGTGAGACTCGCCATTCGTTTGAAAAAGATTCAAGGTCCACTTAACAAACTTTAAAATTTCGTGAATAAACACGCTGGGAAGAGTTAATATTCGCATACTTTTGAAAAACGGTTTACAACTGGATTTATTATCCGTATTAGAAAGTATTCTAATGGCACGCTATAGCAACTTGTATATTTCAATCATGTTAATACCCCTTAATACATGTCACCTTGTTGTATGCCATATGTTTTTTTCAGTTGTCTTCTGATAGAATCGGTTCAGATAAATTTTCTAAGGCACATGCGTGTTGGACCAGTTGCAGACATCATAAAGCTGGATACTTCGAAAGACGTGTAACATTTATCGGTGTTATTTGTTTTCATTTTGGTCTGTCAGACTGTTTGCATTACAAATTTAATTTTGTTGGAGGGACTATTTTAAAATACTATATTTACAGTGTGCACTTGCGTGTCTGTAGTTGCCTGCGAAACACAATATTTTTTCAGTAAACTTCATTAACTCTTTCCATATTTTACTTTAGCAGAGTTTAACTATAGAGATAATGCACGCCTATACACCACCTGTGTAATAATGTCAATTCGCAACAGTATTTCTTTATTTCATGTGCTAAGAATAAAGAATAGAATTAATTATGCAAGTCGTATTATTCGCGCATAAAATGCTTGTATTAAAAGTTTGATGTCCGCAAAAACTGTCGAAATTGCAGCTTTGCAGTTTTTAACAAGTAGCCGTTTCTGTATACTGTCGAACGCATTCACAAGGAACGAATGGTTCTACATCACTTAAAGAGTAATAACTTTAAAGGCCGACTTAGTTTTAACGGTGTCTTTAAGGAGGACTTGTTGAGCTTTAGTAAGGAGCGGAGAGTGTATTTTGAGAAGGTTTATGGCGGAGAGTTGCAAGCGTAATTGATACGTTGCAGTGCTAAGAGAACTAATTGCCCTCTCCCGCATTCGCCATGTCTGCGTGGACGTTTACACCCTGCTATCTGAGAACCTTAAGTATCCCGCCGTCTTGGGCGACTGGTGGCAATTTATGGGCCAGTGTTAACACTTTTACTGCCCCGCTATCTTCGACATTCATAGGCAGTTCATGCACGAAGAAGAGGGCGACCGCTGATGGGCAGCCTCGTGCATGAGGACAAATGGGCGATCTTGGGCACATATGGCGCCGCTGGAATGTCGCGTCGCTTGCTAAATCACTCTTTGTACTAACTTCTATGAGAACATCGAAAACAAAACAAAAAAAGGAAGCCGAATGAAGAGACAGTGAAACGAAATGTAATCAGAAGTAAGTACTCTGACGACTGTATAGGAAACATTAATTCTGAATGAACAGTAATTTAATTGTAAATGCTTTTTACTTAAGATAAATTCACTAATCGTTAACAGCCTTTGTATAACAACGTATCACGAACATTGAAGTAGCGATGTTAAGGCCGGCGGATGGGAAAACAAAATTCCTCCCTCCCCAAACTAAATGTTAAGTCCTTCTCTAAGGTACGGGGAAATAATTTGCAGAAATTATTATACAAAATAATTTTCTCTGGTCTGTAATACTAGTTTTTTTTTTACTTGAAAATGTTTCAGTTGAGCGAACTGATGGGGTTTGAGGCCTATTCAAATATCGTATAGAATTAATTTCACAAATAAAATTATTTATCTTTGAATTTTTCATATAAAATAGCATTTAGCTGTATTCTATTTATAAGATCATAATTATGTGAATTTATAACAGAAGATTTATTAGCCAGTCGCAAAGGAACGAAGTGTTTAGTTTTAAAGATAATATAAAACAACGAATATGAGGGTTGCGAGAAGGACATTACGTCTTGAGTGATACCAACGTTACTAAATTTCGGGTTAGATAACTTTTTTGACTACAGTAAATGCAATCATTGACAAACTTAAATATATTTTAAAGACATTATGAAACATCGTTAAAACAGTCTCTTCGAAGACTGGTTAAAATATTTCTCATTTCATAATGAATTTCACGATTTCATGATATATTCTCAATAAAATTTCGTAAGATTTTAAAAAAATAATAATACGACACACATATATAATGTATCATTAGTGATTATTTTCAAATTGAAGAAAAAGTTCTCGGGTGTCCATCCGGGAAAAATTCACTGCACTACGCCTAGAAGATGACGGCAGTGCATTTGGTCGTCGAAACTTCGCGTTACAACTGTTGTGTTACCCGGGTGGAAACCCGAGAACTTTTTCCTCAACAAATACACCGGGAAAGCCTTCGATCTTTGATATTTTCAAATTTTATTGTTTCACTGATTAAGAAAGAAGAGTGAATTTATAATAATAAATTTATATAATGAATGTAATTCTAACAAAAATTGAAAGAGAAGGCAAGAAAATATTCCTGAGAAATAAATGTGGAAATTATATAAATAGTAAATGAAATAAGTTCGAGCTACAACAAATTGAGACAATTACAATTTTTGATTTCTAACTGTGTTTCTACAGCGCTACTGAAAGTCTTTCTGCCAACTAGATTATATTTTCCTAATGACTTCCTTCTTCTCGTCTTTCTTTTTCACATTTTAATGTATTGATTTAGATGGTTTTGATTTTACTGTCAAATGTTTAACTGGTTGTTTAGAGATTTATATTTAGAATTTAAGGCGTCGCACTGCGTCTCTCGGGTCTTGGTACGTTTAAGGAGTCGTTCAGTAGCGTGTGTGCTCTGATTTAAAGCACGAGCCACTTGTAATTGCTGTCCTCAGTTATCTCAACACTGTCTACGCAGAAATTACTAGGAGCCTTCCCCTCTCGCTCACTCAGTACATGCACAGTGCTTTCCTCGAACTGGTTAACGTCCCACGCGATAATTAACAACTCCAATGGGAGCGCAGAATGGCAAGGATAGAACTCTATAAAGAAGATTATCAAAAATATTGATATGTTTAAGCACACTAAACAGTGTCAGTGAAATCCTGCAGAATGTCTCATTAGTAAAGTGTTGTTGGAAGAGCTTGTGTTGTGAACCTTAGTATGTTTTCCTCCTTTAGAGAATAATTCAATAATACTAGAGTAATCATTTTATAGGTATTTTAACTCAATTTTCACATTTATTCCTTGTGTTATACGATTATATGTATAAAGTTTTCATTTTTAATCTGTTAAAAATTTTTTAACAGAGATAATTTTGCCGTTAAAAACCTCATAATTATCTGTTTCCATCACAGTATTTATCAAGCTAGTAATTCAAGAAGTTAAATCGTTCTCTTTCACCTCATTTTTAGAACTATCTGTACCGGTATTTCACTCGTTATGTTATCCGATTTTTTCACTTCACAATAGACGTATTACACGTTCTTCGTCTTTATCAAGTCTCCATAGCTTCAACTATTTTTTCCTTATTACTCTCCTTATTAGCTAATATAATTTTTGCTAGTTTTCTTATCTCTTGCAATCTTGTTATGTCCCGTCCATTAGTCTCCCCAAACCCTCGATGACACGTGTCGCCCCCCATCCCCTGGAGGTGAGATGGAGCCCTTCGGTCTGCACCGCCCCCGCACACTCACACGTGTCCGGAGCAATTTGCTTCGACGACATGGCCTCTGCCACTAAATCAACGCAGCGGTACGCCCAAAGCGAGGTTAATAATCGTAATGTGTTCATTTCTTATCCGTACACCGTTCTATACTCAGCCGGTGGGTAATTTGTTGTGGCGAGGTTGCATTATTTATTAATAGCGGCTCACGCCCCTTCCACGGCGGCCAGATAAATAGCGAGTGCAGATAAGAGGCGTAGAGGCTCGTGCTGCCCTCCGGGGGCCACTAATTACCCCGCCCCTCTTCACGCCTCTGCCTATCCTCAAATATGGATTTTTACTGCTATCACGATACAATTTATTCATCTCGTAAGCAATATGTTAAGTAGATAACACCGACGTCAATAGGGCTCAGATCCGAATTCGGGGTTCCGGCTTCTAGAACAACGAAGATTCTTCCAGATGGGAAAGACGAACCTCAGTTCGCCATGCAGCCGTTGTTCTTCAACCTTCAACTCAATTGAGTATTTTACCGTAAAACCGTGAAAGAATTTGTAAACACGATGCTGGAGTTTGCTAGCGACTGAAAAATCAATGGACGAAATCCTCTGGTTGCCGGTCCCAAGTTCCTCCTATGACGTGTATCACTAACAGGACCATTTTCCCAACTTGTTCGTTGGCTGGTCTCCAAACTTTTCTAAGATTTAAATGTAAACTCCAATCTTGCAACTTATCTCCGCTCTGATCATCACATCTCTCTACCACGATCTGTCCTGAACAATTTTATAAATCAGTCTCTTTTCACTGTAGCGCCTTCACTCTTCTACCGACTCACATTTCCTGCCACCACGGGTTTTCCGTTTGCAAAGACAGAAATTTTTTTCCAGTTTCCGGAAACCAGAACAATGACTTTTCTTCGATCATTTGTCTTAGCCAAGACAAATTTCAATGTGCCCCTGAAACTGAGAAAAATGTCTCTTGTTCCAAGTGACGAGAAGGGTCTTTGCACGTTTTAACATGGTCATAATTGCTTTCGTGACTTACCCTCTTAATATCAAACTAAGATGTTGATCCGTTGGGTCAGTGATCCAACCATGGAGACTGGCCTTCACAAGTAGAATATATATATATATATATATATATATATATATATATATATAATGGATCTTTATTTCTGAATAAACGGAGATAACGGAAGTTGGCACAGAACAGAACGGGGAATGAGATAAAGTTGTTGCAAAGTGTAAAACAGTCTAAGATGAAGTTCAGAAGCTGTGGTTTGAGTGACAGTTGAAAGAACGATATACACGTGATTTGGTCCATAAGGAATTCTGTTCAATAAATCTATTCCGAGATTTCAGCCGAGTTAATGCTGATGATAAGCAAGTTCTTTCGGTGATTCACTGCTGCATCGAGGTCTTCCGGTGGATGGTGACGGAGCAGTTAGTCGCCGGAACGTCTTGATCAGTGTTAACTAGGCTCAAATCCCGAGAAAGATTAAATCAATCCTAAATACGAGTAAGTTTACAATGTTGAAGAATTCTGTTATATTCAGGGAACGGAGGGTAACAGTCCGGAGTATGAACTTAGTTCAGCCTCACCACATAAATATATATCTTATCAAAAACACCTGATGGAAATTGCCGGATCAAACTACAATTCAGATAATATACTATGTTAGTCGTCCATTGTTTTGATGTGGAGTAGGGGGTAGGAAATACAAGGAGGTAAATAATTTGGACCAAGTGATGTGGGAAATGAGGCGAAATGAGAATTCGATAATGCTCAACAGTAAGGAACCGGATTTTTTTATTTTATGATTTTCATATTGTCATCACCTATAATTCCTTTTCTTTCCATAATCATTTAATCTACAAATTAAATTTCATCAGCGTCATTATAATTCAAGTCTAACTAAATAATAACCCGTTGAAATAATCGCCGAAAATTATTGTCGAGATGATTATCGCAAAACATAACGATAATGCATTAAATTGAGAAAAAATAATTACATCCGTATAAATAAAGCAGAGGGGCTGCACTCAGTTTATTACAATTTTTTAGATTATAGAACATCGAGGAAAATGTTGTGGAGAAACTAGCAACTATCTTGAGTCCCTGCACAGCAACTTTTGCAATGTAAGCAGTTTGCACACTGCCGTTATCTAGCTGCTAAATCGTTTGATTCGATCTTCCCGGCCATTTTTCCTGAATTGCTGCCCCTCGAGGCGTCTGCATTATTGGCAGTAAATCACTGTAGTGATAGGTACATTCCTCAAACCAAGTAAGAGCGGATGGTGAATTCTTTTCCAGCATACCAGCTCGACCAGTCTATTGTAATCTTATTGATGAAATTTTTCGTGAAACAAGTGAATCTTATGAAAAAAAATAAGAGCGATTGTTTTTACAGACTAATAAGTGTTGCCATAATAGTAAAGACAGATTCAGTATTCGATGTTTTGAAATATACATTACTTATTGATAATTGTATGAAAAGGAAATGGTTATCGAAGAAATGTATCGTTATTTAAGATTCTTAACTCCTCATTTAATATTTCTTAGTTCTGTAATAATTTGTTCTTCTATTGTTAATATATATTCAGTGTTAATCATCTCAGTGCAAAAATTGACACACCAATCTATGTCCTATTTATTTTCAATATATCTACTTACCAACTTATCAGCATATTTACGTATATAATTATGTATTGTACCGTTTAAGTATTTTCATAAATAACTATCTCACATTTTCAAACGAAGCAGATTTTGTAAATACATTTATACGAACACTTGAAGTATTAAATTTCACACACTTGAAATAACCGCCTCAGAATAAACTAACCTAACCGTTGACGCCATTTTATTTTTAAAGATCGGATAAATACTGGATCAGGAAATCTTAACTTCTCATTTAGTATCCTTAGTTCTGTGATAATTTGTACTTCTAATGTACTTTACTTTATATTGCTTGCATATTCCATGTTATTTATCTCAGTTTACTCACGAGTCTATGTCCTACTTATTTTCAACATATTTACTTACCAACTTATCAGCAGATTTACGTATATAATTATGTATTCTACCGTTTAAATATTTTCCATAAATAATTATCTGACATTTTAAAACGAAACAGATTTTGTAAATGGATTTATACCAACAATTGAAAATTTAAATTTCACACAATGGAAATAACCGCCTTAGAATAAACTAGCCTAGCCGTATACGTCAATTTATTTTTAAAGATCACATAAATACTCGATCAGGAAATCTTAAATTAATATGATTTAAGACACAGAACTTCAAAATTTTGTAAAAAAAAATATTCCTGTTTGTCTGATTCTGTTACTACATTTCTACGAAATTTTCCCGTTCAATCAGTATCAGTTTCAAAATGTTTTCCTGTAGGATAGAAGTTGTGGACAGATAACTCAGGCTTAAATTGTTGAAATTCTCAAAACGTTAACAAAGATATCTACTGATAAATGAAGGTAAATATATAGTAGAAATCTTGCAGAAATGATTTTATAGAAAAATTGAAAGCACTGATCCGTGGAATATGACACACTGTATTGATAAGATACATAAGATAAAACTTGTTTCTATACAACCTGCGTCCATTTCTTAGATTTTTAAAAATTTAATGTGTCTTTCTGCCCGATAGGACATTTTTTTAAAATTTAAGTTTAAAACGGTCGCGTCGACATCGTGGTCATTGGCGACCCGTATATCATTTACAATAGTTTACTTAGCGTTATTATTTATATACTGTAATGATCAACAATAATGGGCTTGTTAAATGAAAAGATTAATAAACTTTACAAACAATATTTTTATTTGTGGCAATAACTCAAACAATTAGAAATATTGAATTTCTCAGGGTCTTCACTGGGTTTCGTAATGGACGAATCAATAATATTTATAATCTTATCAACAACAAATTACAATTAAAAGATAAGAAAATTTACTCGTCAATTAAACTGGAACGAAATTAAAAGTAAAAAGATTGACTGTGATTAACAATTTTAATCAAAAAGAGAACGAAATCTGACGGCTATCTTTCAATTACGTTTACATAATTAATTGTTTTGTAAATTGTTACTCACGTCTGCCCAGCATACCTTAAATTTTCGAAAACACTATTGCGGTTTTTACACTGCTTCTAAACCCACAGATTCTAAACCAAATTTTTAAGCCAAAATTTTATATGTCGTCAGGAACTCGGATGATCCTCCTTTCGTCATCTATCGGTTGACCGCTCGCCTTAGGTGAATTCTGCGATTTGTCGATTGGGTGGTCTTTATTGTTCCGGACTTAAACCGAAACGTTTGCTATTTCTGGCCTGCTATGGACACAAAAACTGCTTTTTATTAGCAGGTTTCGACGTTATACTTTTATGAATGTTTTACTTTGTCCTGCTAATTGCCAACCTTGTTGAATTCTCCTTCCAAAAACTGTTATACCTCGACGAGGTCTTTCCGTAAACTGTATCTCACCATATCTCCCTGCGAACTGAACTCTCGTCTCGCAATTTAGCGCGCATACGCCATTTTGACGGACCTTCCGACAAAGGAACAGAGCCGGTCTTCTATTGTTGTTTTAAAAGCTCCTGCCGCTACAAAGGATTTCTCAAACAATTTAGATTTTCAATTTCACAATTAATGTCTGAATTAATTGGCATTACAATACATTCTTAACATTATTAGCAATTGGGTTTCTATATTTGTTCAATTATAGATGCTTCCTCGATAACTTTGATGATGTCCACGGCAGCTGTCGCTGAAGTACAGAGGCCTGAGATATGGTGTTTTGCGATTTTAGCTGTTCTGATGTCATACCTGCTGCAGCAGAAGAGTATATGGGGAATAGTTAGTGGTTGAATGCATTCTTCACAGGTTGGTTGGGTAGATCTGGAAAATAGGAACGCGTGAGTATAAACTGAGTGGAGGGTTCTTACTCTTGATAACATAAGCTGTTTTTTTCTGTTTATGGTTTTGGGAATATTTATGTCTTCATAGTGTACTAGTTCACTGTGAATTATTCCGTTGTTCCTGTTACACCTGTTTTCGAGTATTTCTTTACAGAAGTTCAACGTTATGGGGCATTTAATCGCAGGGACCAGTGTGCATTCAACGGCGTTAAGCAGTCTTCGCCATTTTGCCTGCCCGAGCACTGAGCATTCCCCTCCTGAAGCACTATTAACAGTCGTCCGTAAGAAGAAAAAACTTAATTCTGAGTTAAATCCCGTTTAACCTCCCAAGACGCCCGTCATGTGCCTTAATTTGCGAGTGGGCGGCGCATTACAACACCTCGGGGTCGATAAATCACAGTCAAACATATTGATATCATCGGTCAGTAAATCAGCGACGCGCATTACAATAATCCACTCGCGCGCGGAGTAGTTGGTTGCGATTGCGGCCGTGAGTTATAGAACGAACGCCCAACCTCCTCGGTCGTGACCGCGTGGATGCTGCACGAATCTGTCAAAGGCCCTTAAATCTCGCCGCACTGTCTTCACGCAACTTCTCACGACTTTCTCTCCCGACCACCAGAGCCTCCGCCACTATGTTTCATGGCCTCGCGGCAGTCAGCAGTTTCTTACAAATAGTAATTTCCCGGTCGGCAATATTATTATTTCTAAAGCCGGCCCATAGTTCTTCTTTCCTCGGATAGAAGAAACACGCTAGTTACGCAATTGACTTCCTCCTGTAACCCTTTTCCCGGTATCGCCGTTAACGATTCCAACATCGTTCTTAGCAAAATACTCCGTTTTGCGGCTATTAAATTTCTACTTCTTGTAGTTTATTTTCCTTCGAACGCAGCTGGTAAATTATTACATCTGGAGTGTGTCTTCTCTTCCTGGTTCTTGTTTAACATCGACTTGATTCAGGGCTATTATTAAGCCCAGTTCCGATAATGAAAAATAAAAATAGTAATTCAATAATTACTTTGCCAGCAAAACAGTTTCGATAGCCTGTCTATAAAATACAAAAGGATGTATATTTGTATGTATGAATGTACTTACGTTAATTTCTATACAGATTTAAACGTGTGAACAGATCGCAACACAAATTGGTACACATATTCTTCAAAAAACAAGAGAAACGGTACTTTGGGGGTGAGAATTCCATATCATAAGGTTGAAAATAATTAAAATTGAAAAAAGTGATAATTTTGTGTTAAATTACTGCGCGCCAAGAGACGATGACGTCACGCGACAAAGAGACGTTACTACGCGACGAACAAAGAAAATAGTTCCTTTTTAGGGAATGAAATATAGCTGAAATATTTCATTAAAATAAAAGTATAATTTTATCCGGCAATACTCCTTCCAATGATAATAAGAAAGACAGTACGAAATACTTTACGATCCTTGCAGAAAATGTAAGTTAATTTTCGTGCCATATTAGTTGTCTAATATGGCGACTATTTGTTTACATTGTGAATCTAGCTAAGAATTTTATCAATTTTATCTTTCGTAACGTCTGTAGACTGAGGGACAATTATATCCTGCAATATTCAAGGAGTTTATTTAAGTATTGTATTCTTAAAGAAATTCGAAGGTATGTTTGTTGGGATTGATGGAATAAATTTCCAAATATTTTATAGCATTTAAATTATCGCACTATCGGTCGAAAGTATGTACGGAATTAGGAACAGTTAGATTTAGGTTAAATCACTTCTTAACTGAAGATTAATACAGAATTAAATACATTTTCGGGTTTATATAAATAAGTGCACGGGAAACGCCGGGAACCCAGCTAGTTAAAAATAAAAAAAATAATTCAATAATTTCTTTGCCAACAAAATTTTCATTTCGAATTGTCTGACACTGACAGTTGATTTTCTCAAAATCTCGACGATCCATTTCAACACTTAACTTCAGAGGTTTCGTTATAGGACATTATATGCATTTTCTTGTTATAATTTCACGTTATACTTGTTCTTTCTCGATATAATAACAAAACTGAGTTTCTTGTAGGCTTTTATGACTAAACTTTCACACTTAGGAAAATACTTTCCGGTATTAAAATATCAAAAACCCAGAAAACCCTTTATTTGTCTGTACTGGACCAAGTTTGGTTATGGAGCATCAGACTTAACATTTCAACAACATCCTCTCTGAAAATTAACCGAGTTTTCGGACTGCCTTTAGACAATGGAACACCTGTACAATTGTGAATTAAAATATAACATAAATATGAATTTCCAAATCCAAAATAAATTTCTTATTTAGTTTTTAATTCTGTAGCCAAATTAATATGTGATATAAAACTAATATGGAGTCTAAACTACAAATGTCAAAAGATGTCAAGTTATTAATGTTTGTTAATTTATTCATATTTTTGAACTAAACTGTCTTTTATCAAGAAACCATAGCTTTTAGTTTTCTAATTTTCTTCTGAAATTTCTACACAAAACTGAGCTGCAGTTGTGAAATTTTTGTTACTGCCTTTCTTCTACCGCTTTAAAACATAAATTGTACTAATTGCACTAACTCAGAATACCGAGATATTCTACGGATCTTTGAAACTACTTTTCAAGGGGTTTTGAATCATCTGTATTTCATTAAACTTCATAGGTTAATTAATTTGTCTTGGTACTGAGGCCCGTTCATTTTTTTCCCCACCAGTACTTGAATAAAATTCATTAAAACAATTGAACATATTTTAAGTATACGTGAGTGCAACGTTCACATCATTTTTGCTGAGTAAGTGTTGTAATGCAGTCCAAACATCGACAACAAATTAATTATTTTTATTTTTTGTAATTGGATCCGTTTTATTTTATTTTAATGTAAGTAACTTTTAATTTTCAATAATTTTATAATTAGACTAATTTTCGACAGCATCATATTAATAATGCAGATAATTGTTATTTTTTAAGACACCCAATTATTGCTACTAACTGGAGATGTCAGAATCTTACAGACGAAACGTGGTTAATTTAACAATACTTATTTTTATTTACGATAATTTTATGAATACTTATTATGTATTATTTCTTACTTAACTGGCCATTAATTATTATATTATAAAAATTATTTAGGAATATCATTGGTATTTCTTTATGTATATCTTAATAGCCATCAAAGACAAGTACGTTCAGTTAGTTCGAGGTGAATATATGTATATATATGTATATATATATATATATATATGTATGTATATGTTTATGCTTTTCCGTCTTCCATAGTTGAATTATTATGCTCACTTTATATTTTTTAGTTAACTCTAACAAATTGTTTTATATAAAAGTAAACACAACCATAGTGGATGACTTGATGGTGAGTTAATGAGGAGAATGTAGAGGGTGTGGAAATTTTCTGGAGGGTGGCGAAACCTCAGAGTGCACACTCATCGCACGCCTTTCCAGACACGATAAAACATTTACCTTGTCCTGAAAAGTGTGTGTGGCGAGGGGATCTCTAGGCTATTTCACACTATCTTAAACGCGGACCGAATCGCTCGGACCTACCTGTTGGGCCCCCGGTCGCCCCAAAAGAACTCATCAAATGCCGTAATGAGATGAGATGAAGGGAAAAAAGGGGGAAATGCGTGGCTGCAGCGACAGCCCAGGTGGGCCATGGCCCATAGTGCCGCCGGGTACAGTCCCTGCCACCCGGAGGGCCGGGTCAACTAACAAAAGTGGATGCGGCAATGAAAGGTAACGATTCGAGGATCACTTCAGAAATCATAATGTCAATGATTATTAAATACATTTATGAATATATGGACTGGGTTAAAATTAATTAAACAACGTACTTTTTACCATTAAATTTAACTAAGGTGTTTCAAGTACTTAAAATTTTTTTATTAATATTTTAATCCAGGTCCGATTATATATATATATATATATATATAACTGTGACTGAAATAATTCATTACCTATCCATTGATAAAATAATAGCAATTATTAATTTTGTTATGGTTTAAATATTTTTCTTTCTGGTTTGTAGTTTGTACTAATCAGAACTGTGTTATCGAGATAGTTAAACATTTTTCCTTATATCAAGTGTTAATTTCTCTAAATAATATAAAACCATTTATTTATTTTATATATTAATATACAGAAAAAATTTTAATCCGAAGATTTTACAATTGTGATACATTGATGACGTTAACATGTTAAAATTAACTTGAAGAAATGTAGTTGCTTCTTGAGTGAGTAGTTGAAGACGAAGTTATGAATTATATATATATATATATATATATATATATATATATATATATATATATATTAATTTAAGGTGGTTGCCAGGTCAATTTGTCGTTTTCATTTTAGTCTTCTGAGGGGTTTAGGTGGAGGAGGCTGAGATTCTGTATTTGAGATAATGGAATTGAAGTGATGGAGATTTCTATTACGTTACATTAGGGCGGTTTGAATTATGGTTTTTTGGGTTGAGGGAATATTTAGCTCATTGTGGATTCTAGTGTTAGTAACGTACCAGGGACAGTTAGTTATAATGCGGAGAATTTTATTTTGGGATATTTTAATTTTATTTATGTGGATGATAGCGGCTGAACCCCAGACATAACAGGCATGAAACCAGAGGGGATATAAAACCATTTATGGCTGAGTTTTTGCGTTTTTTGGTGTCCTCTGCTTTTGACATCAACTCCTCTGACTAGTCTGTTGTAAAAACTCTTCTTTAAGACATAAATTCACACGGCTCCTCAAAGATTAACGACCACTAACTTCAGGTATATATATATATTCCTGATTAATTCTTCATGTTACTCAATTAGTACTAAGTTATGCCTGCCCTCCGATGATAGACGTAATACGGTGCTTTACTCGAAAACAAACCGGGAATCGCTCGACACTTTTTTATTATAGATTAGTGTTTCAAGATTGTCGCACTCCACCCGATCCGTCACCCTATTTCACCGTTTCTCCGGGAAACTTTTAATTTCTGGCGCTCTTCTCAAGCACCTGATCATGTTTTCGTCCTTCAGTAAATCGTAATAAGCATTTTAAACGACGAATTCATCCATTGCAAATATATTCCAAATCAAAGTGTCCTTCAACAACGCGGATTTCCGTTATCAATCAACCAAATAAATTGGTCATTATTTTCTTGCGTACAAAATTTGATAAATAACTAAATCGGCCACAAGTCAGCCAATATGTGGTTAAAAAATATAAGACACTATCATATTTCATCAAATAAATTTTGAATACCAATTTTAAAATTCAATAAAAAATTATGTATTATTTTATAAAAGAATTTAACAAATATAAAATTATTTACTACTTTGGATGATAATATGAGAGCTGAAATATCAACAATTTTACATTTTATTATAAAATTTAAATATGGCACATAATTATAATTATTAAGTAAAAATTTCAAATTGCTATCACAACTTTTAACTTCAGGAAAAATTATATTTTGGTTGGGTTTTCTTTTATGTTCGAAGGCCCGTTGATTTCCGCAATTATTTTCAGTATGAATGTATTGGAAGCTAAAGAACCCAATAGTCTTTCAAGAAAACGGTTGGTCACTTTTAGAACGTAATTATTTTTGATTAATAAGAAAGATAGCTTATTCAGACAAAAAAGTGATAATATAAATACCACACATTGTTCTGGGATCCTTGTTCCTTTCGTTTTGTGCGAAGAAGAGCCTAGAGCCAAAAGCTTTTGAGTTTTGTCAACTGACCAGTGCAGTTGTGTCGCTCTATGCTCTTCTTCGCACTTGAGGAAAGGGACAAGGATCCCAGAAACGTTGTGTGGTATTTATATTATCACTTTTTTTATCTGAATTGACTATATTTCTTATTGATTATTTTCAATCAGACGTAAATTTTTAAATTTTATAATTATTTTTAAAGTTTAAACCTGTGACAAATCTTTTCAAGTCTATCTTTAAATACACCTCTTAGCTCAATGTGGTGACAAACGGATAATCGTATCGTCCAGTAATGTCAAGTCCTCTTAAAGATAAATTAAATTGGAAACGTTGTATAAACATGAAAGTTTACTCAAAGACAAACTCTTCTCTGGAGGAAGAAGATGTTAAGATGGTGCAAAACGAAGATTTAATAGGCAGTGGCTTGACATTGACAGGGATGAATTTTTATCGAGGAAAACACCGTTAGTAATAGTAAGCATAATTCTGTTTGATTCTAATTGTAAATTGTCGACTACCCCACATTTAAACTGCACGGCCTGTGAACAAAGCAATTCCATAACCTTGATATTTATCGATTGGAACAGGTTGGCGGCTCTTTTGTCGAGTGAATACTTCGTTTCCCGAATGATATTGTTTTCTGCAAGAGTTTTGACGTTCGCAGTGTATCCCGGTCGCATGGAGTAACGAATTGCCACACGTGAGAGCAATAAAGTATATAGCGGTTATCTATATGTCGTTGATGATACATGGCCGAAGCACCAAGTCGTGCACTAGAAATAGGTTCATAGTAGGAACAGATGCATTGAATTCTGCATTACAGCCACGAAAGAGGAACTAGAAGTCTGCAGCTCCAAACTGAATCTGTAGCGAAGATTACTTAACAATAAAATTTTCGCTAATGCTCCCAAATATCAGAGACAGAAATAAATACTCGAGTAAGTATAAAAGTATTAAAATAACCAATAAAATCGCACTAAAGTCTTTGTTTCATCTAATTTATAAAAAATGTAATATCTCAAATTTATGTAATAACGGCACTTATTCCTTGGAAAACGCTAACTAGTTCACTCTGTTCAACTCTCGCCTTCTCCAAAACCTCGGCCACATAATATATATATTTATGTGAAATAATACCGTAAGTATCGTGGTGATAAAAACGATTTTCTATATTATCCGTTAGTATACTTGCAAATTATTTTTATATAATTAATTATAATGAATCAAGAAGTCAAGTTTAAAAACCTAAAATTTAACAACAAGTAGGATGAACGGAAAAAAATATTCAAGTGAGAATAGGAATAGAATTACGCATGAAAGTAATTTGATAAGAACCAGTACTAGTCTCGAATCTATCTTTTTTTGCCGTTAAGATGGCGGCATTAGAAACGAAATTTAGTCGAAGAACGTTCTAGAAGGCTGTATGAAGAATTCATGGCGCTGTAATTAAAGATACTAACTTCACAGGAAAGAGAAAGGATCATGCAGTTTTTATCCCTTCTTTATTATAAAATATCTATATTGTAATAGAATGAATTCAGTAGCAGATAATTTTGCGTATCAGCTGAAACTTGTTCTCTTCGAGGAGCAAAGAGTTTTCTTTAAAAATGAATAATTGTGTGAGTTAATTTCCCATTACGATTACGCAGCTAATGTTTAAAATTAATTACTTACGAATACTGTTAAACTTTCCAACTGTGTTTTAAAACTCTATTCCTGTTATACAGTACTACTAGAAGGTACATACATGGCTAAAACAAACGTCTGCATTCTCGAACAATAGAGATCGTAAAGAGCAAAGTTTAGTTCCGGTTAATTTTTTCCTGACGCAAGCGATATCTCCGCTATGTTTTCTTAAGTATCGATAATGACAACAGATTCATTTCAGTAAAGAAAGTTCTATGTGTACGGAGGGAAGGATAAAAAAAATATTCTAAAAGCGAAATCGTTCCTTTGTCTCATGTAGGCACCCGAAACCACAGGACGGCCTACTTTCCTTTCACTACTTCCGCGTCCACGTTCGTCTTCCAAAGGACTAATATTAGAAAAATAAAGGATAGCCAACGAGTAAATTCAGATAAATTAAAACTACCAATATACGCGAAATGATCTGCTACTGAATTCATTCTATTACAATATAGATATTTTATAATAATGGAGGGGTAAAAACGGAATCATGATTTCACTTTCCAGTTAGTCGCTTTAATTACAGTGATATGAATTTTTCAAACAACCTTCTACAACGTTCTTCGACTAAATTTCATTTCAAATGCCGCCATCTCACCGGCCAAAAAAAAGCTAGATTCGAGACTAGTACTGGTCCTTATCAAATTACTTTCATGTGTAACTCTATTCCTATCCTCACTTGAATATTTTTTCCGTTCATCCTACTGGTTGCTATATTTTTGTTTTTTAAACTTGACTTCTCCTTGATTCAATATAGATAAATTATATAAAAATAATATGCAACTATACAAACGGATAAAATGGAAAATCGTTTTTATCACCTCGATAATTACGGTATTGTTTCACATACATATATTGTGGTAATCACAAATGAATGAAAGTTAAAGCCTCACGTTAATGCGTCAATTTGTAGTAATTTAAATATTAAAATGATAGGATGTTTTAATAAGAATCAAGATTTTAAAATAGACCAACAAATTAATTTATTAACGCACAAACAATTAAATTTACAAACGTTATTTAGGCAAATAAATTTTAATTTACATTAACAAGTAATCTTTTATAATCTAATGACTATATCTCAGGGTCGTTTACAGGGCCTTTAATAAAGAAAATACTTGTTAACAATGAAATTTTATGAAGCTTTCATGGACTTAATTCATCAGTAGATTTATTACAATGCAAGAACATAAAATATGAACATTAAATTCTGATCGAAATTCGAAATCTGACGACAACATCTTTATTTATGAGTTTACAGATAGTAATTCTGTGTAAGTTTACCTTACTGTCTCTGGTACTCAAGGAAATTGTCTCGTTCGAACACGCACACTTATTGAACTTTATAGTCAGACAATTTTTATCCACTGACTCTAATTAACATTTTTAATTTTGCAAAAGCTGGTTCACTGTTCGTTTAAGAAATATTACTAACTCGTTACGAAGTTTACCAACTGCTGGATGCTCCCAACAATTGAAGAAATGGTCTGAATCGTGAATAAAGTAATTTAGACTCAACACTAAATATTTAGCGTTGAATATTACGTAGTTGTCTCACAGACTGTAACTTGTAAAATGTTCTAACTGATTCGGCTGTTGTTACATGTATCCAGACACTTTCTGGATTTTGTACTTTTCGTCTATCCGCTGCTAAATTTCCAAGACGACTTTACTGGAGCTCGCCTCCCCACAGACTCATCTCTGCGCGTCTAGCGAACCATCGTCTACAATACCCACAAACATTGCATTCTTGCCACATTCTTGTGTACGACTTGTGTGTTTTATGCCGCTATCAATGCCAGTCCAAATTTTGGTTTATTAATTAATTATTTCCTTTTAATTACCACAACATATTATATGGCCGAGGTTTTGGAGAAGGCGAGAGTTGAACAGAGTGAACTAGTTAACGTTTTCCAAGAACGGGAATTTTTTCCGTAGTAATAAGTGGCGTTATTACATAAATTTGAGATATTACATTGCAATGTTTTTGTAAATAAGACGAAACAAAGACTTTAGTACGCTTTTATTGGTTTCAATTTAATACTTGTATACTTGCTGGAGTATTATTTTTTTACTGTCTCTAATATTTGGAGACATTTGCGAAAATTTTATCGTTACGCAATCTTCGCTACAGACTTCTAGTTCCTCTATCGTGGCTGTAATGCAGAAGTTATAATAGTATCTAATTAAGTAATTAGTAGCTGTAGTAAGGGACGAATTTCAATATTTTATATTTCTCAACTTGTACTACACTCCTATGTTTAAATCTCAATGTATGCTGTAAAACAATATGAGTCAAACGATTATTTGATGACGTGTCTCCAAAAGCTTGCGAATATAACAGGTTATACAGGAAGACTGTTGGGAAAGAGAGAGAGATAAATGGATGTAGCAGTTGGCGATGACGTGTCCATGTAAGATGCGCATACGGGGAGGAGGAAAAAAATTCACGGCAGGATTTAACATGGTGCTATTGGGCACGACATAACAATGTTGTCCGGAGCAAGGCTTGTCTCTCTAGTCGTGGGTGTGGTGAAGTGTGCAAGACTTTCCAAGAGCACCGTGGCAGATAATCCAGTTCTGTCCCTCGGCACCACGGCGAAGTCTACGCATTTGAAATGAGCAGAGCCCGGGGCAAGGTAGACTAACCAGATGCATGGTGGTAATTGTTATCGACCGACTAGAGATTTACTGTGGCCATAACTCTTAATCGAAGCGTCTGTGCCCAAGATAGCAATCAAATTGTCTTGGGTAAACACGCGGCTGCATTCGCCCAACCACCAAGAACCTCATTCCCGGTTACAGATACTTTTTTCAATAGTTACCATCAGTCGTGTCGCACGGAAAAATTCCTTTTTTATTATTATTGAACGAGAGGAGTACAGAACCAGATCAAGAAACTATCCTGAAAAGCGATTGCGTAGAATATAAAGTTTTGTTTCTCAACAGTTTGTAATCACCACCCAACATAACCTTGTGTAATCGCAGCACGACTGTAATAACACTGGGAGCAATTAAAGATCTTGAACGTAATTGCGAGCAATTTGAGCAGTAGGTATGTCTATCACTGAGATAAAACTTGTTGCATCTGGCTTTCGTTGTTACGCCCCTCCAACAACCTAATATTGGGTCGCGACCCTCCGATCGAGATGTGTAGATTTCGGTTCATAATTACTAGCTTGCAAGCTAATAGTACACCAGAAGCCAAATGTTTATTCATTACAATCCATTTCTCGTAGTTGTCTTCACAATCATATTGGTTACCGCTTTCAATGGGAATTAAGTGTAAGTTGCGCAGTTTTCAAAACGATTCGTGTCTTCTTACGGTCCTCAATTGCTTTTACGTCCTTGGAAAGTTAAATAATATTATTACATAGGGTATTATAAATTGTTTAACTAAATGACTTAATTGGAAAATATTGAGACATTATACGGGTTACTTTATGTATGAGAGCTGAAGTATCGAGGAATAGAGGAGAGATTAATAAAAATGTGGGATAATAAGAAATATAGCCAAATAGAGACAAAATAAGTGATAATATAAATACTACACTATCACTTGTTTTGTCTGCATTTGGCTATCTTTCTTATTATTAATGTTCATTCCGACTTAATTTTCTTCATTTAAAAAATGGGATAACAAATATTTGTCAAATTTCCGAATACGATCCTGTCTTTAATTTAACCCAGTTTACAACTGAATCCGCATTAACCTCAAAACATCTTTCAACCACCGATTGCGTTCTCCAACTCGCCATCTTAATAATCAAATTGCTCTAATTAGTATTATGTTTTATTTAGAAAAAAAAAGTGTAGACAGGCTGTGTATTGGGTAACCCACATAGTGGCAACTCCCCTCTTATAGCATAGGAAAAGGAGTTGAAGGGGGGGATGCGGAAAGGTAGAGAAAGGTAGCCAACGGGCAACTAGGGTCCATGAGATATGGTTTAAGGATCGTACCCGGCAATTCGCCTAAAAGTGATGCAGGGAAAACCCTAGAAAAGTCTGCAACAGGTAGGTCGGGCATTTGGTATTTGTCCCACGCCCTTCCGATGACGGGAGATGGGTTTGCTGTGGGGTCTCACATTTCCCCTCGTCGTGCCTTGACCGGTTTAGGCGGCAGCTGGCCGATTATTCAAATAGGACTAGCGGACAACTCTTACCGTATGTCAAAATTCTGCGTCTCCGGAACATACACTTCTCAAAACAGGCCGAGATGGGAACCTTAGTTAAAAAAAAAAACCAGAGAGATGTGAAGGCATCCCCAAAGGTAGCCTCCTCCAGAGCTCTCTGGGAAGGTTCATCTGCGAGAAAATTCTCTCGCAGGCAGGCTTCGATTAGCATTATGAATACTCTACATCCTTTAATCTGTCTCAAGACAATCATCGGCGGTTACTTTACGAATCGAGTGCCTAATAACGCATGCTGAATCTGCCAACCCAACGTCACTCAGCATGATGACCCATTGTCGATCAGTTGTTCTAGACTTTATTGCTGTCTCCAAAATCACCAATTTGGGCATACGGTAAGAGTTGTCTGCTATTCCTATTGGAATAGTCGGCCAGCTGCCTCCTAAATTGGTCAAGGCACGGTGAGGGGAAAGCTGCGACCCCACAGCTAACCCCTCTCCCGCAATCGGAAGGGCGTGGGTCAAGTACCAAATGCCCGACCATCTGATGCAGGTTTTTCTAGGGTTTTCCCTTCATCACTTTTAGGTGAATTGCCGGGTAGTATCCTTAAACCATAGCCCGGGAGTCCTAGTTAACCCTTGGCTACCTTCCTCTACCCTTCCGCATCCCCACTTTCTAATTCCTTTCCTATGCTATAAGAAGGGAGTTGTCACTATGTGGATTACCCTATACATAGACTGTCTACACCTAAAAAAAACTTTGTTTCAGTAACGTATACCGTTGGATTGTATAGTGAGCTTTCCAAACAAGGAAACAGTATCACGAAAAAATGACAATCTCGAAATGCGATATTATGAGTGTTTTTTTTGTGTGTGTGTGAAGGTCTGTGATATGGAAAGGAACCTCTATGAGCCTTATGACTCTAAGAATCACTGAATCCCAGGAACTCCTTAATGTACTACGGTGATAATCTTTGACTAGTGTATCATCACCTCCGGGCCGCTGTGCACGTAAGTAGCCCCCTCGGGATTTCTATTCTGGGACGAGGAGCAAGGAGCGCCTTTGGGGCATGTCACGCCTTGCCCATTGTTGGCCACGGCCGCTGCATTCCTCTGTGACGTCAGCGGGGTTGTGCAGATAAGAACCCGTACCGACCCGACGCACTATCAGACTCCGCATCTAAATGAAGCGTTCGCTATTAGCAACAATTACAAAGTCGACGCCCCCGAAGCACCTGCACGCTCCCGCAACCCAGCTTCTCAAAGATGGATCGGTAAAATCAAAGAATTTGATTGCAAAATAAACGAATTACATTCTACGGTTTCTGGCAAATAAATTATGTCTGCACTTGAACCTTAACTGTTCGTGTTATTCAGCAATAAAGAACCTGGGTCAGATATCCCTACATTTAAGTAGGAAATTCACCTGATTTTTAAGTCCTAAAATATATTATGTTATATTACGCGCAGTAAAGGCGCCCTTATGTAATAATTTTTTACGGGTAGACAGCTTAAAATAACTGAAATGTTTCGTTTATCATTACTGCAAATGCGTAACATGAGCAGCTCAAATGTTAATATACGTTTTAACGACTTTAGATGAAATTGAGCTACTGCTGAGATGATGGTACGTAACTTTAAATGATTAACTTCAGTATTCCCCGTCGGAGAAATATTATGGTTCGCATTCAGTATTTTCCTTCAGTGAGATTATATTTAATTCATTTACAATCAGTTACAAGTTTTGAAACATAACAGTAATCTTACCCATTTCTTCTCATTCGTTTACTTCAGTGAGACTGGAGAATTTTCCAACTATATTAATATTCATTAATGGATTTCGTTCCAGTACGTAGTTCAAAATAATAGTTGAAATCAAATAAATCATGAAAAAAAATCATTTTTATTTCACCCTACTGTCACTCCTCCCCAAACACCTAAAGCCAATTTTTTTCTTGTACTCCCTTATTAAAAATTTCTACATCACAAATTTGTCCAAATATTCAAAGAATCACAAATATCAATCATTTACAGATCCACTAATGCCAATTCATACTTGATTAAAAACCAAAAGGACCCACTTGACACCTACAGCAAACATTGTGTAGTTTACAAAATCTCTTGCTCTAATTGTAATTCCTGCTACATAGGGCAAACAAAACGTTCCCTTAATACCCGCATGAAGGAACATATGTCTAATATCAAACTTCTGTAGTATCCAAACATATAACCAATTCTAAATATACAATTGATTGGCAAACTCCTAAGATTTTAGACATTGACACTAGGGACAATTCCAGACTCATTTCAGAGATGCTTCACATTAAATCCAACATCTCAGATATTAATGTACAAACAGTCACTATGAAATTCAATAATTGCTATGATCCCTTATTACTACGCTAAACCTTCTGTTTCCTATTGTCGTTGCCCCTTATTGTTAGGCCAACCCTTCGGCTTTGTCGTTACGTTTTCGTCGCTTTTGAGTTTTGTCAACTGACCAGTGCAGTTGTGTTTCTCTAGGCTCGTCTTAACACCTGACGAAAGGTACAAGGATCCCAGAACGTTGTGTGGTATTTATATTACCCTTTTCTTGTCTGTATTGGCTACCATCTTATTATTATTTTCTATCAGACGTAATTTTTTTCATTTTAGAATACATTCAATACTCGCCTTTTACAGTCACCTTTATTAGCTTAAAGATTCCCAAATTATACTTAAGATGCAACTTTCTCTTTAGTCGCGTATGGCTGAATGTAAAATTAATAAAGGAATATTTAGTTTTTGTTCGTACGATGTTACACGGTTCGACTTTCTCCAGCAGAGCACGATAAATTTACTAGCGTAAAACCAGATAAGTTTTTACAAAAAGAAAAAAAGAAGGAAAATACTCTACAGACCGTGTTTCCGACCCAGGACTCTGTATCATTATCTTCCCTCTTTTTCTTCATAATACGACTACCTACAATTTACTGTTCAAATTAATTCTTGGCCTTATTTATGGGACTCACGAGAAACTAATAAGTAAATTGATTATAGATATGATTTTTTAAAGTAATATTTAAACAGAAATGCTTGCTGAATCTTAGTTATATAGTAAGTCGGAAAGAATGTGATCAGTAAATAGCCTGAGATCCTGGTAAAATGCAGAACGAGATTGAAAATGCTAGTAGAGACGGGACTCGATCAGGATAACTCAGTGGGAGAGCTGATCCGTACTAAGCAGAAGTCCTGGGTTCGATTCAATCAAAATACATAATTAAAATTTATTAAGCTTTCGAGCTTTATCTTTACAAAAAAAACATTTCTGTTTAAAGTAAATTTATTAACTCGGTCAATCTTCTCAAGCATATGCTTTTCTACCATTTTTCTTAAACAAAATTAATTATACCGGAGCTCAGTTTTCGTCTAAAAATAACAATTACCAACAAAGACCTATTACAATGAAAAAATTTTACGTCTGATTGAAAATAATAAATAAGAAAGATAGTCAATTCAGACAAAAACGGTAATATAAATACCACACAACGTTTCTGGGATCCTTGTTCCTTTCGTCAGGTGCTAAGAAGAGCCTTCTTAAAGACTTATTACATTCAACATTTTATTTTTGGTAAAGAATAGCATCTTTTGACACTCAAGAAAATTCCTTCAAGATAATATACTGTAATGCCAATTAATTAGGTCATTAATTGGTTGGTATAAAATTTGAATTGTTTGATAAATCCATTATAGCGGTCTGATCGAACAAAGCAACAATGGAAAAGCAAGCTCAGCCGCTTTTGTTGAAAAGTCAAAATGGCGTTTTGCGCGCATGAAAGTCGAGAGCTTACGTCTATAGCCAGCCAGGAAAGGAAGTCAGTCTTTTTTTACGTCTACAGCCAGAGAAAAGTTAGTTCGCTCTGAAAGAATAAACAGTTAAAATAAATCTTCAAGGAGATACGTTGCAGTTGAAGTCCAAATCAGTAAAAGACTAATAAATCTACGAATCGTAGGATTCCTGTAAGGCAAGCAGACATCAGATAGCTGACAATGAGGAGGATCATCCGAGTTCCTGGGAACCTATCAATTTTGACTTCAAAATGTAAAATCTGTGAGTCGATATTTAGAATCAGTGTAAAATTTTGCAATAGTGTACTTCCGAAACCAAAAAGAATGCTGGTACCAGCTGCACACTAAGTAAGTAACAAAACCAAAACTAATGATTAATTGTAAACGCTAATTAAAGGATAAAATCAGATTTCGTTCTCTTTTAATTGTCAATCAAAGTTAATTTCTTTACTTTTAATTTCTTTCATTCTATCGACATATTGTTTAGGTAAATTGTAAACTGTCTTGTTAATAAGATTTTAAATCAATTTGTTGTGTTCATTATCAAACCCAGTACAGGCCCTGAGAGAAAGATCTCAAATTTTGTTGTAATTATCTTTATTGCCACAAAATAAAATAAAAATATTTGGTTTGTTAATTTTTGGCCTACTATTTGATTATTGCATAAATGGCTACTTCAATGTGAGGCTCGTTAATTCAATTAAACCCAACCATTTGATTATTACAATACATTTAATTTTTGCGCCCATATGGATATAACCGCAAAATTGTCAGTATTCATTATAAATTCAGTATATATTTGCTGTGTTGTGTTAGTAAATTCATTTTTATTGTTGTTTATCGATTATAGCAATTTATTGAAAAAATTATAAAGTTGTTCCCTGAGAATGGAGTCATACACAGTTGGAACTGCTTTATTTGGCAATTTTAAAGGAAAAGTATTAAATCTGTAAACATGATTGAATTAAATTTTCTAAGGTGTTCCTGCAGGTCAGAATTATACAGTTTTGAAGTTTTCTGTAGTAAAGAAGGGAGAAAATTGAAAAATAAATTATTTTTTTAACTCGTAGACAGATTAAAAAAAATTTAACTTCAACTCGGGAAAGGAAAGAGTTTTTTTTACATGGAACATACTCGTTTGCAGACGGCGTTTTGTTAATTTAGGCCATTGTTGTGTAACAATGAGGGAAATTTCTCGTAGCCCCGCCAAGGGAGAGGGCGGAATTGCTTCGGCTGCTTTATGGGCTCCCAGAGAGCAATAGCTATTGTAATAGCACTTCATCGCTCATGGTAATGGGCCCTAATAGAATTCATTAGAGGGAGCCATCTTCTTCACCAATAAAGCTTCCGACGTGAGCCGGCTCAATTAATATTACTAAAAATGTAAATGCTGCCCTATAACTCAGGCGAGGAATATAGACAGCGTATTGCGTTCTCCCGTCGGAATTTATAGGAGCAGACTGGGACCGTGATTTTCTTCATTCAGCTCCTCCGATCAATCGTAAGTTAATAATTGGTGGAGGGGGGTGGGAAATACATTCGAAATTCTTGGGTTTGAGAGACTTGTAAACGTCAAACAAGATCGATGGAGGCGAATCTCCCATTTACAGAAGCGCTTCACACGGCTCACTTCTACCCACCTCCTCAAATATATATCGTATTTTCGAGTGGAGGGACTTCCATAAACCGTGTTACATTGCACAACATGGCGTGAGTAAGAATGAGAGTTGCGGCATCCTACAAATTTAATACGGAGATATTATTTAGCATTTTATCAATCCCCACCAAGATCTTGGTCCGTAACTTTGCCTATATAATTATCTTAAACAGTATAATATATAAAATATTACTATTTTCCGTATTACGTGCTTATTGGGTTCGATATTGATATTTCCTTTATTTCTTTAATAGCTGGGTGCCCGGTCAACACTGGGTTGTCATATATACGTTTTGACTCTAATTTCGGTTACTTTTGCGTTTATTTTTATGTACCGCACCTCAACCCGTATCCCTAAATGTGCTCACCTTCCATGCCGAAAGGTGTTGAACTCATTGACTTTGAAAAAGTTTCTTTCGACGAATATATCGGCCGTATAAACCGGTTCAAAAAATTCTATCTCCGTCCACCCCCGCTACTGAGTCTGAAACAAAAGTTTAATGTCATAATTAATCTCAGACACATCCATAAACCCGAAATTACCTCGAATTTCGGCTGTTTTTACATTATTTTTCTGTAACGCCCCTCCACCCGAACCCCTAAGCGTGGACCCCTTCCATGCCGAAAGGGGGGGACATAATATAAAGAAACAACATAAGTAGAAATATTAACAATCTAATTAACCCTGAAAATATTTATTTAACGCAAATATCGGCCGTTTTAGCACGCTTGAATATTTCCACCCCCGCTCATGGGGGTGGTAGTCGTGTCTCATATGTAGAACACAAACACAGTTTTATTTATAAGAAGAAAAAGATAAGAGCGTTTTCGCCTGGGTTTCCCATTATCGTGTACAATATTTTCTACAGAAATTTTATTAGAAAAAAAATACTACTTATACAAAGAAATAAATTAAAATAACAGCCTAGATTAAACGATATCAATTCAAAAACATTTTAATAAATTCGCATTGAGATGATTCTCTTTTCAGTTTCAGGTGAGATTCAACCTGTAAATACTCCTGTATCATTTTGATTCAACCAACCCGGGAAATAAAACTCAATTTTTATATTCTACGATATTATTCATATAATTTTAAAAAATATTGTTTAATATTTTAGAGTTCAACATTTTTTAGCGCCAATTCGGACTTGACCCTCGAATCCGCCATTAATCTCTCGTGATTGTCATTGGACTATTATCGTCTTCCTTAAACAGACCACTTGAATTAACTACAAGCCGGAAACTAGGGGGAAAAATGTCGCTACATCTCAATGAATGATTATTATTAATATATTTATTTTCCCTTTACATTTACACCTAATACGTATTAATAAACCTCATTCAACACTTAAATGGCAATTAAAATGGATTTGGAAGATTCTCTACTGTTCGTCATCCCTTCCGTTGATCTGACCAATCAGAATTCAATACATTTTTAGCGCCAATCCGGACTTGACCCTCAAACCCGCCATTAATCTCTCGTGATTGTCATTGGACGATTATCGTCTTCCTTAAACTGACCATTCACCTAACACTTGAGTTTACTACAAGCCGGAAACTACGGGGAAAAATGTCGCTACATCTCAGTAAATGATTATTATTTCTATATTTATTTATTAGGATGCGGAAAGGTATGACAAGGTAGCCAAGAATTAACTAGGGTCTCCGGTATGAAGGTTAAGGATCATACCCGGCATTCGCATTCGACTAGAAAACGTGAATCAGGTCCATTAATAAAATATAGCAAGAAATTAGGACCATAAATATCATTCTTAAATGTTAAAACATTGAATATATTTCAACTCTGGTTCAATTATGAATATGAACTGGTAAACCATTAATTTAGTTTATCAGCACAACAAGCTTTTTATAGTTCGTAGTTGTTTAACTACATTTAAAATCTCATCCCGATGAACAAAAATATCATTTTAATCTTTAAAATTACGGATTTACTTAATTTTGTATCTTATTCAAAACTAACTCGGAAAAGATGGAAAAAATAATTTGATTGGTAATAATATTTTGGAAATTATATTTGTCGTGTGCTACATTGCCCAATTTGGAGAGGAACGTAGGCGTTGTATCGATTTTTCTCAGAATCGTATTCTCAGTTCCTTTAGAACTTTTACTTGCAGTTATATAATTTAATTTCACAAAAAGTAGCAACGTAAAGATTGTTTTTTTTTGACGTTTTCAGATGAGTTATTCCTGCGAGCTTCATCATTTCAACATGAACCTATTTAGTTCAGTCCGGTACCAGAGAAACATCGCTCCTCATTTTTCCTGCGATTGTGCTTTGAATTGACGCATCTCCTCCTCGTCCCCGACTGAAACGTAAGTCTACATTCTTATTAGTTAGTTTAATTTCTCAGTCGTCATACTTCGTCACGGAATGTGTCAATGAAACATCCAAAAATCTTCGTAAGCTCCAACTACTGGAATTAAATTTGTAACTATTAATATCCATACTAAAAATATTCCCTATCTTATTTGAGTTATGGCGTGTCTCGTGTTCTTGAAGAACCTGGTACTAACCAATTACTATCTTATTAAGTGCAAATAATAGTTGTCGGTCAACTCTTTAATTTATGGGATTTTAGGGGATTTTGATAAGAAGACTGACTGGTATAGGATATGATGTTTTGTATGTTTTCGCCATATATTACAGAAGGTAATACTTGTTGTCAGTCACGATGAAAGTAGAAAGATGGATGTCGTAGCGTTTGAATATGCGGGGGAATCGAGGTGGAGAAAGTGCGAACGAAGGTGCCAGCCAAGAACCGCGGAAGTTGGTGTATAAATAAGGAGAGCGAGCAGGCGTGAGCGCTAATAACCGTAAGTTAGGACTGAGAGGAACATCTCTATACAGCGTGACCTCCGCGCCAACAATTATCTCCCACAACAACCTTCCCGAACGGGAACATACACAACACAAAAGTGCCCCTCTTAATTTACATGTTATTTATGAGCCTGACAATAGCCGTGAACAAGCTTTTACGGTCTTCAGAAATGCGTTGTGGAATGCTCGTTCGTCTGCTCCGAAGTAACGACCACCTCTGAACCAAATATTCCCGACATGGAATACCAACATGGTGAAGGAGGATACGTAGTGAAGAATATTAGTTTTATTTTATTCCATTAGTCCTCGAATGAGGAAATAGGATACGTCATTACATAAAATTACAATATAATAATTGGATGCTACAATTATAAATAATTATAAGTTAACATTAAGGAAAAAGGACTGTTCACGTTGACGATCAGAAAAAACCAAATAACAGTCTCCAAGTTTTTAATTTTATTAAATAATTAATTGGAACTCTTTTGTTATAATCATCCTGAATGAACAATCAAACGTTACTACTTTTATAAAAAGTTAAAAGATAACAATAAGTTAACATAAAAAAACTAAAAATCGGGTACACAAATTTCCCTGTTAATAATAACAGAAATAATAATTATTTAACTATACTAAGGGTATAGTATAATATTTACAGTTCTAATAAAAATATTCAATATGTACTAGGAAATAATTAATAAATAATCATAAAACTTGACACACGCACACTAGGAGGAAACACAAACGGCGGACAAGTCACTTCACGAAACAGAGCCCCTCGTACATGAAACAAACAAAGAAAAGAGCAAAAAAAGACCAATAGGGACTAAGCAAGTTATGAAATAAGTAGTTTTAATAGCAAAACATTCAACACTTTTTAAAAATAAATTTTAAAAAATTAATTATTAGGGGAACGATCAAGAAACTCCTGTACTGAGTAAAACACCTGCGCCTTCAGTAGAATATTTTTACATTGAATCATAAAACCCTTGTAGTTATTATTGTTCTTAACATCTGTAGGAAGACTGTTGTATAAAACTATCCCTGAATGGTGAATACTTCTCTGGTATAGGAGCAAAAATCTTAGACCTGAACGATTTCTAGTCTCGTAATCGTGAGACTCGCCATTCGTTTGAAAAAGATTCATGTTCCGCTTAACAAACTTTAAAATTTCGTGAATAATCACGCTGGAAAGAGTTAATATTCACAGACTTTTGAAAAATGGTTTACAACTGGATTTATTATCCGTATTAGAAAGTATTCTTGTCTACTTTCTAATTAGAAACAAATTCCAATCCACGTATTTACATCGTTTCTGATTTTAACGGTTAACAAAACCCATATTCTTGCAACTCGGGGAATTTATAATTTAATAATAATACTTCGATATATTTTCTGAAGCTTAACTTAATTAAAAGAATCTCCCAAAAAATATATTAATACAGTTTTACTGTACCGTAATGGTGAAAAAAAAATTTAAGTCTCTAACGAGCTTTTTTAGATGCATTGGGATGATAGGCATGATTAATTTTGTATTGTATTGTTATTGTATTCGTTGTAGTTCTGTGAGAACTCTCCTTATATTTTGAAGAAGGCGTTTCCCCTTGAAGGATTAATCTTTAGCGCCTTCAAAAAGTGCGAGTGTGTTTCCGGTCCCCATTGGCGTCTCGGTGTTCCGTGATTGCCGAGACAGAGGTAATATTTGAGAAGTCGTGTCGCTTTACGAGCGTGTAACTGCAAACCGCGGACTACCAGGCAGCCCTTTGTTGTGCGTTAACAATGGTGTCGCGTTGCTGTCGGGTGTCTGTGTCTGGCTGCAACCTGTTGAAACCCGACGACGGTCCCAATCAAAGGCGGACAACCCGCGTAAATCCGTCACACGCTACCCACGTCGGCACTCAGCGGTAACTAGCTGCTTTATTAGTTCGCGTATTCGCCTCCACATGTTCCGATTCATTTCACCGTGAAACACACCTATGAGGGTTTCGATACGAAGACTACGGGACTATTTATGGTATTGTAATATTCAAATTAAAAACATTTAATTAATTTAAATTATTTATTCTTTCCACACTTTGTGGAAGCTTTTTGTTATAATTAAAAAGGTGGTTTAACAAATGAAAAAAAAATTAATTTGACTAACAAACAAAGATTTTTATTATCAAAATATTAAACAATTTAACAAATTAAACATAACTCATTCTCTCAGGGTCTCAACTGGGTTTGATAACGGCAATTGTTCACAATAATTAAAGAACACAAAATTAAATTTTAAAATAAAAAAAATTTACTCCTCAATTAACAAAACTAAATTTAATTGCCGGCGAAATTTACCTACAAAGATTGCTTCTAATTTACAATTTTTTTATCAATAAGAAAAGAACGATATCTGACATACTATCTTTTAATTTGGTTTACATATATGAATTCAGTGAAAGTTTAACTTACGGTACTCAGACAAATTTGGCTCGTTCATACATACACACTTTATATACAGGCCATTTTTAACACTGATTCTAATAACACTTTTAGTTTGACGAAATGGTTCACTGTTCGTTTAGGAAATGTTATTCTCTCGTTCCAAATTTTATTAGCTGCTGGATTCAGTTGCCTGGCTTCCACAATCGAAGACAATGGTCTAAATCACGAATGTAATAGTTTAGACTCTGCGCTCTAAATGTTTAGCGTCGAATATTTATGTCTTTATGTCGCAGACTACAACTTGTAGAAAAAAATAGTTCTAACTATTATACTACCAGTATCCAAATACTTTTTGGATATTTTACTTCTGGTCTGATCACAGCTATACTTCCACGACGACTTAATACGAACGAACTCTGATTTTCAACTGAATTAATTTTAGTTCTGTCCTCGACTGAAATCCGTCACCAACTGAATTCTCCTTACATCTCTGTGTGCGCTATTCCTTCTTCCAACCCAGACAACAATACTCTCCTTCATTGTCGCTTGTAGTGTTCTGTACCGCCGTCAATAATGTTTCTCCAACAATTTAGATTATCAATTACAGTATATATGTATATATATATATATATATATATATATATATATATATATATGACCATTTTAATTAATTCCTCCTTTCACCTTAGCTAAAATATCTCTTATTGAAGTTATGATTATTTGAAGGGAATTATATTATTACGTTGAGACCTTCATAATTTAATATATCAAGAATTGTGAGCATAACAGGTTTTCATGTTTTAGAAAATACATAACACAAATAATGCGTTTGTCGGCTTTCTGCAAGTGAATCCAACTCCAAATGGATTGAAGGGACTTGTCGAAATTTTCGAAATCTATACCTAAATAAATATTACTTTAATTAACTCGGCTGGTAATCGAATGAAACGAATTCATTTGGCGAAAATATGTTAAAAGGCTGTCAAGAATCGCGACCTAATTCATGGAGATGACAAAAACACCAAGAGATGGAATTTGTAAAAGGGAACTCGATGATAATATATTTCCGAAAGTATTTTTAATAAGATTAAAATTGGCTTCTTTTCATGAATAATAATTTTAAAAAAATTAATTAGCCATTAAAGTCAGAAAAATTGGAGAATTAACTGGATAAATATGCTGTTAAATTTGCATATTAAAACTTATTTCTTTATCTTAAATATGTTTGTTTTGGAATCTATGAACTGAATTTTTTGAACCCATATTACTAAGAATTTTTCCTATTTTTCTATTATTAATTTATATTTATTACCTGACGAGATACCTATGTTGTGCTCTTAATTCAATTGTAGATGTAAGTCTGGAGTTTAACACTATATTAATATCAAAATTTTCTGACTTTATTGACTAATTTATTTATTTGTATTAAACTTATTGTCATATGAATTAGATTGGACAACAAAGCACCGAAATATGGTAACGATAAAATCATTAATTATATTATTCTTTATCATATTTTTGGGGTTGGCACTGAGATTGATTAAGGATTTCGTTAATATATTTTTATATATAAAATCAATACAATAGTGGTTGGTAAATAAAATAATTTTAGCAACATTAATATTTTGAAAATTGAATATGGATTTTTACTTTTAAAATAAAATTTTAACATGTTTTCAGATGTCATTTGCCTTTAGTGGACCTTTTTTTATCTATTGTAAATTTAAGAGGTTTATTCTTTAACAATTTCGTATTATTTAACGAAATTATATATATTTTTTATAATATACAATTAAACTCTTGTGGAAGATAAATGGACCTTGACAATGCGTGTTATTGAAATATTCCTCTCCTATACCAATGAGGTCTAGAAATTAGAAAATAAATTATTGTAGAGGAAACGTTTGATTTATACTGGTTATATAACAACTTAATTCTTCATTCTGAAATTTGTAAAAAGATTGTTTAATAAAAATTTAAAAATTTTAGTTTTTAAGTTTAAAATTTGGCCTAAAATACGAATATTATCACAGGTTATGGAAATATTTCTAGAGAAATTTTAGAATCTCGAATCCATTAATGCCACATTTAGAATTAAGTAAAATAAGAGACAAAACACGATATAAAAAGGATTGTTGGTTGAATATATTTGAGGAACTGTGAATTTTTGAACGGGATACCATTTACAAATTTTATTAGGAGTCTCCTTCGTTGAGTGGTGAGTGTTGTATTCCTTCTTTGATGTAAGACCGGAGGCTAGTGAGGATTGAGAGTTAACTCGTAGGAGACGACGCGTTTATCTGGCCCTTTTGCTCCCCGCTGCGAAGCTAAGTTGAAGCACGTGGGTTGTTATCGCACAGTAGCTGGAACCAAGTGCCCTCTGTAATTGTCTTTTGGCCAGCTTTCTCCCAGATCCATCGTCTCTGCCTGGCGTTACGTGCGTTCGGAGCAGCATAATTAGTCGTATTGCTTGCTTGCTTGCTTTCCGTTCTTATCGTTACGGCAGCTTTCTCCACAGAGCCTCGGAATACTTGACGAAAGTTTCCGGTTCTGGGTCCAGATCGAATCTGGCCATCTTAATACACGCATACGCGTATTTATGCGTCGATAGAGAGCGAGCTCCTTGGAGCATGACTGCGATTAAATAGCTTACCGCCATTCCTTCAGCTAATTTCCCCTCCGAGCAAATCCAGGAATTGCAAAAGATAAGCGCGGCTTGATATTATAAGAGAAAACGCGAAAGTTTGATCCTCAATGTGCCATTTCGTTTTACATTTGTTGTCATCAGTTTGACCTTCACTAAGAAAATAATTGTCTAATTAAAATATATTATATGTTTGCTAAAAAAAATTACTGTAGTGATATATAACACGAAAGTGGGCAATAAGTTTAAAGCAAACAAGCGATACGATACGGGTAACAGTAAATAAAATAAAACACAAGGAATAATTGAAACGCGATAATCGAGTCTTTCTCGTCTGTAACTAGAAACTGGTCATTTTAACAGTAATGTAAGAATATTTTGAATAAATGAAATTAAGTTTGGAAGCTTAACTAGTCCCCTTAGGAGCAGTCTTTGTCACAATTTTTCATTTATTTATTTCTGATGGCAGGATGCTTGGGAAATAATTTTCAACTGTGGAAATATTCTATAAAGCTAAAAAATCTATAATCATCTTTTCAATACGAATAACTTTTTTATTATTCCTTTGGAACAACGTTTAATAAAAAATCAAGTAATGATGTGTATAAAATATAAATGCAGGCATTTAAAAAACTACCTACAATTAGGCTTCAACGTGTTCACTATAATATCAAAATGGTGCTTTTCGGGAAATATTTTTAACTAGATGTGACAGTTGATAAACTATAAGACTGCTTGAGAATTAATTCAAAGAAGTTACTTATTATTAAAAAATTTGTAATTAAGAGTTACTAACAAATTTGGTATAATTTTTAACAAAAAATATAAGTAATTTGAAACATAAAAATTATTTCAGTCCATTGCACAAAAGGAGTAGTTTTTACTAGATGAAAAATAGTCTACAACAAACTTCATGCATGTATTATGCAATTAAGATATTTTAATACAATTATTTTATGTACTTCTTAATACTGTGTCAAAGAGTTCTCTCGAAATTTTTCTATAATAATCTGTTAATATATTTTTATTATATTATGTCTTAGAATTCATTTTTATCTTCATATACCACAGCGAATAATTAGCATAAACTATTACTTATTACAATGTCATGTAATAATTAATAACTATTAGCTTTGATATATTACAGACATTATATATGCAGTGTGTGTAAAACAGATCGCACCCCCCCCCCCCCCCACGCCCCAACCCAGCGAAAAATTTATTTCGAAAAAATACATATTGGTTTAATATTTGCTAAAACTTGTCGATATATTTTCTTCAGAGCTATTCACGTGGTGGATTGTAACTATGAAACCGTACTTTATGTTGCAGTTTCAGATTGTACATTAAGAAAAAAACAATTTTTTTGAGTGCTATTCGATTGTGCTGCGTCTAAACCACGCTACGTCTCTCGACGACGAAATCGTAAGTTCAAATCCCAATTTTTCATTTAAGACCAAGATGTTTCAGAAGTAATAAACAAAGATAACCTTAAATAATGATTTAAAATTTATGCCTACATAATACCAATATTTTTTTTTCCATTTATTTCTCATAATGTTCCCTTTATTTGAGGTTCATATCCCTGTTTGACTACAGCGTCATCTTAAACATCAAAATACCTTTTGATTTCAGAAACAAAGTTGATCCCGATATTCAGGAGGATGTCGTATACAATCCTATACCTTACAAAAAATATTCAACATGTGATTTCCAATTTCGAAGTGTTTTTTTTTAAAACTCTGCAATATGATAGTTCGGATTTTATCTTTTTATTATAATACCTAGGCACTTTTTGATTCTTTCCACGTCCTTGAAGCCCTTGCTTCTCCTAAGAACCTTTGGAAAATATATCCAACTTCTTCTGATATAATTTAACCTTTGAACCGTCTTTAGCCAGTTTATGAGTACTTTCGCGGTTCATCAACAATAAAACATGGACTTAATTTCACCGATATTTTAATTAGAGTTCGTGAAATAGTTGTTTGTGAAATGTTTCACTTATGCCTGGCACACAGCCGGTCCAGTTGAACAGTAATTTGTGAATCACGCATTTGAGGCTTTAAATGTGGCTGTTCACTCTAGCGGAAACTTCCATCACAATTCGTATAATGTGGTCTGATTGCGATGCAATTCTACCAACCAGATGCGTGCATCCCACGAGCACAGCCACGGAGATTATTCGGCAATCTGTGTAACTTGACTTGGCCTCGCTGATGCCTGGAAGACGTGGAGGTCCGGGACAATCGAGGCAGGTCCTTCTGGATAATTTACTCGCGGTTGTCGCTGGACCGAGTAAACACGGCTGGGCACGAGCGTGATTTATGAGCGGCGTTTATTTCCCGGTCCTCGCGGATAATGATGATGAATACGACGATATCGGGGCCCCGGTAATGAAGACGTAGCCCTAAGTGATAGCGCACCAGCATAATGGATTAGAAACCGAGCCTATAAATCTGTAACATCTCTGTTAGTTCGTGGTGCGGTATAAATCACTGTTATCCGCGCTTCTTTGCGCGCTCATAATGGCTGCAATTTGTCCATCAATCACGGCCGGCCGGCTCTGCACTTAGCTGGTCACGGACACCCACTCGCTCTCTGTGTGGTAAACATCGTCAGACTGCGAACATTCACGTACACAATGTTATTTTCCAAAGTAGAGCGATATTTAAAATGTCAAAGTTTTGCTGCCTTACGACTTCTATGGACCACCAAGCATGGACGAAGCAAAGACAACAACGAAAATCAGTCTGAGACAATATGTTTACAGACAATAAGCTTATTAATTATTGACAGTGGAATTAAATTGCTGAAAACGTGAAAGTGGTCTTTTGGGAAGTCAGAAATCTGGAAGCTTTCGAAATGTGATGCTACATGAAAACGTTACAGTATCAAAACCCTGATAAAGTATGCAACCGGGAAGTTCTGGAGGACACTAACATGGTCAAAACTACTCAGTCATCAAGGTTTAGTAATCTGGAAAATACGGCACTGCTCACAATTAATTACGATTGTCGTATTTACAGGCTGACTAGTCGTATAAAGACGCAAAATTGTTATCTGATGATGAAGAGTGATTGCAAAATTATTTCTTGAACTTATGACAGCTGTAATAACTAAGATAGATCAGGGAAAAATGTACACTGGTTACGTGTTTCGTCGATTCACATGTCAATGGTAAATTAAATTATAAAATATAACACGTCAGTGTTAAAAGTGTACTAATTAAATAGAAAAATTACAGACAAAAGTAAGTGATAAAATAAATTTCACACAGCGTTTCTACAATTCTTGTTGCTTTCATCAGGTGATTCAATAAATGCAAAATCCGTAAGAACGGCACAACCGCACAAACCAGTTGACGAAGTCTGATTTCTTCGGTGTGTCGTTCTTACGGCTTTTGCAATTATTGAATCACCAGACGAAAGATACAAGGATTGCGTGATATTTAATTGAGCACTTATTTCTGTCTGTAATTTGGCTATTTATTTTTCAGAACGTTAAATTAATTATGTTGCTTGTCACTGAATGTAAATGGTTATTTAGAAGACAAGGCAACACACGCACAAGCAAACGTTCACCAGAAGAAAGGGGGAGGGAAAAAACGGACAATGTGTCAGGATTTCTGCTTCCAGCTGTCAGCCGGAAAATTAGACTTGAATGGGCGGGGTAATAAATTAGTAATAATATGTGGGACGAAGGTGATGTATGTCATGTCTCGACGATGAATTGCAGGCATTTACGTGGACAGGTTTACAAGAAATTTCTAGCCGGATAAAAAAAAAAATGTTTCAGGGTGAAGGCTAAGAATATGGTTGAATTCTGGTCAACATAATTTATTACGAGTAATGAGAAGTATTTTACATAATTCATAATAAAAAAAATTATTTTCGATATCAAGGTCTTTTTGAAAATTTGTAAATATTATGGAACCGCAATATTTTGATACAATGAAGTAGCTTTCTATTTGGCTGCATAACATTCCATACATTATAATTAATAATCCAGTATTTATCTTCAGACAGTCTCATAAGATTGTTCTGAGAATTAAGCTCACTATTCAATATTATATTAAAATCCGACCTCGTTTCATATTTCACTCGAATTGTCTATAGATTTCATCACGCGTCTTACAAATCATATAGAAGTATTCTTCCTTCGAGAACGTCGTGCGGGTGTTTACTATTTTTCATCCACTTCAGTTTGCTTCGAAGCTCTATTCTAAATAAGGATCTCTTTTATCTACTCCGTTTCCCTGAAAATATTTTACTATCCTTCAGCAACATCACATTTCATAGCATTCAATAATTTTTTCCCTTTTGTGTGAGTATCCATTTTTACAATCCAAACACTTTACAAGGATCAGGATATTAGCAACAATTTTTTCTCCGATAAATATAAACTATTGTTTATTTTTATCATCATTTCTTCGTTGCACTAAGCGTCATTCCTCAGTAGATTCCCCAATATATTAATCCTCGGCGTTATACACATAATAATTTAAATATATAATTTTATATATATATATATATATATATATATATATATATATATATATGGTCGTCCTTTCAAAAGATCGCATTATGTTAATATTTTTAAAATTATAACTGCAATTTTTTTCTAATTTGTAACGTGAACTTAAAATTTTTGGCATAGTTTCGTCTCCATAAAATCAATTACAAAAATCGTATAATCAATCAATTTAATGTATACATTACATTCTGTTATTATGAAACCGGTTTTTGTACTTGAATTTAAATGAGGTAAGGCGGTTAGTTTCCCATGGTTCACGCGACTGGTGATTCTTTATCCCTTTTTACAACATATAAATAATGCAATTAATTCAGTTTAATATCGATTTTTAAGTATCAATTATTAACCACAAAAAATAATCAGTGTGCTGTGGATTTCCGACTTCAAAGTCCTCAACCACATTTTCCAACTAGCAATATGTAAACGTGTTGAATGGTCTCATTCGAATTACCTTAATGTTCATTATTTGATAATGTAATACTAACATATTCAAGTCTTCGATATAAACACACCATCGATGTTAAACTTCAAATGATAGAAATGGAGGATCTGAAAACGTTGAGTACTGGTTCGGGTAAAAGCGGTCAAACTTGAGCAGGAGACGACTGAGACTGGTTTATAAGTGTTAAGCACATGCAGTCGTAACGGCCAAGACAGTTCATTAGTCGATTGACCACGTACGCAGCGGAAACTGAGCGGCTTTAATAACCGCATCCGCCAAGGCGCACCTGTTCAGCCGGGGTTCGCTCATTCATTCATAGGTGCAGTCCCTCTGCTGCTGAGAAGAGCAGAGGATCTTGAAGTGAAGGAGTGAGAGAGAGGAGAGGAGAGAGCGACGGAGCGTAACGCCACCGTGTCCAAGTTGCACTTCCTCTGCTGCATCATCCGCGCTAATGAAGCGGCCCTATTCTCGCCTCTTGATACTCCAATAACCCATATTCCACAAACTCAATAATCGCTTCGTTAGTGCTCAATCAGGTAGACGAAATCGAGGCGCTAATCGAAAAATTTGCACAGTTACACCTTAGTGTTTAAAATGATACAATTGATGAAATAATACCTCTAGTATACCTGGAGGGAAATAAGTACTCGCGTCAAAATACGATGCTCAAGCGTCGACTGGCCTATTATTTTAGTGGGAGTTGGCCGGAGCTCACTTTAACACGAACCTTTGTCACGGCAACTTGATAGAGTAAAAAATATTCTTAAAACATTGATTCAAGGAAATATTTTCATTTCAGGATACGTTACACGTGAAAATAAAAATCCGCAAAAGTTAACAGATATGAGCAGGGTATCTGTACGAATATAATGAATGCTTTTAAGAATGATAGTAGCGTTACACCAGCTTGTCTCGAAGAGCAGTTCACCCATCGAGAAATTACACCTCTCAATCGTTGTCCCTTCTTCTGTACACTTCCTATATGTCACGGCCTAAAAGAGGTAGAATAATTAAAGCAATTTTAGTGTGTGAATGTAAATAAGTGTCGTTTTGTGAAGTCATCTCACACTACTACACCGAGACTCGGAAACCAACGTGGCAGAATAATATTTTATAGTTTCCTTTCACATCATCTAAAATTAATATTTTTACGTTTTCTTTTATGACACTCACTTAGGAAATTCACGAGACGACGTCGGGTTTCATGTGGCGATGCCTGGAAAAAAATAAAGTATGCACTTGAAGTTGAATCGTCAAATCAATTAAAGTTTAAAATGAAAAATTTACGGCTGATTGAAAATAATGAATGAGAAAGATAGCCAATTCAGACAAAGTAAGTGGTAATATAAATACTAAACAACGTTTCTGGGATCCTTGTCCATTTCTTCAGGTGCCAAGAAGAGCCTAGAGAGACACAACTGCACTGGTCAGTTGACAAAACTCAAAAGCGACGAAATTGCAACGACAATGGGAGAGCCGAGGGGTTAGCCTAACAATAAGGGAGCAACGACAATGTAAAAACTGAAGGTTTTGCGTAATAATAAGGGATTATAGCAATTATTGAGTTTCATTGTGTCTGTTTGTACATTAATAGCTGTGATGGACTTTTTTTGTCTGAATTGGTTATCTTTCTTATTCAATTAAAACTTCATAAACAGTTCTATAGTCGAGATGATATACTTATCGGAATTACTGAAAAACTTTATTTATGACAAGAAATAGTGGAAACTTTAATCTTTATGAAAAGATGTCTTCAAGATCGCTACATATCTACACAGGACATCTTTCCGGGAGATGAAAAGTCCTGACCGCGACGATGTGAAGATTTGAAGGACTCGAGAATATTGTACGAAGGACGTCATAAAAGGATGTCCTCAAGGTTTAGTTGTAGGCCAGATAACTCTTGCCTCAACAGCAACGCACACAATGAAGTAAAATTATTTATTCTATGTGCATTCTAATTTTTTACGTTTTTCTTAAGTCCCTTTGGCAACATTTAATAAGTTTCCGTTCAAATTCTAATGAATGTACCTTCAGCAACTACACTCGTATCTTTGTGGAGTTCTTGTAGCAGTTGCGCCGCATGCGCAACACGCGTCTTGGCTTAATATATTTCATGTTTACACAGAGATCGTACGCACCAGGCGTGAAACTCCTTCATTCATGGTCTTATTTGCACAATGGTTTCCTAAATTCAGACGCATTAATGAAGTAGCACGCTGTGGAGGAAGATCGTGGTAGTCGGCCGGAAAGAGGCAGATACGCCATCTAGCCTTCCAGCTCAGCGGTCATATGGTAATTACCAAGGTCCGGCGTAATTGCAGGAAGCCGTAGCCATGGAAACAAACGAGGAAGCCTTGCCGGCCCTGTTGCCACTTTTGTGCTGTCGCGAAAATTGTCGTCCTAAAACAAGGCAATTAGCCGCAAGTACTGTGGCGCAGTACTGCAACGTGAGTGTAGAGACTTCACCAGGGAAAATGAAATAAAAATATAAATACCGAAAATATTCGACTTTAAAATTGAAGGATGCGTTAATTAATTTATAAATTATGTTTATGGTGTTTAATTCATGCAGAAAAAAATTACAAATCGGCTAACAATTTAGCCAATTAAGCCATATCGGTAAGAAAATATTTTCCAAATTAATTAAAGGCGTATAATTGAGATAGGTGAAATATTCTAAATTAACAGTTATTGAATTCCTCAATGTATTTAAAACTTTGCAAATTTTATTCCTACGTCTATTATAATTTTCTTCCGTAACTAGATCTGTCATTTGACAACTCCAATCTATCACAAAAGACTTCACGTTATTACAAATGTACATGCTTCCCATCCATATACTTGAGCTATGATTTTCTAAATAAATATCTGACACCTTTTTCTGCTTAGTTAGGAATGTCTGGAAGTGCCCAAATAAATGTGGCGCCACTAATTTATTCTGCTAATGGCAAGGATATTTATATAGATATATAATATTTAGGATATTAAATAACATTTGAAGTGGATAAAGATATCACAAATAAAATATACAATTTTAAGAGGATATGTGGGACAATAAGAAGAACGTTAAAAGGTAAAACCAAAAAAAAACACAAATTACATTTCATAAGCTGATGGCAGTTCCTGCATTGTTGTCAGAATGCTGGGTAACAAAACATAATGAGCTCAAACAAACAGAGGCAGCTGAAATGAAAAGGAAGAAAAAAATAAGGAGTAACTAAGTATTCAGGCGATCACAGATAAGTTATCAGGGTATAAAGAAAGATGGAGAGAGCATGTATTGCGAATGCCTAGAGACAGATTTCCAAAACAAGTGCTGGAATATAAACCATTAGGCAAAAGTAGTGCTGGAAGAACAAGGTTGAGATGGTGAGGTGAAGCCGGAACAGGTTAAAAGCCTAATCCTGGAAAGAAGAAGAAGAATGACAAGGAACAAACCGCGATTCCATTCAGGACTGTGACAAAATCGATTTTTTTCTGCATCAACTGGGATTCCATAGAAATTTCTTGTCAGAAATAGAAAATTAACACGGAGTAAATTCATAAATAACATTCTGAAGTTCGTTTGGAAGGTAAATACGTAAGGGTGACAAAAAGAAAGAATTAGAAAGTAGGGATTGAGGGAAGTACCACTAGAAAAAAAGAAGATAGAGAGCGTAGAAAACCCATTTAATGGGCGTTCAAGAAAAAACAGTATTATATTAGGTTATTTTCATTGAGAGTATGAGATAAACATTCTAGAGTTCAAGTAAATCTATGTTGAAAAATTAGTCCTGGAAATAATATACGTCTTCCTCTTATCAAGCGCTTATTTCATGACCACAGTCATCTGAACTACGTTTTTTGTGCACCAAATTTGTTTATAAGTAACGTAAGCGATGTCTCCATTCTTCGGAGGAGAAATTTGACCCAGAAACGATTAGGACGAATTAGTTTGAATACTGCGCAGATCCGTTATCCGGGAGTGTCGGCCTCCGTATTTCAAAGTAAGACCTGTAGCAAAAATGTCTGACGTCGGGGGATTTTAGAAATAAATTATTATAATTATAATCGGGGTTATATATAAACAGCGACGTTGCGACGGCAAATACTGCAAATAGGTGCATTTATGGAGATAACCCGGGTGGATGCCCCGAGAAGCCTTTATTTACAGGAAGAACCATCGATCTTTAATTTTTTGTAGTGTTCGGTAATGTATAATAATATAAAAGACTACTAAGGAAGCGTTATGAAGTGTTGAATTTACAGGTGGAGAATTCTAATTGTATATACGCGATCCATACGAAGATAAAAGTGAAAGCTAGGTCTGACGGAGCTGCTGGAAAGGCTCTCCACACGTGATCTTGAGGATCAATGGGATATTTATTGATACGGTCGGAGGTTGAAGACAAGAAGTGTGCAAACCACATCCTGCAGATGCGCAGGTCCGTCCGCTGATGCGTGGCAGAACGCCATTGCTACTTTAAACACGGTTATTTCTCGCCCTGCCGACACGAAAGCAAACACCACCGAGGTGAGGGGGTTAAGCGACCTATAATTTCCAGCAGTTTGCGTAACCTACAATTTTAATCTCCGGGAAAACCCAGTTCTGTGTGTGAATGTTAATTTTATGGAGTTTTCGTGGCACCTGCCCCATCGTCGCCGCACATCACGGATTCAAGTCCTGAATTGGCTCCTGGATCCCGACCCACCGCGCCAACGCTATCAAATATCGTATTGGATATCAACGATTATTTTTAGGCAATCAGTTCATTACACTTACCTATCTCACGTTTGTAATTTGTTAGTCTACAAACAAGTGTTAAAAATCACAAATATATATTTTGTTTTCTTCAAGATCTGCGCAGAGAGTAATTTGCCGGAACGTAGCTGGTCAAATATCATTACGGTAAAAGCATAATAAGACTAAGATATCTGACAATATGGAGCCTGCCGTAATGTATTATTGAGAAGAGCGGTGATTCGAGGACTTTGCGTGGTGAAGGTCCTGTATCGCACGCGAACTTGACAGACGGAAGTGCGTTACGCAAGCAGCGTGGGCCACCAGAGCGTCCGAGGCTCCCAGAAGCCCGTCCACCCCCTTTCCGGTCCGTGGTCAGCCATTCACGGAGTCCTGTGGGAATGAATGGATCCTTACGGTCGCGTGCTGCTCACTGTGTCCTCAGCTCTAATTACATCTCCAAGTCAACTTTCAAACAAAGTCCAAGAGGAAAACATTTTCCTGGTTTGCTCAGGATATCTGACGTCACTTCCGCCACTCATATTGTCACATGATCATTTGGCAATCGTCCGTTTTCGTTGTTTATCATTTTCTTTGGCACTGAAAGCAACAGTCTTGATTTGATTAGTCCTCGTATGAGGAAATAGGACACGTCAATACATTAAATTACAATATAAGAATTGAATGCTACAATTCTAAATAATTAGAAGCTAACATAAAAATACTAAAATTCGCGAACACAAATTTACGTGTCCAGCATAAGTAAAAAAATATGATTAATAACAAAAATTATAATTCTTTAACTATACTAAGTGTATAATATAATATTTACAGTTCTAATAAAAATATTGAATATATACTATTAAATAATTATTGATTACAGAATGAACTATCAAACAATATAGTATTTACACATCACAGAAAAATAAACACAAAACTCGACACAAGCATACTTGGAGGAAACACAAGAGTCTTCAAGAAAGAGAGCGACGAGGAATCTGAAAACTCCAGGCCCCTCATACATGAAACAAAGAAACAAAAAAGCAGAAAATACCAAAAGAGAATAAGCAAGTTATGAAATAAGTGGTTTTATTAGCAACACATTCAATACTTTAGCAGTTTATAAAAAAAATTATTATTAGGGGACCGATCACTAAAGTCCTGTACTGAGTAAAACACCGGCGCCTTTCAGTAGAATATTTTTACATTGAATTCCAAAACTCTTGTAGTTATTATTGTTCTTAACATCTGGAGGAAGACTATTGTATAAAACTATCCCTGAATGGTGAATACTTCTCTGGTAGAAGAGCAAAGATCTTAGATCAGAGCAATTTCTAGTTTCGTAATCGTGAGACTCGCCATTCCTTTCAAAAAGATTCAAGTTCCGCTTAACAAACATTAAAATATCGGGAATAAACACGCTGGAAAAAGTTAATATTCGCAGTCTTTTGAAAAACGGTTTACAACTGGATTTATTATCTGTATTAGAAAGTATTCTGCTGGCACGCCTTTTCAACTTGAATATTTCAATGCTTCTGGAGCAATTGCCCCAATTCGCAATGCCATTAACACATAAGGGAATGAAAACACCATTTTCGTTGAGTTTATGTCAACATGCTGCTTTAATGTTCTGAGACAATAACAAAGTCACATTCGTGATTCAGCGTCTTCATCAACACTTTCAATGAGATCATTAATAAAATATTTTAAATATATAGTTCAAACCGAAATGTAACAGAGCCTTGGTGTCTGAAAACTGTTCGAACGCTATCCAACTTGAATAGAAGATTTTTCTTATTATCTCAAAATCTATTTGCAAGGTTCCATAGTTTATAAGACGCTGATAACTTAAAATTGACTTTCAGAGGAAATAAAATGAAATAAAATTCCATTCGTTTAATCATATAATTAAGATTAAATTTGGACGTCATATAAAATAAATTCTCTTTTTTCTCATAAAATATTGGGGGGGGGGGGTGGAACTGCCTTCATCGTCGTCGTTAAAAGTGTGGTAAAATTTTTGTAAGTTTAAAAATCAAGTCCACAGACCGAAAAATCAGTCGTGTGTCAAAAACTATTTAAGGTAAAAACCTCATATATTTTTATTAAGATAGTGTTTGTAGTTCTGTAATGAGGTCCACGTATCTATTTTACTATTAGATATCACTAGTATCTAAGAATAATTCCAGTCAAGCGTGGCGAATACTTACTTGTGTAAGGAACGTAATAAATTTCGTCATACACCTTACGCTTGGTATGTGGCTATTATTTAGTAAAGTGATTCAATTTTTAGAGTCGAAATATATAGTATCCCTGTTTTAATAGGATAATAATCTCATCGAATAAACGTCACAGTGACCATTTGTTACGAGTTTCATGTATTCGTAACACACGTAGCTAGGGAAGTTGCCATACCTTGCATACGCCTTGCCCAGAGACAATTTCTGCAAGTGGAAAAGTCTTGAGATTTTTTCACGCAGTATCTTTTGGAGGTGAGGATGAAGCTGGGCTACTTGACGGCTGGTAGTGATGCGTGTGGGAACTGGAAGGTGGCTCTGCATATTAAGCAAGGTGTGGCCTCCGTGCCAATGTCTGCTGCTCGTCTTAATCGTATTCAAGAAAGACTCTCGAGGCTTCCCATTTTGTTCCGATAGCGGCTCCATGGGTGTCCTCGCTGTAATAGGATGAAACACTCTCTCGGTAAAATGCGGATTAGGGAGTCAATGAATCGAAGTTCATACTTAATCTAATATTTTTCAGGGCGTTTAAAGTGAGTCGGATTCAGTTTAACAGAATACGAAAATTTGAATTATTACGTATTTTTGTGGTGCAACATGGCTCAATCAATAATTATTATTGTTTTATATTAATATACCTCACATTATAAGAAAGGAACCCACATCGCAGAAATATTTTCATAAATACTTGTAATACATAAAAAAATGGGGACAAAAGCAGGAGGTTAAACACTCCAAGACAGTTCGAGAATTTTGTAGGGTGCACGTGGTTTTGCCGACGTTGTGGAATACATTTTTCTATTTTATCGAATTAAATATAACGGTTTATTCTTCTAATACATTATTCACCTCGAGTAGTAATTAAAGATTGTTTCGTTTCAATAAGTTGTTTAAATTTTGTAATCCCTTAGGTTACCGTCTTCAGTCTAAAAATAATTTGATTTACAATTTTTTCCATGTATCTGGCAATAGCTTTTGTCAATTTTACATAAATAAAAAAATAGATAAATGATGACATATTATTGGTCCAAAGATTGCTTTAATATTACTTAAGTTCTGCAAATATTTTACACTGCATTAAAAAGGTGAGTTTCTACAAAGGCACTGTCAAAATCAGTTTCTGGAATATAATTCATATGAGAAAATGGATAAGGATCCCAGAAACGTTGTGTGGTATTTATATTATCACTTTTTTGTCTGAATTAGCTACCTTTCTTATTCATTATTTTCAATCAAACGTAAATTTTTTCATTTTAATAATTCATGTTTATTAATATACTTGGAAAAGGAGTATATTGATGTAAATAGAATGATCTATAGGTAGTATTTAATTATTGAAATAATTTAGAGTGAAAATAATTATATTACTGATTTAATACTGAAAAAAGGTAATTTCAATCATTTTAGACTGATAATAAATTAAGACATTTTTTCATCTTATTATACGTGATTCTTAAGAAAATTAAGTTAATACTTAATGAGAAATAGGTCCAGAACAATGTAAAATTTAGCTTTGCTTCTCATCAGGATATAATTAATTTGAATTTATTCTATACTACTGTATAGTTTAAAATTGTACTTTTAATGTAAATATGAATTATATGAATGTAAATAACCGATATTACACTGGAATCTGTAAATATTTTCAATTTTTGATCCATTTTACTCACTGTTAATGTATACAACTGAAATTTATATGCACATCCCTTCAGTGACTTAGTCTTTAAACACTCTAGTTTTTCCGTCGAGTAGTGCTATAACAATTTCCCGTAAACACTATTTGCATAATTAAGGTCACTTGTAATACAACGTTCCCTTCTTTCTAAAAAGTAACGCCAGTTAATATATTCATTACACAGAACATATCTTAAGAAATAAAATGTCGTGACTGCAACATTAGCCATATGAATATTTTAATGGCGCTCATAGTAATAACCTTCCTTCCGTGACCGGTTTTTTACGGGTAGGACAGCTTAAAGAAACTAAAATGTTTCGTTTATCATTACTGCAAACGCGTAACATGAGCAGCTCAAATGTTAATATACGTTTTAACGACTTCAGATGAAATTGAGCTACTGCTGAGATATATAATTATGATGGTACGTAACTTTAAATTATTAACTTCAGTATTCCCCGCCGGAGAAATATTATGGTTAGCATTCAGTATTTTCCTTCAGTGAGATGTTATATTTAATTCATTTACAACCAGTTACAAGTTTGAAACATCACAGTAATCTTACCCATTTCTTCTCATTCGTTTACTTCAGTGTGACTGGAGAATTTTCCAACTATATTAATATTCATTAATGGATTTCGTTCCAGTACGTAGTTCAAAATAATAGTTGAAATATAATAAATAAGGAAAAAATATATTTTTATTTCATCCTACTGTCAGTCGTTCCCAAACACCTCAAGCCACATTTTTTCTTGTACTCCCTTATTAAAAATTTCTACATCACAAATTTGTCCAAATATTAAAAGAATATAAAATATCCATCATTTACAGATCCACTAATGCCAATTCATACTTGATTAAAAACCACAAGGACCCACACCTACAGCAAACATTGTGTAGTTTACAAAATCTCTTGCTCTAATTGTAATTCCTGCTACATAGAGCAAACAAAACGTTCCCTTAATACCCGCATGAAGGAACATATGTCAAATATCAAACTTCTGTAGTATCCAAACATATAACCAATTCTAAATATACAATTGATTGGCAAACTGCTAAGATTTTAGACATTGACACCAGAGACAATTCCAGACTCATTTCAGAGATGCTTCACATTAAATCCAACATCACTGAAATTAATGTACAAACAGACACTATGAAAGTCAATAATTGCTATGATCCCTTTTTATTACGCTAAACCTTCTGTTTCCCATTGTCGTTGCCCCCTTATTGTTAGGCCAACCCTTCGGCTCTCCCAAAGTCGTTACGTTTTCGTCGCTTTTGAGTTTTGTCAACTGACCAGTGCAGTTGTGTTTCTCTAGGCTCGTCTTAGCACCTGACGAAAGGTACAAGGATCCCAGAAACGTTGTGTGGTATTTATATAACCCTTTTTTGTCTGTATTGGCTATCTTTCTTATTCAAATAAATATTAATAACATAAAATGCAATATTGTATCCTGACTTCCTAAGATCTGTACAGTAAAAACCAAGTAGCTTTACTGAAAAAATTTCATATAAATACAGATAAACTTTTGCGGTGTTTAAGGCTCAATGATTCCAATGAAATTGTGATGGAATTACATTGCTGATTATAGAAAAGAGTAGTGAAAGGGAGACATTCTATTAAAAGCAATAAAATATTTATTTTTTGATATAATTAATATTCACAATGATGTGATATGGAAAATGAGTCTAGTGTATTTTTCATGTGATCATATTTAGTGAATTTCTGTCGCTGTAATTAATTAGTTAGCAAATATTTAGTTGCACAGAGTCAGACGATTCCTATTTTTTCTTAAGAGGTCTAACAGAGAATAAATGAATCTATCGGTGTCCATTAAATTGACTTACGTTCAAAATCAGGAAACCTAATTATTTTTGGTAGATCAAACAAAAAATAAAAATATAATTTCCTTAAATTGGACGATAAATGGCTGGAAAAATTTATGGAAGGGAGAATAATATCAGGAAAAATTAAGTAGAAATATGAAAATAATCGGGAAAACTAAAATAATAAATTTAAAATATTAATGAATGTTTTAAAATTTGAGGATAGGATCTTTTTGAGAAACATGTATTTAATAATGGTTTTACCCTCTATTTTGTACATTTTAATATGAGTGTGGTTATTTGATTTCAGTTTTATTTTTGTAACTCTGTGTATATTAACTCATGATTATAATATTATAAATTGGATTTTATTTTGAAATAATTCAATAAAGTATTTAAAACAAGTTTCTAGCAGCCTAAAATAAATTTTGATTTTGAATAACACAGTACATTACCGAGATAAATTTTACGTAAAATAATTGGAAGAGCACGGTAGCAAAGTTTAGTCGGTAATTTGCAATTACGCGTGATAAGAAGAGGCCACGTGCGAGGCTAGATAATTGTGCTGATTGCAAGAGGCGGCCGTCCATTGGTGCGTGAAATAGTTTCTCCTCTCCGAAGTGCCAACTGGCAACTACGCTCCTTGCAATTGGCTCCTCTGTTAACGAGTTTAATCGCACGCAAACGAAATTTCAAAGACGCCGAGCTATTTCGTCAAACGGTGCTGAAACGTTCTTCCGCGTTCCAATTAAGCTCATCGTAAATGCAAGGTGAAGTGAAAACTCTCACTGCAAAATTTGCACCCTCGCGGAAGGAACGAAGATGGTATCCAAATAAGATTTGATTTTGTACTGACACAATAAAATGATATTAAAGATAGGAGAAAGGAGACTTAAAGGACGAGAGAGAGTGAGAGAGAGACGGACAGACTAATTTAATAAATTTACACTTTAAGGCGTAGAATTATAAGGTCAGAAAATTTATAGAAAAAAAAGAGGAAAATTGTATGTAGCTCTGAATTTGTTATTTGATTTTCTGTAGCTGTTTCCCCTTAATAGGACAAACGTTTAATACACATTTAGATTTTTTTGGTCAGCTTTCGTTCATTAATTCTACAATCTATTGAACTATAATTTCCACGTTTTTACCTTGGTTATCAATGACTTAAAAACAGATAATTAACGGCGTCTCTGGAATAAACTAGGTTTAATAGAATATTTTTTGTAGAAGGTTCTGGACATTTGAGTGACTGATTACGTATTTTTCTGTTCAAAACGCTTTGTGATTTTGAGATTTATTTTCGTTAGATTCCTTCGTTATAGACAGTTCAAAATCTTTTCGAAATTAGGCCCTAACAAAATCATGAATAAGTAGATGATAGTCGAGAAGTAATTTAGAAATTTTCAATTAATATTTATTTACTTTTATGTTATCGGCTGTAATATGAACTGAATAACTACAATTATTCAGAAAACAAATGCCGGTCAAGGCACGACGAGCGGAAAGCTACGACCCCACAGCAAAACCCTCTCCCGCCATCGGAAGGCCGTGGGACAAGTACCAAATGCCCGACCTACCTGATGCAGATTTTTCTAGGGTTTTCCCTGCATGACTTTTAGGCGAATTGCCGGGTAGGATCCTTAAACCTTAGCCCGGGGGCCCTAGTTAACCCTTGGCTACCTTCCTCTACCCTTCACATCACCCATTTCAAATCCCTTTCCTATGCTATAAGAGGGGAGTTCCCGTAGCCTGTCTACACCTAAAAAAATGCTCCTAACAATGGGTTTCAATTAAGCTGATTGCAGGAATAAGTCGTAGAAAATACATAATATAATTAAATTAGTGAATAGAAAATACGAAACAGGTTTCCTCAATCAGTTCCAGTACGTATTATTTTACTAAAAGCTTCAAGCCGTAAAATTTAAAATTATTCAGTATAATAAATATGATTAAATGCATTTAAATGATAAAGATCCTATATAGCTCAGCCATTGCATTACGTAAAATATTTCTATTTTAATTCAGCGCATGATTTATTGATAATGCGTCTGTTCTAATTGTTTTTCTTCGGTGGGAAATACAAATACTTCGGGTCACACTTTTTTTCTTAGCTAGGACAATAAAGTGATTTACTTGAATGTTATAGCATGCAGCGAAACGAATCGCTTATTATTAGAGCTGCGGAAGCTCCGTTGAACACAGTAGATCACCCGTTTCGTTTAGCATCGGATGAGGAGGAGGAGGGTGGTTCAACGAACCGCGAATTCAGCACAAGACCTCTAAGCCAGCCAGCGCCTCGTCTGTTTAGCTGTGGCACCCCCTTCTTGTTACTGCCAAGAACCAACTCCATCACAAAAATCGTCAACAATTTCACTGATTCTCACAGGTTTTTGTCCGCTTTTCTTCCGTGGGAACTAACGGCCCGGCTCTGTTAAAAAGGAAAGCTCCACAATGAAGCATGCTTCCGCACATTTTGATCAATCCTAGCCGAGGAGCAGTCTAGCAGAAACGGAGACCTCGTTTTTACGAGCAAATCAATCCATTGGTTGCGCGGCATAACGTGTCGCAACGCCCTGACACGAAGCCACTCAACTCTCCAAAATAGGTCTACGTCAAATCACAATGGTGAAGTGACTCATCATGTCACCGACATCACGTGGCCACGGCGGGAATAGGACAACCGATAAAACTAAGAATTCCAGATGCAAAAGAAAATGACGCTTTATGCGACCAACGTCCAGATCTTCCAAATATCTGATCAGAATCCATTCTGTTAGGAGGTTAGATATTGCATGATTTAAAATACAGTGCCCCTATTGTGAGAAACTGGGAGTGCTTTAAAATAGTCTATAATACAATATGTATTGCTTGCGGGTTAGCGGTCGGGTAAGCTCGGGTTAGTTCGGAAGGCATCCTCCAATCTCGAATGATTTTATATTCTACACTAAAATGACAGTGCAAATAGACAAGATAAATAGTTACAAATGTGATGGATGCTCAAACGCTTATTGGATCTGCAAAAGGTCTGCTGATTCCCAGAACAGACTTAAAGCCTTCAGGGACTGAATTGAGAGGCGTATACTTGATTCTCGTAAACCCATCATTTGATCGGTCGACAAATAAATCATCTTTACCCGATGAGATTTTGTAGCTTTTGTAATTGGATACTGTATTTGACAGTTATTTATCAGAAAAAAATATGATATTGTTCAGTGACGTTGACTGACGTCATCCCACCATATTAGACCGGTGCTCACTTCCAAGTTCAGTTTTCAATAATGTTTGACTTGTAACAAGATTTCTTTGGTTGAAATACCAAACTTCGTAAATACTTAGTGACTGATTCTTGAATTGTCAACAGACGCTCTTTCCTGATTCTTGTTCTCAAACTCTCTTTATTTTAAAAATATCATCACATTACTATATGGCTTTTATATTTCTTCCATCGATACCCAACCTCTTTAATATATTATTATTATTAATCTGGTATTGGGCATTTTCCCGGTGGTACGCATATCTATAATACATAATAACATAATACAAAAATTACATATATACAAATATAGCTTACATAAAATTCTGTGGGTAACATAAACCAATTTGTCTTTGTAACGTTCGTTATTATTTATTTGAAAAATAAAATAAACAAGTTTCCCCCCCCCATTTCTTTTCACTGCACTTCACTTTTTTATTTGATATTTATATGTAAACCCGTTATTTACAAACTCGGAAAAGTATTTAATTCTATATTAATATTTAGCCGAGAAGTGATTTAACCTAAATATAAATGTACCTAGTTCCGTACATACTTTCGACAGATAGTGCATTAATTGAACAGCTATAAAATACATTGAATTTTATTGCATCAATCCAAACAAACATACCTGCGAATTTCTTTATAAATAAAATACTTAAATAAACTCCTTGAGTATTGCCGGATATAATTGTTCGTCAGTCTTCAGAGATTATGAACGATTAAATTGAAGAAATAAACACATAGTCTAAATATTGGCGTCACTAATATGGCACAAAAATTACCTTACATTTTCCGCAAGGATCGTAAAGTATTTCGTGTTTGTTTTTTATATTCATTCGATGTAGTATTTCAAGATAAAATTATACTTTTTATTCCATCAAAATATTTCTGCTTTATATCATTATAGAAAAAATGAACTATTTCCTTTGTCCGTCGCGTAGTAACGTCTCTATTGCGTGACGTCACTGTCTCTTGGGCGCAGTACTTTAATACAAAATTATCACGTTTTTCAATTATATTTCTTTCCACGTTTATCCTAGGGGCTTCTCACCCCCTACAGTCGTTTGAAGAATATGTGTACCAATTTTTGTTACAATCTGTCACCATGTTTAAATATGTATAGAGATTAACGTAAATACATTCATACGTACAAATATACATCCTTTTTGATTATATACATATAAAATTATGTGGGTAACATAAACTACTTTGTAACGTTTGTTATTATTTACCTGAAAAAAAAAGAAACAAGTTCCACCCACCCTTCTTTATTTTCTCTGCACTTCACATATTTATTTGATATTTATTTTCTTACAAATCACTTCACTTCGCTAACCAGATAGCGATTAATAAGAGTAATATATATATATATATATATATATATATAATACCCCATGATCATTGTCTACGTATATAAAGTGATCAGTGCTATTCGAAAAAGTCGTCAGTAATTCTGCAGGCAATGAATTGCAGGCACGAATTGATCTATTAACACATGAATATTTGCCAATGGCTGTCCGTTTCCCTTTTTCTTTAATTTTGAAGTTAAAATTGAATGTTCACATTGCTTTATAACATCTATGTTTATCTATGGATGTAATAATAAGAGCCTTAATATGATTGGTAATATTGATTGAGCCCGGAATTAATTCAATTTGTATTTATATAAATATTAAGTCCGATATTTAATTGCATTAAATGAGAGCGAAAACCAGAGTTTCGTAACTTTTAACTCGCATGATATTGTTACACGCGTAATAACAGGGATATCGCATCTTAAGAGTCTCGAGCAGCAGTGACAAGTTAATGCTGTGGTTTTACCGATTTAAGCACCTTCGTTTGGTCGGGCTAAGCCATGGCCTCTTAGAAGATTACCAGTAATGGCCTCCAAAAAGACAACTTCCGGTGATGCCTCTGTCAGGGTAATAATCCCCAACCACGGATGAGGCTTTTGTCCGGCAATTAGTGGCCTTACGATAAGGAGGACTAATATGTTGATGTGTTTCAGCATCAGATTTCTTGTTTCATTCGCCTCAACACGCTTGCTAGTGCTCACTAAGACAACGTTAATAAAAACCGGAAGTCTACCTTTTAAAATTTATTTTAGACAGCACCGTTAACATTCATTAACATTTTTTATTCACCTAAAATAGTCTTAGTTCACTTAGGCGAAAAATATCAATTTTCTGTTTTTTTTTACTGATACGATATTTTTATTTTCGAAAAAGCAAAAGTAAAATATCATTTTAAAGCATTGCTTGCTTTTCTCCGTCTTACGATTAATATGTTTGAACGATTATAATAGCCATTGAAAATTAATGTATCATCAAAAATCTAATACGTGTTAATGCAATATTGGATACCTAACGCTCAAATACAGTCTGTGACTCAATCTTGTAATTTATTTGTGTTTCGTACTCGCTATTACTTGTCGCATTTACCTTCTTGTCTTCTAGACATATTTGTCAGCGACTTGAAAAAAATGCCGAATCGTTATGTATCACGCATGTATATTTTAAGCTTATTCTAACTTCACTATCTGATTTGTTGTCATTCTAAATGATTATTAAATTTCATTATAAACAATTGTTAAATTCAAACTATTATTTGGAATCCTATTCCTTTTCCTGAGAAAAATTGGGAAAAATCACTCGATTATGCTCAAGTTTACAGTTTTCATATAAACACAAAAAAACATAGTATAAAATTAATAAGTATCTTTTTTGACAGAAGCTTTCAGCAGTCTAGAAAAAGTAGAATAAAATATAAAATTATATGTTTTTTGGGATCTTTGTTCCTTTCCTCAGGTGCTAAGAAGAGCCTAGAGCCTAGGCTTTTGAGTGTTGTCAACTGACCAGTGCAGTTTTGTTTCTCTAGGCTCTTCTTAGCACCTGACGAAAGGGACAAGAATCCCAGAAACGTTTTGTGGTATTATATTACCCTTCTTTTTTGTCTGTATTGGCCATCTTTCTTATTCGTTGTTTTCTATCAGACGTATTTTTTTTTTCATTTTTTCCATTTTATATGTTTATTATCTACACTATATTTTAGTTGCAGGCTACGTGAGGGTCAACCACACGGTGGCCTGTCCCCTTTAATAGCATAGGAAGGGATAGAAAAGCGAGATTAAGTTAAGTCTCCCGGCTACAGTAAATTTGCCTTACATTGTATTATAACATCTTTAAAACGCAATTACTGGACGTTATGTATTACATGACGGAAAGCGTTGAACTGCGAATACATGAATTATAGTGTTAATTCTTAAGTAGGACTTGTGTTGTACGTGTTCATGTGTTGTCACCTAATTTACTTGCTGTACACAGTTAGTCAAGAATTTTCCACGCTTTTCCTGGGATAATCTGCTCAAGGACAGTCCCAATTTAAAGTATGATTTGCGCCGACAGGGAATTGTGTGCTATGACGAGGAATGTGATAATTCCTAGGATTTGCTCCTGCCACGCCAACAGGTTTTACGGCAAGACGGAACGTCATAAATCGAGAGTGGTTTGCGTAACAATTAATAGAGCATGTGCTAATCCGCGGAAGGCGTCGCAGTCCTAATATATAAATCCAGGCCACACATCGCTAAGCTAAAACGCAGATAAATCACTCACGCCCCTTATGAGGCGGTCCCCACCCACGCCTCTGCTTACTTTATGCGACACCCGCCCCGTATCTGCGATTGCCTGGCTCCATCATCGCATTCTTCCCGCTGCAAATGGGCTGGAGGAAAGTCGCCGTCGCCGCAACAAACCAGACTTAACACTGCACGCATTATTAGGGGGAGGCTTGGTCGCTTTCACGTTTCAGACACTTGTGAAATTATAGTTCTCAGTGAACTTGAGTTACAGTTACAAGCTCCCTTAAATAATTTACGCTTACATAATTATATTTGCTTTAATATATTTCCCTCTTTTTTATTGTGACTTACAACAGGACTTTTTCTCAAAATTTCGTTATCTGGTTAATTATATCTTCAGCTTCCTGTGTAAAAATCTACAATTTCTTCCTTCCATAACATCTTCATATTTATTCGTTATTAAAATGAAAAAAATCACGTCTGATTGAAAATAATGAATAAGAAAGATAGCCAATTCAGACAAAAAAAGATAATATAATACCACTCAACGTTTCTGGGATCCTTGTTCCTTTCGTCAGGTGCTAAGAAGAGCCTAGAGCGACACAACTGCACTTGTCAGTTGACAAAACTCGAAAGCGACTGATGCCCTGCTTCCCACCTGACGAAAGTATCAAGGATCCCAGAAACGTTGTGTTGGATTTATATTATCACTTTTTTATCTGAATTGGCTATCTTTCTTATTCATTATTATTTATTCGTTATTGTGAGTATTATTATCATATAAGACTATTATTATTTATTGATATTCAGTAAATTGTCAGCCGTAATATATTAATACGTTTTGTTTATCATCGTAGATAATGGGAAATTAAGTCGTAAGCTTAAATAAAGCACACAAGTATATTGTGTTTGTATAAGCTCTTTACCCACAAGACGGTTCCGATCCACTTATATTTCCTCCGAGTAACTGAACTCCATATAATTAAACTTCCGATTGTCACAAATATTTTATTCAATCTTTCTACAGCGTCACTTTTCTTTCTTTTGAGCGTCCATATTAGCAATTCTAACAATGAGGCCCTTTATCATTATAAATTTCATTGTTCTCATTAACAAATGCTACGTTTATTCCTGCTGTGATTTATTTGGTGCTGCACGTGACACACTAATTATTTAGGAAGACTGGTAGGTCCATCAAAAATCCTGCATTAATTTATGATTCGGACATAATCCTTATATTATACTATAAAAAAATATTTTCGTTGTTATTTTAAATTCAACAGCTGTGTCGTTTCGGACGCAACGTGTGTAAGTCACACCTATAAATTTTTGTTCCTTTATATTACATGTAATTAATTGCAAGTAATGTTTTATAATTTTTTGTGCATATCAGTATTAAAAATTTTCATATTTTTGTATAAGGATTTATCATTTAATTAAAATTTACACATGTAGAGGTCCCAAAATTGCAGATGAAACGTCGCGTTTAACTATAATATATTAAATTTTTCATAATAAATTTCTGATTTTTTCTTTTAATTAAAGAAAGTCAGATAAATATAACTATTAGTTTTCTCGTTTAATTATAATATATTAAATTTTTAATAATAAATTTCTGACTTTTTCATTTAATTAAAGAAAGTTAGATAAATATAATGTAGTAATTGGTAATTAAGGCATTGTTCTAATTGGAAAGTTGGATTGTAGAGGACTCATTATTAGTGGATATAGAGCGGATGCCGCAACAATCCGGCGAGGCAAAGAAAACATTGTTGGGCAGTTGAGAGAAATTACGCGCTCAAAATCTAAGAAACGAAGTTTTACAGTTGAGCAGCGGACAGCGAACAGTTCGAAAGCTTTACAGTGGGGCAGTCAGAACGAAAGAATGTGGTCCAGTTACAAACATGCTCTCAAATATTGAAAAGTAAAGCAATCTTCAGTTGGGAAGGAGACAGAGCAACTAGTGTGTATTCGGTGGTCAAGCGTAGATTCATCATGCTGGCCATAGACAAACCAATGAAGGACCTTTTCAACTAAAGTTACGAGATCTGCAAATCCAGGTTGGAGTAAAGCATCGAAAACCTACCAATTTGTTGACATTTATAGTCTGTGAGTACTAGAATCAGTGATATCCCCAAATTTTGTGCACGAAAAACCTAAAATGAGACCTGGGCAGCCGTAAGTAGAGAAATACTTTGAAATCATTTGTAAACCTCTTTTAAAAAATAAAAGTCAGATCGTTCTTTAATTATTTAAATATCGATAAAATGAGATTGTTAATTCTTGAAAAATTTAAACTGTTCAAATTCAATCTGTAGTATTATTTCTTCTAAAACAAATTTCGTCTATGTTTCAGACGCATTAACTTCCATAAAAGGTAACTGTAATTTTGATTGTATAAATTCAGCCATTTATCAAACCCAGTTTAAGACCCTGAGATCCCAAATATTTTGTGTTTTAACTTTGTTAATAAATTTTGTTTGTTCTTTAAAGTTAATAGTGAATTTCATTTATAAGTGACCAGCCATTATCCATTATTATTTTATATGTTAATTATTACAATAACTATTAATTTTCTATTACTTTTACCATCGTCTTCGTCTTTCAGTTTTCCTATGACTTTAATTTTTTTCCATTGTGTCAGATAAATTAATATATTGTAATAACTTGGTGATTGTTAAAGTTCTTCAGGTTGTAAATGGAAAAAGACTAAATGTTTCTTATACACCTCTAGCATAATACATTTAAAAGTACTGTAATGTGATACGTGCGTAATCCTTACACTTCTGTTAATACCAACATAAATTTGAGTTGATTTATCTTGAGGTTCAAGAGAGACCCGTATCGTTCTACCAAAGAAAACCGTCACACTGAATATGCTTGACTTAAAGCCTGAGACAACTCATTCAATTCTCGAGTAAGGGCCGGATACCAGCATCAAATTCACGGTTTTCGTAAGTTACTGATGGAACACGAGCTATACCCGGTTTAAGGATAGTCTAGCAGTCTTACAGGTGCTCCAGAGAGTGGCGAAGGGAAAGTGTCATAAAGCAATCCCCGCCCACCCTCGCTCGCTCCTGCGATGGAGATCTTCGTGGAAGGCCTTAATCCTCTGGCCATGTCAGATCTGTATCTCAGCGGCGACCCTTCGCCCCGGACGCATCTCCGCCAATACATCACAAGTCCTCAATGGCTGGGAATGCAATCCTATCTCTCTTTAGAAATTTCACCTATCATTGACTCAGTTTGTGACTTATAACATTTCGTACCGCGATAAGACCAACATGTTGTGCAACTTCTAGATTCGTATTTTCTGCTGTGACTCAGATTATTTAGAACCAATTCTTTTTACTGCACTAGATATGAATAATTTGGATTCCGAATAAATAAACAGATCTATATAAACACCCCAATTTAGGTTTTATACAGATTACAGAAGATAGATACATGAAATGACCGACTACACTTAGATATATGAATACTTCCTAATTTTTAAATAACGAAAGTTATAGGTGAGCATGTGTTAGTGTCTATTATAATAGTAACTATGAGACTTCTAACATGTAAAACGGACTACAACTATTCCAGCAACCAAATCTATGTATAAGGCTTAAAAAACATAGAATAGACAGTGCTATTGGTCGAAATTCGTTATTTATACGTGTATTGTCGTGGACTGCCTCTTGAGCCTTAAGGCTAAATTTTCAGTTTCCCTCATTTATTTTTTTGCACTTTGCTTGCATTAATAAACTTACGAATTTTAACAAGTAATGCCGTGATCCGAATTCTACCAGCACTATTTCCTTCAACTACTTTCTATATATTTCACTGGCGAAAGTGCCTGACTTCGCCCCTGTAGTGGCCTTAGATATCATGCACAACAGTTAAAAAAAAAAGAAGCTAAAGTGCGGACATTAGTCATTGAAGGCTTGAGCTAAAAAAGGTAGCCAATACAGTATTTAATATAAATACCATACGTTTCTGGGATCTTTGTTCCTTTCGTCAGGTGCTAAGAAGAGCCTAGAGAAACGCAACTGCACCGGTCAGTTGACAATACTCAAAACCTTTTGAGCTTCTTAGCACTAGACGAAAGGAACAAGGATCCCAGAAACGTTGTGTGCTATTTATGTTGCCTTTTTGGACTGTATTGGCTACCTTTTTTATTCTTTATTTTCAATCAGACGTAAATTTTTTCATTTTATTAATTTAATATTTTTGGCCCACACGTTGGGCGCCATTAATAAAAAACATATCGTATTTTGATATTTTTTCGTTATTTTTCTTTCATGAGCCAAACCACTCAAAGACCTCTCCCGGAAAAACGACGGTCGCGATACACACTGTCATATGCATATAGTAATCGACAGTACTTACAAACTATTAGCCGCGAAATATCCTTATTTACGAGACGCTATTTTTTAAAATCGTTGCTAGGTGATATTTTTAGTGACGTTAACGGAGGGTTAACGACAAATATATTAAGTGTACATTTCAAGCACTCGTAACGCGAATGTTATTAGAATTTCCTCGGTTATAAAAATTTGTGAGTAATCGCTCAAAAGTATTTGTGAAAAATATGTCCCGTATAATTTGTGTCTTACTACATAAGTAAATTAGATATTTGCACTATAAATTTCTTTGTCTGCTTGTGAACATTTAATTCTTAATTAAAGTGTGCGATCTGTCGTCCTGATCTCGGTAGTGGACTATTAGCAGTTAAACACCGTCCAATACGAGAAATCCACTCGAGTCGTGGCTTTGGTGGAAGGCTAAATGGCGGAGCGGCGAAGTCTTGTTGAAGGAGCGAGACCTTAAATGCGCGGTTAACAAGGCAATGAAACTGCAACTTTTTCAGATGGCGACAGAATGCATGTAGGAAGTATGTTCGCCACACTCGCAACTCCACGGCAACCTGTTTGAGGTTTTTCCTTTGCAGCGGACATGAATGGCAGCACAAATCTATTTGTATAATATTGGTGAATGCGTTGCCAATTACCGGGTAACAAGGCGCGATGCTCCAATAATTGGCAGCGTCCTTGTCCGTCCAGAGCGACAAATCAGAAAACACTCGGTATTGTGTTTTATGCGGTAATTGTATGGTAACATGTAGGACACACGCGGAAAAATATGACGGGGCCGTAAAAGGAGCTGCTAAATTGAAGAAGCGACGGCGCCTTATACAGACGAAGAAGGCGCGTCTGTCATTGGCATCCCGAGAAGCTGAGCCGATAAATCACGGGCGACCATTTGCCACTGAAATCTAGATACCGGCTTGTCACAACCACTTTCACGATCCCCTGCTTCCAGACTGACGTACCAGTTCTTTTGCAAACCGACGACGACGACGACGAGATTCAGACCCTGCATAAGTCAATTAACAACATTTCTCAGAAAGCAAACGAGATTCTGATAACGGAGAGCGACTTTGAAGTGACTTGGCGTCTGCGACTCGGCCATCAAACCATTATCGACCAATCATCCTCACAATCAACGTCAACTTTTGTACTAATCACCAAACCCAGATCACATGCTTTAACAAATACATTAATGCGGAAATTCCCAAGAGCTGTCTTCTTTTTCTAAACCACCTGTCGTCATTGATGAACTGTTATCTACATGAAGTAGACCTACCAATGACATCTAGCTATATAATAAAAAAGGATGTATATTTGTATGTATGTATTTACGTTAATTTCTATACAAATTAAAACGAGTGGACAGATTACATAAAAAATTGGTACACATATTCTTCAAAACTCGAGAAACGGTACTGGGGGGGGGGGGTGAGAAACCTCTAACATAACGTTAGTAAGAATTATAATTAAAAATCGCGATCATTAAGTGTTAAATTTCTGCGCGCCAAGATACGATGACGTCATGCAACGAACAAAAGAAATAGTTCATTTCTCCGTAATGAAACAAAGAAGAAATATTTTCATAGAATAGAAAGTATAATTTTATCCAGTAATACTCAATCGAATGATAAAAAAACAATACGAAATACCTTACGATCCTCGCGGAAATTTAAGATAATTTTCGTGCCATATCAGTGACTCCAATATGTCGACCATTTGTTTACATTGTGAATCTAGCTAACAATTAGATCAATTTAATCTATCGTAATGTCTGAAGACTGAGGGACAATTATATTCTGCAATACTCAAGGAGTATATTTAAGAAGAAATTCGAAGGTATGTTTGTTGGCATTGATGCAATAAAATTCAATGTATTTGTTTCCTGTTGAATTAATGCACTCTCAGTCGAAAGTATGTACGGAACTAGGAAAATTTATATTTGGGGTAAATCACTTCTCATGGAAGAAAGCCTGCGAGAGGATTCTCTAGCAGATAACCTGCTAGGGATTTTCTCTCGCAGGCAGAACCTTTTAAGAGAGATACGAAGGGGCTGCCTTCGGGTATGCCTTTTCCTCTCCGTTTTTGAACTAAGGTTCCCACAAGCCGAGGCACCTCGGCCTGTTTTGAGAGGTGTTTGTTCCGGGGTCGCAGACCTTGGGCATACGGTAAGAGTTGTCCGCTATTCCCATTGGAATAGTCGGCCAGCTGCCTCCTAAACTGGACGAGGCACGGAGAAGGGAATGCTGCGTCCCCACAGCAAACTCCTCTCCCGCTATCGGAAGGGCGTGGGACAAGTACCCAATGCCGGACCTACCTGATGCAGGTTTTTCTAGGGTTTTCCCTGCATTTCTTTAGGCGAATGCCAGGTAGGATCCTTAAAATATAGCCCGGGGGCCCTAGTTAACCCTTGGCTACCTTCCTCTACCCTTCCGCATCCCCCCTTTCAAATCCCTTCCTATGCTATTAAAGGGGAGTTGCCCAAAGTGGATTACCCTCATGTAGCCTGTTGCCCCCTCCCCCCCCCAAAAAAATAAAAATAAAAAACACACACACACACTTGTCGGCTAAATATTAATATATAATTAAATAATTTATCGGGTTTATATATATATATATATATAAGTACACTGCCAACGTATTTACATTAATTTATATAGCAATGTAACGCGTGGACAGATTGAAACTGAAATTACTACACACATTCTGAAAAGTACGAGAAACGGTACTTAAGGTTGTGAGAAACCTCTAGCATATATGTGAAAAGAATTAAAATTAAAAAACTTGATCATTCAGTGTTAAATCTAGTGTCACGAGAGAGAGAGAGAGAGAGAGAGAGAGAGGGGGAGAGGGAGAGAGAGAGAGAGACGTTACTACGCGACGAACAAAGGAAATAGTTCATTTTTCCGTAATGAAATGAACCAGAAATATTTTAATAGAAGTAAAAGTTTAATTTTGTCCAGTAGTATTGCATCCAATGATAATAAAAAATAATACGTAATACTTTACGATGTTTGCGGAAAATGTAAGATAATTTTCGTGCTTTATCAGTGACTCCAATATGGCGACTATTTGTTTACATTGTGAATCTAGCTAAAAATTTCTTCAATTTAATCTTTTGCAATGTCGTAAGACTGAGGGACAATTATATCCTGCAATACTCAAGGAGTATATTTAAGTATTCGATTCGTAAATAAATTCGGAGGGATGATTGTTGGGATTGATGCAATAAAATTCAATGTATTTTATAACTGTTCAATTAATGCAGTATCGGTCGAAAGTATGTACGGTACTAGGAATTGATAGATTTAGGTGAATCACTAAAGATTAATATGGAATATATTAATATAATATAGAATTAAATACTTTTTCAGGTTTGTATAAATTAGTGCGTGGGCGACCAGCTAGTTCGTAAATAAAATGTTGTTAATTCAATAACAATGAAATTAGCCACAGCCAGGAATTCAAATGTTCAATTCAATTTCCCTCTATACATCATACTGTTGACTTCAAAATCGGCAAACTAAATAGCCAGATTTGTTCACTGGAAAATCGGTTATTCCGTGTTTTTACTGCATCCCGTACCAACGGGTCAACTGATACGGTAGCGTTTTACTTAAATAAATTCTTGACTTATTGGCAGTATTTCTGAATTAAATTTCATTGTAGCCTCTAAAATGTTGTGTGGTACCTTAGTCGATTGAATTATCTTTGACCGACGTTTTTGAGAGATTTTATACATTGAGAGAGAGGCAATTGAAAACGTTGGTGTATTCTCGAGCAACGTATACTTGAAAGATTTTCATTCCATAAGCGCATGAGTCTAGTAACTCGTGGACCTACTCGGTTTAGTCCAGTTCATAGAGACAACAGGCTGTTGCCATATTTCTATGTCATCTGCCTATGCTCGAGGGGAAAAATTACTATTTATATAATTGAAATATAAATGAGAACGTGCTATTCTTGGGTTTCCAGGGTTACGTACCATTTTTTTAATCTGTTATGTAGGCGGACAAATGTTTCTATTCTGATTAACCACCACCACCACCCGCGAGTGGGTGTAATAGAAACGTATTTCTGACACAATGCTGATGAGATTCTAGTACGGGTAAGAAATCTTTTAAGTAATCAGCATAAAGCTCTGACACGTTTAAATCGTGGCCTGTGTGCTTTTGCAATTATAGACCTTACCGTTAATAGGAGTGTCAGCGATACTTTAGCTACATTGCAAATCCTAGAGACTATCTTACGTCATCAAGTTATTTAAAAAAGAGAAAGTATTTCTTTCTTGTTACCAAGTTGTGAAGAGAAAGGAAGTATATTTATGACATTTAATATTAAGTTAAAAAGGGGAATTAATGAATGAAAGTAACGATTCAAGCTACCAAAATTGGGGTGGTGTAGGCTGAAAATTAGACGTACGGCTTCAGAACCTTGGATTTATTACTCTAAGACCGACGGGAACATATTCGCAGAAATTTCCTTAGAGAGAAAGAAGAGAAATAAGATGACCGCTGGATTAAATAAATTTCAAACAGGTCATTAGCAAAAGGTAGGAGTCTGGTTAAATTCTAACAGCGAGGAAAATGACTCCGAGGGAAGTACAGCACAAGAGAGAGGGGAGATACTGCCAAATCTTAAAGTGACGAATCCTATTTCCTCTTAAGAGGGCTAACGGTGAATAAATCTATCTACCACTTATCTACCAAGGAAAATAACTAAGTTAGCACGAGGGAGCCCCAGAAATACCCGACCTAAAAAAGAAAACAAAAAAAAATTGGGAAACAATCTTTATTTCGCAACGTAGTCTCCTTTTACCTCCATATACTTCGAAACCCTGAGAACAATCGATCTCAAGATAACAATTACCAGCAGAATCCACTACTTAATTTTTGGTTAATCTCATACAGTCTTCTTTTTTTTTTCAATTTTGTAAATAGAAAATAATCCCAGGAAGTTAAATCTTGCGAATACGTCTGTTTTGAAAATTAATTATAAAAAAATAGTCAAATAAACAAGTGATGATATAAATACCACACAACGTTTCTCGAAACCTTGTTTCTTTCTTCAAGTGCAAAGAAAAGTAAAAACACAGAAGCCTACAGTGACACAACTGCACAATACTGTTGAGTCAATAGCCAGAAATGTTGTTATTTACATCATCAATTATTTTGTATTTATTTGGCTATTTTATTATCTAATAAATAAAGCAGTGTTTGTTTGTATATATATATATATATTTGTATGTTCCTTATACAAATCTACACCGATGGAGCAAATTTCATCAAATTTCGTACACGTGTACTTTCTGACCAGGAAACAAACACTGTCGGGGTGAGACGCACCTACCACCCCCAAAAGCGGGGGTGGACGGGGGTTGAAATATTTAAACATGCTAAAACAGTCGATATTAGAGTTGGATAAATATTTTTAGATGTCAAATATATTGATAGTGTTTTTACCTATGTTATCTGAATATAATTTTCATCCTCTACACCCTGGGGAAAGAGCACCCTTAGGGTTTGGGGTGGAGATGCTTTACAGGAAAATAACGCGATTACAACCGCGATTGGAGTCAAATCGAAGGTTATAGATGTCACTCAGTTTAGTTATGACATTCAACTTGGCATTTACCCCTCAGATGCAGGGGTAGCGGGGTAGAAATTTTTGAACATACGAACACAGCAGGTATTTGCGTTGAATAAATATTTTTGAGGGTTAATTATATTGATTGTATTTTTACTGATTTTGTTCGTGTATAATTTCAATCCCTTTCGGCATGCGAGGGAGCACCCTTATGTGTGGGGGTGGAGGGGAGTTTCATATAATTAACGGCAAATCAACCGAGATTCGAGTCAAATTGGGGTTATGGATCTCGCTGAGACTATTTATAACAAACTGAGAAACTAAATTGGAGTGTATCTGGTGGGGGTTATGGATAAATGACATCTCGGGCAACGCCGGGCACCCAGCTAGTTATTAATAAGTATAGACCTCTCAGTTATCCACCCAGTGACGTAAATTAGTTATTATAAATAAAACTTTTCGAGACCTGATTGTCACAAGATAGATTTTCATTTTTATTTTCGTCAGATTGTTGTTGCTACAATTCAACTGCCATTTTTATAGAGAAAGGAAGCAACGGGAACTGAGGATCGTCATTAGTCGATTTCAAATACAACACGAGTTCCTTTCACCCATCCCCACCCCAGAAAAAAATTATTCAGTAAAATCCACGCACAAAACCATTGGTTCAATTTCTTCACAAGTCTAAACAATACCTTTTTTTTTATGGCCGTGCCGTAAATTTCAACTGACTCGCAAATACGTTTGCTTAGATATAAAAATTGTATTTATGTCCTACATCACTGTGTGTTGAAACTGAACAGCCTTATAAGTTTTTGTGTTAACTAAACTATTTCATTAGTCTTGTGCGTCACTGCAGCAATTACCGTTGTACCCCGCCAGCTGAAGATCCAGATTGTCGCGCACCTTAATTGTGACAGTCTAGTTATTTTCTTCCTTTTTCAAAGTATTCAATTTGGTTGTGTCATAACATTCAAAACCGGATTGTTCCTTCATAACTCAAGTATCCAATTATGTTCACGTGCAATGCAAGTGAAAGTACTTCATATTGAACGCAGAACTATTTGTCCAATTTGTTCTCGGCATGAAGAAAGTCTATGATCGTCTTTATTAGTAATGACATGTTTTGCGGTTTTATTCAACGCATCATTCCCATTCTCTGGGAAAGAACACCAATATTGTATTACAGGTACACTCAAGAACTTTGCTGCTGCGACGTTCAATTCTAATTGTGGCCATATTATACAAAAATACTAGTGGAAAAGGAAAACCTTATTTATGCGAATTGTCCTCGTTATTAAAAGCCAAACGGTACAGAAATTAAAATATTAGCACAAAACACTCAAATTTCTGATAATCTTAGATAAGGATAATTATGGTTCAAGCTGACCTTATTATAATTTTTTAATACCTTTTGGAGTTTAATAATACGGCATTTTGTCGTAAATCCTGGTTTTTTCTTTGAAATTTGCATGTATTTTTTTTGTAGCTTATTTTTTAGCTTATTGTAAAAAATCCTAATCGACATTATTTTCTATTTTACTGATTATTGAAACTATGAATATGATTTATCTCTCTCGGGAAGTGAATTCAAGTTTTTCACCTATTTTAATAAGCCCACTGGTTTGACTTTTCTTTACTATTTTCTCTTTTCCGATGCACTATATGCATCAGGTGTGCAATCTAAGACCTAATTTCAAATATTTAGCGTATTGATAACAATTCTTATTGTTTCCTGTTTATTGAGAGAAAGTGAAAGATTAGTCTTTCATCTCTTACTGTTAATACAGAAAATTTTGGAAAGTGCCAAAATGTGCGTGTGAAAACTTTACAAATATAATTTTAATTTTACGATTTTTCTTAACAATCATATATATTTCAAGACGATTAACGGTCCAGTAACGTTTTTTTATAATTAAAATAAAATTAATATACATAAAAAAATTAATTAACAACACAACGTTTCTGTAAACACTTCAGGATGTTTCATGACTGAAACTTTTATCATGATGTTACAAAAGTTTCGAATTGAAAAATTTTGGAACCCCGTAACATTGTATTTATTGGTCGTATTTAAACCATATTTGGCGTGCAAGTAAATATTGGTCTTTTAAACTACATACAGAATTAAACTGTGATTTGAACTAGCCTCGTGCCCGGCGTTGCCCGTGTACTTATTTATAGACCCGAAAAAGTATTTAATTCTATATTAATCTTTACTCAAGAAGTGATTTATCCTAAATCTAATTGTTCCTAGTTCCATACATCCTTTGCCCGATACTGCATTAATTCAACAGCTATAAAAATACATTTAATTTAATTGCATATGTCCCAACAAAAATACCTCCGAAATTCTTTACGAATCGAATACTTAAATATACTATTTGAGTATTGCAGGCTGTAATCAGTTCTCAGACATTACGAAAGATTAAATTAGTCTTCAGATATTGCGAAATATTAAATTCAAGAAATTCTTAGCTCGATTCACAATGTAAACAAATAGTTGTCATATTGGAGTCATTAATATGGCACGAAAATTTACTTACATTTTCCGGAAGTATCGTAAAGTATTTAGTATTTTTTATCATTCTATGGAGTATTACAGAATATAATTATATATAATTTTTCAATGAAAATATTTCTTCTTTATTTCACTACAGAAAAATGAACTATTTCCTTTGTTCGTCGCGTAGTAACGTCTTTCTCTCGCGTGACGTCTCGGTCTCTTATCGCGCAGTAATTTAACAAAAAATGATTACGTTTTTTAATTATAATTCTTTCCATATTAATGCTAGGGGTTCCTCACCCCTACATTACGGGTTTCGAAAAATATGTTTTCCAATTTTTGTTGCATTCTGTCCACGCGTTTAAATTTGTATAGAAATTAACGTAAATACATACATACATACAACCGTTTTTATATTATGTGGATGTATACTGAGATATAATGCAAGATATTTGACACTAAGTGAGTATATTCTTCATAAGTAATTGTCATGAGGTAACTTATGGTTTCTACATGTGTCCACTCATAGATGATGTTTATTTCTTACTTGAGTTATTCATTGGAAGTCCACTGTTATTTGTAAAGTAATTGCGAGAATTAGTATTTTCAAATTAAAAATCAGTTCCTGATATAGATAATTCGAGTAAAACTATTTTTTATGACGCCATTAAATTAAAACTAGTTTCTTTTTTAAAAAAAACCAAACCATTAATTTTCGTCTCACAAGCCTTAAACAATAAGCTTAATAAATCAAAATAATCGAGGCAGTCTGGAAGATTTAATTTTCTATGATTGGTTAACATCAGTGGCAACCACGCTCCATGGTCTTTTCCGCAATAATTTCAACATTGAAAAATGAAAGTACATTTGTTCGAAGTCTTTCAATACATTAAGGTTTTAAGATGTCAGTATAACATCTAGTTGCATTACTTGGGGGAGGGGGGTGTCTGTGGTTCGATAACTATTTTTAAAGAATCGATTGAGAATTTCAATCAGTGATTAAAAATTTAATGTATAAAAAGGAGGAAGAAGTTTATTGTAGGAATCTGAGGGCAGCAGCAGGCCATAGAGTACGACGGATGTCCCCTGTCCAGCGGCTGACCACACAGAAGCCACTCAATTAGCGGGGACATGCATCTGACTTGGAGATTGACTGCCCACAACCTCATGCGCATTCGTTACTGGAAGCATGGCGCATTCCACTCCGCAATTATAGACGAGCATTCTCTGCTCTTTCAGGAACGATTCCACGTTTACAACGTCGGCCCATAAAGTACTCACTAATTTTTCACGATTTTAGGAATTGATTTGCGACACGGGCACTTGCTTTGCTTTTCATCTAATTCCATTTCTTTCACAAACTTTCGAATAACCTTGCATATTTCCAAGTTCTCTGCCATCTGGAATTTTCGTCTTATTTTTCCCCCCTGCTGAGCACAAGTACCCCCAAAATAACAATCTTGTAAAAATATTTTAAAGTTATTCAAATGTTTTAAATGCCTAAATACTGGAAAAATATATGTAAAGTATATAAATGACACACTGATCTTGAAAACAAGCACAGATAACTCGCATTCTAGGATAGATTTCACCATAATGTCACTTGTTTCCTCTCCAAGGAAAGAAGTGAGTCTTACACGACCTGAGATGTTGCTGCTTGCTAAGTCAGGACATTGAAGGGCAAATAATTATGAAAAACCGTGAAGAACGTATAAGAATATCGACTTGACATATCGTCTATTTGAAGGAAAGAATAAAGTTTAAAACAAGAAGAGAGAGACGTTACTACGCAAAGGAAATAGTTCCTTTTTCCGTAAGGAAATAAAGCAGAAATATTTTCATTGAATTAAAAGTATAATTTTGCATGGAAATACTCAATCGAATGCTAATAAAAATCAATACTAAATTCTTTACGATCCTTGCGGAAAATAGAAGTTAATTTTCGCGCCATATTAGTGACTCCAATATGGCGACTATTTGTTTACATTATGAATCTAGCTTACAATTTCGTCAATTTAATCTTTCGTAGTGGCTGAAGACTGAAGGAAAATTATATCCTGCAATAATCAAGGAGTATATTTACGTATTTTATTCCTAAAGAAATTCGAAAGTATGTTTGTTGTGATTGAAGCAATAAAATTCATTGTATTTTACAGCTGTTCAGTTAATGCACTATCGGTGAAAAGTATGTACGGAACCAGGAACAGTTAGATTTAGGTTAAATCACTTCTTGACTGAAGATTAATATAGAATTAAATACTTTTTCGGGTTTATCTAAATTAGTACACTGGCAACGTTGGGCACCCAGCTAGTTTAAGAATATTATTGCGTTATCTCTGGTCAGACGCAAGCTACCTGCCAGTCATCAAGACTTATGGAGGGTTCCTGGTGATATTAAAATGTAGTTGCTCACAAGAATGTTTTTACGTGTGCATACGGTAACTGAGAACATGGTCAATTTTTGCTCGATTTAAAGAAATACCATTTATTTCTGTTTTTGAAAAATTCATCTACGACCACGTGCGACATTTCTTACCACATGTAAAACTGAATTGAGTAGAGTATTAAAGACCGCTTTTGTGCATCTGAATATTATCATGATATGAATAATCGCTCATTTATACTTGTATTTAATTGTGTTTCATGAATTCAGACTCTGTAGTATCGTCGTCTTGGCTTTCCAGCTACTGCAATCAGGTCCTTTGGTACTCAAGTTTTTTCTGGCTGTTTCCATTCCGTTTCTCTAACGTTTGTTTTCCAGTTCCATGTAATGGATATACGTTTCGGCTCATGTCGAGCAGACTACGGTTCTAAAAACATTCACGTCCATAGTCGACGGTGCGATAAGTGTTGGCAGGAGGCCACATAATTGCGTTTCTCCACTTCGGCGACCTGTATCTTCAACAAATCGATGATGAGGAAGAAATCACAGTAACATATATAGGCATAAAGATGAGAAGCTCCGTTAGCACCTGAAACTGCAAAATATGAGTAACTACTTTGACATTCGCAGAATACTTTTTGTACTACTAATGCAGTAGAAACCATAAAACAAAAATGAAATCGTTGGTAGTTGAAGTTTACGTAATCTAACATTTTCAAATCAATTTGCAATGGCAGCACGCGCATTGAAAAATTTCTTTCTAAGCGTTTATTATTAATTAAAAATTCAGGAAATCAATTATATTCGTACTTGTAGAACACATCTGGAATAGTTTGGCCAGATTTAGAGTTAAATTTTCTGCAACTGTTGGGTTATATATTCTGCTTTTATTTTTTTGTTCGGAAACTGCCAAAGTGCCTTCGTTTGAGTTAAAGTCACATTTATTCAATTCTCTGATAAATTGAAGAGTAAGAAGATAGTTGTAATGAATTGCTTGCCCGACCATTGTAAACCTTGGTCTCGAGCGTTAACCGTCAGACCACCGGCCACGACTAAATTTGCTTTTCAAATTTCTCTTTATGGACCAAACGTGGCCAGCAAACCTAAATTATCTGCAAGTGTCTGCTTATGTAGCAATTTCTGTAGCGTAGGCTTTTGAAATTTAGTTTTCCTTTTTTACTCGTAATGTAATCATTTTCTCTCGTCTACAATTTTTTCAGAAACATCATTAAATATACTAAGAAATAAAGCTAAAATTATCTATATTAAAATTATTGGTTTAAATATACAGGATTATAAAAAATTATTAAACATGAAGGAATAATTTATGGCTCGTTTATTAGAATTTTAAACAATAAGCCATTGTATCCAAGCCATAAAAGCTAAAGCCCGGTCATCAGATACCAAAAGCCGTAGGATACGACTTGACTTTATCCAGCGCTGCTCCAAGTTGCTGTATTGTGTGTTTAAAACCGACGGAACCACGAGCTATTGGGACGGGGAAATATGGCGAGATTGAGACCTAACGACCGACGAGGGGGAGTAGTTGCATGTGTGTGGATGCGGCCAGCACGACCGCGCCATTTCCATATGTTGACATCACGATGGACCGCGGGCTAGCTTCATTACGACCGTAGTCAGAGGTCTTGATTCTATAAATCATGGGACGGTAACGAGACGGGAGTGGCCCAGGCTCCGCGAGGGGTCCAGGCCGGCGTGATCAACCATTCCTCCGTGGATGGAGCTGATCCAACAGTCAGTCTGGTCTCCTTGGCCACGTACGAGAGACTTTCGTGACAATCCATAAAATTACAGTTGGAAATCAGCAATTATCTACAAAGACTGATTACCAAAAATGCTCATTCCACCGATGAGAAACCAGAGATAAACGATAGTTATGAAAGGAAATCTTTAACGCCACGGTTATTGCTGAGAAGAATACTCACCTTGGTAAAGTTATATAGTCCTATAGTCCCAATCAAAATATTTAGAATACGTTTTAATATGCTGTTGGGTAAGATTTACAAATGAATAGGCCCTAGACTTGAATATATTAGTGAAAATTTATTTCCAGATAGATCCAATTACATTGTGTAATCGTGGTTTGATTCACGGATCAAGTAGCTTAATTCTTCAACTAAGATACTACGACAGTACTTACAAAATCTCATGGATGGCACTGATAGTAAGGAAAAAGTGAGCACTAAAACCTTTTAGTGCTCTGTAGTCATGTTCCATAGCTCAGGGAATTTCAATTTTGAATTTAAAAAAATATCACAAGATCGTTGTCGCGTTTCAACACAGTGACCGATTTGTTACTTTTTCGGCGAAGTCCTCGCGAGTTTCTACGTCAATACTTAACTGTTGATGTAACATGGACCTACTACTAAGCACAATGTCGTCCTACGGGTGAACCAGTTCTGAAGAAGGCCAAGTCGCTGACGAACGAGAAATGATGAATTTTTAGAAAAAGGATGACGGTAATTCGAGACTATTATGCGTTGTTATTCGACCACATAGGGCATATTTGAGCAAGAAAAAAGTTCTACCAACAATAAGCTGCAGTGGTGGACATCTGTGGCCGTTTGATGGCGAAAATAGGAGAAATAAAATTAAAATTGCTGTCGCATGCACTTGGATTCGGTCATTGAGATAAGGGATCTCTCGTTTTTCCTCTACCCTTCCGCATTCCTCCTTTCAAATACCTTCCTATGCTATTAAAGGGGAGTTGCCACCATTTGGATTACCCTCATGTAGCCTGTTATCCTAAAAAAAAATTGTATAAGGAACCTGCGAGAGAATCTCTCACAGGTGAACCTACCCAGAGAGCTCTGGCGGAGGCTACCTTTGGGGATGCCTCCACATCTCTCTGGTTTTTTTGAACTAAGGTTTCCACATGCCGAGGCACCTCGGCCTGTTTTGAGAGGTGTGTGTTCCGGGGTCGCAGACCTTGGGCATACGGTAAGAGTTGTCCGCTATTCCTAATGGAATAGTCGGCCAGCTGCCTCCTAAAGCGGTCAAGACACGGTGCGGGGAAAGCTGCAACCCCACAGCGAAGGGAGGGCGTGGGACAAGTACCAAATGCCCGACCTACCTGATGTAGGTTTTTATAGGGTTTTCCCTGCCTGCATCACTTTAAGGCGAATTGCCGGGTTGGATCCTTAAACCATAGCCCGGGGGCCCTAGTTAGCCCTTGGCTACCTTCCTCTACCCTTCCGCATCCCCCCTTTCAAATCCCTTCCTATGCTATGTGGATTACCCTCATGTAGGCTGTTACCCTAAAAAAATAATTAGTTAATTAAAGTATGTAAAGTCAGACCTCTTTATTGGTCAAATATTAACTTTTCTTCTTATTTTCATTTTTTGCGTACGCTATAACTGATGCTAAGTTTGTTGCTTATTGCTTGGCAAACGTCTTTCTTCACTTGGCGACAACCATCTATAGTCCATCTACTTCACGTCCCATAATGACGGATCCCAGGAAAACAGCGAGGCTATTGCTGAATCAAAAGACTACTTTGAGAATCTTCTGTCAAGTTACTTTTTGGTCGGATTCGAAAAGTTGGATTAAATCTGGGTGAACTGTATGAAGCTATAAGATTATGGTGAGAAACAAAAACTGAATGGTCTTTATATTGCTTTGTAAGGACTTACTGACCTATCCCAATAGTTAAAAAAAATATTTAAGTTGAGCAGGAAATAATTGGTGATTTTAAGGACACCAATCGCTGCACTGTGTTTGACGTCAGTAATAACTGTTAATCTCAATCCAAAGTGCTGTTTGTTAATCACGTAAAGCGGTTTTAATATTCGCATAATTAATTAGTATCGTTCGTGTTTCAAGTCGCATTCTACGAGAGCCGCGGAACATCGTTTCGGGAGCCGGTTCCGATAGCGCTCGTCCCATATCGGGCCGCAGTGCTAACGATGGTGCTTTTCTGGTCGTTTCGGTCACTTTTGAAGTGGAGGACTGGCGCCGCTCGGATTTGCATAGCGTTTTGTCGCGCTGTCTTTGGCAGCTGCGCGGGTTCAGGAAAGGAAATCTGCGGCAAGAAGCGGACACTGGCACGTGCCAGGGAACAGCAAGAAGGCCTGTCCGACGACAGGCCAGCAGTCCTGTACTTTCCTATTTGGTCTCCAGGGTAATTAGTACGAGAGCTGCACCTCAGACCAGCGCCACACGCCGCTGCAAATCCTACGACCCTCTCCACGCGAACCATTCTCCTGTCTGGCAACCAGCTCCTAAAAGGAAATGGTCGTCTGAATGAAGCCACGTGGATACTTAAAATTTCCTGATTCAAGTAGGACGCTATCCCAGGATCAAAAGTTACTCAAATGAAGAAACATGCGTCGGGTTTGAATGTATTAATCCTTTAACCTGAACCGGGAAAAGGAGAACCAAATAGTTCTTTATTACATTCTTACGGTTTATGAACGGTCTGAGCATCAGAAGATGCGCGACCGAGAATACGAAATACAAAAAAAAAATACTCGAACGTTGAAATGACATAACAGACTATTTTAATAAATAATTCCAGCTTTAGTATTAATGCGCCACTGCATAACGTTAATTCTATTTCTCATATAACTCATTCATTAAATAGTATGATTTAAAATATATAACTTATTCCCTTTTTTATCTTTCAAATCTTTTTCATAAAATTGTTTCAACATTTTTTTTGAAGTCGGACAACACGCATAGACCGACAGCTTACGAAACGGTTACCTGGAGACGAAAAACTTTTCAAATCAGGATGGGAACTTCAGAAACGAGACGTTCTAGGTATAATTCGTATGAGAATCAAAGAGATTGGGAAGACTTTGGAACAAATTATAATTTCTGATTGGAATGAATTTCCTGCAGCAGTTTTTCAGAGACTTTTCTATTTTCGCCAATGTACAGTGCAAGTTGAAATAGAGAACAAGCTGTCTGCGAGGGCTATTCTCTCGCAGGCAGAACTTGCGAGGGATGTTCTCTCGTAGGCAAAACCTTGTAGGAGAGACGGAAGGGGCTACCTTTGGGGGTGCCTTTTCCTCTCTGCGTTTTTGAACTAAGGTTCCCACAAGCCGAGGCACCTCGGCCTGTTTTGAGAGGTGTATGTTCCGGGGTCACAGATCTTTGGAATACGGTAAGGGTTGTTCTCAGTTCCCAATGGAACAGTCGGCCAGCTGCCTCCTAAACTGGTCGAGGCACGGAGAAGGGAATGCTGCGTCCCGACAGCAAACTCTTCTCCTGCTATCGGAAGGGCGTGGGACAAGTATCCAATGCCCGACCTACCTGATGCAGTTTTTTCTAGGGTTTGTCCTGCATTACTTTTAGGCGAATACCGGGTGGGATCCTTAAACTATAGCCCCGGGGCCCTAGTTAACGCTTTGGATACCTTCATCTACCCTTCCATACCCCCCCTATTAAAGGGGAGTTGCCACCATGTGGATTACCATCAAGTAGCCTGTACCCCAAAAAAAGCAAGCTGAAATAAGTATATGTGTGTGAGAGAAGTGAAGTAATTTTCTTTTAAATGGGTCAAGCTTGATTTATTTATTCATTTTGAACAATAGCATATTTTAAAATGAAAAATTTACGTCTGATTGAAAATAATGAATACGAAAGATAGCCAATTCAGACAAAAAAGTGATAACATAAATACCACACAACGTTTCTGGGATCCTTGTACCTTTCGTCAGGTGCGAAGAAGAGCCTAGAGCGACACAACTGCACTTCTTAGTTGGCAAAACTCAAAAATAGCATATTTTTTTCAATACATAATTTTTACGACGTTAGTTGTATATCTTTTATTTCTAAGTTGAACTTGATTTAAGAAATGCAATAAATCTATTCCCGTTCCATGTTAGAAACACGTTAAATTCTTCGGAATTACGTCAAACTACATTCCATCAACTCGTCAGGTTTTCCTTACTATTAGAATATCAAGCTGATTAATTAACGGTACAACAGATAATCTTAACACAACATCATGAATTTTACTTTTGAACTTATTTCTAATAGCGATAAGCGCTGATGTCATGGAGGCTAATCATTTAAAATATCTGTAAATAATTGTACCTGCTTTTGGTTTACGTAGTCAAGCTTTTTAATATTACTATTCCCGAGCATTGTTTGTGCTTTATGGTGGTAAGTCTTCTATTCTCCTTTTTCGGACTTGGTAACTGGTAGCCGAGACTTATATTTAATCTAGGAAATAATTCGTAACCAATCACAACTAGACTACGTGTCCTTTTATGAATATCAACTTGTCAGTTGTTTAAATTTTTTGTTTGTCAAATGAGTGGAGATTTATGGTAACACAGAGTTTCCGTCTAACAAATTTTGAAGTTTCCAAGACACAATCAGGTTTCATGCAGGCCCCTGCGCCAAGTTCAGATGCACATCAAGTGACGATTAAACGTGATCCAACAGTAGATTTACTAGTTTCCCAGTTTTACTTATTTACATTGTAAATCGACTAAAGTTTAACGCTCCTGTCAAGCAACCTGTTTCACAGCTACGACGAACAGAAATATTTCTCTTGGGGAGGAACGGTTTTCATTCAGATAAATCTATGGGATTTGAAAATCATCATCAGAAGAATTTGGCTCTCGGTAATTTAATAAGAATGAATTTCCTGGTCAAATTTAATTCCAAACATCTTTCTACCACAACTTCTTTGTCGACCGTTATTATTATTATTAAATATAATTGCCAATAATTCCGAACAAATCATATATCCACTTAATTGGATACATTTCCTTTAAAAACAATACAAACAGGAAAACACGAATTTTTTCCCCTACATTTTGGGACTGTACCAGATTGAAAAAAGGTGAAACCTTAATAATTAACTTTTGTGGTAACTTATTCCAAGATGTTTTTTAGAATTTGAAGAAAATATATTTTAACACATGATGAAAAAACTGTTATACTAAAGTATCTAATAAATAAAGTTGTGTTTGTTTGTATGTATATTTGTTTGTTCCTCATAAAAATCTATACCGGTGGAGCAAAATTCACCAAATTTCGTACACGTGTTCTTTACGACCAGGAAACAAACACTGTCGGCGTGAGACGCGCCTACCACCCCTAGGAACGGGGGTGGAAATATTTTAACATGCTAAAACAGCCGATATTTGAGTCGGATAAATATTTTTAGGGGTCAAAGATATTGATAGTGTGTCTACCTATGGTATCTGAATATAATTTTCATCCCTCTACACCCTGGGAAAAGGACACCCTTAGGGTTATGGGTGGAGATGCTTTACAGGAAAATAACTCGAATACAACCGAGATTGGAGTCAAATCCAAGGTTATGGATGTCACTGAGTTAAATTATGACATTCAATTTGCCATCCACGGGGTTGGAATTTTTCAAACATATTAAACGGTCGAATAATTAATTTTTGGGGTCAATCACGACCGTTATTATTATTATTATTAAATATAATTGCCAATAAGTCAGAACAAATCATATTGGATACATTGACTTTAAAAACAATAGAAACAGGAAAATACTAATTTTTTCCCTTAAATTTGGTTCTGTATCAGGTTGAAAAAAGGTGAAACCTTAATAATAAACTTTTGTAATGCTTTATTCCATTATTTATATTAGAATTTAAAGAAAATATTGTACTAAACACCTTGATGGGGTTTAAATTAAATGAATCATTTAACAAAAAAATTAATTCAAATTTGAATAATTAGCCACACGTTGAAGACGTCGAATATATAATAATTAAAAAAGTGGTCTTTAAATCATAGGAATAATTAACAACATTTACTAAGCTTTAAAAGAAATTTATTATTGATAATAAATTTACAATGTACAAGACCTATTTTTCTCGGCGAATTCCATCCAGTTAAAACAAATACTTTAATTTTCATTTATTAATTCGTGGCATTTTTGAACATACAGTTCTTATATCATTACAATCAAATTCGTCGAATATCTTATCTCAGGGCCATAACTGGGTTTCATAATTAGAACAAAATCAATGTATAAACGGACAATTAACAATTCAAAATATAAAAATTTAACCTAAAACAATATGAAAATAAGTGAAAAGAAAGCTGAACGAAATCTGACTATACCCTTTTAATTATCGTTTACAAAATTTGTATAAAAGTATTATTACTCACGGAACGTCAATCTGGTACCAGATTTCTTGTATCTTGAAAACGACCACACTAAAAGTCCATTTTTACACAGACTCTACAGGATTGAAAATTTTAATACACAAGATTAAAATACTCGTCCTCTGCTATCTGGAACCTCGGATGAGCTGCCCCCTTTGGTCTGCTAGTGGTTGTCGGTCCCCTCTATGCGATAATATTTCAATCAGCGTGAATCAACCATTTGCTTCACCGTGTGAAAATTATTAAATAAATCTCTCCGTAAAATATTTGCTTGTTTTCATGTAGAAATACAGGATCTCGCTATTTGTACTTTATATCTGCAAACTTTACTGTTCGTTGCTCTAGGTGAACTGAACTAAATTATCTCCCCGTCGACTTTTAACAGTTTCATCTCTCATACGCTGAATTTTAACTCCTTCACCTTTCAATCGTCGATTCCAGACTGGCTCTCCAAGTGCATACTGAGTTTAAACGCGCGCGGTCTCCATTGTTGAACAAAGGAAAAGCCCGCCTTCATTGTCGCTTTTACGCATTCGTACCGCTAACAATTTAATTATATTAAAAACAATTAATGGCCTGTTTAATTGGCATTACAATATATTTTAACACTTGTTGAAAAACATACTAAAATATATAAAATAAATTCAAACTGACATTTGATTGTATAAAACGTAATGATCTTTAGTCCAAATATATTTAATATTATATAAAAAAAAATTCGAATAAAATTAAAAATTCACATGTTCTGACTTCCATGCGGGTTATAACCGAAATAAGATTTAAAAATGAATTTTTTAGACGATGTAACGAAATACGATATGGAAAGAAGAAGTGAAAAAAACTAAAACGTACTAAGTTAACATTTCTCTTGTAGGTTCAATGCAGAGTTTTGAACTTATTCTAACAGAAGAATACATTTCATCTTCTCACGCAAACAAGTACACAAATAGAAAGCGCGAAAAACTGCAATGCAGGTGCAGCATTATTCATCGGCGTACTTTAAGTATAGGAAGGAAGCTGCCAACTAGTTCTCAAAGATTTATCGAAGTTCACGAGTGTCGAGAGTTTCCAGGTGTTTGAACAGTTATTTCTCTATGCGAGAAACAAGGTAACAAGTTAAACACATTTCATTTATTGCATGCGTAAGGGAAATATGGCCAACGGGCTACTTGCAAATCCACGTGGAAAGAATGTATCTAAGAATTTCTTAATTAAGTGGAAGAAAGTAAACATTTAAACCTCTTTACTTTATAGGGAAAAAATAATAAAGTTAATGATGTATGTTGCGACTGGTATTAGAAACATTCCAGACCTCACACTCATTCTAAAAGTAATGAAGAGCCTCAAGTCTCTTACTGATTATATTTGAAATCTCACGATACCAATTCGTAAACTATCATTTGAATATTAATTATTTAATCCAGAGACATGTGTCCGGTTCCGTGTCCGAGTATTGGAAAACCTTTTCTATTTTCTGTTAAATTATTATGTCGGTAGATCAGACTACACTGACATCAAATTGATGTTCATGCTGAAAGAGGGTAAGGCACACCCACGCTGATTCAAATTTACTGGCTTCTCGTTATAACCGGGTTCGACGGCGATACCCTTTCTCGCTTAGGGCCAAAATTGATATCAAGCTGTTCCACTCGCGAGGCGAAAGTTCCCAAAACAGCAATTACTCTTATTTTCTGGAACAAACCGTCCATGTCCGTGTTCTGAACGTCCACAAAAACAAGTCAGGAGTCTCCTGTAAAATGCATTTGTGCCAACAACGTCAGTTGAGTCTCAAAGAATGTACCAGCAGCTCATCCATCTACTGGAGGATTCTTCTGCTTCTCTCTAAAAACAATTCTGAATGTAAAGGGGCCTGCAAACGAGCAACTTTTTGCAGAAAATGTGGCTGGGAAATATTGCTCTAAATCCAGCAACATTTTCGGCAATACATACATATGGCCCGGCAATATTTCAATGTTGCAAGCATTTTAGGTACTGGCCGGCGTGTTGCCGGTGACGTCGGTCCTGTGTCGAAAATACGGAAACATTGCCTGGCCACAATCGTTCCCAAACCTCACCCAGATGCCTGTGTAGACAATCAGCTGTGTAATCAATTAATATTAAACTTTGTTCTCTATTACGAATTGGTCAAATGAGGAAACTATTGAATTCGCTCAAATTCGTCATTATGGGACGTGAAGTCGATGGACTATAGATGGTGATCGCCATGTGAAGAAAGATAACCAAAAAATTTGGCATCAGTTCTGACGTACTCAAAAAATGAAAATAAGAAGAAAAGTTAATATCTAATTTTTAAAATTAATACTTAACAAATACAAAGGCCTGGCCTTTACATACTTTAATAAATTAAATTAATCCTTCAATTAAATTCACGCATAATTCTCGAACGATGTGCGAAGTTCAACAATCGGAATCTCTGATTAAATAATTAAAAGATTTCTAGGAGTCTCCTGTCGCCAAGAATCGAAGGGGAATTTGTATTTTTTTCCTCATCGCCCTGTCCTTCTTCTCAATCCCGGGCCCAGTTTTTTAAGCAAATATTCAAAGTCGTTCTTCGACATTCTGGTGAAGTTTTTAAATAATTGTCAAGAATTAAGTTGTTGTTTAAATTGTGAAGTGTTTCTCGTTTGTTTAAATAAGGCCGAATCCAGGTTCTTCTCTAATTTAATTACTTGAAATTTTTTATTACAATTAAAAGCGCTTCATGTTCGGCCATTATTATTGCACTACGTGTACGCGGTAAATGCTTGGGCTAGACTGTGGCCGGAGTAATGCCCGGCCATACTTGCCGGCAACACATTGCCGGAAATGTTACCGGGCCATAGTTTCCTAAAATATTTCCGGCAATGAGCAATTTTTGTTCCTCATTTAGAGGGCGCCGTTTATGACGTCATGGGTTCTTCGACATTCTGGTGAAGTTTTTAAATAATTGTCAAGAATTAATTCGTTGTTTAAATTGTGAAGTGTTTCTCGTTTGTTTAAATAAGATCGAATCCAGGTTCTTCTCTAATTTAATTCCTTGAATTTTTTTATTACAATTAACGCTGCGGTTCATTTTCGGCCATTATTATTGCACTACGTGTACGCGGTAAATGCTTGGGCTAGACTGTTGCCGGAGTAATGCCCGGCCATACTTGCCGGCAACACATTGCCGGAAATGTTACCGGGCAATAGTTTCCTAAAATATTTCCGGCAATGAGCAATTTTTGTTCCTCATTTAGAGGGCGCCGTTTATGACGTCATGGGTCCATGACGATATTTAATAAAATAGTTGGCTAATCAAACATGGTGGCAGCGGTGAAAATTCAGGAGAGAAAATTGAGTTAATTTGTTTGTAGTGTGTGTTTATCAACAAATGGAAGGCAACGAACTGCCTATAAATACATGGCAACCACCGGATTCTTTAAACTTTACTGAAGCTGCAGATGCATGGATTATTTTATTGTGAACCGTAATATTATTTATTAGCGGGCAATGTTCAATAAGCGGATACAAGAAACAACGGACGAGTTTATTACAGCTGGGTGCCCGGCGTTCCTCGTGTACTTATTTATATAAACTCGAAAAAGTATTTAATTGAATACTTAAATATATTCCTTGAGTATTTCAGGATATAATTGTCAATTGTCACTCAGTCTTCATACATTACGAAATATTACATTGATGAAATTGTTAGCTAGACTCACAACTAATATAGCGCGAAAATTAACTTACATTTTCCGCAAGGATGATAAAGTAATTAGTATTCTTCTTTATTACCATTAGATGGAGTATTGCTGTATAAAATTATACTTTTTATTTAAAGAACATATTTCTGCTTTATTTCATTCCTAATAAAGGAAATATTTCCTTTGTTCGTTGCGTAGTAACGTCTCTCTGTCGCGTGACGTCATTGTCTCTTGGCGCGCAGTAATTTAATATTTAATGATCACGGTTTTTAATTATAATTCTTTCCACCTTTATACTATGGGTTTGTCACCCCCACAGTACCGTTTCTCGTGTTTTGAAGAATTTGTGTACCAATTTTTGTTGCAATCTATCCACGCTTTTAAATTTGTATAGAAATTATCGTAAATACATACATACATACAAATATACATCCTTTTTTATTATATAGAAGATTACATAACCTAGCTGAATATTGTGAATACGGGCAATTAAAAGTGGAATTAATTCGGGATAGAATTGTCGTTGGTTTGCGAGAAATCAAGTTATCTGAACGAATGCAATTGATTACGGATTTAACTCATGAAAAAGCCACACAAATGGCTAAACAGAGTGAACATGTTAAGTGACAAATGCCACTGATTCAATGCGAAGGTTTCAAACCCGAACAAAAATCGAAAATTGAAATAGAGAGTTTTATCGAAAAAAACAGCGCCCTCTATACACGATTCCCTGGTGTGTGAAATTTAATTTAGTCTACTACTCATGACTCTGCATACATTAATTTATTGTGTAACGGTCTACGATCGGAGGCAATCCAGTATTTGTCGGCGGGGCGTTCGTGAAGTGCTTTGGTATTGGCGATGCGCCGCGCGGTGTAAGTGTATTAATTGTGGCTCTGGTCGAGCATAATAGCTGCTGGTTGTTGCGTATGTGCGTGCACACGCGGCCATTACGGGACGTGCGAGTGTTAGTATGCGGAGAGAGGACGAGCAAACAGTTAGCGTATGGCTGCAGCTACGTGGCGATAATCACATATGTGACCACGCGCCTGCTTGAAGACGCCTCTCGTCCTCCACATATGGCACGGCTCGGTCTCAAATCGAACTGAGTAGACCTAAAAAATCCAACGAGACTCAAACACGATTGCCGTTAATCTGTAAATCAGTCGCAATTACTAAAGCACCTGACAAAAATCTAACTACATTAATTGAGGGCTTCTTTCGGGATACGTATACAACGGCATTGGAGTACTATGAATCTAAACTAATAATGTCTGAACGATTTTGTCTCTGAAACAAAAAATTGAGGCTATCTTAAATCGGTATTCGACACTTGTAAAATTACTTGTAGCTTTATAGTAGCTCGGTGCCCGGCGCTGCCCGAGTTGTCATAATTAAACAGCGACATCCATAAGCCGGGATTAGACTCCAATATTCTTTTTATTCGCGTTATTTTCGTGTAACTCCCCTCCACGCCCTTTAGGCTGCTTTTTTAAAGGCTATACATTTTAATAGCATTATTAATTAAATTATTTACTTTTAACTTTTCTCTACAGACCGATTGAGGATCAGAATATCTGTATTCTTTGAAGTTCAAGGCTGAGAACTATTGTGTCTAACTATTATTACAGAAAAATGAAAAAAATTACTTCTGATTGAAACTAATGAATAGGAAAGATAGCCAATTCAGACAAAAAGGGTAATATAAATATTGGCTATCTTTCCTATTCATTTATTATTACAGTATATACGTGTTGGTAGATCATGTCATATTCGACGAAATTTTTGTTGCTAAAACAACATCAATAAATTAACTTGAGTAAGGTCTAGCGGATTGTAAACAAAAAGTAACCATATTGTGTGTCAGAAAGCCTATAGTATGAAACACGGTTCATTGTATAAAATAAATGCAAAAATAACAAAATACGCCAACTCTTCAATAGAAAAATATAAATGTCGTTAATTTTCAACAGTTCTCACTTGAATTAATTCTCTTGATCTTTACACATTTACAATCAAATATGTGAAATCATAATGATATGCACACATAGCCAAAAATTTTCAAGAATCCCACTTGAAATAATTCGTCAGTTTTAGCAATTTTAAAATATATTAAATTATAATGATTAACAAATATTTTGTATTGTTTTTTTCCATAATTCTATGTCTCCTTCAGTGCGTATTGCAAGATATAAATGGGCAAAACCTTCGTGGGCCATTTCAAAGTCAAGTTATTTTGAAGAAAATTAGTATGACATACAATATAACGTTTCACATTATTTTTAATTATCATTCGATGGAGTATTTCTGAATATAATTATCCGTTTTATTCAATCAAAACATATCTGCTTTATTTCATTACGGAAAAAGGAACTATTTCTTTTGTTCGTCGGTAGTAACGTTTCTCTCTCGCGTGATGTCACGGTCTATTGGCACGCAGTAATTTAACACATAATTATCACTTTTTTTAATTATAAATTACCTTTTTGTTATGTTTTTCCACCATCATGTTATGGTTTTAATACATGAAATAATGTCTTGAGATTTTTAATATCCTCCCGTAAAGTTCGTGTGGGTATAGTTTTCCTTCCATCTCACTGAAACGTTTCTTTTAATAGTTGTATTCCCTCGTCATGAATAACTTGAAACTTTTTTATTCGTGCAAACTTTGAGAAAAAAGCGCGGTGTGGTCGATTCTGCTCATTTCAAAAAATGGTTTTACATATTCGCGGCCACTGTTTCGTAGTTACTCCTCAGGAAGAGGTTTTAAATTAGCTTATTGTACACCACATTGTATTTTTATTTTAAAAGTAATTAAATACGGCCAAGAAACTGTCAGGATAAATATAATCACTGATTTAATTAAAAGTTAATTAATTGTAGTATACAGTGAAAAGTAAAATAAATCACAAAGTTTCTTCTTTAAGGATCTCTTCAGGACTTTTATCATGAAAATTAGTGTAACGTTTAAATCATTAAATTTTAAATCATTTTAAATCAAGAGAACTAATTTTTAATTTTTATTGTTAACTGTCCATTAAAATTTTTTATTAACTTTTTAATGTCATTATTAATTTAAGAATAGTTTCCAAACGAAGCTCAGCAATATAGGTTATGAAACTCGATTAAAGGAGCAGGACCGGACCGGGAATCGAACAGATTTTTCCATTCAGATCCTTTAATTTGAAATTCATTTAATAAATTTGTTATGACTGGTTTTTGGCAATATTTTATGATTTTTAACATTATAAAATGCCATATTTTGTTCCAATTAATATTTAATATTCCGATCGATAGAGCAGTTGTTCTCAGTAAGCTGTCTGGCTTTTGGTTTTGTAGTCACTCTTCATTCTGTTCCACTAACAGCCTGGTAATGGTCAGCTTGAAATTCTCATGCCTTGTCGAACTTAGTAATTTTTTGGTAAGTCATGAAGCCATATCCACATATCGAAATCAAAGTATTGTCCATAAGTCCCAATTGCGAGCTCTATATAACGAACCGCCCGGCATTGAGCCTTAGATGGAGACTATGGACCTTCAAAATTTAATAGAAAATATTCGTATAGTCTCCAAATCCCAGTATTTCCGAGTCCGTTACTGTTGGTAATCTTCCTGAGTGCACTTCGTGGGGGGTTTCATGCATGATTGACATCGCTGTTGAGGACACGTGCTAGGCGACATATTGACGGTAGCTCTTTCCACCGGTACAGAACGTATACATGTCACGGATCCAGGATCGCCTTTTACAACTTTTCTCCGTGAGGGGGAAAAAGTCCTGGAGGTAGCAGCAGCAACATCATGAATCCGTTGGTGCGTATTGATGAGGTCGTATAGTCTGGAAACGGCACTCCAGGAAAATAAATTTTATAATTATAATTATAAACAATATTAACTTTCTTCTTTGATGTAATTTTTTGAAGTAGTATCTGTGATTATCGAACTTTACCCATCCCCATATTCTATTCCAGACGAAAACGAATTATAGTTATCTTTAGTGTAATGCCATAGTAATATTATTCGGGTAACTTCAGGATTGTCATATCGATCTACAGGAACGATCATTAAATATTTTAAAATGACGTATTTAGTTAATCTTTATATTTGAACTTATTATTTGCAGGAAACTTATTTTTTAAAAAATTGGCTTGTTTTATAGAAAAGTGGAAACTTCTAGTACCGGTGTTGTATTTTGATATGGTGTCAATGGAATGGCAAAAAATTAGAATAGGCACCAGTATTTATTTGAGAATTATTCTTTTAAAGTTTCATTCATATTTTACCCTTCCCCCTCCCCCATACAACCTAAAAACTGTTGATCTGACACTAATCTGTCGTTTTATTCTTACCACACAATGTGTTCTTTTCTCGGATTGTAAATCATGTGAACCAAATGTGGTTGAAATTCCTACTTGGATTTCAAAGTTATGCAGTAACACACTTCCATTTTGATATGCGTATAGATTTATCATAGCAAAATGCGCAAGTCGCAAAACAAACAGAGCGAAAGAGTAAGGCAAAACCCCGTCTTTTGTTTTACTTTCGTACTGACGATTTACGATACAGCAATTGACCATTAAGAACACAGTGGGCTGCTACGTCATAAAAGGAAAAAGGTACAGAAAAAAAAACCTAGTAACTTGCAAAATTAATAACACATCTGGCGTTACAAGGTACCGGGAAACTTATTAGCCGGGAGATAGTCGTAAAATATAATAGCATAATAGTAACATTCGATTTTTATTAAGGCAAGAATCCGTAAGTATATAAAATCAATCCGTCGACGAGGAGAGGAAATGAATAAGACGAAAATTACAGGTCGCGGGATAGTTTTTGTTGCGCGGTGTTTTTGTTTCCGAGGGTCAGCCGCAAGCAAGGACGAAGGAAAGAGTCCTCCAGCTTCCATTAGCTCAGTGGACCACGGCAGAACAAAGCAGCGATGGACAAAATCGGTAGTGTTATCGCAGCTTTAACCTCAGAGACCGCAGCAGAGGGAGTGTTGAGTGTTACGGTACACACCAGGCCACGGGAAATCAGTAAAAGTCTTGTTGTTGCTCCCACTTCATAACAGTCGAGTTGGTTTATTTGGAACGGTAAATCATACTGGACACTTGAGGCTACGAGATTTTCTGTTTTATTCAGGCAAATTTAAAATATTACACACTTATATAATATATGAATTCAGGTGAAAATTTTAGGGATTTTATTTAAGATTTTTTTTTCGAGAAGAACAACTGTCCAAACTGAAAGATTCCGAAATGTTTCAAATTACTGGTCGTGGAGATCGTTAAAAATATCTGTTTATACAGTAAAATGTGGGCTACTCTTTCTGTCGATTTGAAATCGCTCGTCGCCACGTGCTTATTTGACGTTAGCAATGACGCCATCGTCATCTTTGCCAGCCTCACTGGAATTCCCTGCGCAAAACCTCGTGGCGAAAATCCTAATAGCATCTTGTGGAATGCGTCGAGACAGAATCTTCGTCAGTCACATTTCTCATTCCTCGATATAGGAGATAATCATTCCTCAAAGACGAAACGTTTCATCTTCAGCTGTTGCAAAATCAATTCAACCATTTATAATTTAAAATTCGTAATCTTGATTATTTGTAATACAGTTATATAAAAATGATACTAATATTTTAAATGGAATTTATTTTTCCCTGTTATTGTATTATAAATTTTTAGTTCCATCACTATTTTAAATTAACAATACTAGTGGGTCTAAATTTATAATCCTCCTACATTCCATAATTTTATAATAATTTATCATTTTTTTAAAATTTTGTTTTCTTCAAATTTTTAGACTACTAATTTCAAAATGACATTTAATTGAATTTTACAACACTTAGGAATGAAACGTCGTGTTTTTTTTTCTGTTTTCTTTAAAATTTAATGCAGAATAAATTTATGACTTAGGCCCCTAATAGGGTAATGTTTGTCCCTTTATATAAACAAGTCAGATAAATAAACTGTGAATTTGATGTAAGTTAAAGACGTTCCATCCGAAATCTGTTAACTTAAATTCTTGGTGTCGTGTGTATTTTACAGAAGTTTCACTTCCTTGTCTTCTAAAAATCATGTTTATTTATTTTATAAGCTTCTTAACACTATTTTTTTTAAGTTTACAATTTATAGTCGCATTAACCTGTTGGTCATTAGCGACTTACATCTGTTATGTTTTATATTTGTGTAACATTTAAATTACTTCATATACCTCAGTTTTCATAGTAAATTCTATAAGGTTGTTTATGGCTGTTGGTGAGCTGCAGATCTCCATCATTGAATGGGCGGCTGTAGTTGTTCTTCGCTATATTTGCGTTTTGTTCACTAAAATTTTTCTTCTTATTTAATTTCTATAGTATTTGCACTTTATTACCTTACAATTCACATGATATTAAATTATTTATATATTATTTTAGATTGTATCCTGCCAATCGGCAGTTGAGCGGCTGTTCTGTATTGTTCTTCTCGATTCCTCCTGAAGAGTGCGTCTATGCTCTCACTAATATGGACCTTGTCAATTATAAAATAATTATATTGAGAGGTTTCGAACACTTAAATATACTCCAGTCACTTGGGTTTGTAAGACTTCGTTTAACATGTATCCTGGATCAAAAATTATAGGGGGCGATACCGTAATGGGAGAATAGAAGAGGTTATGTGTAAGTCTAAGAAAAAAAAATCGTTGTATGCTCTGCTTGAATCTCCTTTTAAACATGAGATGGGCAGAAAAAAATATCTCGGCGGTGTGGTCAAGGCAAGGCGAGGAGAGGAGAAGGCATAAAAAGCACCTAGTTTTGAGTGGAGACGTCCCTTCCTTTGTGCAGGTTGCCCCGGTGTTTTGACAGGCGCCGGTCCGTATAATTTGCCGGGCAATTGTCCGTGCGGTATCGGCTAATGAGGTCGCAGGTGTGTGGAGAACCTCCGTCTCGCTTCATTTCACCTCACCATTTCCTCCGACGCCTTCCCTACGCTATATTGCCGTACCCATGTACTTTGGGCAGAGGCAAATCTGTTGACACAAATTACATTTCGTGATCTGATTATGGTTCTGGTTTTGTTGGGCTGTGCTCCTTAGAGAGAGCCGTACACCTCTTCAGGAACTGGTCTACAACGGGATTCCCAGCCTCGACAAATTGTTCTTGCCTTCTCCGAAATAAAGATCAACAATTACTTTGACGAAACCTATGAATTTACGTACGCAAATGTATATACAAAAACAATTTGTTTTGTAGTCCAAGATCTACTTACGTCAATTTTACAATCGTAGGACAGTTAATTATCAATATCAATTATATATCAATTAAATATTTAAAGTATATCTGACTTGTATTAAATTTAAATTAGTAGAAATTGGCCAACAGTCAGAATATTTATTTATAAACATTAAAAGGTACACATCTAATAAATAAAGCAGTGTTAGTATGTATGTTCCTTATACAACTCGACACCCGCGGAGCGAATTTACCAAATTTCGTACACGTGTTTTTTGGGGCCAGGAAACAACACTGTTGGAGTGAGAGACGTCTACCACCTCCAGGAGCGGAAGTGTAAGGGGGTTTAAAAATTCAAACAGCCGATATTTAAGACGGATAAATATTTTTAAGGGTCAAAGAGATTCATAGTGTTTCTACCGATGTTATCTGATTATAATTTCAACTCCTTACATCATGGTAAAGTAGCACCGTCAGGGGTGGGTGTGGACGAGCTTCACAAAAAAATAATGCGAATACAACCGATATTGGAGTCAAATCCAGGATAATAGATGACGGTGAGTTTAATTATGGCATTCAATTGGCCATTTAACCTCCAGGGGCAGGGTTGAACGCTGACGAAAATTTTCAAACATGTTGTTGGACGATATTTGCTTTAGAAATATTTCTTGACCATTGAGTATCATAAAATTTCTCTACATGTTCTCCGTGTATAATTTCAATCCCTTTCGGTATTCGCAGTGGAGCTACCTTTAGGGTGGGGGGTTGAGTGGTATTACATAAAAATAACGCAATAACAATCGAAATTGGAATCTAATCCGGGATTATGGATGACATTGAGTTTATTTATGACAATATGGGCAAATCTCGGTAGGGTGCCGAGGTAGAAATTTTCAAACATGATAACCGGCCGATTTATGCGCCGAATAAATATAATATGGTCGCAATGAGATTCATAAATTTCTCTACGTGTTGTCTATATATAATATCAACACGTTTCGGACTTGGATACAAAAATACACCGAGATTCGTGTGAAATCCGGGTTTATGGATATATGACAACCCGGGCAACGCCGTAAACCCAGCTATTACTAACTAAAATACAACGTAACGTTTCTTTCCTTTCATTAGGGAACTCTTCGGACGTTATCTAAAAATTCTTTAAGAATTTTAAACATAAAAATATAAATATTTAATCCCAGACAAATAAATTAAATACAATATAATATGGTTACATGCATTATTAAAGAAACAATTGAAATATGTTATAAATATTTAAATTTGAATAAGCAATTTAAGTGAAAACATTTAATCTCCTCCATCAACTTCCTTGGCCGAAATAAGATTCAACGATGCCAACTATACACTTCACATTTTATATTATTATAACTGAATTTTTAAACACAATAATTAAACATTCATAAATGCAATAAATGTTTTAAATTATAACACTGAATCATTAATTGAATTTAAATTTTGTGTGTCATTTTTTACGTTAATTGAATTTATATTGTACCTAATATGTTGCAATTCGCGCATATAACTTCTAAAGCAATCAGTATTTATACATTTAAATTGTTTCTTTAATAATATAACTAATAATATTATACATAATTTATTTATTTCGGATTCAATCCTCGTATGGTTTTTCAGTATTCTTCTCAAATAATTTTTCATGTTTATCAATAAATAATCTAACCATTTCTACTAATTTAAATTTTTCTTACTTCAATTAAATCAATAAATAAAGGTAACGGCCAAGAAGTCAGACAAAATTTATACAAAATAACGAAACGATTTTTTCCTTTTTTTGAAATTTATTCAGGGGTATTAAATCAAAAAATAATTTTTATAAATATTTAAAAATTTAAAGAAAAACATTTTTACATTAACATGATATAAAAAAACCTTTTCAATTAAATTATGTAAATATAAATCGAAAATATATGATCGTTTTACTACTCCGGAAGAAATTCCAAAAAAAGGAACAAAACGTCATCAATAAATGTTTTTTTTTTCTGAAGAGGTTCCAAAAATAGGATCGAAACGATAAATATTGTGTTTCATAGTTCCAGAAATTTCTATCTAATTCAATATCATTAAAATTATATTCTATGGGAAATCAATTTGTAAGTAATTCTTTTATTTACATTAGCATAGTTGTATTTTAAATATTTAATATCATGCGTTATAAAAAACATTTAATATACATCAACGTTGTGTATTGCTACTTAATTATCTAATTAAAATAAAAGTAAGGGTCTGGCATATTTTAAGTATAGAGTTTTTAAAACTAAGTTAATATAGTTTGTGTCAGGTCCTTTTTACGAATCCCAACATTTTCATGGCATTAATCAAATATTTAAAAACTTAATTAAATTCATGTTTAAAAATATAAAAACGACTGAGGGTTAAAAATTGTTATTAATATCTTTCCTTTGTTTTAGGACGCCTAAGTGGTGCGGTGTGAATTTCAATTTCTCTTAAGTATCATCGACACCTGAGGAGATCAACAAGATTTGCAGAAACGTTGTGTGGTATGTATTATCTTATTTCGGCTGTTTTTTGGCTACTACTTTATATTTTTGTTCGTCAATTAAATTGAATTCTATTACTCATGAATCATTTATATAATTGCGAATAGATAAATTTGTACAGTGAACATGATCATTAATTTTTTTAAAAAACAACTTGAAGTGATTGATGTTCAAGTTTAAAAGGACTTTATTATTACAATGAGAAAATAATGCAGGGTTAGAAGTTCTGTTGGATGAATAGATTTGAAAATATTTAGATCGTTTGGAAATAATAGAAATTCTGCCTTATTTGAAGCATTCATTATTATTATTATTATTATGTAAAAGGAGCCAACAATGAGATTTGTTGAACCTACGGGAAAACTCCATTACCACATCAGATTATTTTAGCCAAGGACTCATTTTGGTTTCCCTCAAAGTTTGTGGCGAAGTATGATTGAATTGCTTCACTGAACACATGAATATTTCTGTTTAATAAATGTATTATACCGAAGTGTTTAATCCTTAATTCCGATTTTTTTAACTAAGCTTAATTTCTCTGTTACGGTTTTATTTTTTAAACTTTAATTTTTAATTTTACACACGTTATGGGAAACTTTCACTTATACGTAGCTGTTTAATTACACTGAAAAATGCGCAGGTTTGAAAATTCGGTACTCAAAATTGATTCAGCATATGTTTGAAACGTAAATTTTATTCATGAATATAATGATGTTCGATGTATTTAAATTATGAGACTAGATGATTAAGGTAATTTTATGTGAAAGAGATTTATTTTTTGCACTCCAGTATTATTTAACCACTATTTGTCCGCTCAGAGATATAAACGTTCACGTCTGTTAGTTTCACATTTTCATGCATAATGTTGACTGAGTAGTTCCTCTTGTCAGATGCTACCTGCTATGTAATGTTCCTGTGTGTGTGTGTGTGTTAGTGAGCCATAAACGCGGACCGCGCTGTCATCACGCTTATTATGTTTACGACTTGCACGCATCCTTTCAGACGAGGCGATGTGATTTTCGAAACGAGTAGCCTGCACAAAACGAGCAACAAAGACTTCCCACACTAAAACCACAGCAGCCTCACAATAGCTCCACAAAAACGGCTTTATTTTCCCGGCAGATGAGCTGATATCACTGCTTGCACCACGCCTATGAGTCAGTCTGGTATTGGTTACAAATTATCACCAGGTGAAAAGCAAAACAAATAATTACCTTATTTCTTACAGTTATTTTACACGGTAGTAGATGCGTTAAAAATACTCGCTCACAGTTAAGCCAAGCAATTGTTAAACCATTTTGTTTTATGACAGTTCAAAGAAATTGTTCTGAAAATGTAACTCTTCTGTCGTTAGGTTCCTTTTTTCAATGTTAAATTATTTCTTTTCGCTTCCTTGTAATCATTGATTTGCCGAGTAGTCATCTTAACAGGTTCTACACAACTCTTCTTATTTGTATGTAAATTCAATGACGTCAAGTAGCAATCCGCAGCTTCTCATTTGACACTTTCCCTCCGAAAAAGTTTTCTGAATATGGATCCTTCACGTCATAAATTAACAAACACAATTAGATATATTTATATATGAACCACTACCCAGTTAAAGTTATAATTACAGTTTTAGAAATTTGAGAAAATAATTTTATCGGTTTAAATCGAGGGAATAATGCTCGGAACTCAAACCTATAATTTTACTCTGAAACTTATTATTTTGCATTTATATCATTACCCCACATATTTTATTCAGTGTCCAGTTTTAAACAGAAAAGAGTTTTTCATAATTTTCCAACATTATTTTAATTTTGAATAGACTACATATATATATATATATATATATGTATATATATATATATATATATATATATATATAGAATAACATTTTTCTTGTCATATTATGTAATTAAGTAATTTTTTATGTATTACTATGGCAATATTGCCTAGTATTACTCTATATATATATATATATATATTCTTTTCAGATTACGTAATTCAGTATTTTTTTTTATGTATTACTGTGATAATATTTCCGAAAGCTCGAAAAGATAAAATTCAAAATTCAAATAATGTTGGAAAATTATGAAAAAGTCTTTTCTGTTTAAAACTGGAAACTTATTAAAATTTTTGGGGTAATGTTATAAACGAAAAATGACAAGTTTTAGAGTGAAATTATTGGTTTATATATATATATATATATATGTATATATATATTAAAAAATAATAAATTCTTGAATTTGTGGAAGGAATGCGCTGAAGTAACAAGGCACTATGCAAAGCTTCTAGAACCTTAAATACTAATAAGATTTTTAATATGGCAAAAGTTCAAGATTTTAAAAATTGACATCTTAAATCGATATTTAAAGTCGATAAATATATAATTGACTTACACGTGAAATAAAACAACGATATAAGAAAATTAGACGTGTCAATATGGATAATGAAATTTTAATGTAAAGTTCTTATTTAAACTTGTTTTATTTTTTATGTTGAACGGATGTGAATCCCAGTTTGAAGTAAATTTGAGGTAATTGTTAATTAAAAAAACCTCACTGAATTCTTCTTCACGTATAACTCTTTTGCATGAAGTCCGTGAATCAACCCTACACATTATCGTAATTGCACGCTTTTGAGTTATAAAGAATCGACCAAAAATATAACTCCGTGGCATTAAGACGTGGAAATTTATAGTTCGTGGGTCAATATAAATTGACATAATTCTTACCTTTGAAATTTAGTTTAACCTCTAGTCAAAGCCCTAGGAATTTTGAATTTAAACCTCGTAAATCATATACATTTTAGAGCTGCTGGATTTAATGTAGAATTTTTTGCACGAAATTCTAGGTTCCATGTCTGTGTTTTATTACTGTTCAGAGTCAAGCTATTTACAGAAAATCAGTTCGTAATAGAATTAAATGTATTATTAGGAGTATTAGTCTTCAGAGGTAATTTTGTCAGGTCATTTATGCGCTCTGAGGATAAAAGTGGGCATAAAATAGAACCCTGTGGGACTCCAACCTTTATACTCCAAGTCTGAATGTTTATGTGAATGAATTCTTCTTAAGACATAAACCATACGTGACACTTCTGTAAATATCATAGAATAATTTTTTTTTCTAGAAACTCTAAATGATACAATTACGAAGAAATTCATCGTCTTATCCTTTCATTCCACCTCTTGCTTTGTTTTCTTGAATTATTCGGAATCGTTGCAAGTGTAAAAATACTAAAACTGTTATTATATTTCGAAGTTTTAATTCATAAATTGACTACCGTGCCAAAATATCAGTTTTGACATTCTTGGTTCTCCCTCAACTATTTTAGTGGGTTTATCACTGAATTGTCGTCAATCGTGATATTAAATTTACTCGTTCGACGTATACGTTGTAGTGGCTTTCGTGGTTAGAACTTCAATCGTAACAGATGGATCGTTTTGAGGCAGCCTTCATTAGGCTGGCTTACAGGGGGAATTACGAGGTTTCCTACCTGGACTCATCCGACCGTAGGTGAGCAATACTGGAAAAAGGCTCGTTTAATGATGCAATAAACGCCGAGGCCGAGGCAGATTGATACTGACCAGTAGCACCTTGTTTCCGAATACCTGGGCGAGCTCAGCCGCCGCTTTGCAAAAACCTTGGCCGGAAATGCCAACTTCTCCTGGACAAACCGAACCTGGACGTGACACCGGGTTCAGAACTGCCCTGATGTTCTCGCCAACTGGAACCTCCCGTCCAAAAGTGTTAAACGGACGTCAAGGACGTTCTCTGGGTTCAATGTCGTTCAAAAAAACGTCTAGGCGTGGGTAGCAGCTATACACAATGTATTTGGTAAGACTAAAATAATTCCGGCAATCGTAACGTTGTTTACATGTCCGCCATTGACTGTTCTTTAAATATCAGTACCACGAAACAATGTTGAAAACCTAAAATCCACCAAATGTATTTTCGGCATTTAGACCCAAAATGGAAAATATATATAAATATATAGAAGTCAGAACGCTAAAATTGTATCTGATGGCCATTTATTCTATTTCTCACCTTCTGGAACCCAAGGCCTCATTTTAGGTTTCAATCATTGATTTCACCTTCATTTCATCCTTTATATACAAAATATAACTAATATCGCTTTGTAAAAAATCTTTATTTTTGTCCTCGATAATTTATTATATTGATGGAAATTATAATTTAATTATAAATTCTTATTCCGTGTAATAAATAACGGTACATTAGTGTCAAAATCTGATGTAACATAATTTTTCATGCGGAGCCATAAAATAATAACGAATCCCCATCTCAATATGGGAATGTTTCCGATAACACTGATGCCTCTAAAAAGATTGACATTAATAGCAACACCCTCTACAATTAAAGTATTTCCACTTAAAATATAATGGAGATTCCATTTACCAAATCGGGCGCCAATCGGCGGCTGACGCAAAAAAAGGCGACCAATTTGAGAAACGTGTGGTTATTCAGGAGAGGTTCCCTTCCCTTCCCTTTGCAGAAGAAATCCGGACGCGGACTGAATGGTCAAACAAAGTTATGGCAGCGATTACAGCGACACTGCGTCGGCCACATAAATTGGGATTTAATTAATCTTATTTGGACGGACCCATCCTAATGAATGATAACTGCGCACGCCGCCCATACGACACTAATCACTTAAAATAAACTGGTTCCGTCCCGTGCAAAGGACAAAGAAGCAGCTTCCGAATTTATTTCGTCACGGACTGGACCTCGATATTTATGAGACCAAGAAACGCAAACAAAAATGAGCGCGTCCGTCGATTAATCTTGGAAGGAACCAAATGTTGTAGACGACTTCATCAGAAACCATAACTTGTCCCTCCGAAATGGCAACGCCAATGCTGGACCGGAACACACGTGGTATTTTTTGAAGTATAACTTCATTAACGGCACGCAACGCTTGATTAAAAGTCGCTGCATAAATGTTCAACCCATGAAGCGGTCGGGCCATTTATAAGACTTGCCAGTGCTTAATTGGTTGCCTCCGAACTTTTTTAAAACAGAACTTTCTTGATCCTCCGAGTTATTCCACCATTTAAAACGTGAAGGAATAATTGAGGGAAATAAATTACCGATCGTTGAAAACAATCTTAAATTATCGCCTGCACACTCTTTTATTTGCATTATGAATAAAAGCAACGTTTTTCTCATAACTTATTTTAATGAGAATTGTCTGCGAATAAATCGAGAATTTATTTGGATCATCCTGGCGATGTATTTTCAATAAATAACGAATTACGTTTATCGTGTCTAGAGCGAGTTTCAGTAAACAGTTCACCAAAATCAGATAATTCTAAAAAAGAACCGCATTAGGGGCTTGTGTAAGACGCTGATTGTATATTTTAAAATATTTTATACCCAATTAATAAACGCATTAATTCGATTACATTTACATTAGCTGACAGACACGAAGAAAAAACCATTTTTGAGTAAATTAAGATAGAATATACTATTTTAAAAAAGCTAATTTTCCTAAAAAATGTTATTTACTTGGTCCTGAATTGAAAATCGTTACAGGAGCACTAAAGTTGTACCGTAAAATATTTTAACTCTTCTACAGTAAACTTTTCTTCAAATTTTACATTTTTATTCTTTGTCTGATGTTTATATATTTTCCTGAAGGCTAGTCTGAACACTTATTGAGGTATATTGTTGCATTTATTTATCGTCCTAAGTATGAATAATTTTTTTGCCAACATCTAGGTTTTGTTCCTACTTTTTATTTTTAAATTGTACTGTACTTTTGCATTCTGGTGCTTATTCACATGTATTGAATAGTATTTCTCCTCCCTCCATTTTTCATTCCTATAACATGCCTACGTGTACGTGCTTATCGTCACTATGCAACAATTATTAGGCCTAAATCGATAATAATCCTTGACAAACTTAATAAATCTCACAATTTTGATATTTAGAATAACTACTCTTTATTTTAAAGCTGAACTTTACTCAACATACTCTTTGAACTCACAATTAAATCTTTGTAATTAGTGGCAATTGTTTGAAAACTGAAAACTCTCCTTCACCTGTTGGAGTCCTTCGAGAATGTACCTTGGAATCGGATCTCTTTTCGCAATTCTTGATTTTGAACAGGAAGAAAAACCAAAGAGGAAGCAGCGACCGAAGAAATTGGTTTGTAAATGCTCGGGGAACAGAAAACAGAGTGAAAGTTTTTGGTTGCAGTTTCGTTCGCTGTGGTTTTGCGCAGGAGTCACGGCAAATCTCGTTTCTAAGGGAAATTGTCTGTAACCGGAGAACAGCGCCGTGAGGATGCTTACCGTCTGATGAAAAAAAAATAGATCATTCCCCTTATAAACAATGACGTTTAGTCATCGACATTACAAAAAAAAATTTTGACGTAACTTTTCATTTATAGTGTATTTTTTTCACAGTCATATATATTTTGTTTCTTTAGTTATATAATATTATTTTATTGTTCTCGTTTTTTTTCAGTGCATTTTTATTTTTTACGAGTATCTTGGTAATTTTAATTTGTTCTGTTTCCACAGTAGGGTAATAATGGATTCATTTAATACATTTTATACTAAGACTGACTCATAAATCTCTCAAAAATATCCTACAATCGATAACGAATTTTAGAGATATGGAGGTTTTTTTGTAATTGAAAGTATCTATCTTAGTGATTTAGCCGGCCTGCTGTGGTGTAGTGGCCAGCGTCATAGCCTCGCATCACAGAGGTCCCGGGTTAGAATCCCGGCATGGACATGGATTTTTGTGGTCGTCCTGCTCAAGAAAACTGGGGTTAAGGCTGTGGGAGAATCGACACTCTGACCAGGTCTGATCCAGAATGTGTCATGTAAGATGACAGTCTGGCAGCTGTCTCGGTAGGCCAAGGTCCTTCGGGGCTGTCGAGCCAAGGAGTTAGTTATCGTAGTGAATTTATTGCATTATCACATTAACTTCAAAACAGCCGTTCATTCTTCTTGCTCTTCCGTACACCTCTATGTGTTACGAAACTAATTAAAATCAAAGTGAGGTCAGAAATAAAATATCTCTGGGTGCACCTTGACGAAAAACTTACCTGGATCACACGCAGTAAGGCCAATAGGAATTAACTAGACTTGAAAGTAAAGCTATTGTATTGGGATGCTCAACTTTCATTAACAAACGAGATAGTGTTATACAAAATAATATTGAAGTCCATATGGATATACGGGATCCAACTGTTGGGATGTACAAAGGCATCTCACACCAATATTCTGTAGATATTTCGATCGAAGACCTTCCACTATTATTTTATTCCATTAGTCCTCGTATGAGGAAATATAACACGTCAATACATAAAATTACAATATAAGAATTGAATGCTAAAGTTATAAATAATTATAAGGTATCGTAAAAATACTAAAATTCGGGAGGACGAATTTCCCTGTCCAACATAAGCAAAATAATATTAATAATAACAAAAGTAATAATTCTTTAACTATAGTAAGGGTATAATATAATAATTACAGTTCTAATAAAAATATTCAATATGTACTAGTAAATAATTAATGATTAGAGAATGAACTATCATAACATATAGAATTTACACATCACACAAAACTTGAAACACGCACACTAGGGGGAAACACATACGACGGACAAGTGACGTCACGAAACAACGACGAGGAACCTGCAAACTTCAGGCCGTAAACTAACAAAAGAGCAGGAAAGGACCAAAAAATAATAATCAAGTTATGAAGTAAGTGGTTTTATTAGCAACACATTGAACACTTTTGCAGTTTTTTTAAAAAATTAATTATTACGGTAACGATCTATAAACTCCGATACTGAGTAAAATACCGGCGCCTTTCAGTAGGATATTTTTTACATTGAATCCCAAAACTCTTTTAGTTATTATTGTTCTTAACATCTGGAGGGAGACTATTGTATAATTCACCCTGAATGGTGAATACTTCTCTGGTAGAGGAGCAAAGATCTTAGACCTGAGCGATTTCTAGTCTCGTAATCGTCAGACTCGTCATTCGTTTGAAAAAGATTCCTGGTCCTCTTAACAAACTTTAAAATTTCGTGAGTAAACACGGTGGGAAAAGTTAATATTCGCAGACTTTTGAAAAACGGTTTACAACTGTACTTATTATCCGTATTAGAAAGTATTCTGATGGCACGCTTTTGGAACTTGAATATTTCAATGCAGTTGCCTCAATTTGCAATGCCATAACACGTAAGGGAATAAAATACGCAAAGTACACCATTTTCGTAATGTTGGTGTCAACATGCTTCATTAAGGTTCTGAGACAGTAACAAGCCGAAATGAGTTTCCCAGGAAGCAGATCTACATGGTGAGTCCACTTTAAATTACTATCAATCTGAAGACTCAGAAAAGGCGAGAACTTCTCTAAAAGGTTGTTACTTCCATCGGATGAGATCAGGACGAACTTAGTTTTATCTACATTTAGTGATTTTTATTGACTTTAAACCACGCATTAAATTTGTCCACAGTGATGTTTACGTTTCTAACAACATTTTATCTGCAATCACTAAATCATCCGCGTAGAGAACTGATTTCAGAGGATGTACGAATCCTGGACGATCATTAATATAAAGAAGGAAAAGTAAAGGCCCAACAATCTGATAAATGAATATTCCCATCTTTGATTTCGGCCACAACCTTTTTTTACGATTTTTTAGATATGATTTTAGGAGAAGTAAGGCGCTTCCCCGTACGTCATAATATTCTAACTTTCTTAGTAAAATTTCATTATCAACCGTGTGGAATGCCTTAGACAGACCAGTAATTATTCCAGCTACCTTCAATCCCCCATTCATTTTGAATAAAATCGTACATTACACTATTAATGGATTCTCCTTTAAGGAAGCCATGCTGAGAGGAACTTAAGATATTTTATTTGTTAAAGAAATTAAATAATTTGGATGTGAATAGGAAGCACAGAAATGGGTCTATAATTTGATACGTCGGATGGCGAACCTTTCTTGAATAAGGGGATTAATTTCGTAATTTTGAGAGCAGCGGGAAATATTCCAGTTTCAACACATTCGTTAAATATGAATTGCAGTGGAAATGCGATGGCTTCGGCACACTCTTTCACCATTTTGTTTGTTATGCCATATACGTCTGCTGCTTGGGAACACTTCAAGTTTCTTATCACTGAAACGATTTCATCTATACATATAGGTTGAAAAAATAAACTATTTTGCAGAACCAGAACAGAAATCCTCATCACTGGTGACTTTTATATGAAGGTTAGCAACAGTTATGAAATACGAAGCTGCTTCTCTACCGGAGAAGGTTTTACTCTGGTCTATAAGTGTAATTTCTTAGTGATTGCCGACACCTTTGCCTGATTTTATTATCAGCATTTGCTATGCGACTGAAATTTTTTTTTAGTGTAACAAAGCTACATGAGGGTAATACACATGGTGGCAACTCCCCTTTAGTAGCATAGGAAGGGATTTGAAAGGGGGGATGCGGAAGGGTAGAGGAAGGTATCCAAGGGTTACCTAAGACCCCCGGGCTAAAATTTAAGGATCCTACCCAGCATTCACCTAAAAATAATTCAGGACAAACTCTAGAAAAACAGGATCAGGTAGGTCGGGTATTGGGTACTTGTCCGACTCCCTTCCGATAGCGGGAGAGGGGGTTGCTGTGGGGACGCAGAATTCCCTTCTCCTTGCCTCGACCAGTTTAGGAGGCAGCTGGCCGACAGTTCCAATGGGAACTTCGAAAAACTCTTACCGTATGCTCAAGGTCTGTGATCCTGAAACATACACCACTCAAAACAGGCCGAGGTGTGTGGGAACCTTAGTTCAAAAACGGAGGGAGTAAAAGACGTCCCCAAAGGTAGTCCCCTCAGTCTCCTACCAGTTTCTGCCTGTGAGAGAATAGCCCTCGCAGACAGCTCTTCAGTGAAATTATTAAGTTTTTTCGCGGCTACCATTACTCTCTTGTAAATACGTCTGTAAGTTTGGATATAGTTAAGTAATTGAGGGGATGCGGAGTGATTCTTGAGTTGATTCAAAAATCAGAGTTTATCCAGCGATATTCGAATACAATTAGTAATCCTGTTACCTTTGTTAATGTTCTTGGCAGGTTTTAATTTAGTAGATTGTAAATATGCAATAAATAAATTTTAAAATAAATGTTTTTAAAAGTCTTCATGTTAACGTGATTTAGAATGCAGATTGTAATTTCTCGTGATATACTCATGTTTCCGCACTTCTCACGTGTATTACATATGATTTGTAACATCTGCTCTCAACATTATTTAAGATTATTAACGTACTGGGTTAATAGTCCGGGTTTTTTGCGTGTCACGTTGGGATCGATTCTGCTTTCGAAACGGCAAAATACTATAACAAGTTTTTTTAAAAATTTATTTGCTGCTGCCAATCTCTGAAATTTTTATACATAGGCTAATTAGTAATAAATTTTGAACGGCCATAAATTTATGAAGCAGTATTTAACGCAGATTAACACTTACTGTGGTGTTTATTCTGAACGGGAATGAATTATACCTAACGTTTTGATTTTTAAGATATGTATATGATTTCTAATATGCTTCAAGCGGCATTGGTCTACTTAAGAAGTAACCGGACAAGTTTTTTTTTTCTCCCGCCTCTCCTCTTCTGCCAACCAATCTGTGTGGTCCTCCTTACTTCATGTTCCTGTAACACGCACACATTAGCGTATTGTCCGGAACGAATAAAAAGCACTTTTGCACTTTTTATGAACTTAGCCATAAAAATCTAAAGCTGCGGTTAAGAAACTGAAAGTAAAGCCATGGATTGATTTTAATTGATTTTAAATGCAAATTTTTTTGAGCCCTTTGGAACGAAAGTTGTTTTTAATGAATAAGAAAGGTAGACAGTTCAGACAAGAAGGTAAAATAAATACCACACAACGTTTCTGGGATCCCTGTCCTTTTCGACAGGTGCTAAGAAGGGAATAGAGAGACACAACTGCACTTGTCAGTTGACAAAACTAAAAAGCGACGAAACTGCAACGACAATGGGAGAGCCGAAGGGGTAGCCTAACAATAAGGGAGCAACGTCAATGGGAAAACAGAAGGTTTAGCGTAATAATAAGGGATCATTGCAACTATTGACTTAAATAGTGTCTGTTTGTACATTAATAATTGTGATGTTTGATTTAATGTGAAGCATCTCTGAAATCAGTCTGGAATTGTACCTGGTGTCAATGTCTAAAATCTTAGCATTTTGCCAATCAAATGTATGTTTTGAATTGATTATATGTTTGGATACTACAGATTTTTTATCAATGGGAAATTTTATATTAGACATATGTTCTTTGATACGTGTATTAAGGGAACGTTTCGTTCGCCCTATGTAGCAGGAACTACAATTAGAGCAAGAGATTTTGTAAGCAACTCAATGTTTGCTGTAGATGTGAAGTGGGTCCTTGTGGTTTTTAATTAAGTATGATCTGTAAATGATGGATATTTAAAATAAAGGAAACCATATTATAATGTCCGAAATAACTGGATGGGCCAATCTTTTCAGATTTGATAAGAACTAATTTCCACACCTTGTTCACGACGAAGAATGAGTGCGAGAAATAATAAATGCAGTCTAATTTCTGCCGAATGTAAGCTCGTAAATGTTTTACGAGCTGATTACTTGTTGCAAAAAGGCCTCAGCATCCCGTATGACCATGCGAAAGGCCTGTTGAGTGTCATCGGGACTATGTGACTGACTGCGAAAACTGATCTACTCATCGAATGCCGTGAATTGAACACAATTATCCTTTCGGCTGAGGTCTTCGACCCGTGTATACGAACTTGGGAACCATCACCCACAAATGGCGTTTTCCCTCCTCAGAAACTGTTTATTTGCGCCTAGCGAGTGTTGGGAGCAATCTGCATGCGTTTATGGTTACTAAGAACAGTGAAAAAACGCTTTCCCGGAGATCTGAGAGGAGGACTGCCGCCGTCGTGGAGATGCAGATCGGTTTCTCATGTGCTCTTTAAAAGCTAACAACCAGATTGGTAATAGTAGTCGTTGCGGGCCGGAAGGAGGATTAAATAGGAATTAGTGTAGGAGGGAGCAACAAACCCCGTTCCGGCGACTGGTCCAGGTAATGCACAGGGCGGCAGGCATAATATTAGCGGTCATTAGCCCTTCCCCAACGGTACAGCGAGCGGCCAGATGCGGCGCTGATAGGAACAACCCGAACACGTGCGTCGCTCTCGTACCTCTCAGGTACCATTCTTTCTACTCTGGTCTACTCCTTCAAACTCCGTCGTGACGCTAAACAAATGATTAAGTTATAATTCTATTTCCAGTATCTTATGAGGGATACCTTTAAAGGTCAACGAGCTTTCCCGAGATCATACACTTGGTGTAGAATACCGCCAGTTTGATTCTTCAAGATTTGGAGACATTGATTACTAATGGATATATTTATTCTCCATTCGCTCCATTAACCCTCTTACGTAATGAATTTTTGACAGTAAAATTAATTTAATTAATTGTAACTAATCTATATACGAAAAAAGGACGTATATTTTTGTATGTATGTCTGTATGTAGGCGTGTATTTACGTTAATCTCTATACAAATTTAAACACGGGGACTGATTGCAACAAAAATTCTTCAAATCTCGAGAAACGGTACTGTGGGGGGAGGGGGGGTAAGTAATCACAAGCATAAATGTGAAAAGAATTATAACTGACAATTATGAAATTTCGTGTTAAATTACTGCGCGTCAAGAAGTCATGACGTCACAGGACACGCGAGAGAGACGTTACTACGTGACGAAAACAGGAAATAGTTCCTTTTTCCGTAATGAAATAAAGAAGAAATATTTTAAGTGAATAAAAAGTATAATTTTATCCAGTAATACTCCATCGTATGATAATAAAAAACAATACGAAATACTTCACGATATTTGCGGAAATTGTAAGTTAATTTTCGTGTCATATTAGTGACTCGAATGTGGCGACTATTTGATTGCATTATGAATGTAGCTAACAATTTCATAAATTTAATCTTTCCTAATGGCTGAACACTGATTGACAATTAAATCCTTCAATACTCAAGGAGTATATTTAAGTATTCTATTCCTAAAGAAATTCTGATGTATGTTAGTTGGGATTGATGCAATAAGATTCAATGTATTTAATACTTTTTCGGGTTTATATAAATAAGTACACGGGCAACGTCGGGCACCCAGCTAGTATTATATAAATGTCTGTTCCACTCAATTGTATTATAAATGATCATATTTGAAAAAAACTCTTTTTATTTCGTACATTCAAAATTTATTTTTTAGTTAAAATTATGGACCTGAAGGAGCCCCCAAAATGTAGAGACGAAACATAGGGTAATGTTTTACATTTCTTATAATAAATCTCTGACTAATTTCCAGTTATATATTAATGCTGGTGGCTGAGGCTTGAGCTGATGTTCTCAGACGCAATTGCTCGGTGGTCAAATAATTTTGTTGCAATATTCAGAAACACCTCTGCTTGCCTGAGTAGGACAACAGATATTGAGGGATGAAACCTAGAATTCATCTGTTATTAGTTGATTATACATAAACAAATTGCTTTGCATACTTATTTTTTATTTTAAATATTTAACAATATTAACTCGGCACTCAAGATAGAGAGAGAGAGATTTAAGTTTGATTATTTTGTTTCATATAAACGTTAATAATTGTAATGGTGAAAATGTGTAAATTTAGTTTTTAATTAATATAATTATATATTATATATTTTAATTCCAATATCAAAATCAAGTAAATAATTTTATTGCAATATTTGGAAACGCCTCAGCTTGCCTGAGTAGGACAACAGATATTGAGGGATGTAACCTAGAATGCATCTGTTATTAGTTAATTATACGTAAACAAACTGCTTCCGCAACGAACATAGAAGTAGCCGTTAAAAGCGCAATTAAGAGACTTTCTGCTTCATTTTTACGTGTCTCCAAAACTCTAAAAAAGGAATAGACGTTTTATTTCGAAGTATTATTATGTAAGTATTTTACATTCATGTGCATCATAATTTAGTAATAGAGATAAATCTTGGACAAGAGGAACAGTAGACAGGATTTGTATCAGTTATATATTGACGAAAGTGTTAACCTTCCGAGTCTGAGGCACGATCACGCTGCTAGTCACGTTAAATCTATACATTCATCTAATTACTTTACCGCCGCTGTAACGCAACACGACACTTGGAAACCTATAACACTTGTTTAATTCCCGTGTAACACAAGCAATGTGATCGTCTGCAGCAAACCGCTTGCATCACTGAAGACGTTCCGGTGTTAATTGTCGTAAAGTACGCTCACGTGAGAGACAACTTCATATAGTTATTCTTGCGATTATGCTTCTGTGTTGTTAAAATTGAATAACAGTTTAATTTGTCCACTTATGAATTTTGGTAAAGGTAAATACGTTATGAAAATTTTCAATTTTCTAACTGGCAGATTTTGGAAAAAATTAAAAGATACGGCCCGATACATAAAGCCCTCTCTTCTGATTTATTTTGGAGAAACGCAATAAAGCTTTAGTTCAGTGCGTTTATTTTACAATTTTTTTTTCGTTTTTTTTTTATTTTAAGATTAGAAGTAAAGGATATGTGCAGATATGCCACGGAAGGGCTTCCATCAGTTTACGACCAAATATTGTAAACTGGGAAAGAACATTATAATTAACCTTTATATGCACTTCACTCTAATTTTAATTATAGTTTGTTTGTATATATTTGATAATTAGTTGATAAAGATTTTTGAGATATTGCACGGTCAGTGATGGCCAAGAGAGATAGCTAGTACGTTTGGAGAGAAGACTAATTACTACATTAAAAGTTATTTCTAATGCACTCCCTCCACCTTACCTTATTGGCAATGTAAATAAAGATTTAAGAATGTGTTACCTTTTTTCCTGGACTACTTAGTTGAGTAGTACCTTATTAGTTTCAATATGTCGAGAGTCCAGTGACTTCTTGCTTTGTTGTTCTGAGGGGATTGGGGTGGAAAATTAGATGAGTGTTATTGGTAATTACTGTAAAGATTTGAGGAGTTGGGTACAGAATTAAATAGGAATCGGTCAGGGGGTTATATTGTGGTTGGTGGGTTGAGGATATGTCAGGAGGTTCCTGAGTGTTGACGGGGAAGTATGAGGTCTATTGGGAGCTTTCACAGGGTGATGACTATGTCTATGGACCGATTTGGGTGATTTAGGGTACTTTTGTTTAGAAAGGATATGGATTTGTTTATTATTGTGTTAATGGTAGGGATTTTTATGTCTTTGTGGATTGTGGAAATTCTTTGGAACCATGGATCATTGGTAATGGAGCGGAGGATTTGGAGCTTTTGTGAGTGTGATTTGGCAGTGGAGCCCCAGTTAGAGGAGGCATAGGACCAGAAGGGTTGGATTAGGGAGAGGTAGATTTAGTCGTTTAGTATTGATTGAGATTGTGGAATTTTTGTTTAGTACTGGATATAGAGTTTTGAATTTATTATTAATTTTTGGGATGAGGTTGTTGATATGGGCTTACCAAGCTAATTTTTGGTTTAGGGCAAGTGACTTTTCTTTTATGAGGATAAGAGTTCCATTTAGGATGAGAGGGATTTGGGCGGGTGAGTTTCTTTTTAGGGTGAAGTGTAGGATGGAGGATTTGGAGGGGTTGATGTTGACTCTCCATTGTTTGGACCATGAGTATAGGGAGTTTAGGACACTTTGGACAGGTTGGAATCCTGTCGCCATGGAAGAGGTTTCGTATAGGACGGTGATGTCATCTGAAAATAGTACCGTTTTGGTTGAGGGGTGTTGATCTTTGTTATGGACATATAGGTTGAACAGGAGAGGAGAGAGGATGCTTCCTTGAGGACACCCGCGGTGATGGAGTTTGGAGTGGGTGGTATTAATTTTGACTGTGAACTTGCGGTTTTCGAGATAATTTTTCAGTAATTTGTAGTGGGTGTCATTGAGTAAATGTTTGATTTTTGAGAGGAGGAAGGGATGATGAATGTGGCTATATAGTATTTTCGGGGTTCGAAGGATTTGTTTATACAGTTGGTTACTATATATAATTGGTGGGTGCAGGAGTGTTTAATGCGGAATGCGTATTGGATGTTTGAAATTAGGGGGGAGGGGGTTGTTTGCTGAGTTGGGGGAGGAGTAGTTTTTCAAAGAGTTTGGAAATGGACGGTAAGAGACTGATTGGTCGCTAGTTTTCGGGGTTTTATTTGTTTTGAGAATCATTATGATGGAAGCTTGTTTCCATTGTGACGGGATGATGGCGTTATGGATAGTGGGAGGTTTTTGAGGTGGAGGGGGCTTATGAGGTCGTGACCTGGGGCTGATTTGTTTTTGAGTTTGGAAATTGTGGAGCGTACGTTGACTTGGGTGAATCTAATTGTACGAGCAGACGGAATAGCGCTGGAAGGAGGACTACGTTTGAGGCGCAGTAGACGAGACTGCGCTACCGTGCTGGAACGTAGCGATGACGTCACGCATCTGTATGCGCGCGCACGGGGCCACGTCGCGACTGCGTGCGGAATAAATTGAGATGCGTTTGTTGTCGCCTGTCTGGGAAATGATTTATAGCCGACTGACTGGCGCTAACAGATCCGTCTGGCTCCGCGCAGCGCAGCATGCACAAACGAAACGCCCTGCCCGGACATTTGTAATTGCAAATACAGATTGAATTCTAAATTAGTGAAAGTTCGCTCTGGTATGTGGTCCGCGTCATCCACGGTGCCATCGTACTACCGGGGGAGTTATCTCAATGGGCGCATTCCTGAACAATACGAGCGCCGCGGCGTGGAAGTAGGCATTCCCATTGGAATAATAAACGTGATAGGATAAACGTAATCAGTGCTTTTCGGACGTTCCACAAAGTATAACTTTGCTCCCACCAGCTCATGCATATGTGATCCATACTTTCTCCAGCTGCATGTTGCAACTGGAAACATGATTCATCATGATTCATCATGATTTTTGCCAATGCTCAACTGTCCTGTGCGAATTCCTCTTCTTAACTGCATACAGAAAAGATGTTAGAGCAGATCTTCGGCCTCCATACCCCCATACAGGTAACATAGCGGTTAGAGATCATTTTGATCATTCGTGAGGATATGCGATTAAGATGTGCAGTAATTTTTCACCCACCTGTTGACTCTCCAAGCTTTGTCCAGTCGCTGGTGACCTTTCATATCCAGTCCAGTCTTTAAACACATTAGGAACTGCTGGGAAGCATTTACCCAATGCAGCTGAGTTTTGCTGATAGTCATTCAGACGCTCCAAGAGTCAACAATGAACCAACGTTCGAAGGCTGTTAAAACACGTCGAACATATATTCAGAAAAAAAATCACTTGCACACTCTAGTAAACGACCTGATTACATAAACAGCACAATTTCCATGAAATTGGCAGATGGTCCTAATGAAATGGCCAGTTAGTATTGATATTTCAATTAATATCTGTAGTTTTACACGACACTTTGGTTTCACTGTAAATAAAAAATGATCTGTAAAAAAAACTCGTAGTATACTATATAATGGTTCTTCTATGACAGATCTTTGCAGAGACTTCATCAATACGTTAAATAAAGAATGCACGCGAGAATGGTTTAGTAATACTATATGTAAATATATTATCCCTATATCTATATAATAAAAAAGGATGTATATTTGTATGTATGTATTTACGTTAATCTCTATACATATACACGTGGACAGGTCGCAACAAAAATTGGTACACAAATTCTTCAAACGACGAGAAACGGCACTGTGTAGGTGAGAAACCTGTAGCATAAAGGTGGAAAGAAATATAATTAAGAAAATGTGATCATTCTGTCTAAATTAGCGCGTCAAGAAATCGTGACGTCATCGCACACGCGAGAGAGACGTTACTACGCGACGATACTGCACAAAAAAGTAAAAAGTTCATTTTTCCGAAATTAAATAAAGCAGAAAGATTTCCATTCAATAAAAAGTTTAATTTTATCCAGTAATACTCCATCGAATGAAAATAAAAAAATAATACGAAATATTTTACGATCCTTGGGGAAAATGTAAGTAAATTTTCGCGCTTATTAGTGACTCCAATATGGCGACTATTTGTTTACATTGTGAAGGTAGTTAACAATTTCATCAATTTAATGTGTCGTAATGTCTGAAGACTGAGAGACAATTACATCCTGCAATACTCATGAAGTATATTAAAGTATTGTATTTGTAAAGAAATTCGGAGGTATAAACATAACAGGGATTGATTCAATAAAATACATTGTATTTTGTAGCTGTTATCGGTCGAAAGTATGTACGGAACTAGTAACATTTAGATTGAGGTTAAATCAGTTCTTGACTAAAGATTAGTATAAAATTAAATAATTTTTCGGGTTTATATAAATATAATCAAGACTGATTCAATGATATTGCCCTAAATACTGTGATTACAGAGCGGTTAAAAAATTCAGAAATATACCAGTTTTTTGTTTCGTGTTCCGCGGTTCCTTACTGACGTTTCAAAACATATTTTCATTGACCTGTATGTGAATATTCCTTAACATGCTTGTTGAAACTTAACTTCTTTCCTACTGGAATATAAGTGAAAATATAAGTATTAGCTGGTATGTGGTTCGATGCATTACAGAAATGAACTTTTCAGTCTTAGGTTTATTCTGTAATTGAAATATACGTTAACCGAAGATAAATTAGTCAAAACATTCGTCACTTTTGTTCTTTCTGGCGTGAGACGCTTATGGGACAAGCAGAACGGGAAAAGAGAACAAATAATCTCTGTGGAAGAAGAGACGACGATCGGATGGACCGTTGTCCAGGTCACGACTGGCTGCTCCCTCACATCCTAACACTCACACTGACACAATCACTAATGAAGTGGCCGTTTTTGTCGCCATTAATCGGCCACGGCTAAGCTGGGCCATCAGGTAAAGCACTTGTAAGACAAGGGATCGGTTTTTGTGGTGCAAACACACTCGCAGGCTAATGGCTTCGCTCTGATTGAAAACGACGCCATAGACGTGCGCATTCTTCGTAGAATTAAATTAATTATCTCCTGCAGAGGGAAAGTCAATACGGTCAGGCCTATTTTGGAAGTGAGGAGTCCTCCTTTTCCCACAATTAAAGGCCGGCCAGCGCGTTCCCACACCCACTTTACGTATATACAATACAAGCTACGACAAACAAAATGGCAAGTCATTGTTGGCTGTATTATGTACGCTACTTGTGCAGCATTCGTGGTATTACTACTTCATGCATGTCCACGGCGGGGATTATGCGTTTCAAAGGATATAATTTTCTTCGCCCTGTATCTGCATTTAGAGGCAAATGAAACCGTGCGTCACAAACGGGAATTAAAATTAGGACGAGGACCATTGTACACTGAAACCTTTGCGCCCACATTTACGATCTAGGGGAATAACATGGGATTAAAAAATCTGGACGCCCTGACGAAAAATCAAACCAAAATAACACGAATCTACGTATAAAGGATATCAAATTACACATATAATTAAAGATAATTGTAAAAGAGACCAGTCAGAGGTAGCGGGTTGGCAATCCAAATAATTTCTTAGTTTTAAGTGGACTTAATAAAATATAACCGATGTGTGAGAAAGATGAACCAAGTTAGTTCTCTAGTCTGCTAATTTCTTACTGTTAACTGAAGTTCATTATTTTCAGGAAAAATTATATAGAAAAGAACAGCCGACGCAGAAGCAACTCATGGTTTAATTTGATACTTAAAAACGGGTTAAAACTTCGCTGCAGCTGAAAAGAGGTAATGATTACAAATTTTCCCTACAGTAAATTCAAATAAATTTGTCTAAGTATCTTATTTTACATTTACATTTTATTTTGCTACATTTTATAATATTACAAACACTTAATCGTTCAAAGCTCTTTAATTACATATATACACACAAATTGTAATATAATATAAACATAAACAATTCATTTGGTTTTTCAGACCTCAGTCCAACAGCAAACACGTCTCCTATCTTCAATTTCCGGTAAGTGTGTTTTATCACAAGTGATTTTTCAAGAAACATCGGTGCTTAGGGCGAAAAATTATATAATTTTGTTGGAGATTAACAAAACACTGCATGACCACAAAAACGGCGACCCGCCTTACTTTATGGTTCCGTTTACTGAGTCATACTGTAAAATTGAGATTAGTTTATTTATTTTTCTTTTTTTGCAAAATTAATTAAAAGGACATTATAAATTAATTTCTAGCATGTTATATTAATTACTGGATTATTTCGTGGGAAGATGATTGGCATGAAATCGTATACCTTTACAAATTTCTTTGAATTCTTCTCTAAAATTCTTATCAGATATTGTAGGGGTTGTAGGAAGACTTAAGCCCATAAAAAGTACCTCGGCCTGTTTTGAGACGTGTATGTTCTGGTATCGCAGACCTTGGGAATATGGTAAGAGTTCCGCTATTCCTATTGGAATAGTCGGCCAGCTGCCTCCAAAACTGGTCAAGGCACGGCGAGGGGAAAACTGCGAACCCACAGCAAACCCCTCTCCCGCCATCGGAAGAGAGACAAGTACCAAATGCCCGACCTACCTTATGCAGATATTTCTAGGATTTTCCCAGCATCACTTTTAGGCAATTTGCCGGGTAGGATCCTTAAACCATAGCCCGGGGGCTCTAGTTAACCCTTGCCTACCTTGCTCTACCCTTCCGCATCCCCCCTTTCAAGTCCCATTCCTATTCTATACGAGGGGAGTTGTCACTATGTGGATTACCCTGTACATATCCTATTTACACCTTTAAAAAATATACAAAACTGTGATGGAATAGCTAGAAATGATTATAAATATTACTTGTATCCTCCGCAAGCCTACATATATTTGCAAGCCCTTCACTTACGTGAAAAGTTCCTCTAGTAATGGTAATTCCGCTCACAGTAAGAATGGAAGCAGCAGCCCACAGACGGAGCAACATTTTGCGTCGCAGACTCCCAACAATTTTCATTCCCTGCTATTTTAAAGACAATAAATATGCATTGTGGATTCGGAAGTCCCCTACTGCCTCTTAACCGGAAACTGAAGAGAAAAATTTTAGTTATTTTATAAAAACCCAAGGTTTTTAAATTATGGCACATTCCAACCTGCATCGTTAAAATTCCTAATGTGGCCTAATATTTTCTTTGCGACTTATTTTGATCTATGATTAGTTTCAAGGAAACCGTCCCTATCATTGAAACTGTAACCCACGTGCACGCCCTCTATTTCGGTAGTGCAGCAGCCAGAAGTAAAACATGATAACCGAACTCGGCTCTTCGCCGTATCCCGACGATGTCCGGCTCGAAATAACTGAAAGGACGTTCCGGGACCGAAATATGTAAAGACAGCTCGTGAATGCGTTTTTGTTGATGGTCATAATGGATGGTGGTCGGGGGTCGCGGCACAATGGCGCGGGTCGTCACGACGCCGCTGAAGTCTCTATCGGCCCGCGCCTCACAACTCTTCCCTGACAGCTCTTACCCTGCGCTTCACTTGTGCTACCATCTTCTCTGTTCCATTGTTAACGTCCGCTAGCATCTCTCCTATGAATCTTGAAACCTGGTCAAGTCCCGCGACCTCGGCCATCAGAATGCCTTCCGCAACATCTGCAACGATGATGCATTCCTTTCTCCATTTCCACAAAATTTAAAAAGGCGTCCAATTGTTTGTTTCTTCCTGTAGTTGTCTCTGAGGGAAGTGGGCAAGTCAAACAATTATATTCATACACGAGTAAATTAACAAAATAATAAACACTTTAAAATTATCGTTCAACTTTAAATATAAGGTTCGATTCCTTTAAATGCGAGTACGTATATTAAATAAATTATTTTAGTTTCCTATAATACATCAATTTTATTATACAACTCTCGCCATTAACAAAGAAACATAAAACAAAACCAAAGATATAAATCACCTTATTATTATTATTATCACATGAATTTAATAAATTGATTACAACGCGAGATTATTGAAGCAATCCAGACTAAGAAATTCAGAAAATAAGAATAAAATTTAGCGTATTAAAAGTTAGAATCGCACCGATATACGTTTTAATTAGTTTTAAGACCTGTTTCATTATTCGGAAAAGGAATTCGAATTTTTACAGTAAACAAGAACTTTGAGTAGCGATGGAAACGTCTTTACGCCGAGTTGTGCGTGCCGCAAGAGCAATAAAATGTTAGAGCGATTAAGATATTAATTGAGATTTAGATTTGTTATTCATTCCATTAGTCCTCGGTCGAGGAAATAGGACACGTCACAATATAAGATTACATGTAAATAATAATTATTACAAATACATTGTACTTTATCAAAAATATATATGATTTAAAACTACGTTAAAGATATGAATATGACAGTAATTAGTAATTGAAGAAATAATAAGTGTTTTTAATTCATCTTCAATTTCCATTCGACGGAGTTTCCAGTAAAAAATCGATTCCCGTCGAACATGAAATAGAAAATAAGTCAGCAGTTAAATTCTAGAATATTTTAATCGTAAAATAATAGCGTAACTTGATAAGATACCAGAAAACTATTTCATTAAACAGGATCTAATCTGTCCTTCCTTTCTACGAACTCTTTCACCGAATATTATGCTCCATTAATTAACAGAGATTTACAGCCCTTTATAAATAAATTTTGTCCGGAAGACGAAAATAGATTTTTCCCGGAATAACGAACGCTTGATTGAAAAAGGCTTAGGCGATGTTTTTCTATGCGGAGTTGAGAGCGATTACTGGTGTTATATAAATGATTTGCTCCGTTTAGGGCATATAAATTGATGTTTATGAGGACAAACTTTAAAATTTCTAGAATATACGTACAAGGCAATGTTAAAATCCCAAGATTCCGAAACAAAGGCTTGCAACTGTCATTACAATCCGAACCCGATATGATTGTTTTGAAGTTTAAAAATTTGGAACGCGTGATGTGAACGCCCCCGGTTTTCTATGCCATAAGACATAACAGAATGACAATATGCATCATATACCAATAATATATATATATATGACCGACTTCTCATTTTTTTCCATATAGTGCCTTAAAGCTATAACGAGATGCATTTACAAGCTGTTTAGATTCTGAAAATTATTAGCCTTCAACTTTTCTGTTCCTGAATACCGACCTTTCCACTTACGAAACGTGTATTTTTAAGTTAGTGCCGTTTCTTTGTCGGTCATGCTCAATAGCTCAGAAAATAATAGATTGTAGAATATATATGTATATAGTAATGTTCGACATAAATTAAAGGGAAATAAGCCCCATGTTATATATATATATATATATAATATTTAACGTACGTTGAAGACATGCTTTCTCGAAACCGCGCTCACTTACTCCTGCACACACACACACACACTGAGAGAATCTGTAATTTGACTCTTGAAGAATGGAAAATCTGTTTTGAATTTTATGCACATTTTGATGATTAAACGTTCGTTATTTATATTTTTTTCTTGGTAGGTGGTTGTATTTTTTGATTTCGTGAATATCGAAATACGTATGAATATTTAATGAATAAGAAAGTTAGCCAATACAGACATAAAAGGGTAATATAAATACCACACAATGTTTCAGGGAACCTTGTCGCTTTCGCCAGGTGCTAAGAAGAGCCTAGAGAAACACAACTGCACTTGTAAGTTGAAAGACTCAAAAGCGACGAAAACGCAAGGAGAATTGGAGAGCCGAAGGGTTAGCGTGACAATAAGGGGCTACGACAATGGGAAAACAATGTTTAGCGTAATGATGGGGGATCATAGCAATTATTGAGTTAAATAGTGTCTGATTGTAAATTAATAGCTGTGATGTTTGATTTGATGTGAAGCATCTCTGAAATGAGTCTGGAATTATTCCTGGTATCAATGTCTAAAATCTTAGCATTTTACCATTCAAATCCCTGTTTAGAATTGATTATATGTTTAGATACTACAGATTATCAATATTTTCTATATTAGATATAAGTTCTGTGATACGTGTATTAAGGGAACGTTGCGTTTGCCCTATGTAGCAGGATTAGAGCATGACGTTTTTTTTTGAATTTCTGGAATATAGTATTTTTTTAATATTGAAAGTTTCTGGAAAGAGGTTTCCAATTAATCTCTTCTCTACACAGATTCCATGATCCCTGGGTTCATACTGATCCGTAATTTCGGTTGGGAAAATTGCAATTATAATCTTCTATCTTTATAAAAATTGCAAAACTAAGCTGTATTCATTCTTCACGGAAACCTAGGTTTTTAAAATATCGTACAGAAATTCCTTTATAGAGAACATCTCATCCGTAGTCAGATTCTCTGTAGTGCAGTGACTAAAATTCTTGACTTGTCACTCGACGACGGAAACAGAGTAATTGATGTTGCCCGAGTGTTGAGTGATGAAAAGCAATGGAAATTATGTTCGGTTGTTGTGTGTCTATTGACAGATGTTTGTAGGGACGTAATATTGACACAGAGCGCACGAGACATATTTCACGTGAAAGCTAATGAGGTCGGGGCAACATGACGAATGGCCGCTCATCTGCGCCGTGTAAGACACACGCCGGCCGACGGTTATGAATTGGGAACCTTCCCCCCACAATACTTTGGATATTAGTCTACACTTTCACCTGAAATGGTTGGAAACACTCCTCTGTATACAATGTAATACTTGCGAATATTACAAAATAATCTAGTGGTGATCCCTTGTTACAGTCACACTGAGGAATTTATTATTTTAATAGAAAAAATTTATCAAGTAGGCTCCACTCTTCTCTTTACACAAGTGCGTACTCTACCAAGCATATAGAATTTTTTTTTAGGGCAACAGACTACATGAGGGTAATTCACGTTGGGCAACTCCCCTTCAATAGCATAAGAAGGGATTTGAAAGGGGGGATGCGGAGGGGAAGAGGAAGAGAGCCAAGGTTTACTAGGGCCCCCGGGCTATGGTTTAAGGATCCTACCCGGCATTCGCCTAAAGAAATGCAGGGAAAACCCTAGAAAAACCTGCATCAGGTAGGTCGGGCATTGGGTACTTGTCCCACGCCTTTCCGATAGCGGGAGAGGAGTTAGCTGTGGGGACGCATCATTCCCTTCTCCGTGCCTCGACCAGTTTAGGTGGCACTTGGCCGACTATTCCAATGGGAATAGCGGACAACCCTTACCGTATGCCCAAGGTGTGTGACCCCGGGACATACATCTCTCAGAACAGGCCGAGGTCTTTAACCATAGCGCGGGGGCCCTCGATACCCTTGGCTACCTTCCTCCACCCTGCCGCATCCCCCCTTTCAAATCCCTTTGCTATGCTATAAGAGGGGAGTTGCCACTATGTGGATTATCCAATACATAGCCTGTCTACACCAAAAAGGAAAAAAAATTCGTCAGTCATCTGCCGTTGAATTTTAATATTTCTATACGTTTATATGCTTTCAAAAAATTGTGAATAAGAAAGATAGCCAATACAGACAAAAAAATGTGATATAAATACCACACAACGTTTCTGGGATCCTTGTTCCTTTCGTCAGGTGCTAAGAAGAGCCTAGAGAAACACAACTGCTCTGGTCAGTTGACAACACTCAAGAGTCTCTTTTTAGCACCTGACGAAAGGAACAAGGATCCCAGAAACGTTGTGTGGTACTTATATTACCCTTTTATGTCTGTATTGTCTATCTCTCTTATTCAATATTAAATTTTCTAATTAATTTAATTCCCTTCACCGTTCCTCAATCCATGGGAAATTATTAGATACCTTGATTGATTGAGGAACGGTGAAGGGAATCCAGCTAATTAGAAAATTTTAATATTGAATAAGAAAGGTAGCCAATACCGATTTAAAAGGGTAATATAAATACCACACAACGTTTCTGGGATCCTTGTCCCTTTCGTCAGGTGCTAAAAAGAGACTTTTGAGTGTTGTCAACTGACCAGTGCAGTTGTGTTTCTCTAGGCTCTTCTTAGCACCTGACGAAAGGATCCCACAAACGTTGTGTGGTATTTATATTACCTTTTTTTTGTCTGTATTGGCTACATTTCTTATTCATTATTTTCAATCAGACGTAAATTTTTCATTCAAAAAATTACTCGAAAGTTTGATCAGGAAATACTGAAAATCATTCGTCGACTGATATTACTGTTGTAGAGATACCGTTGTTTTATGTAGGTTGGCTGGTTTGTATAAAGGCCCTTAGGCCACCTTTATTAAGAACGTTTGGTTGGTTTAGACATTGGTGGTTGTTTCCTTGAAAGATATAAATGTTTGACCCCACCGTGTTTTCTCATTGGTCTCCAAATCGGTTATGAGAGTGCTCAATGATCAAAGTTGGTGGTTAGTGACACATTTACAGTCGGAAATTTCGTTTTACGACCCACTTTTTTCATCAAATGAACGTATACATTTTATTATTGAGTTCTGCCTTACTCGTATTACACGTTTAACTTATATAACTCCAAGTAGTTTGTTGAACAGGAGCATTGTCCCCGAGAGCATATGGTCCAATTTCTCATTTGTAATTCCATGCAAGTTGAGTTGCGTAAGCGGCGGGCATAATTTAAATTTCTTGTGCGTACGTGTGCTGTTTTCTAGAACCAACTCTCAATGGATTTCTTCATTCCCACGACATGTACGAATCCATGAAATATTTGTGCAACTGACGAGAAATCGGAGCGTCTGCCTTCAGATCACACAAGTGTTTATCTTCCTCGTATTCATAATAGCTGTATACATTTGATTGAGTATGTGAAAGGTATTTACCCAAATCTTCACAGGTTTCTTCACTTAGCTCTCTTACTTTTTATTACTGTATTGAGTGCCCGGCGTTTCCCGTGTACTTATTTATATAAACCCGAAACTGTATTTAATTCTGCATTAGTGATTTTAACCTATGCCGAGAGAATGATAATTTAATAAACACTCCTTCCGCGGTTCTATAAAATACACGGAATTTTATTACATTGATGCCAACAATCATACCTTCGAATTTCTTCTTAAATATACTCCTCGAGTACTGCATGATATAATTATCTCTCAGTCTTCAGATACTACGTAAAAATTTATGAAGTTGTTAGCGATATTCACAATGTAAACAAATGGTCGCCATATTGGAGTCACTTATGGTACGAAAATTAATTCACATTTTCTGCAAGGATCGTAAAGTATTTTGTATTGTTTTTTTATTATCATTCGATACAGTATTGCTGGATATGCTTTTCCTTTTTATTAAATTTATGCTTTATTTCATTACGGGAAAAGGAACTATTTCCCTCGTTCGTTTCTCTCCCTTGCGTGTGTTGTGACGTCATTGTCTCTTGGCGCGCAGAAATGAAACACATAATGATCACGTTTTTCACTTATAATTCTTTCCACCTTTATGTTAGGAGTTTCTCACCCCTACAGTACCGTTTCTCGTGTTTTGAAGAATATGTGTACCAATTTTTGTTGCAATCTGTCCACCCGTTTGAATTTTTATTGAAATTAACTTTAATATACATACATACAAACATACATCCTTTTTTTTATATATAGACTAGCTGGGTGCCCGGCGTTTCCCGCAGAATTATTTATATAAACCCGGAAAAGTATTTAATTCTATATTAATCTTTAGTCAAGAAGTGATTTAACCTAAATCTAGTTCCGTACATACTTTCGACCGACAGTGCATTAATTTAACAGCTATAAAATATAATGAATTTTATTGAATAAATACCAACAAGCATACCATCGAATTTCTTTATGAATAGAATAATTAAATATACTCCTTGAGTATTGCAGGATATAATTTTCCCTCAGTTTTCAGACATTACCAAAGATTAAATTTATGAATTTGTTAGCTATATTCAGAATGTAAACAAATAGTCGCCATATTGGAGTCACTAATATGGCACGAAAAATTAAATTATATTTTCCGCAAGGATCGTAAAGTATTTCGTATTATTTTTATTATCATTCAATAGTGTATTTCTGGATAATTACTTTTTATTTAAAGAAAATATTTCTGCTTCATTTCATTACGGAAAAATGAACTATTTCCTTTGTTCGTCGCGTGACGTCATTGTATCTTGGCGCGCAGCAATTTAACATTTAATGATCACATTTTTTAAAAAATTATAATTTTCCGCACATTTTTGCTAGTGGTTTCTCACCTCCGCAGTACCGTTTCTCGAGTTTTGAAGAATATGTGTACCAATTTTTGTTGCAATCAACGCGTTTAAATTTGTATAGATATTAACGTAAATACAGACATACAAATATACATCCTTTTTTATTAAATAGATTATGCATTCTTCTATTTAAATGCGGTTCCTTATTCAAATTCCATGTAAATTATTTTTCTGTAGTTTCTTCCAACGTCCTGCTCATTACTTATTTCCATGAGTACTTTCGTCTTACTAAGTCATCGCTATCGGGTCTGATTTAAGTTTTATTTCAGACGTACGAATTTTATTTCCGTATTTGCCGAGTTCCTCGGTTTCAGTTCTACCGAAGTCGGCCCCTGCAGATTTTTAAAATGTGAATTCACGATCAATTCTTACAAGTAGAATTAAGGCGAAACGAGGAGACGAAGTATTCAAATTACGCTGATTTTTAGTTTCTGTCCAAATGTCATGTGAATGTAGGCACCAGTCAGAGATTGTGTTGCTGCTGTTTCCTGTAGCGTGACAGGGAGCAACACACGCGGGGGGGTTTCCCGCTCTGTTTACTCCTCAACACACCTTAAACAGCTTCATTAAAAACTGTAAAAGGCCGCTGTCCGTATTGATTAAACTGTCAAGCAAAGCTCTTCACAAAAACCTAACAACCGACTCTCACGCAACCAGGTCACCTCCTATTATGCCTCCGTATTATCATGCATTAAGCTTAAGTAGTTTTACCCTCGGGTTATTAATTATTCTTCCCGAAGCGCGTCCATTCATGAGATATTTGTTACGAGCTGGAAACTCGCATGTCAGGCCACGAAGAGTGACTGATGACATAAATTTGGATTATTCTGTATCTATTTAACGATGGTTTTCCGTAGCACTTCTACTTCGCATTAAAGATCATAAATTTATTACAAGCGCAATTTTTCTGCTTTAAACATCCATTTGTGAATAATTTCCCGTTAGTTGTCTTTAAAGTAGCTCACAATATCGTCCACAGGGAACGTTTCGAACCCTTGTTCTACGTTTTTCTTTAGTCGCGGAAAGCTGGAATTTAAAATTTAGTACTAAATTTTCCATGTCTCCAAGAAGTTCGTAATAGCAGCTCTGTGCAACTCTGAACGTTTTATACTTTCTGACGTCACGGAGCGTAGTCGTTTATTTTTTCGAAACTCTTCTCGGCCTTGATTCAGCTTCTTTCCCCGTCGGAATAAATACAGACCATTAGTGCAGTCACTTTCATTGTCAAATGTGCATTCAGTTTGTCTGTAAAATGTATTTCCCAATATATAAATATTAAATTTATAATAGGAAGTAATCTTAAGGGTGTCGTGCGATGTCCGGCCGTGTCATGAGCGGACAACGTCCCCTCGTCCCCCCCAGCCCCTTCCACAATCCTGACCCCTGAGCGAGCAGGTATAAAGTTTAGGAAGAGCAACTTTGTTGCTTAAAAAATAAGTCTTGGTTTTAACATTAAGTGAATGTAATAAAAGTTAAATGTATAACATTTGGGAAACTTATATAGATTTATAATTTGTATCTCTATCTATAATCTGGAAACTGTTCCAATTGGTAGTGATTTATTTAATAAATGTGCTTAGAAACGATCAATTAAGATACAAATCTTTTAACAGTTATCTGGCGTTTTTTTTAAATAACTGAAAACATCAATCTGTTTAGTTATAATTTAATTATTAATTTAAATGTTTTAACATTTTACTAGAAGAAAGATTCTCAACGTTTCATCCCTAATTTATTAGGACCTATTCAGGTGTTGTAAAGTCAAAAATCTAATTTCAAAATACGTGTTTCTAAAATTCTGACAAAGCAAGATTTTACAAACATGATAATTTATTATGCAAACTTTATTGAACATTACTTACAATTAATTGCATTCAATAAGAATATTTATTAAACGAATCACTACCAATTGGAACAGCTTCCATATTATAGATAGAGATAGAAATTATAAATACAGACAAGATTCAGTAGTGTTATACATTAATTTTGTATTACATTCACGTAATGTTTAAATCAAGACTGATTCTTTAAGCAATAAAGATGCTCTTCCGAAAGTTTATACCTGCTCGCTCAGCGGTCAGGATTGTGGAAGGGGGCGGGGGGACGACGGTGAGATTGACCGCTCAAGGCACGGCCGCTCAAAATACAGCGCCCTCGTATTAAAAACTAAATAAATTAGTAAAAAAAAATATTGGCCATAACGAAATCGCGATAAAAACGACGCAGGGTTGAGTCAGGCTTTAAAACAAATTACCAGGATATATTCGAGTTGCACTTCGTTTAAACTCTGCGATCTTTGTAAAGAGTTAATCCCTCACAATTAATAACTGACATGTTCTTTGTGTTTTTAAAGAAATCGAGGCATTTATATATTTTAAACTATTTAAATTACGAAGCCAAATGAGGATTCACTTTACCGTAAATCTCATTCAGTTATATGCATTGTAAAGATCAAATACAAAATTATACTTTTCGAATTCCATTTTAACACTCGCCAAACGTATCGTCGCTTTAAATCTTAAAACAGTATTATTTTGTTATGGGATTCGTAGCTTAAATTTTCCTTTCAGCTGCATTTGTTTAAAAGTTTTTTAAAATCGGCAATGTAATTAAAAAAAAATTATTAAGTTCTTGTACCCACAAGCCGAGGCACCTCGGCCTGTTCTGAGAGGTGTATGTTCCGGGGTCACAGGCATACGGTAAGAGTTGTCCACTAATCCCATTGGAATAGTCGGCCAGTTGCCTCCTAAACTGGTCGAGGCACGGAAGAAGGGAATGCTGCGTCCCCACAGCAAACTCCTCTCCCGCTATCGGAAGGGCGTGGGACAAGTACCCAATGCCCGACCTACCTGATGCAGGTTTTTCTAGGGTTTTCCCTGCATTTCTTTAGACGAATGCCGGGTAGGATCCTTAAACAATAGCCCGGGGGCCCTAGTAAACCTTCGCTACCTTCCTCTACCCTTCCGCATCCCCCCTTTCTAATCCCTTCCTATGCTATTAAAGGGGAGTTGCCCAATGTGGATCACCCTCATGTAGCCTGTTGCCCTAAACAAAATGAAGTTCTTAATTTTAATGTATCGGACGAATTACTGTGAAATAGCATTTCTATAAACGTTTAAGATTTCATCAAGACATTGTTGAAACGTTTGTCACTAGGGAATTAATAGATTCTCGTTACTGGACCCCTGTATCGGGAAAAATGAAAATTTGTATGACTGCATACTTTTACAAGGAATTTATTGGACTTCCGGTTGAAGATCTGAAGTAGACTAATGTTATAACATGCCTTGCAGTCAGAGTGGAGCACGATGACGATAAATATAGGCGCTTCCAAAGACTCTTCAATAATTGGTCTGAGTAGTTAAATGTTGGGACGAGCGCACTCTACTTTACTTCGTGAATCCAGCACTTTTTAATTGTTTGTTTTTAAAATGGATTGCCCAACCTTCCCAGAGAGCTCTGGAGGAGGCTACCTTTGGGGATGCCTTCACATCTCTCTGGTTTTTTGAACTAAGGTCCCCACATACCGAGGCACCTCGGCCTGTTTTGAGAGGTGTATGTTCAGGGGTCGCAGACCTTGGGTATACGGTAAGAGATATCCGCTATTCCTATTGGAATAGTCGGCCATCTGCCTCCTAAACCGGTCAAGCCACGGCGAGGGGAAAGATGGGACCCCACAGCAAACCCCTCTCCCGCCATCGGAAGGACGTGGGACAAGTACCCAATACCTGATGCAGGTTTTTCTAGGGTTTTCCCTGCATCCCGTTTAGGCGAATTGCCGGGTAGGATCCTTAAACCATAGCCCAGAGGCCCTAGTTAACCCTTTGCTACCTTCCTCTACCCTTCCGCATCCCCACTTTCCAATGCCTTTCCTATGCTATAAGAGGGGAGTTGCCACTATGTGGATTACCGTATACATAGCCTGTCTGCACCTAAAAAAATGGATTTCCCTGTAATTAAATTAAGTGATTACAGAAGTTGTTATTCTTCTGATCTCTATTGCAATAAGCATCCGCTCACTGTAAAAGAACCACTACATAAAAATATGTAACCATATTCAGAACGACGCATGAATATTAAATTTTCTAAAATGGAAAAAAAATTACGTCTGATTGAAAATAATGAATAAGAAAGACAGTCAATACAGTCATAAAAAGGTAATATAAATACCACACAACGTGTCTGGGATCCTTGTTCCTTTCGTCAGGAGCTCAGAAGTGCCTAGAGAAACACAACTGCACTGGCCAGTTGACAACACTCAAAAGTCTCTTTTTTGGAACCTGACGAAAGGAACAAGGATCCCAGAAACGTTCTTGGTATTTAATTTACCCATTTTTTGTCTGTATTGGCTATCTTTCTTATTCATTATTAAATTTTCTAATTAATCGAATTCCCTTCACCGTTCCTCAATCCATGGGAAATTATTTGATACCTAGACTTTTACTGGCAATTTGTAACACTAAGTACTGTGGGAGGATCACTACGGTCAGTGTGTTGTATGTCCTAGAAACCATCCTCAATTCTTCCTGGCCATTTATAGGGGAAGGAGGCGGCTCTGACCTTGTTTTCAGATTCTAAAATGAACATTACCTGATTTGGAGAAAACGAGCCAAGTTAATTATTGATGACGGTGGAGATTCAAGCCCCAGGCCTTTTCCGTGCTCTTCAAAAGGTTATAAGAATGGTAAATTTTTGTTGTAGCACGTGTAAAAAGTATAGAATATAATGCCACTTTAGTTCCCGTTCCTAGTTTCACAGCATAAGAAAAAGCGTTGGGATCTCAACATTGATGACGTCACTATGACGAAACTGGGGGCAGATAGCCTTACGACTAATTTTCTCTGGCAATATTGAACTATTCGTAGCGTTTCGAACTGGCGTATACAAAAAAAACGCTGTGACGATGTTGCGTCCAAGTGCAGGTAACGGCCAACAGGCCCGAGGTTGAGTTATGTGTGTATATTGATGTCGGCGAGAGGTAACCTTTCTCTGTGTGGACTGGCACGCCCTGCTTTCTTTAGCGATGGGGCAGCAGATTGGACGCGTGAAAGCCGGGTCAGAGGTCGTGGACGCGTGGGCGGATCCTCTCATCCCGACAGCTCGGACCCGCTGCAGGCTCATTACGGGAGGAACAATCGCAAGGGTCCACTCGCTTGCTCAATTCACCACCCACACGACCGCGCGCTTTATTAATACTACAGGACGACGCACAACAGCCGCATTCTATACTCGGCGAGATCTGGCGACGAACCGCAAAGTTCCCTTCACTGTGTCTTGTTTCAACATTCCAGATACATAAATGTCGCTAATATATTACAACTATCATTTAGTGTAAATAACAAATTTTAAAACGTCCGAAAATTCCACATAGAAATGTCCAGTCCCAAACTGCCTGGATTGGAAATTAATAATAAATTATTATAGTTTCTCATTTCTCGTTAAGTATATATGATAAACAAATTTAATAATAAATAATGAAGCAGTTTTAATGGCGCGTACATTGATGTTTCTATTAAATTAAATCCAAAATTTTAAAGTACACAGTAAAAACAATGGATTCCAGTATACAATTTCAGAATAAATTATTAATTACATTACAGTTTGATACGTTCAAACAAAGAAAATAAACAATTAAACAGCAATACATTTAATTATTATTTAATCAAAAAGGAACTGTTAATAGACACCTGAATTTAAGTACTCCTATATAAAATAGAAGCAATAACGTGTGAATAGATTTATCAATTTTCTCCTAAACGTAAGGAATTCTTCTTTGTTTCTTATACGTAATTTATTATAGCGTAAATTACTAATGTAACTAAGGATACTTATTGATACTTTTGTAAGTTATATATATATTCCTGGATGAACGTGAGCCGTATACACACAACACACACACACACACACATACACACACACACACACACACACACACACACACATATATATATATATATATGAATATGCAGGGAACTGGAATTATTTTAAATTCTACAAACAATAAGTCATTATCGAGTACCTCCATAATTTTATTTTTACTAATTTCTAAAATCTTTATTTTTGTTTCATTTTTTTTAAAATTAAACTCTTTATTTTATATTGTATTTCAACCCCTTTAATAATTATTCCAATTCTTCTCTCCTTCCTGCCTAAATAACTCTGCCATCTTCAAATAGTAACATACATATTTTGTCTCCTTGTATAAAAATTCCCGTGTTGAAGCTTCCTTTCAGTAATTTTATTGCTTCCTCTACATATATATTAAACAACAATGGCGACAAACGGCATCCTTTTTTAATTATTACATTTATTTTGATACTCTATTCTTATATAATTATTTGCTGACGGTACATTTTATGAATAACCCGTAAATTCTTTAACCTTAATTGCAATATTCTTTAAAATTTAACAGTTACTATAGACTCAAAAATATTTGGTACTGCGACAAATACAATTTATTCCCAGATTACAAAATTGGAATTTCAGTCAATAACTTGGCATCTGCGGATATTTTTGCAATACTTACAGCTACGAAATTCTGCATACACTCAAGCCCTGACACCTTGATCAACGACATACAGAAGCCTCAGATCAGAAGCTAGCGACAGTAGTTCCTCGAGAACGAAAGAATTTTCCGGTCGCTCCTGGACGTCCCACTCAAGGACCTCGTTCCTTCGGCCACTTGCGATCCAAAAGCGACGTTGGCCTTCTTTATCGCATTTAGACATCTCACATGCACCTGTGGATTATTTCAAACGCTATGAATCCACTGATCTGCTCTCCTCGCCTTTTCTAATTTCGAATTGAAATAAATATTCAAAAAATATTCCCGCATTTTAATTTTTATTATTATTATTGCCATTTGTCATAAACCTTCACTTAATATATCGAAACATTGTGCAGACCCTAGACATATACTCGACTAGGACAAACCCGTACACAAAATGCAAATTATCATCAGGGTTAAACAACATATCTACAACTAAAATTTCCAAACTATAAACTATCAAAAAATTTCCCTACGTTTAAACAGTTGATTTTAAATTTGTACCTTATACGTTAATACTTCACATTGTGAATTTGTAACTATTTAATTTACTATAAAGTGACACAAGCCCAATTAATGTATTACTAATCAAAAGCATCTGTTTGAAATGTACCTCTTCAACACCTCTATTATTTATTTGTGTTTAGTTTAAATATTGCGAAATAAATTTTCAACATCTTTCGTAAGTTGCAGGCGACCGCATGAGTAGCAATTTTGGTGGCAACGAGAACGACTGGAAGCTACAAGGCAACGTTTTCCCTTCCCGCTGAGTGGAGGCCTAATTTTATGTAACCAGAATCAAAAATGCCGTTGCTACAGTGGTTATTATCAAAAATTCCTGCCTCCAGGACTGTGATATTTCTTACATTTTAAGTCACACCTTCTACAAATGCGCAAATGTTTTTATTTACCATCTTAAAACACCTTTATATTTGATATTCCATCCTCTTGTAACGTAAATGAGTAACTGAAATACGTCTGAGTATTTGATATTAATACACCTCAGCCTGTACGCAGCTACTAATTACCTCAGTGACGTCACTAGCTCATTTCTGTAGTTAAGAAGGTTAACATCACGTTTGCGTGGTAAACTACCAGGGACGTGGCGCGGTGATGGTAAGGGCAAGAGTAACAATTATAAATGGGCTTGTACAAGCGGATGAGTCCACTAAAGCAGTGGCACTTAGGTGAGTCCACCAATGAAACCAAAATAAGGAGATCAAGCGGTAAGAACCCGCAAATAAAAACTAGCATTTGTCCCCCTGAAGTGGAGGAGAGAACATCCATTCTTCTGCACGGCCATGTTGAAGCCCAGTTGCGTTCCTACACGTGACTTGTCTTGGGGGAGGATTTGCACTCGTGGTGTATTTAAGAGTCCGCTTGCCGCGAGCTAGTCGCTTATTTCAATTTATTCGTTAATTACAACCTGAAATTGCGAAGAAAGCTAAAACGAATTGTACTTGAATTATTACGTGCAGGAAAATTCATAAAATCCAAGAAGGAGGCGACGAAAATTTTTTATAAGTATATCCAAGTTTTCTCTAAATTGTAACATTCGAGTAATAAATTATCTTGTGGACAATTGCATTTTTAAATGTCAATTCGATTCCTTTATCCTCCCCGCCCCAATGGACGAGTCGCACGATGAAAGTACCTGCAATTAATGGAACCAATTTGCTGGTTTGTGCGAGAAATGAAGGTAAAAGGATTAGTCCAATATTTTACGGGGGAAACGGCAACAGCTTAATCTTATGGGGTTAAAAAATAAAGAAAGCAGGCATCGGACGAAGGATACGTTGAAACGAGAAGGAAGAAATATCAAATGAGTGCAACACCTGTACTTTAGCTGCTGCGTGTTACACGTGAAGGTGGAGGTTTTTGTATCAGTTCGAAAGACTCAGCTTTCATCGCAAGCCAGTGGCCGAGGTGGTTAAAGGCTGGATGCGTGGATCTGGAGGTTGCGGGTTCGAGCCTCGCTCACGGCGCTACTATTTTTTGTGTATTTAGCCGTCACGGCCGAGTTTTGTGACTCTTAACATAGATTAAAACGTCCAAACTTCGCCTCGTCCGTGGCTCAGTGGCTAGGATTCTGGTCGGTGTAACGCAATGATTCTGTGCGTAGCCGGCTGTGGGTTCGAGTCCCGGCGGGGTCCTTACTCCAAAGCATTTCGCTGTCTGCTTCCAAATTCGCTCGGCTTCGAGCTCTCTCCGCGTGTCCCCTCGGGGTCGGCGAAGTTGTAAGCAGAATTCCTGGGACATGTGGCGGAGTAAGGTTTTGGAAATTTTTCCAATTTTTTTATTTTTGGAGTTTATATCGATTGCAAAGAGCCTTTTTACCTCTCCTGAACAATTACAACAAGTATCAAACACACCAATAAACTAATTTAACGTGAGACGACGTTTAATGCTAAATTTAATGATAATTAAGTGTCTGTTTTGCCTCGCCTTTATAATTACGTATAGTATCAAAACCCCAGAGAATGTATAAAGAGTGAGACGACGATTAATGCTGAATATATTAATAATATTGCTGTGTTTCTTCAATCCTCCGCCGTTCAGTGACAACAAAATATTGTGTGTTGACAAATATATCTATCGCTAAATAATTAGATGAAATTAAGAAATATATTTATTAAGCGTTCCTTTACGCGTAAGGCAGCTAAACAATCACAAAATATTTTAGGGATACAAAACTAATCAGTGTGAGGCAACGTTTAATGCTAAATATATTATTATTAATTATACCTGACACGAGGAGTAAGAAGTACGTATTACCAACATAAGAAAAAAATTATGTTCTGACAAATATATCAATCGTTAAATAAATAGATGTAGTATATTTATTAAATGTTCCCAACGCGTACGTACGTAACATACATACAAACATAAAATTATAATAATAACGTATTAACAGCATAAAAAACAAATTGTTGGTTCCAAATATATCAAACGTTAAATAAATAGATGTAGTATATTAATTAATTGTTCCTAACGCAGACGTACGTAACATACATACATAAAATTATAATAATACCGTATTATCGACATAAGAAATAAATTATGTGTTGCAAATATATCAAACGTTAAATAAATAGATGTAGTATATTAATTAATTGTTCCTAACGCAGACGTACGTAACATACATACAAACATAAAATTATAATAATAACGTATTAACAGCATAAAAAACAAATTGTTGGTTCCAAATATATCAAACGTTAAATAAATAGATGTAGTATATTAATTAATTGTTCCTAACGCAGACGTACGTAACATACATACATAAAATTATAATAATACCGTATTAACGACATAAGAAATAAATTATGTGTTGCAAATATATCAAACGTTAAATAAATAGATGTAGTATATTTATTAATAGTTCCCAACGCGTACGTACGTAACATACATACATAAAATTATAATAATCACGCATTAACAACATAAAAAATAAATTATGTGTTGCAAATATATCAAACGTTTAATAAATAAATAAATAAATTTATTAATTGTTAGTAACGCGTACGTACGTTAAAGAAAGAGCCTTTTTTTCTTGTCCTTCACAATTACAAGTTTCGGGAACACCAAGAGAAAATTTAAATGTGAAACGACGTTAAATGTTAAACGTATTAACAATGTTGCTGTGTTTCGTCAATTCTACTCCTCCGTTCAATGATTAACAATAAAAAAATTATGGGTTGACAAATATATCAATCTTTAAACATATAAATGAAATAAATAAAGAAGTAAGTATATTTATTAATCGTTCCTTTACGCGTACGTAAGGCAGCAAAACAATAATTAATTACAGCTTAACAAAATAAATGTGTACTGCGAAAGTATATAGTATTTTTTCCAATTGTCTTATTTTTTAATTTTAATTGATATAAAGAAGCCTTTATTGCATGACGTTTACAATTAGAAGTTTCAGAAACGGCACAAAACTTATTAAATGAACGTTAGGAGACGTTTATTCTGAGAATATATTAAAAATATTGCTGTTTCTTCAATCGTCCAACATAAAAAATATATTTGTGATATAAATAGATTAAATTAAGAAGTATATTTATTAATTAAGGGTTCCCTTATGCGTTTGCAAGCAAACAAACAAATTTAAACGAAAATCCGACGTAAATTTAGCGAGAAAATGAAGCTCGATTCAGACTTGAGCACCAGGATAGTGTAAGGGCCGAGGAGTTGGCGAGTAACAGGAGCTAAGAGGGTGAGCAGGTGGCGCGTCCACGAGCTGCAACCACGTGGCCTTTGGGCGCGGAGCTCGGCTGACCACTAGACCTACTTGGCCCTTACACTATCCTGGTACTCCGCGAGAATATTCGGCCGAATTCTCGCCTCAATTTCCCACCAATCTCACTCAAATTCATTCTTTTTTCTTCTTGTACGCGTTACTAACAATTAATAAATATACTACAACTATTTATTTAACGTTTGATATATTTGCAACACATAATTTATTTCGTGTGTTGATATTACGTTATTATTATAATTTTATGTATGTATGTTACGTACGTAGTAGTAGTACGCGTTGGGAACTATTAATAAAAATATACTACATCTCATCTATTTATTTAACGATTGATATATTTGTCAGAACATAATTTTTTTCTTATGTTGGTAATACGTACTTCTTACTCCTCGTGTCAGGTTATATTAATAATAATATATTTAGCATTAAACGTTGCCTCACATTGATTAGTTTTCTTCTATCCCTAAAATATTTTGTGTGATTGTTTGTTTAGCTGCCTTACGCGTAAAGGAACGCTTAATAAATATATTTCTTAATTTCATCTAATTATTTAGCGATAGATATATTTGTCAGCACACAATATTTTGTTGTCACTGAACGGCGGAGGATTGAAGAAACACAGCAATATTATTAATATATTCAGCATTAATCGTCGTCTCACTCTTTATACATCCTCTGGGGTTTTGGTACTATACGTAATTATAAAGGCGAGGCAAAACAGCATTAAACGTCATCTCACGTTAAATTAGTTTACTGGTGTTTTTGATACTTGTTGTAATTGTAAAGGACAGGAAAAAGGCTCTTTATTATCAATATAAGCTCCAAAAATAAAAAAATTGGAAAAATTTCCAAAACCTTACTCCGCCACATGTCCCAGGAATTCTGCTTACAACTTCGCCGACCCCGAGGGGACACGCGGAGAGAGCTCGAAGCCGAGCGAATTTGGAAGCAGACAGCGAAATGCTTTGGAGTAAGGACCCCGCCGGGACTCGAACCCACAGCCGGCTACGCACAGAATCATTGCGTTACACCGACCAGAATTATAGCCATTGAGCCACGGACGAGGCGAAGTTTGGAGGTTTTAATCTCCCTTAAGAGTCGCAAACCTCGGCCGTGACGGCTAAATACAGAAAAAATACTAGCGCCGTGAGCGAGGTTCGAACCCGGAACCTCCAGATCCACGCATCCAGCCTTTAACCACCTCGGCCACTGGCTTGCGATGAAAGCTGAGTCTTTCGAACTGATACAAAAACCTCCATCTTCACGTGTAACACGCAGCAGCTAAAGTACTGGTGTTGCACTCATTTGATATTTCTTCCTTCTCGTTTCAACGTTTCCTTCGTCCAATGCCTGCTTTCTTTATTTTTTTACCTCATAAGATTATGCTGTTGCCGTTTACCCCGTAAAATATTGCAATAATCCTTTTACCTTTTCTCGCACAAACCAGCAAATTGGTTCCTTTAGTTGCAGGTACTTTCATCGTGCGATTCGACCATTGGGGCGGGGAGGATAAAGGAATCGAAATGACATTTAAAAATGCAATTGTCCACAAGATAATTTATTACTCGAATGTTACAATTTAGAGAAAAGTTGGAAATAATTTTACAATCATATATATTATGCCGTACAGTTTTAGTCGCCACATGCTTGGATATTGTGAATTTTCCTGCACTTAATAATTCAAGTACAGTTTGTTTTAGCTTTCTTCGCAAATTCAGGCTATAATTAACGAATAAATTGAAATAAGCGACTAGCTCGCGGCAAGCGGACTCTTAAATACACCACGAGTGCAAATCCTCCCCCAAGACAAGTCACGTGTAGGAACGCAACTGGGCTTCAACATGGCCGTGCAGAAGAATGGATGTTCTCTCCTCCACTTCAGGGGGACAAATGCTAGTTTTTCTTTGCGGGTTCTTACCGCTTGATCTGCTTATTTTGGTTTCATTGGTGGACTCACCTAAGTGCCACTGCTTTAGTGGACTCATCCGCTTGTACAAGCCCATTTATAATTGTTTCTCTTGCCCTTACCATCACCGCGCCACGTCCCTGGTAGTTTACCACGCAAACGTGATGTTAACCTTCTTAACTAGAGAAATAAGCTAGTGACGTCACTGAGGTAATTAGTAGCCGCGTTCAGGCTGAGGTGTATTAATATCAAGTACTCAGACGTCTTTCAGTTACTCATTTACGTTACAAGAGGATGGAATATCAAATATAAAGGTGTTTTAAGATGGTAAATAAAAACATTTGCGCAATTGTAGAAGGAGTGACCTAAAGTGTAAAAAATATCACAGTACAGTTTGCAGGAATTTTTAATAATAACCACTGTAGCAACGGCATTTTTGATTCTGGTTACATAAAATTAGGCCTCCACTCAGCGGGAAGGGAAAACGTTGCCTTGTAGCTTCCAGTCGTTCTCGTTGTCACCAAAATTGCTACTCATGCGGTCGCCTGCAACATACAAAAAATGTTGTAAATTTTTTTCGCAATATTTAAACTAAACACAAATAAATAATAGAGATTTTGAAGAGGTACATTTCAAACAGATGCTTTTAATTAGTAATACATTAATTAGGCTTTTGTCACTTTATAGTAAATTAAATAGTTACAAATTCACTTTGAAACATTGTCAAATATTAACGTAACGTAACGTAACAGTTTTAAAATCAACGGTTTAAACGTAAAGAATTTTTTTGATAGTAGTTGAATGTTTATAGTTGGGAAAATTTAGTTGTAGATATGTTGCTTAACTCTGATGATAATTAGCATTTTGAGTACGGGTTTGTCCTTGTCGAGTATATGTCTAGGGTCTGCACAATGTTTCGATATATTAAGTGAAGGTTTATTACAAATGTCAATAATAATAAAAAAAATTAAAATGCTGGAATATTTTCTGAATATATATATATATATATATATATATATATATATATATATATATATAAATATATATATATATATTAAATTAGAAATTAGAAAAGGCGCGTACTTGCGAGGAGAGCAGATCAGTGGATTCATTGATATTGAAATAATCCACAGGTGCATGTGAGATGTCGAAATGCGATAAAGAAGGCCAACGTCGCTTTTGGATCGCAAGTGGCCTAAGAAACGAGGTCCTTGAGTGGGACGTCCAGGAGCGACCGAAAAATTCTTTCGTTCTCGAGGAACTACTGTCGCTAGCTTCTGATCTGAGGCTTCTGTATGTCGTTGATCAAGGTGTCAGGGCTTGAGTCTATGCAAAATTTCGTGGCTGTAAGGATTGCAAAAATATCCGCAGATGCCAAGTTATTGACTGAAAATCCAATTTTTTAATCTGGGAATAAATTGCATTTGTCGCAGTACCAAATATTTTTGAGTCTATAGTAACTGTTAAATTTTAAAAAATATTGCAATTAAGGTTAAAGAAAGGCGGGTTATTCGTAAAATGTACCATCAGCAAATAATTATATAAGAATAGAGTATCAAAAAAAATGTAATAATTAAAAAAAGGATGCAGTCTGTCGTCATTGCTGTTTAATATATATGTAGAGGAAGCAATAAAAACACTGAAAAGGAGCTTCAACACGGGAATTTTAATGCAAGGAGCGAAAATATAGATGTTGCGATTTGCAAATGGCAGAGTTATTTCGGCAGGAAGGAGAGAAGAATTGGAAAAATTATTGAAATAAAATATAAAATGAAGAGTTAAATTAAAATAAAGATTTCAGAAATTAGTAAATATAAAATTATACAGATTCTCGATAATGAGTTATTGTTTGTAGAATTTAAAATAATTACAGTGTCCTGCATATTCATATATATATATATATATATACATGTGCATATGTGTCTGTTATTGTGTGTTTGAGTGTGTGTGTGTTTGTGCGTGTATATACGGCACACGTTCATCCAGGAATATACATATAACTAACAAAAGTATAAATAATTATCCGTAGTTACATTAGTAACTTACTGTACAGTAAATAACGTATAGGAAACAAATAAGAACCCCTTATGTTTAGGATGAAATTGAAAAATCCATTCCCATGTTATTACTTCCATTGTATATAGGAGTACTTAAATTCAAGTTTTTTATTAACAGTTCCTTTTTGATTAAATAATAATAAAATTATTTGCTTTTTAAGTGTATATTTTCTTTGTTCGCACTTATCGAACTGTAATGTAATTAAAAATTTATTCTGAAATTGTATACTGGAAGCCATTGTTTTTAATGTGTAATTTAAAATTTTGGATTTAATTTAATAGAAACATCAATGTACGCGCCATTAAAACTGTTTCATTATTTATTATTAAACTGTTTAATCTATATACTTCACGAATATTTTTTTTGGCGGTGTCCACTTCACTCGTCCTCTGTGGTCTTCTGTCCTACACTGCACATTACGCTACATCAGCTGCTACGGTGCTGAGGTGTTGATTTTCCAGAAGTTGTCGGGCCACTGGGAACCTGAGGTGCATATGTAGAAATGACTTTAATATTTCTAAATGGCGTATGCAGTATAATATTAAATCAAAATTATCTTAAACTCGACATGGTTATGTATTTAGTGTGAAAATAATCATTCATGGAGACGAAATCCAGTATTGGTCGTGTTCTCGTTCCGACGGTTTTATCAGTTTGACAAATGCGATGCGAGGAGGATCCAGCAATTAGACGATTCCGATCGGCACCAAAGTTGCGGTAATGAGACGATGAATTGGCCGGCTTTGACAAGGCTTAATCTAATAAACTTCCACACGAAATATGTTTATATTGCACGGTTAGATTTTAATATCAGATAGGATGCATCTGCGATCATCCTCGTGAATGCGAAGCAATATATTAGCAGGGTCCAGGCAATATCGGCCTCACGAATTCCTCCTCCGCCCGCGCCGAGGCTCCGGGCAGCGAGTTATCGGCCCTTAATACAAATACGTTTAGCTAAATGGCCCGAGTGGCTGCGATTTGTGATGCGGATAGCAAGCAACGAGCAAATTGCAGCCGGCTCGGGAGTCCCAGATAAGCTGTAATACGCCACGTAATTGGATATAAACCAACACTCATTCTCTACAAATTTCTTTATTACTACTGAAACCTACACTATAATTACAAGAATTCCTCCACTTACGGGATTAGACCCACATTGTTTAGTCCTGAAGTGTCTTTAAGTTCTTCATAAGGATATCTGAAAGGTTACTTACATGGACATAGCAGACCGTTCACAGATTTTCAGATATTAATTTAACGTATAGAATCTGGCCAATTACCGACAATTTAAAATTTCACAACGTTCCATCTGCCAATTGGTAGACCGTCTCAAGTGAGACATTTCAAACGCCGAACTAACGAACGTGTGTCACTTTTAACATTTAAAGTTCAGTAATTAATTCCAATGTTAAAAATAATGAGAAGGAGGTGTAGACAGGTTATGTACAGGGTAATCCACATAGTGGCCACTCCCTTCTTATAGCATAAAGAAACGGAGTGAAAGGGGGGATGCGGAAAAGTAGAGCAAGGTAGCCAAGGGTTAACTAGGGCCCCCGGGCTAATGGTTTAAAGGTCCTACCCGGCAATTCGCCTAAAAGTGATGCAAGGAAACCCCTAGAAAAAACTGCATCAGGTCGGTCGGGCATTTCCTACTTGTCCCACGCCCTTCCGATGGCGGGAGAGGGGTTTGCTGTGGGGTCGCAGCTTTCCCTCTGCCACCAGTTTAGGTGGCAGCTGGCCAACTATGCCAATAGGAGCTCTCTGGGAAGGTTCACCTGCGGGAGAATTCTGTCACAGGCATCCTGAATAATGATGAAAAAATATCTAACAATTATAGTAATATAAATAAACAAAACAGCCTTGAGTCAGAAAATTGGCTATAAAAACATGGTTTCGTCCTTTTTTAAAAATACTCTTCAGGTTTAATAAGTTATGAATAATCACGTAAAAATTTGAGGCAATGTTTTGCATTTATTCACTGTCACGGCTAGTTTCGGTTGCAACAAGCAGGCCAGCAAATTTTTTTACGTGATTTATACATTAATTATTAATCTGAAGAGGTCCTAAGAAAAGGACAAACGTCGGTATATTTAATTTTTTTTTGTTAAAACGTATTTTCTGACTCAAGTTCGTTTATTTATTTATAATTCTAATGTTTATTTTTCCGAGATAGTTCTAGTTGATAATTTGGTTCAACATTGAACAAACAGACACCTATACATTAATAGATTTTAAGATATTTATTACTCAATTCTTGGGGTCATGTAACATTTAACATTTACGACATTTGTTAAAATTTATGTAACAGGTGTTTTATAATAAAACAGCCAATAACAGTCAATTTAAAGCGTATTTTATTGATTAATTATTTATTTAAACATCTTTCAGTCCTAATTTCGCCCCCTTTCAGGAATAAACAACATTGTGTTAAGAATATGTTTACTTCCCTGAATAGGGTCCACATGAGGACTGAAAGATGTTTAAATAAATAATTAATCAATAAAATACGCTTTAAATTGACTTTTTTATCAATTTTCAACACAAACGTAAAATTTTAAGTATTTTTTTTTACAGGTGCTTTCAATCTTTATTTACATACATTATTTCTGAAATACTGCATAATGCATCTTTTACGGTACTATTTTTTATACTTTATGACAAAACTGAACGTTTCATCTGGTATTTTTGACCTTATTCAGGTGATACAGATGAAAAATACAAAACAATTTTAGATTTTTAATCACGAAAATGAAATTTTTAGGTGCATTTTATAAGATAAAAGTTTTAAATAAGTCATACTTTAATATTAAACAATATTTTATTTTTACATCTGATTTTTTAAAAATTCATATAGATTGAAGATCGTAAAAATATGCACTGAAACGTTGTTGTGCTGTTAAATTAACATTTTTTGATTAATAAAAAAATTTTGAATTATAAAAAAATGTATGTTAATTATTGTGATATGTATCGTATTTGTTAATAAAATTTAATATTTTTAATAAATGGTAAAAAAAACTATTTTCATGGACCAGCTCTTCACTCATTGTTTTGCTTGTTTTGATTATATATATATATATATCAAATATTAATCAAATTATTTGCTATATTCTTTAACGTTTAGAAACTTAGTATATATATTGTCTTCTTCACAATTGATCCTCAATTAATATAATTCTATATACATATATCCTTTTGATGCATCCAGTTTATTTATATAAAATAATTATATTTATTTAATTAATTGCATTAATGATTTAATTTAATTTATTGCAATTTAATGGATCTAAAACCGGGAAAACTGTCCATTAGTAGATTAAATAAATAAAGTCATTCACACAGGACTGATTTTTAATTCGTTATCTTTGTAATATAACTCCACAGGATTTTAATCAGTCTCCATGAATAATTTTAGAATTCGATTATTAATTTTGAAACAAGGAGCTTGCGGCCAGAAAAACATAAATTTATATAGCATTTACAAAATAATTTGTCAACATTAATAAATATTTATTTTTATAATACAATTACATAAAAATGACCAATTATATATAGATTAAACTCCATAATCATACATTCAATTTGTCAAAGAAAATAATTCTGTAGTTCTAAACGTGGCCATTGATTTTCACTCTGTGGATCAGCTTCAACAGGATACGTTGAAATTAATTGTAATTACATTTTACGCTTTTTTTAGCCGTAATTATTTTCCATGATTTGAATTTATAGACGTGCGTATTGAATGTAATTAATTAAACACCAAAGAAATCTTCTACTCTTAGTTCGTAACGTTACCTGACTGGATATTCCAGACATTTAAATGCACATATTTCAGTTTTCTTTGTACTTTTATGTGTTAATAAATTAATTTATTGTAATATAGAATTTAAATAATTTTATTACAGAATTTAAAATCATTTTCATAAAATATAATATACTTCATCGCTTTCATTGGGTTTTAGGAATAAATACCTGCTTCTTTGTATATATGGCCTAAAATTGTACCAATTATATATGTATACAATCGTACTTAAGCAAAAATGGTTTTCGTTTTGCTTTACTAACCTTTAAATACTCAAAATATATTTCCATATTAATATAACTTTGATTTTTTAACGATAAAATATTAACCTTACAGCTATTTCAAAGGAAGTCGCAAGCTGTAGAAGAAATTTGGTCGAATTTGGTGGGAAATTGTAGAAGATCCGAAGGAGGGCTGTGATTGGAGAAGGAAAAGTCTCCCCAGACGACAGTGTTTGGTCGACATAGAGCTAGAAGCCAGTCGAAACGTATAAGAAGAGAACAGATTGGTGAAGATAAGTTAACGTGAAGATGGAGAAGTTTGAGAACTGTTTTCGGGATTAAAGACCCGAGTTTCTAAAAATCACATTCGAGGCATCGTCCAGGCTTTATTTACGATGATAACGAGTATAATTGTGAGGTGAGGTAAGTATATAAATATTGTAATAAGGACATAAATGTTGTTCTTATTTCATCAGATTTGTTTACCAACTCAGATTGGGGATTCTTGAGTGGTTTGTATATAAAAAAAGATAATTCTAAAATGATGGATACGTGGCTCTTAGAGAAGGGGAGGACTATAATTGGACGTTTAGCGGCTCTTCGAGCTAATGGTTTTGACAGACATCGGGACGAAACCCTACTGGCATAATGACAGAAGTTTTGTGGACACACAATTATATTAAAAGGAAATGTTTATTTTAATTGTATTCAGGGGCTCTCGGAGCGTGAGAAAGCCGACAGTTGGTGTTTGTTTGGCGAACGTGGAAACTCAAAAACTGTGAAAAAAAGGGAATATTCTGGAGAGGGGGAAGCAGATAAAAGTCAGTTGGATGTCAAGAGGACGTGGATGAAAGTGAGTGTGGAGTCAGAGTTGGACAGGAGACCTCAAAGGAGATGGACGTGGAGTCAGGTGCCAGAGGGCAAGAGGATGTAAGTGTATGGTGTCAGAGTTGGGAGGAGATGGACGTGGGAGTAGAAATGTAGACCGCAAAGGAGGAGGACTTGGAAGCGGTGATAAATATTCGGTCAAATTGAATGGTGGCCGTGCCTACAAATAAAATAAGCATTTTAGTCCATGCAAGCAGTCAGGAGCCGGGATATCAAAAAAAGGATAAAGTGAACGTGTCGGTGAAGCGTGTGTAAAAGTCTGTGCACAGAAGGGCATTGTAGATTAAAGTGCATTCCTGAAAAACCCAAATAAAATTGTAAGTATACATTCAGTAATAAATTCTGTAAATGGTTAAATAAGGGTAATCAGTCAGATTTCGTTTTCATTTTATTTAATTGCATTGATTAAATTGTAAATTTTAGTTTTCCGTTTCCTTATCAACCCAGTAAAGACCCTGGGGTACAGAGTCTGATTTATAAAATGTAACTGGATTATTAGTGTAATTTAATTGTTGAGGTAAAAGGATATAAAAAAAATATACAGAGATTTTCTTGAGTTGTATTCTAGATTAATAAAATTGTTTTGTTTAATAAAATTTAATAACTGGTTTAATCTAAATTCCTATATCAATAATTATCAACAAGAGGGGTATTACATAATATATATATATATATATATATATAACATTATAATTCTGTGTGTTACCACAGCTTTAAAATAAAAACTATGTCACGTTGCCTTGGCAAGTTGCGACTTAAAATTTGAACCCTTTGAGTGCCTCATTGGACAAGAGAAGTGGACCACGCCTTGATGGCATCAGGGCATCTCGGAGCAGGCAAGCCTCATGCTGCTGTAGGCTAACATTGTGAAAGCGGTTCCCAACTACATTGCGGATTAAGGATCAACCTTTCGCGAAATTAAGAGATAACGCTGTTCCATCAACGTACGCATCGCCAGAGGAACTTCGTGAAAGAAAGAAACATGGAGAAAGAGAGAGTATCTTGTGGGGGAAAGGAAGGGGGTGGGATTCTCAACTAGAATTACTCGTGGATGCGGCTATAATATATCATCTACGGAGTGTGGGGGATGAAGCGAAGTAACAGTCCAGCTTCTCATTGTTATTGTTTTAATAATTATTGCAGCGTCTCATCCACCAATAAGTGGATTTATAACAGAGTATAACTAACCTGCCTGTATCAATACAGTTATTGACAAATTAAAAACTATTCTATGGAGGTGAAAGCAACCATTCACATTTTACTCCTTACTCATCACCTCAGCCTACATTTCCAGAGCTTATGCCCTTCCTAAAATACACAAACTTGGCCTGTCTTTTATAATTATTATTGCTTCTACTGGAAGTCCCTTACACAGCTTTTCCTCCTACATTTATAACATGTTTTCCAATTTATTGATAAAATCAAGCACCCTCACAGTCTCTCATGACCACTCTTTAATTCCTCTTGATGTCGTTTCCTTATCCGACTCGAATCCCAATGATTTAGTCATTAACAGTTTTTAAAAAATGGCCACTTCATGAAATTTAATGCATTATAAATCTAATCCTCAATTCCACTTATTTCAACTTTAATCAGGTTCACTATCATCAAATCAAAGGTTCTCCAGTGGGAAGCCCCCTTAGTCCGTTTTTTGCTGAGATAGTCATGAGTGATTTAGAAAATTCTTGTCTTTCTCTACTTCCTGTGCAACCTTTTTTCTACATCAGATATGTAGACAACCTTATACTCAATACTTTCAATAATTATCATCCCAACATACAATTCGCCCATGAACTTGAATCCAACCATTCTCTTAATTTCCTTGTCACTGTATCCATTCACAATTCTTCCATTCTCACGAATTGGTTCAGAAAACGTGTTCTCAATTATCTTTCTGATCATCCTCCAAACCAAAATAGAGCTATGGTATACAATCTTGTAGACAGAGCGATATTAATTTATAACTCCAAGTTCCATCAACACAACTTAAATACTGTCCGAAACACTTCAATCTTCAATGAGTACCCTCTAAATATTATTAATAAAAACATAAACAGAAAATGGAACAAAATCCAATATCCTACTGTCAATCGTCCCCAAACACCTGAAGCCAAATTTTTTCTCGTACTCCCTTACTTCAAATTTCTACATCACAAATTTATCCGAAGATTAAAAGAATATCACATATCCATAATTTACAGATCCACTAATAAATACCCTTTCCTACTTGATTAAAAACCACAAGGACCCACTTGACACCAACAGCAAACTTCTTGTTTACAAAATCTCTTGCTCTAATTCTAATTCCTGCTACATAGGGCAAACGAAACGTTCCCTTAATACACGTATCAAAGAACATGTCTAATATCAAACTTCCCATTGATAAACAATCTGTAGTATCCAAACATATCATAAATTAGAAACTTAACATTTGATTGGCAAAACGATAAGAGGTGCTGCACATTAAATCAATCATCACAGCTATTAATGTACAAACAGACACAACGAAACGCAATAATTGTTGTGATCCCTTATTATTAAGCTGAACATTCTTCTTCCCCATTGTCGTTTCTCCCTTATTGTTAGGCTATCCCTTCGGCTCTGTCGTTGTCGTTGCGTTTTCGTCGCTTTTGAGTGTTGTGAACTGACAAGTGCAGTTGTGTCGCTCTAGGCTCTACTTAGCACCTGACGAAAGGGACAAGGGTCCCATAAACGTTGTGTGGTATTTATGTTATCACTTATTTTTTTCTGAATTGGCTATCTTTCTTATTCATTATTTTCAATCAGACGTAATTTTTTCATTTGTATTAAAGATACCCAAAATTATTCCAATATACAGCTTTGTGCTCCCATTACAGGTTTATCAAGGTGTACGTAATAGTAGGGATCGTTATAAAACGTCCAAAGATGCGAGTTTGTTGTCGAATTTCGCTGAGTCAATCAACGGTTTCGTTGACGTTCAGACCCCGTCGGAATGCTGACCAAGAGATAAGTGTCGAATTATTTCCTTTTCAGGTCTGATATAAATAACACTGGGCAATCAGCCAGAAGAAGATAAATTGAAGGAATCGAGTAACCTGTGTAGGAACCTCTTATTCGATATAGGGTCGGAAAAACAATTTCTGTGGGTAGTTGTTAAGCAGGAGTCGAGACGCTTGCCTCGGCCGTGTTCCTCCTCAAGCCAATCGACCACATACTGCGCACATTAAATAATATATGCCGAGGCACCCGATTTAAATAATACCGTGATGAAATCTGTTTGTTCGCACAATAGCATCAAGGCGCAGGTGGCTCGTATGTCTTGCTTGCGCATACATTTGCAAGACGACGCAGCTTCTGAATCAATTTGTAAGTCCCCCTGGTCGCGTGGAATATGTTAATCTGGACATTCCTCAGACGGCTTGCACAAAGCTGCTGCGCCAGTCTCCAGCTCGCAAATCATTTCCCTCAGCACGGCCACGGGAGAAATTTACTATGTTATTTCGACAAAGAAGACCGTTTCGATGTTGTAGAGTCTTCGCCGGCGGCTGGCAAGTTCTGGAGCAAAGGCGATTTTAATGCAAAGCTGATACCCATGTAAGGCCATGTAACCAGAACCGGAAAATTTATGACTCGTAAAACGTACTTACATATTTTTAAATTCTATTTATATTTATATTTATATTTATATTTATATTTATATTTATATTTATATTTATATTTATATTTATATTTATATTTATATTTATATTTATATTTATATTTATATTTATATTTATATTTATATTTATATTTATATTTATATTTATATTTATATTTATATTTATATTTATATTTATATTTATATTTATATTTATATTTATATTTATATTTATATTTATATTTATATTTATATTTATATTTATATTTATATTTATATTTATATTTATATTTATATTTATATTTATATTTATATTTATATTTATATTTATATTTATATTTATATTTATATTTATATTTATATTTATATTTATATTTATATTTATATTTATATTTATATTTATATTTATATTTATATTTATATTTATATTTATATTTATATTTATATTTATATTTATATTTATATTTATATTTATATTTATATTTATATTTATATTTATATTTATATTTATATTTATATTTATATTTATATTTATATTTATATTTATATTTATATTTATATTTATATTTATATTTAAAAATAAAAATAACTTCATCTCAACAAGATAAAAATTAGACCCACAGTGTCACCAACAATTAATATTTCGCAAGACTCATTAGTAGGCGGATGTTTGTATCCTAGTATCCACACAACGTTTTAGATATTTTATAGAACTAACTTTAAACAGTTTATTCTTATTAAATACCTTTTTTCACCTTTCCATAGTTGATTCGTCTGTAACAAAAAATAATCAATTAATTTTAATCAAACCAATACCACAATGTTACAAGTGTAAATTAAATGTCTAAGGTTAACTAAGGCAATACAAACGAAAAATAAATCACAAAATTTCGTCAATACACTATGGTTAGATCAATCATAATCAGCTGATGCGGCCGTTGATATTGCTGGGCGGAAAATAATTAGATGTTACATTCCGTAATGATCCATCGGTAAAATTAATTGACTCAGACTCTTTTCTTACATGAAAATAAGTTGGTAATTAAGTGAACGAGGAGTGCCTCTTATACATCTCTATACGTGTAATGAATTAAATTTATGCCAATTCCTTTTTTTTCGGTTAAGACAGTCACGTAATTTTAAAAATTTATTCAAAATTAATTTAATATAATATTAAATAATTTTTGGAAACCTACCATTCAAAATCTTGGATGTTTACACAATCAGAATACTCATCTTAAGAAATTTTATATCATAATATTTGTCATTAAAGTATAATCTTTTCCTATTGTTCATCTAATGAAGTCTTTAATTAGGGGCGAAACGTAGTAATATATTGTCCTAAATGAATTAATTTCAATGTCAGTTATTAAAACTTTTCTGATTCTTTTGGCCATTATATTTATTTATTGTGTTGTTATATGTCAGATAACGCGATGTTTAGAATATTTACCGTACCACTACACATTTAATTTAAAGGAACCCCCGAGAGAAATATACAGTTTCATAATTAAATTAAGCTGTCCTAGTACAATAAAATATAAATTGGGAAATAAATACACAATATTTATATATATTAAGTTTATTTAATTTAATTATTATATTGTAAAGTGAATACATTTTAGCTCACGACAGATTTTATTGAAGAATTAACCTTATTTTTTGACTATATATATATATATATATATATATATATATATATACATATATATATATTTAACATAAAAATTCTAACGGTTTGACTTTCATAACAGTATAAAAATAAGAATGTTACAAGGCTGTTATTAAATAATAAAAATAAAAATAGGAAAATCAAATTTGAATCTGACTGATCAAAATGCACTTCGAAATTTTAAGTAAACAAATTGAATTATCATGCAGTTTGATTAATGATTATTAACAAAATACATTTTAGGAAAATCACAACGATATTAAAATAAACACCAAAATTTAAACACTAAGAATATATTCCAAAGGAAAATAATTACAGAAATTCATTTGAAAAATCCGATGATACGGAAGTGTTTTATTGCTTTCAACAAACCGAAAGAAGGAAAGAATTTTGTTATCAACATGAAATATTTTTTTACAATTTAACTTGTACACACAACAATTCATTATGAGATATAATTAATAAAATTGGAATATATATATATATATATATTAAGTGGATATTCTGGTGTTAAATCAAGTGACGAATCCACAGGTTAAGAATGTCTATAGGAAACATTAAAAATTTTCGATATAAAAGTGATCTGAAAATTACCTAAAAGTTTTGGCGACTTTTCGAAATGGCTGAAATTAAATCGAATTTATGCTACATAAGATTGATTTAATGAACTGAAATGTTACGTTTCAGGTATTAATTTTATTCAGCAGCGGCAGATTTTGCAATATCTCATTGCGTTACTGTTGAAAGTGAAGCCAACGGCAGCTTTAAGCCTGAAAAACTATCAGAGTTCCGTATAAGGAAGACAGACTCGTACCTGCCGCGATGTGTTCACGGTCCCTGGGAAATTTTGCAGAGCTGGCGGACCGAAGACATCAATCACCGACTCGGGCTTTAGACCCGCGCATTTTTCTCGCTGGCGAAGAAATGAAGGAAGCGAACGCGGACACGGACACGGAGCCAATCTTCCGCTCTTAATATGAGCGGGCGAAGAAAGAGTAATGGAAGCGAGGTAAATGAGGGCGGCTGGCGAGAAACGCATAAATCACTTGCGGTGGCGGCTATGTGGGTGAGATATTTACACTGGCGTTCGATATATCACTGGCTTGTCAGGCCCGGTGGTTAATTAGCTGTCCCAGGCCGAACAATGGCCGCAGGTCAGTCGGGGTCAATCACTTTCACCGCTGCCTCCGCATCTTCCGCAACAGCTTCCGACCACTTCGAGGACCGAACCCTAACCTCCCATTACTTCCTCGTCAGCGTCTCGGGGGACGCGCCCCATCTGTTTCCGACAAACGCGGTCCGATTCGGATGTTGTCAACTACAGTCACTTTTCTTCAAATTATTTCAATTATAAACATACGGAGAGCGATGAGCATTTTTGAATAACGGAAATCACACTATATTTTGTAACATCCAACTAGCCGCGGCCGTGACTGCACCTTGCGACATTCTCTTTTATGAGTTTTGTTTAATTCCGTCCATACTTCACTTTCTCTACAACTCTTTCAGCGTTAGCCCAAAAATTATTTTCCATAAGTTCATTTCAGAAAGAGAAAAACAACTCTTAACCCACAAGAACGACGAAAAAACACGTCATTGTGTCAAAATAATTTCAATAAACCAATTAAGTAGAACATTATGTTCCAAATAACTTTAAATAAACAACGTTAATTCCTCGAAAATTTATTTAAAAAGATCTAAATCAAGAAACCGATATCTGTGAATGAACGATAAAGTTTCCGTCCACCTAAAATCATAACACCAAATACCTTCTGGCGAATATACACATAAATTAATTAATCTAAGACTTTTAAAAAAACTTGCATTATATAATTTATTTAATCATTCAGTTAAAATCAATTTCAGGAACTCCGAACAAGTTTTTATCTGTTAATGACCAGAAATTCCGGTTATTAGACCCAGGTACTTAAAAAGGAAATTTTTAATATTTTAAGTAATAACGAGGTATGTATTATAACAACCTCACCATGAGAAGAAATTATAATTATGATTTTCGTCTGTGTAGTTTTAATTAATAAAGAGGCCCAAAACAGACATTGAATTATAATTTCATTATTTAATATGTTTCCGTCCTAATGAGAAGCCCCAGATATTAAATTGTAGACATAAATTTACAAATATATTAACTGTTATACATAGGTTCTAAAATAGCTGAAATAACATAGATAAGTAGATTACACATCATGGATTTAAATATTGTCAATATTGCTATTTTTATTATTTTATATAAGGGAGAAAACATGTTGTTAATTAAATTATAATTCAACTGTTTGTTTTTGGCCGCTCTAATAATTTGAATAAATTATAAATTAATTGGAACGTGCAATACTTTAATAAAATGTTCAGAATTAGAATAATAATTTCGTAATTATATATTTAGTTTTAGGTTATACGTTAAATTGATTAATAACTAGCTGGGTCCCGGCGTTGCCCGTGTACTTATTTAGTATAAACCCGAAAAATTATTTAATTCTATATTAATCTTTAGTGAAGAAGTGATTTAACTTAAATCTAACTGTTCCATGTTCCGTACATAATTTCGACCGAAAGTGAATTAATTGAACAGCTATAAAATACATTTAATTTTATTCCACCGATCCCAACAAACATACTTCCATATTTCTTCTTAAATATACTCCTTGAGTACTGCAGAATATAATAGTCCCTCAGTCTTCAGACATCACGAAAGATAAATTAACGAAATTGTTAACTAGATTCATAATGTAAACAAATAGTCGCCATATTGGAGTCACTGATATGGCACGAAAATTAAACTTACATTTTCCGCAAGGATCGTAAAGTATTTCGTATTGTTTTCTTTATCATTCGGTGGAGTATTACTGGATAAAATTATACTTTTTTTCCATGAAAATATTTCTGCTTTATTTCATTACGGAAAAAAGGAACTATTTCCTTTGTTCGTCGCGTATTAACGTCTCTCTCTCGGATGACGTCACGGTCTCTTGGCACGCAGTAATTTAACACAAAATTATAACGTTTTTCAATTATATTTCTTTCCACATTTATGCTAGGGGTTTCTCACCCCCCCTCCTCCCCCACAGTACCGTTTCTCGAGTTTTCAAAAATATGTGTACCAATTTTTGTTGTATCTGCTTAAATTTCTATAGAAGTTAACGTACAGACATACATACAAACGTAGATCCTTTTTTTGTATATAGAATAGAAAATGAATGTAGTCATGTAACCAAAATAACTTCAAATAAAAATTTGCAAAAAAATGAATGAAATTAAATTTATTTGAATGATTATTATGGGTTTTATTAAATAACTTGTAAAATATAAATTACTTTTAAAGATTATTTACGTATGAATGGCTAAATTGTATTCTGATTTCTGTTCTTATGCCTGCCCCTTACGACGCCGCGGCTATTTGGCGTGTTGATCCACGTGTATCACGGTTCCCCCTCCCTGATTCGGGCTTTCCACGGTCGGACGGCCCCGCTCGCACCTGCTCCGAGCGTGTGTAGCGCTTTTTGCGTCGGGAGGGACAAATCACGGCGTTACAGGTGCTTATAAGCATGGTCAAGGCGGCGTGAACTGACCAGCTGTCACATGCAAGGCTGGAGATCGACACCAATGAACCCGAACGTACAACACTCCACTGACCACCGGCGCTATTTTTAGAGCGCTCCCACGACCGCAACCTGCTTTTTTGCTTTCTCTTTCTGCTTCTTTGCCTCGCATCCAATTACTCAGTAATGACACAGGGAAGTAAACACTTGAGATATTAACTCTCGGCGGCGCAGCTGCCGGTCAGGACCAGAAGCCACCATCGCGCCGCGTCGGGCTAACAAGCCACTTATACGGGAATTACAATTCCAGCTCACAACTGAAACACGAAACCACTAATACTCGAAACGAAAATACTATACTGCAGTAGTTGACGGATTAGCGCTGTTGCGGAAACATATTAATAAAAATAAGTCGTTTTGTAATTAAATTTCAAATTTACAATAGTTTCATTAATATGAAATCATGGAAATAGTGTATCAAAAGACACGAGGTTCCTGGCTTCTTTTATTTTCATAGCTCATAATTTGTTTTCTTTCCTGTTAATTGCACGTTCAAGACATAATTAGTGGATTATAATGTATCTTAACTATCGGAATTATTAACAAAGTTTAATTTTTAGGGTAACTGGCTACATGTGGTGGCACCTCCCCTTTCATAGCATAGAAATTGGGGATGCGGAAGGGTAAAGGAAGGTAGCCAAGGGTTAACTAGGGCCCCCAGGCTATAGTTTAAGGACCCTACCCGGAATTCGGCTAAAAGTGATGCAGGGAAACCCCTAGAAAAACCTGCGTCAGGTAGGTTGGGCATTGGGTACTTGTCCCACGTCCTTCCGATGGCGGGAAATGGGTTTTCTGTGGGGACGCAGCATTCCCTTCTCCGTGTCTCGGCCAGTTTAGAAGGCAGCTGGCCGACTGTTCCAATGGGAACAGAAAAAGAACTCTTACCGTATGCCCAATTTCTGCGACCCAAGTACATACACCTCACAAAACAGGTCAAGGAGCCGCAGCTTTTGGGAACTTTAGTTCTAAAACTATAAAGGTAGTCTCCTTCGCCTGTCCTAAAAGGTTCTGCCTGCGGGAGAATAACACTCGCAGACAGCTTCAATTACTTTTTACTTACATTTTTATTAATAGTTATTTAATCCTTCAGAGTGCTCTGGCGGGGGCTACCTTAACATCTCTCTGCTTTTTTGAACGAAGGTTCCCACAAGCCGAGGCACCTCGGCCTGTTTTGAGAGGTGTATGTTCCGGGATCGCAGACATTGGGCATACGGTAAGAGTTGTCCGCTATTCCTATTGGAATAGTCGGCCAGCTGCCTCCTAAATTGGTCAAGGCACGGCGAGGGGAAAGCTGCGACCCCACAGCAAACCCCTCTCCCGCCGTCGGAAGGGCGTGGGACAAGTACCAAATGCCCGACCTACCTGATGTAGGTTTTTCTGGGGTTTTCCCTGCATCACTTTTAGGCGAATTGTCGGGTAGGACCCTTAAACCATAGCCGGGGGGCCCTAGTTAACCCTTGGCTAGCTTCTTCTACCCTTCCGCATCCCCCCTTTCAAATCCCTTTCCTATGCTATAAGAGGTAAGTTGCCACTATGTGGATTACCCTATACGTAGCCTGTCTACACCTCAAAAAAATTTTAATGCTTAAACCTACCTGACAGCAGGTTGAGGAAACAAGAACGCACGAGTAACGTTACTTGTAGACAGAACGACTTATTGAGTGAAGTCGAATGTACAAGATTTCCTCAACTCGATCCTGCGAGATCATAAACGAACTGAACAATGTCAATCTAATAGAAGTTTCAGCGAATTTTCAGACACGTTAGGATAATATTGACGAGTAATATCCAAGCGTGAAATCGATATTCCACCAATTATATTAATCTGACTTTTTATTATTATTAATATATAGACTTATCAAATTTAAAACATAATTAAACATACACGAAATTTCTCCTCTAAAATTGTCATATAATGAATTATAATAATTTTAATTTCAATTTACACCTGAAGGGGTTCCAATTACTAATGAGACGTTGTGTTTGATAAATTATAATGTTTTAAATTTGAGAAAAAAATTTTGTTTACTTGGCTGGAGTTTTTACAAATTTATATTTTATTATTTAATAACAACATTTTAGTAATACTAATATTATAGATAATGAATGTAAGAAATCATTCATATTACATTAAATAAAATTACTATGAATGTCCAAAGCGATAGAAGAGGACTCAGCAATATTTATGACATACTTAATATCTTTGTCAATTTTATTTAGATTTGAGGTCCCTCGTACGTTTTAGTCTATTGTGTTACGTCCACGTGTGTGAAGTCCACGAAATGTTGTGGAAACTCTGAGTATTATATATACAGACAAAATTATAACATATTAAATAACGAATTGAATATATTAGTGAATAACTCAGAACATGTAAATTAGATTAATTGTTAGGATCAAATTTTTACATTAACATTCACAGACACACTACGTTTCAAGTCTAATTTTGGACATTATCAGGTGATATATTAATGAAAAAAATAAATATGATATAAAAATATATTAACACGTTGACTGCCACGGCAAATTTTAGAATCTCTTCGAGTTAATTCGTACGCAGACACGCCTCGACATGTCGCTTCGCTAAATCTGAATCATGAATACGCGTCCATATTCGTCAGTACAAAGGCTGGTGGACTTATTTTTTTTTCGGATGAGTTTCTTGCATTACTGGTGGAACAAACTAATATATATGCTACGCAATAAATTGAAAAACGCAAAGCAATAAAAACATCTAATAGGTTATCATAGTGGCAAGCCTGTAAAGAGAAGGCAGACCTTTGTGTGGAAGATTGTTTAAGAAGTTCCACAAACAAAAAAATATTATTTTATTTCTTAAATTTGAATTAATTTTAATTATTATATTTTTTTTCGTTTCTTTACTAAATTTTCTGTTCATTCAAGACAGCATTGATTTATTGTTCTTTTCCCAAAAGCCATCTATCAGTATTAGCGCTGATATATTCCGAGTTTAATCGTAGCTGCACAAAAATGACAAGTCAACAAGGACGAGATAATTAGTAGTTGGCGTCCTAGAAAAGAACGCATTCTACGAGTTATCTCGTAGTCGGCAGTCAACGTGTTAACTGTTAAACTTGCAAAATTTCTGAAAATATGAAGAACATTGCGTAAGTCTTGGGTGCTGATAAATAGGGAGCGTGCTGTTGATGTCGGCTGTGGTAACGTTGCCATACGCGATGCCAAAATATTTTGCAAAGCTGCACTAGAATGCCGTTGCACGTCGACTCGCTTTCCCCCGACGCGAAATATGAGCTAATATCCAGTGGCGTGGACCGTAAGGTAAAGCTGTCAAGTGCGCAATTAACCGTCGGCTCCGTGTCCCGTATTTATGTCCCAGGGGGAGAGTTGACAAGTGCATTGTTCTACGAGTGCAATTGCACAATGGGAGGAAAGTGGACGGCGATGAGGACGTGTGCGTGGGCGGAGAACACGTATGTGGAATTAGCAGCCGCGCGCATTCCGCGCCCTGAACTACGAGCCCGCGATTCTTTGAAAGCGCAAATGAAATGTGGGGCGTTATCGTGGAGCGGGAATTGACACAGTAAACAAGAACGTGGCGACCTTAAATCAACACCTGAGAGGCGGCCATCCAGAACGACCTCGTTGCGTAGTCGTCCCAACCCCAACTTGGGCGCCACAACTCTATCTCAAACTCAACTATTAATATTCCGCTTTGGAAATGCTGTTAAAATGCTTGGTAGAGAATCTGTAGGGTGTTCCATTGTCTACGGTAGCAAAATATGAGAGAGTGGTAAAGGAAAAAAAAAACTTAGAGGAGAAGGCCTCGATTGTACATTCACTGGAATATAGTAGCTTTATTTCGATAAGAAAAAGGGAGTTTTATACTGTTCGAAACGCAGGATTATTTTTTTTAGTCTTCGTTCCACACTCTCATAATTTTTCTGCTACAAAGGAATACATCGTAACTATTTAATCATCGTAAGCTACGATTTAAAAATTCTCTCAATCGTCATATAATTTACAAAAAAAAAAATTCAAATACTGCAGGAGTGAGTAAGGGTTTGGTTACCTTGATTCAATAGCTGAATTATTGGCAGGACTTCCAATTTGTTGACATGGACGATTCTTTATTAAACAGGAAACTGTGTATTCCAACGAGTAGCAAACAACTTCTTGAAGGTCTTAGAATCAATTTCTATCAGAATTTTCATTTTAGTTTCCTGGATGTGACGAGAAAAATCCAAAAAATAATGGTAAAGTCATTAAAAAATGACAAATAGATTTTTTATGCGTATATTTTAACGTCAGCCTCTTTCGAAAAAATATTTCGTCTTCAAATATACGCCAATTAAATGGTTTATTCGTCCAGATTCGCCGAAGAAATGTTTTTACACGAAATAAAACAACCGTAACGCACAAAACTGTTCGATCGGAAGGTCCGGGACACTTCCAGGACTAAGGATCTGTCTCCGGGTGTATCCTGGCAGCATGTAGCAGCTACTTGTCCCCCCCTGTTGGCTGAGCTGGAGGTGATAATTACCGTCGGCTGGCCTGCAGGAGTGAGACATCTGGCCGTGGCCGTGTATCGCCGTGTCATCGAGCTGTTAACAACGGAGCCACATTACCATATCACACCTCTGCAGACAGCTCTATTGGCTCAATAACCCGCCCGTGCGGGGGCGGACAACGAATCGCCTCGCTCTTCGATAGCTCACGGCTTACGCTCGCTAAAACTGCGTAAATACCAATTATCTGCCTTCTGCACGCTTTACGCGCCACGACACACGATTCAGACCAGACACGTGTGGAGAGATACGCACATTCGTTATGATTCCGGAAGGTGACGCAAATAACCGAAGGAGTAAATTAACACGTCGCCCACGTGACTTGTCACCGTGGCACGAATCACGAAAAATCCTCAATGGACACCTTAATGGTTCTATTAAATTGGAGATGTGGAACTATTTCAACCCAACGAAGACGTATGAAAGTATTACATAATTAAACGACTATCGTTGAAATATTAGCTGTTGAACGATACAACAGTTGGTGTTGTCAGACACGGAAACAAAAGAGAAAAAATGAAAATAAATTAATATTGAATTCTTCAGAGGAAACTGAACTGATCCGACCGAGCGTGTTGCATTGTGTTTCGTTTACATCTAAAGAATATTTAGCGATTAATCTTTGGTTATAGGATGAATTGGAACCCCCACGAGTCGTGTTAATTTTAAAAAAATTACTCGTACCATAAATTCATTACGACTCAGTTTTTATAAATTTATTGACGTGTCCTACTCTCGCTTTCGAAGACTAATGAAAAAGATAAACTCCGTCACGTCGTTGATAAGCTAATAAATGCTAAGATATTATAGAAGCTGGAACGACAAATGAATGAATTTAAAAGTAGAATCTAAATGCAAATTCTAAGAACAAATATTTCGACCGGACAGAATACATTAAAATAATAATGTAAGCTGGAACTACGCAGAGATCGGGCATTAAAAAAAAATATTAGGTACCCCTCCACATTTACAAATCGATTTTTTTTAGAGTAACAGGCTACATGAGGATAATCCACTAGGTGGCAACTCGCCTTTAATAGCATAGTAAGGGTACAGGAAGGAATCCAAGGGTTAACTAGGGTCCCGGGGCTATGGTTTAAGGATCCTACCCGGCAATTCACCTAAAAGTGATGCAGGAAAAACTCTAGAAAACCTGCATCAGGTCGGTCGCCCTTCCGATGGCGGTAGGGAAGGTATCTGTGGGGACGCAGATCCCATACCCGTGCCTCGACCAGTTTAGGAGGCAGCTGGCCGACTATTCCAATAGGACAACTCTTATCGTATGCCCAAGGTCAGCGACCTCTCAAAACAAGCCGAGGTGCCTCGGTATGTAGGGAACCTCTCTTTAAAATAAAAAAGAGAGAGGAGAAGGTAACCCCAAAGGTCTCTTCTACTCCAGAGCTCTCTGGGAAAAATGAATTTTTTGATTAGGGTAACAGGCTACCATGAGGGTAATCCACATGGTGGCAACTCCCCTCTTATAGCATAGGAAAGGGATTTGAAAGGGGAGATGCAGAAGTGTAGAGGAAGGTAACCAAGAGTTAACTAGGGCCCCCGGGCTATTTATTAAGGATCGTACCCGGCAATCGCCTAAAAGAAATGCAGGACAAACCATAGAAAAACCTGTATCAGGTAGGTCGGGCATTGGGTACTTGTCCCACGCCCTTCCGACAGCGGGAGAGGAGTTTGCAGTGGGGACGCTGCATTCCCTTCTCCGTGCCTCGACCAGTTTAGGAGGCAGCTGGCCGACTATTCCAATGGGAATAGCGGACAACTCTTACCGTATGCCCAAGGTCCGTGACCCCGGAACATACACCTCTCAAAACAGGCCGAGGTGCCTCGGCTTGTGGGAACCTTAGTTCAAAAACGGAGAGGAAAAGGCATCCCCAAAGGTAGCCCCTTCGTGTCTCTCCGACAAGGTTCTACCTGCGAGAGAATATCCCTCGCAGGCCTTCGTGCAAAATTAAATATATATTTTGTTTTTATGGCAACAGGCTACATGAGGGTAATCCACATAGTGGCAACTCCCCTTTAGAATAGGAAGGGATTTGAAAGGGGGGACGCGGAAGGGTGGAGGAAGGTAGCGAAGGGTTAACTGGGCCCCCGGGCTATAGTTTAAGGATCCTACCCGTCATTCGCCTAAAAGTAATGCAGGACAAACCCTAAAAAAACCTACACAGGTAGGTCGGGCATTTGGTACTTGTCGCACGCCCTTCGGATGGCGGGAGAGCGGTTTAAATTTAATGAAACTAGCTCAGTTACTATCCATACAACGTAAACTTGGCTGCGTGCGTGAAATAAAGTCATATCCTATGAAAATCACGAAAAATCCAGAGAGTGTCGGAACAGGACAAAGAGTACGTTTTAATTTATTACGTACGTCAACACACAATAAGAGACCTTGAGCTGTTCAGCAGAGAGGAACGGAGGAAGTTAGATGTCTCGGCGAGGGGAGAATTGAAATTTATTTTGGAGAATTCAGAATTATTTCGCAGCGAGACATATTGAAGATGTCCACACTTCGGAGGCATCCAGAACAAGAAGTGAGAGCAATTGTTCGCGAAAATCCGTCCGGAGGCAACGGAAAACAGACGAGAGTCAACAACGAGTAATACATAAGTATTTTGTAATATAAGACTCGTATGTAAATATTGTGATACGATCGAGGTCATCCTTTATAATTCCAAATGGGCCTTAAAAGCAGATGCAGAGACCCCGCCATCGTAAATCCTCCTGAAATTTCAAAATAATGAGTTTATTTGACAACAAAAGCAGTGCCGACGACGAAACAACTTTACCGCCTAGGGGATGACGTTTATTCCAGGTCGAGGCACGCGATATATATAGCCAGAGAAAAGGAGTTGTGTGGCTTTTGTTCTTCATTTGGGACACGTTGAGACGTTATCGTTGGTTTTGCAGAAAAAGAAATGTTGCTATAAATTGTAAAGTATAGTTTTCTTTTTTTTTAAAAAAAAGATAACATTATAATTAAATCAATGAAAACAATAAATCTCTCATGACGACCAAGTAAAAGCTCCGAACCTTTCTCCCTGCAGTATTGGTTCACACACCTGGAAACTGACACTTTCTACGGACCCACCACCTCTGGAAGAGGCTTTCTTTCGATGTAAATGATTGTCCATGAAGTCCGTGGAAACTGAGCAGACGCAAAACAGCTGCTCGCTCGTTCGCTCCGCCGAGGTCAGAGTGCAATCGAATTATACGGACCTTAATGCCCCACGCGGCGCGTTTATATCGACGATCACAAGAATCACGCACGAGAAACCGCGCCAGCTCTCTGGCTACTTTTATCACTTCAAGCTTCGTACCATTTACCCTCGAGCAGCTTTCTTTCGTTCCCGAAGAAATCACTAAGGTATTTCAGTCTGTTAAAACCCAAAACTTTGAAGACAGCTACCGAAACGATGCGTTTCAACATTACCCGGTCAGATAAGAAACAAGTTATAAAATGATACGAGACAATGAAAAATGTTAATAATTAAATTCACAACCCTATTGGACTATCGATTAAATGGCGTGAATATAAAATTTTGTTAACACGAATACTTGTTTCATGTGCTTTTTTTTGAGAAAGTTCCTTCATGGCAACTTTTATGACATGAAGCATTTACCTAAAATAAATTGATACGTAATAAAAATAATTTTTTTTATACGGAATAAAGCCTGAAAATTAAATAATACGACATTTAAAAGGATAGAGTATTATTTTTTAGTCTTACAGTGTAGTGAACTAATTTGAAACCAACTTCTGTTCAGATTTACTCAGATTAGATTTTAGAAGTGGTGAAAGCTCTACACCAATGATAAATTTTATTATCTGGAAATCAGTGATTGTGAAAAGATTCATCTGCCTAAAACAAATCGTGTAAAGGCATATATATATATATTCTTTTTTGTTCGGGCAACAGGCTACATGAGGGTCATCCACGTTAGGCAACTCCCCTTCAATAGAATAGGAAGGGATTTGAAAGGGGGCATTGGGAAGGGTAGACAAGGGTTAACTAGGGTCCCCGGGCTATAGTTTAAGGATCCTACCCCGCATTCGCCTAAAAGTAATGCAGGACAAACCCTATAAAAACCTGCATCAGGTAGGTCGGGCATTTGGTACTTGTCCCACGCCCTTCCGATGGCGGGAGAGGGGTTTGCTGTGGGGTCGCAGCTTACCCCTCGCCATGCCTTGGCCAGTTTCGGAGGCAGCTGGCCAACTATTCCAATGGTAATAGCGGACAACTCTTACCGTATGCCCAAGGTCTGTGACCCCTGAACATACACCTCTCAAAACAGGCCGAGGTGCCTCGGCTTGTGGGAACCTTAGTTCAAAACGGAGAGGAAAAGGCATCCCCAAAGGTAGCCCCTTCGTATCTCTCCTACATGGTTCTACCTGCGAGAGAATAGCCCACGCAGGCCTTAGTCCAACCTCGATCAAGTTTTTTTTTTTAGGATGTAGACTTTTTTGTATTTTTTTTTATTATTTAGGGCAACAGGCTACATGAGGGTGATCCACATTGGGCAACTCCCCTTTAATAGCATAGGAAGGGATTTGAAAGGGGGCTTGCGGAAGGGTAGAGGAAGGTTTCATGGAGATTAATTTGGGAAAAATTGTGGTACAAGTGGTCACCAGAGGAACAATAAGAGGAAGATGTAACCGCAGATAAGTTGAAAGTTGTATTTGAACATGTTTAGTTAAAGGAAATAGAAGAGAAGTCCGTCGAGGAAGAGAATTTTAAAAATGAGAGGAAAGAAAGCTGAATCTATGTTTATTTCCTAGAGATGAATCGCGAAAAAATTTTATCACCCGCTAAAGGGGTAAGACGACTGTCCCGCCTGTCGCAATTTTTGGAATCGAAACAAAATTCTCGCCTTCAAATAACTTTCACGGGAACAATGTAAAAAACCGTGTTGGTAAATTGTAATAAATCCCAACCCACAGCTTCTCTTGTTGCCCATGTACTTATTTATATAAACCCGAAAAGTATGTAACTCTATATTAATCTTCAGTCAAGATGCGATTTAACCTAAATCTAAGTGTTCCTAGTTCCGTACATACTTTCGACCGATAGTGTATTAATTGAACAGTTATAAAATACATTGAATTTTATTGTATCAATCCCAACAAACATATTTCCGAATTTTTCTTAAACACACTCCTCGAGTATTGCAGGAAATAATTGTCCCTCAGCCTTCAGACATTACAAAACATAAAATAGATTAAATTTTTAGCTAGATTCACAATGTAAACAAATAGTCGCCATATTGGAGTCACTAATATGGCACGAAAATAAGCTTACATTTTCCGCAATGATCGTAAATTATTTCGTATTGTTTTTTATTATCATTCGATGTAGTATTTCTGGATAAAATTACATTTTTTATTTAATCAAAATATTTCTGCTGCATTTCATTACGGAAAAAGGAACTATTTCCTTTCTTCGTCGCGTAGTAACGTCTCTCACTCTCGAGTGACGTCATGGTATCTTGGCGCGCAGTAATTTGACACTTAACGATAACGTTTTGTTTAATTATAATTCTTTTATGCTAGTGGTTTCTTACGCCACTGTACCGTTTCGCTTGTTTTGAGTAATTATCTCTCAGTATTCACACATTCCGACACATTAAATTGATGAAATTGTTAACTACCTTCACAATGTAAACAAATAGTCGCCATATTGGAGTCACTAATAAACGCGAAAACTAACTTACATTTTCCGCAAGGGACGTAAATTAATTAGAAATATTTTTTATTATCATTCGATGTAGTATTACTCGATAAAATTAAACTTTTTATTGAATGGAAATATTTCTGCTTTCGGGAAAAGGAACTATTTACTTTTTTGTGCAGTAACGTCGCGTAGTAACGTCTCTCTCGCGTGTGCGGTGACGTCACGATTTCTTGACGCGCAGTAATTTAAAACAAAATGATCACATTTAATTATAATTCTTTCCACCTTTAAGCAACAGGTTTCTCACCTACACAGTACCGTTTCTCGTCGTTTGAAAAATTTGTGTACCAATTTTTGTTGCAATCTGTCCACGCGTTTAAATTCGTACAGAAAATAACGTAAATACATACATACAAATATACATCCCTTTTTATTATATAGACTAGCTGAGTGCCCGGCGTTGCCCGTGTCTTATTTATATAAACCCGAAAAAGAATTTAATTCTATATTAATCTTTAGTCAAGAAGACACAACCTAAATCTAACTATTCCTAGTTCCGTACACAATTTCGACCAATAGTGCTTTAATTGAACAGCTATAAAATACATTGAATTTTATTGCATCAATCTCAACAAACATACCTCCGAATTTCTTTACCAATACATAAATATACTGCATTAATTTAATAGCTATAAGATACATACAATTTAATTGCATAATAGCAACAAACATACCATCGTTATTCTTTAGAAATATAATTCTCCGCGAACAAATAATTGTCAGTAAGTCTTCAGACAGTACTTCTTGAGTATTGCAGGATATAATTGTCCATCAGTATTCGCACATTACGAAGGATTGAAGTGATCAAATTGATAGCTACATTCCAAATGTAAAGAAATGGTGGCCATATTGCACTCACTAAATTAACTAACATTTTCCGCAACGATTGTAAAGTATTTTGTATTGTTTTTTATTATCACTCGATGGAGTATTACTGGATAGAATTATACTTTTATTCAATGAAAATATTTCTGCTTCATTTCATTACGGAAAAATCTAACTATTTCCTTTGTTCGTCGCGTAGTAACGTCTCTCTCTGTCGCGTGATGTCATGATATATTGGCGCGCAGTAATTTATCACCTAATGATCACTTTTTAAAATTATAATTCTTTACACATTTATGTTAGTGGTTTGTCACCCCCACAGTACCGGTTCTCGATTTTGGCAGAATACGTATACCAATTTTTGTTGCATTCTGTCCACGCGATAAAATTTGTATAAAGAACAACGTAAATACATACATGCATACATACAAATATACATCCTTTTTTATTATATAGATAGATAGATAGATTAGTTATGTTATTATATGAAACAAAATGTTTACCATCAATAACCTTCATGTTGCGACTCTACTAGGAAAACATTTCGTTTATATATAATTAAATAATTGCGACTAAAAATGTGTTTATTTCCCTGTTATAAAAATCTTATTTATTTTACCACATGTGATAACGTAATTGGCTTACTGTAAAAGTAATAAATACGAAACAGAAGGTTTGGCGCGTCTTACGTCTTGTTAAACTGTTATTGAACTTATTTAGTTTAATTTGGTTGAAGTCCCTGTTGGCGAATGATTTGGATGAATTATATCGCAGGAGCCTACAAATTATGACGTAAGCATGTTTCATATTCACGTTTGTTTATGGAAAGATATCTGTGTACTATATTATATACACATTTTTGTTATAATTGGTTTACTGCTATATTCTCACATCAGTTACTAATTGAAATTGTGTGATGCAACATTAATAACTGTTTTTGGGAATAAAAATACAGCAAGTTCTTCGACGAAGTACGACGACGGCCTAAGATTTTATTTACGAGTTTTTAAACAGAAAGTCTGAATACTAGAATTTATTTAATCTTTTACTGGTTAAGAGGAACGACCGGCTGTTTCTCTCGGATCCAAGTGCCTATTTACGGACTGTTGAAGACGAGGACAGCAATTTCACAAGCAGGGTCACAGGATAACAGCAACCTGTGTGTTATGGATCAAAGACACGAGTAGTCGGGCTTCGAGATTCGTGCATCGCCCAAAGCAACGTCCGAAGAAAGCCGAGGCAGATTGAGTAATCGCAGCACATACTTGGAAGACGATAAATAACAGTGTCTAATTAATTACTTAACGTTCACATGCTGGACCGGTAATTGCAGAGATGCCGTATTACGTGCTAAACCATTGCCAAGTTTTTTCCTTTATAACACGCGTGGTTCTAGAACAGCCTTCCCGTGGAGCAGATTATCTCGCTTCAGTTCAGCCAAGTGCATCGGGTTTATAACCCTCCTTTTATGCTTCACTGGTGTATAACGCGCCAAAGCCAATAATTAAATACACACAGTCGTCCAGCTACCACGTACTCGGACATGAGTTCTACATCGCCATGATGGAAAACGCTTTCAAGAATCGGAAACGGATGAGAATTCAGAATGGATGAGTAATCAATAATCTGAATACTGGAAGTAGTCCTGTATTTAGACACTAGAGAAACCAGTAAGGGATGGGAGACAACCCGTAGGCAATTCTTTTTAAAATACAGGCTCAGCCACGTTGCGGCGTTTCCCCTTTAATAGCACAGTGATAAAAAGGGGTAAAGTGGAAGGTATCCCATTGTTACCAAGGTCCCCTGACGGTTGTTAATAATCCAAGCAAACATTCGCCTACATAGGAAAATCGTAAATAATTCTGCATTAGGCAGATCGAGCTCTCGATACTTGACCCACGCCGTTCCGATGACTGCAGTGGAAATCCGTAACATTCACATAAAATATAGCCTACGAATGTGACCGAAAAAGTGTAATAAAAAAATGCATTTTGAATAAAATTCCAAATTCTTTTCTATCATTCGTACTTTAAACAACAATCAATGATATATATTCTGACTATTGAGACAAATTATATACACATCAATTTATATGCCGTAAACGGAACAAATAATTTATACAACACCAGAAATCACTCTCAACTCCGGACAGATAAATCTATTCAATAGTCTTCCGGAAGAAATATAAACTTTAAGTATATAAAATTTATTTATAAAGAGTTGTAAATCTCTTAATTAATGGAGGATATTATTCGTTGAAAGAGTTCGTAGAAAGTAAGAACAGATTAGATTCGCTTTAATAAAATAGTTTAGCATAGGAAAGGGATTTGAAAGGGGGGATGCGGACGGGTAGAAGAAGGTAGCCAAGGGTTAACTAGGGCCCCCGGGCTATATTTTAAGGATCCTACCCGGCATTCGCCTAAAGAAATGCAGGGAAAACCCTAGAAAAACCTGCATCAGGTAGGTCAGGCATTGTGTACTTGTCCCACGCCCTTCCGATAGCGGGGAGTTTGCTGTGGGGACGCAGCATTCCTTTCTCCGTGCCTCGTCCAGTTTAGGAGGCAGCTGGCCGACTATTCCAATGGGAATAGCGGACAACTCTTACCGTATGCCTAAGGTCTGCGACCCCGGAACATACACCTCTCAAAACAGGCCGAGGTGTCTCGGCTTGTGGGAACCTTAGTTCAAAAACTGAGAGGAAAAGGCATACCCAAAGGTAGCCCCTTCGTATCTCTCCTACAAGGTTCTGCCTGCGAGAGAACATCCCTCGCAGGTATTGCCTGCGAGAGAATAGCCCTTGCAGACTCCTTCACACCACTGGTATCCTTTGATATACAGTATATATGATGATAATATTCTAGAATTTAACTGCAGACCTCTTTTTCATGTACGAAGGGTATCATTGTAAGATTTTCCTACTGGAAACTCCGTCTAATGGAAATTGAAGATGTATTAAAACAATTATTATATCATTAATTACTAATTACTGTCATTAATATCTTTAATGTAGTTTTAAATCCTATATTTTTTGGTAAAAGCACAATGTTTGTTTTTTAAACTGTGTATTTGTAATAACTGTTCTTTTCATGTAATCTTATATTGGGACGTGTCCTATTTCCTCGACCGAGCACTAATGGAATTAATAATTAATCTAAATCTATAAATAAACACCAACAAATTTAAGGTCAGAAAAAATATATTTATTTATAAAGAATTAAACTACGTTTCGTAGATAAATTTCTTCCGGTTGAAATGTTTAACAAAATTTTGATAGTCTGGACGTTCTTCATTGACTGCCGCAGCCGAAATATTTTTCTTAAACCTGAAGAGTTCGCAAATTTAGCGACGAAACATGAGGAAGGCCTGCGAGGGCTATTCTCTCGCAGGCGGTACCTGCGGGGGCTATTCTCTCGCAGGTAGAACCTTGTAGTAGAGATGCGTAGGGGCTACCTTTGGGGATGCCTCCGCTATTCCCATTAGAATAGTCGGCCAGCTGCCTCCTAAAAGGGTCGATGCACGGAGAAGTGAATGCTGCGTCCCCACAGCAAACTCCTCTCCAGCTATCGGAAGGGCGTGGGACAAGTACCCAATGCCCGACCTACCTGATGCAGGTTTTTCAAGGGTTTTGCCTGCAATGTAAGTTTTGTCTTGAATGTAAGTGAAATTGAGATAAAAAATAAAAATTGTAATAATTAGTTTCCTTCCGATTGTTCTTTCAATGATTTTAAACTCTTTTCATTGTGATAAACAGTGCCGGAGTTACAGAAATATTTCCGAGTGAAGTATAGGGGATTGAAGCAGGCGTCATTTGTAATTAAAGAGCTTATAGTGAAGTGATGTGTTTGATTATATAAGGGAACCTTGTAGGAGATATACGAAGGGGCCACCTTTGGGGATGCCTTTTCCTCTCCGTTTTTGAACTAAGGTTCCCACAAGCCGAGGCACCGCGGCCTGTTCTGAGAGGTGTATGTTCCGGGGTCGCAGACCTTGGGCATACGGTAAGAGTTGTCCGCTATTCCCATTGGAATAGTCGGCCAGCTGCCTCCAAAACTGGTCGAGGTACGGAGAAGGGAATGCGGCGTCCCCACAGCAAACTTCTCTCCCGCTATCGGAAGGGCGTGGGACAAGTACCCAATGCCCGACCTACCTGATGCAGGTTTTTCTAGGGTTTGTCCTGCATTTGTTTTAGGCGAATGCCGGGTAGGATCCTTAAAATATAGCCCGGGGGCCCTAGTAACCCTTGGCTACCTTCCACTACCCTTCCGCATCCCCCCTTTCAAATCCCTTCCTATGCTATTAAAGGGGAGTTGTCCAACGTGGATTACCCTCATGTAGCCTGTTGCCCTAAAAAAAAGATTATATAATTTTTATAGAAAGCTGTACAAAACAGGAATGACAGTTCTAAATAATTACAATCAAAATTTCTAACCTTTAAAAAAATGTCTAAATTTTGAGTATTTTCCTGTCAGTTATTTCATGCAATATCCATTCAGATCTCTATAGCTGATTTTTCTTTTGCGAGCCTTTGTCTCTTTTGTTTTCACGCTGAGGTCTCTTGACTTTCCACAAGTCACAATCCTTTGTTTCGCGTCGCGAAGAGCCGTTTGCGAGAATGTCCGTTCGTCTGGAGGGAAAAAAGTCAGACTGGGGAGGTAAAATTAAGCTCTCTGGCAGTAGGAAGTGAAATACGGCGGTTTTTGCCGCGTGGGCCAACCGCAGTCTTAAGTTCATTTCCTCCGTTCTCCTTGAGTCACCCCAGACCAGACGAGGGCAAGAAAGCCCGCAGGACTTTTCCACAGCTCGGACTTCGGCCATATGGGACTGGGGAACCAATAACGTCGTTGTGACATGCACGTGACCCAACGGGCCGAGACGCTTTTTGTGGGCGAACAGCTCCTTATTAAAACACTTGCCACTCCGACTGTGGATTCCCACCAATCCATCGTCGACGTGGCGTGACGAATTTCCCTTACAATGTAACTTTAACTTAGCTCCCCCAATAACGGACGTGACGCTCGGTCCTCCGTTAGGGCGAGAGCATTCCATTATCCGTTAAAAGAAAAGCATGTTCGATCGGTAGACACGTAGAAAAACGAGATTCAATCTAAAAATCAACCTTGCCGGAGAGCTTTAAATTCGACGGCAAGACGTTCCATTTGCATTTATAGTGGCTTCGAGTCCACACAATAGAGAGTGTCTCAATAGCAAATGTCTGCTACTATGATAACAGTGTTGCGAATGCGACTGTCACATCGAAAAACTGACCAACTTCTTCACAGCACCAATATATTTGACATACTTTGATTACCGGAATTCTCTTGAAAGCCAAGAACCGAATTTTTAAAAATTATTTGCGCTATCTTGGTGCCCGGCGATGCCCGTGTACGTATTTATATAAGCCCGAAAAAGTATTTATTTCTATATCAATCTTATATCAAGATCTAACTATTCCTAGTTTCGTACATACTTTCGACCCATAGTGCATTAATTTAACAGCTATAAAATATAATGAATTTTATTGAATAAATACCAACAAACATACCATCAAATTTCTTTACGAATAGAATAATTAAATATACTTCTTGTGTATTGCAGGATATAATTGTCCCTCAGTTTTCAGACATTACTAAAGATTAAATTGATTAGCTATATTCACAATGTAAACACATAGCCGCCATATTGGAGTCACTAATATTAACTTACATTTTCCGCAAGGATGGTAAAGTATTTCGTATTATTTTTATTATCATTCAATAGTGACAATTACTTGTTATTTAATGAAAATATTTCTGCTTTAGTTCATTACGGAAAAAGGAACTATTTCCTTTGTTCGTCGCGTAGTAACGTCTCTCTCCCGCGCGTGACGTCAGGGTGTCTTTGCGCGCAGTAATTTAACACTTATGATCACATTTTTTTAAAATTATAATTCTTTCCACCATTATGATAGGGGTTTCTCACCTCCACAGTACCGTTTCTCGTGTTTTGATGAATATGTGTACCAATTTTTGTTGCAATCAGTGCAGTCGTTTAAGACTGTATAGATATTAACGTAAATGCATACATACAAATATACATCCTTTTTAATTAAATAGATTGTGCAATGTTGCAAGTTTTATTGCAATTTTTCCAGGAGTTTAAATTTCAATAAAGAACATAAGGACAATCATACATCGTATTTTATTAAATATATTGTCTCCTTGTTATTATTTTCTTAGTTTGATTTATTAAAAATATTCATCCTTTTTCATTATATAGATGTCCCATTTTCTCTTCTATTGGCATATTAAATTGAAGTATTTTTTTTTTTTGGGGGGGGGGCGCATTTACAAAATGTCACATTCCACACTGCGCTTTAGTCTTCCCAATTTATTATTCTACTAGCTGAGTGCCCGGCGTTGCCCGTGTCTTATTTATATAAACCCGAAAAAGAATTTAATTCTATATTAATCTTTAGTCAAGAAGACACAACATAAATCTAACTATTCCTAGTTCCGTATACAATTTCGACCAATAGTGCTTTAATTGAACAGCTATAAAATACATTGAATTTTATTGCATCAATCTCAACAAACATACCTCCGAATTTCTTTACCAATACTTAAATATATTCCTTGAGTGTTTCAGGATATAATTGTCAATTGTCACTCAGTCTTCATACATTACGAAATATTACATTGATGAAATTGTTAGCAAGACTCACAACTAATATAGCGCGAAAATTAACTTACATTTTCCGCAAGGATGGTAAAGTAATTCGTATTCTTCTTTATTACCATTCGATGGAGTCTTTCTGTATAAAATTATACTTTTTATTTAAAGAACATATTTCTGCTTTATTTCATTCCTAATAAAGGAAATATTTCCTTTGTTCGTTGCGTAGTAACGTCTCTCTCTCGCGTGACGTCATTGTCTCTTGGCGCGCAGTAATTTAATATTTAATGATCACGGTTTTTAATTATAATTCTTTCCACATGTATGCAAGGCGTTTCTCACCCTCACAGTACCGTTTCTCGTATTTTGAAGAATATGTGTACCAATTTTTGTTGCATTCTGTTCACGCGCTAAAATTTGTATAAAGAACAACGTAAATACATACATACATACATATATACATACAAATATACATCCTTTTTTATTATATAGATGAGCTGAGCTATGGCGTACGAAGTGCACAGTAGGAGAAGCGTAGAGATGAAGGTAGGCCTTCTATTGCCGTCAGGGAGAAATAACCCGTGGAAATAACCTGCTATGAATCTCAAAACCTTTCATTATATTCTTACGAACGAAGCGAACTTTTTAACACATCATGTACTTAACTTTTACATATGAGATTTTTGGCGTACAACATTTTTTGAACTGAACACAATATATTTCCTGGCGTCTATCCTTTCAGAATTGATATTACTCCGCCAGGTTCCATGTTAGAGTATGGTATTCCAAATTCCGGCTTCCCCAACAACATGCCACAATCAATCAGCGACTAGTCTTGTCAAAGGCCCATCTGAACTGACCAATCAACGACATGACAGTAGCCATACGTATTGATCGAGATATAAATACTATAATTAATAATCTGTAACCAAAAATATTTTTTAACTGTAACTGTAACACCGATGAAACATCACGCCATGGAAACGTTGTGAATTAATAAATATGTAACCCAGTTGGGAGCTCGAGAATGCTTCGAAGTTAGTTGGTAACCTATCGTGAAAGAGAAATGCTAGAACACGAGCTTCATTGGGAAGAGTCGGTATTTTCTCCTGGAGATAAGGAGCGCTGACACGCAGACAAATGTGACACGCTTGCACAATCCAGTTGCCACGGATCTTAGTAATTCTGTGTAGTTTCTGGTGTCCAGACCCTGTTTAGGTCGTGGGCGTTTCTTGGGCAGCTTCCAACCTGTCAGCCACCACTCTTGCGCTTTGTACGTACTGCAGGTATATATTTTTCCCTCGGCAGAGGTCCAAACCTTTTAACTCAAAAGCGCAAGAAACACATGTAGCAACACTCGGCTCGATTCGCTCCATTTCCCCTATTCTGTTGCACAGTCAGAAGCATGGGAATTTCTGCTAATTAACAACGTTACACAATCATCGTAACAGTCACGCGGATGGTCTGGAACAGTCCCAAAGGGATCTTACGGACAATTCATAATGCATCGTAATAGAAAAAAAAACAGCAGGGGTGGACTAGGAAATTGCAATGAACATTAAATAATGCAGTAAATCTTAATAAATTTTGGCGTACTCCCCTTTAATAGCATAGGAAAGGATTTGAAAGGGGGGATGCTGAAGGGTGGAAAAGTTTGACAGTGTGCCTGTAAATGCGTGGACCAATAAGGAGTGCGAGTTGAAGTAGTCACAAAATTAATACAGCAAAAATTTAAGTGAAAGTTTACTTCTTAATGACAATAATTTTCTTTGGTTTCAAATATAATCAATGATACTTTTAAATGATTACCAAGAGAACGAATATACTCAATCAACGAAAATGGTAATAAAAATTATTTGCACATTATTTAATTATCTCAGTATCAATATTGTAGAAAATTAACCAAAAACCCCGTTTATGGTTTACCAAAAAAAATATCAATCACAACTACTCATAGTTTGACAATAATAATTCAGAATTCTGTTAGTTGTAAGTTTCACCTTAAAATGTATTTAAAACGTTTCATGACCTTCAGTTGACGGAAGGGTTTATTTCCGCCAGCATGACGTTACTTATCCCTGGTTGGCATCACGGATCCTATACGGAAGACACTATACGAGAAACTTCTACGTCGATCTTGCGTCAGTTGTTCGGGAAAATTACGTGAAGCAAGAAATACTCTACGCAGCCATTACTAAGTTGACCGTCAAAAGGTTTGCGTAATAACGATACACCCACGCTGTTCATTTTATAGTTTCAAGTCAAAAATCGAAACGTTCTCTCACCAAACTTCGAGATCCTACTTGATTTCACGCCTGAATGACAACAAAATAATTGTATATTCCAATTCTATCCGACTTCAAAATTTCTTCCATATAATTAATTAATGATTCACTGGCATTCGAAACAACAGCTCCTTATAGTATTCTAACGTTCTATTAGTAAAGATAATTTACATAGAATTATTATTAACAACAATTTGTATTTTGACCTAAATAGGTCGTATTTGAGTTTAGAAAAAAATACGTTATCAAAACTGAACAAATAGAAAATTTACCCAGTTATCCATTGGGTATCTTGTATAAAATATCTTTTCAACATAATGAATATAATTGTAATTTTTTTCATCAAACCTTTCAAGATTTATAAATTACCTAAATAATTGTGTACAACTGTTGTTCCTCCTTTTTCAACAGAATTGGGAAAATTATCGAAAATAACAATTTCTTTATATACAGGCAAAAAATAGTATCATTTAAATGTATGAATAGCCTGAATGAGAACATTTTATTTTAATTTATTCAAATCTCCAGAAAAAATACTTGTAATTTCTTCAAAAATTTATTTATAATTAAAGTTAAAATATAATATCGAAAACAAAATTATTTTTCCAATGTCTCAGTTTTTACCCTGAAAATGAAAAACTTCTAATCATTCACTAGTTTTTTAATATGCAAGACATTACGGTAGAAAAACAGTTTTATCGCACTTGATTATAATATTGTTAATACGATGGTAATCATCGGGTTTTCCAGAAGATCTAATTGTTCTTTAAAAATAGTAAGGAATAATAATTTCCTTTCTTATAAATGTCTAATATAAAGATACATAACATCACAGACTTAATACTTAAATAATTGGGAATATCTCACATGTCGTGTATGTTACAGTATATTTTAATGCAATACTGCTTTTTCTTTAATTGAATTTGTATTCAGGCACTATATTCATTTGCTGTAAAAATACTTAAAATGAAATCCGACAATTTGAAGATATCCAGCGACCATTTTCTTAGACTATTACAATTTCACATTCTACATTTTATTGAAATTAAATCCATAATTTTCCTTAATGACGCCCTGATAATCTAAAGTGACAATTAAATGGAAGAACACGAACAGTAGCGTTCAAGGAAAGTCGGAAGTACATTTTGCCGACTTCAGAATTAGAATGTACAAAGTGTTTCTGCAAAATTCTCTGGCAGCAACATTGTCGGGTGTGCCGAATATTTGCGTTGCATTTGTATGTCCTCTGAGCGTTTCTCTTGGCAGAATACGCGATCAGATTTGACACTGCAAATAGTTCTAAGCTCCTATCCTGTGGAACATTCCTTCCTCTGTATCTGGTTATAACCTGAGCGTGACGTCTGAATTGCGGTTTAGAGTTTTGAATTCTGTAATATCATTTGCTATTTCGTTCTCTGTTACAACAGGTCGTGGATTTCTTTCTTGGCGTACTGAATAGCTGAGGGGAACAGTACCTTTAAATTAATACGTCTGTAGCAGGCAGGGCGCGGTAATATGGCAGCATAATTAAAGACACGCCAATCAACATTACGGTTGGGTCCATAGCTGGACCTCCTCAGACAGGAACAAAAGGAACTTGTGAGTTAGCTTCTTTTGGGCGCCCAGAACGTATCCTGGCTGGATCTAGGACTCCGCCGCCTAAATTATACGCTATGAGAATAAAGGGGAAATGACATTGCTTTAAATGGCACACGGAAGAGTGTGAGTGTTGTGAACATCACGAATTTATCACTCTCTAAATATGTAGTAAATATGAATAGGATGTTGCACGCAGTTTTAATCATGTACGTAAATTAGGTTTTTTGACGATTAATATAACAGTAATTGATCACAAAGTAACGCTCATATTTTACAAGTTCTGTTTCGAAATTGAATTCTTTGGATCAATTATCTTTGGTCAGGATTAAATATAAATTTTGACGATATTTACGTTCAGGCGTCCTGCAGGCAATTCTCTAGAATTGTGTGGCCCGCGGAAGCATAAAAGGAGGGACAACCAAAATACTCGGCAGGTACAATTCTCGTTTCAAAACTTCTCTTCTTGACCGGCGTTACAGGCCTTTGTGAGCCTTAGCCTTCTTAATGATATTCTTCCATTTATTCCTATCTTGCGCCTCTATCCACCTTGCTTTAACTTTTAATGTTTGTATGGCCTTGAAGGCTCCGTCTAGCCATCTTAACTAGGGCTTTCCTTTTATTCTATTTCCTTCTACCTTTGTGAAGGTTAGCTTCTGGCATGGGTTAGTATCCTCCATCCTTTTCACGTGTTCTAACCATTTCATCCTACATATTTTTGAGGTGTGTACTATTCTAGTATTTTTGTATAGTCAGTATAACTCGTCGTTGTATTTTATTCTCCATATTCCATCAGCACAGCCTGGACCATAAATTTACCTCAGGATCGTCCTTTCAAATATTTTCAATTTTTCTTCGTCGGCCTTAGTTAGTGTCCAACTCTCACACCCGTAAAGGACTACAAGTTTTATTAGGGTTGTGGATATTTTTATTTTAGTCTGTCTTTTTATCTTTTTGGACATCATTAAGTTTTTTAATCTTTAATAGTTTTTATTGCCTTGGTTTATTCTGTGGTTGACTTCTATGGAGTTGTTATTGTCACTAGTATCACTCCTAAGTACTGAAATTTGTTAACTCTTTCTATGTTAAGATGGTTCAAAGAGATGTTTCTATTGTTAGAGGTTTCCATGAATTTTCTTTTATTGTAGTTGACTTTTAACCCTATTTGTCCTGCTGCGGACTCTAATCTTACATAAGCATTTCTTATCGTTTTCTCCTGTCTTCCTATTAGTACGACATCATCTGCGAATGCTAGTATTTGTACTGATTTATGTAGTATGATGTCTGATGTCCAATTCAGCATTCCTTATCACTGCTGAAAAATAGACGAGATATGGCAGCTCCTTGTCTCAGGCCTTTCCGCGCATTTAGAGCCTTTACTCTGCATTTTACATTTTTTAAGGTGAGCGCAGTCAGCTGTATTAATTTTCTAGGAATATTGAATTCCCCCGTAGCCTTGAGGAGTTCTTTCCTATTTACAGTATCGTAGGCAGCCTTGAAGTCTATAAATAAGTAGTATATGTTAATCCCAAGTTCTTTAAATTTTTCCAGAATTTGTTTTATTGTATGTAGGTGGTCTGAAGTGGACCTACCAGGTCGGATTCCACAGTGGTAGTTTCAAACCACCTTTTCGACGTAGAATTGCAATCTTTTGAATAGAACGTTTGAGAAAATCTTATATATAACATTTAACAACGTAATGCCACGATAATTTTCTCGTTGGAGGCGATCCCCTTTCTTGTAGACGGGGCCATATTAAACCTTCTTCCCACTTACCGGGGAAAATACTCGTTCCATTAACATCCATACTCTATCAATTCTGCATTCAGTCCATCAGGACCCGTTGCCTTGTTATTTTTTAGTTTCCGTATTGATTCTTTTATTTCTTCCCGTGTTGGTGGTGCTATTTTATCTTCTTCTTGTACCATCTGTGCTCCAATTGCATAGTTGTCGTCCATGTCCTCTTCTGTATGTTCATAGATACTTTGTAAGTATTATTTCCATCTTTTAAGGAATTCCTTATCTTCTCTAATAATTTCTCCTTCTCGTTTCAAAACACTCACAATAAAACAATTTATACCCTTACTTTCTCTTAAACTTGTTATAATTCCTCATTCTATCTAATCACATTCAATCACTTGCTCCCACATTATTCCAGCTCAACTCGTCTCCCTTCGTGGCTACTCCACTCTGGTCCTTAACACTTGTTAAAAAACATGCCTAAATCAACTTTTTCAGATTTGAACAAATATTCGTGCCATATGCTTGTGACATCCGTTAGCAAAATTTAGCAAAGAAATATCGCTACACAAGCCCTTTAATTTTTTTTCGATCAGCTTTATTCACTACATAATCGTTTGAAACTAAGCTTCCATGATGTATTCAGATCTTCGAAATAAGGTTTAATCTTTCGTCTGGTTTGTAACATTACAAAAAAAGCAACGAACAGACAAGACTTCAGAATCGAGGACCTGATTTGTGTGGTAATTTGATAGTTCAATCTGCCCAAGAAATACTGCCAATTCTCAGAACCAAGAACAAGTGCAAAGTCTGACGGCCATAAATTAAAGGGCAATACAGAACGTCGTTGTGAGTACTAGTAAATCAAATTTGGACGTCCATTGCCTAGTTTACGCCACGAAGAGTTATCGTTCATTCAACTCGTTACAAAACATAACTTGTAGTAATTGTCTGGTGACGCGCTCATCGCCTCACAACCGTCATAACTCCAAGTGGTGCAGTAAAAGTGACAGTAAAGACAATACAAGAAACAAAACGGCTTTACCGAGAAAGCGCCGTACCGGAATGTGCCAAGAGAGATGTGAATTTTAAACGGCGACGTACTTTGTGCTTTAAAAGTGCTCAGAATTGCTAATACGCCACGAGAGTACAAGATCGTAGCTCTGTTGGCTCGGGGAGATTCTTGGAAGCTAGAACAAAAAAAATAAAAAGAATAGCGTCAGCAGAGGAACTTGGATGGATGTGTGACCGCTATTACCGAGAATAGGATCTTTTGCTGCGAACACAATGGACTAAGAGTCGCGTGTTGAGAATTCTTTCAAACAGGTCTGGCGCCCACGTAACACCAGTCGTGTGTCAGTCTGGAAGTAGACGTCATTGCAATCCCATTGAAACGGGACTTTGCACACTGAACCATCCGAAGGAGTTTTATGAAATATGTCCCAACGCAATGATCAAGCGTCCAGCATGACTTGAACATTAACACCCCCACAGGATAAAGAAAGCAGGTAACAAGCTTTATCTGAGTCTAACTTGATTAACAGTGGTCCAATTTACAGGCGGACTGCAACATTAATTGCAAGGCCTAACAAATTAATGTTGCAAGAACACTAAAGTGGATTAGAGAGATAATGACGCACATCAATAATTTTTTCTGGTTATATTGATGTACGCAGGTTCAGTAATCACTATGACTGAAGGGATGCAACCAGGGGAAGCGTATACTACGGTACATCAGTCAAATTATAGGTAAATGTGATTATTTCTTCTTCCAATCTCATGAAGCTCCAAGTATTTTCTCGGTGGAGAACCACAAACTGGATCTAATGCAATCTGGGCATTTATGTTATTGAATTCAATCGTTCTCCTCATGCATATATTTCCGAAAAAACCTTTAATGGAATTAAAGATACCAAAACCTTACTGAAAGAGGAAATTGGAGTAGATTGCAGACTGATGTCGTGTTGATTGACAGTTCTCTATTGATGTCAACAGGTACAGTGATGGGGGAAAATGTCATCACGGAACTATACGATTCAGTCAAACTCTAAAACCGATGACAGGTTTGCTTCAGAATGGTTTAAAAAATCAATATCTGTCTCAAGAGTAAATTCATATTCTAAAATAATTTGCCATTAAAAATATTTGGATGGTTGAAACTGGGTTTGGAAATAACTCCCATGTTTCTGGTGCCTCGGACAATTCAAAGTCAGACTTTGCAAATTTGCATTAATAATATTCCCATTATATCCGCAGCAATTTCATTAATTACCGAGCAATGGTTTCCCTGGTGAAAACATTTTAATAAGTTCCTCGTTTCCAACCTGACAAATCTCAGGCTCACTGCCATCATCTTCACCATTTAACTATAAAACCAGCAAACAATCATGGAAAAGTTTTCGTTAAGGAGAGTTTTATCGTCAATCCGATGCGAAAATTTTACTTCACCTACCCACTTAAATTACGGAACTGGAATCAATTTCAAGCATAAATCTTAAATTTCGTAGGTTTAACTCTTAACCGTAACCTTTTTGTGCTGAGAATATTAGACTAAGCGAAAAGTGGAACTATATAACATATCAGACACGGTCTCTTCACAGATGGTTATGTTCTGGGCGCAAGTGCATAAACGTTCGTAGAACGTGATCAGAGATTGCCATCAAAGAACTGATGAGCGTGATCAATATCGTTCTTCCAAGGTGGGACTTGTCTCGAGGCGACGAGCCAAAGAAGTTTCTCTGATCCGAACTGATCCATTGCGAGGATTCTCGTTTCAGCTCCGAGACGTGAAGCTTGGGACGGGTTCCATCAGGGGCCTCGGCGTTGGATGGCTTGATGCCGTCATCCTTGGCGGAAGTGAGGCCTGCGGAAATTGAGGAGCGATGGCGGCTGTCGATCGTGGGATATCGGAGGATCGCAGGCTCCCACCGCCCAAGATGGCGGCGGCATGCTTGATCGGCAACGGGTGACGGCGCTGCTTGCCGCTTGAGCGACACCCAATCCGCCGCCTACAAGAAGTCGCGTGGCCGATCCGACTACAAAAACCACGCCGCGCCGCCATCTTGCCTCGGGCAGACCTCTATATTTAGCTCAGTCGCATTAATGATCACGTGCTCCGCGTCCTTCGCAACTACCAACAACCCGGCACACAAAAAAAGACAACCCACCAATTTCATCAGTCCACCAGAACTTGTACCCTCAGACCTTAACATAAATGTCTAATAGAAGGAGATCGCAGACGGCAACTGGGAAGTGGAGCTGAAAAGGAAAACAATCCCGAAAACAGCTGGGAAATAACATTATTTGTAAATTGAGCAAGGAAAGGGCTCGAATTTTAAAAATAAGAAATCAATTAAAATATTTTTTGGAATTTCTTTTACTGATTCTAGGGCAACGATAGTGATATATAAGGCAGAAATATTAAGATGAGAGAGGCTGAGGCGAAGTATTACTGACAACAGGTCAACAAATAACTGATCGATGGTTGGAACAAAAAACTGTTGATAATGATGTAGGAGACTTTTTAAATCCAGACACTTTCTAACGTTACTCTACCTTTCTTTCTGTCCTCACCAATGCCAATCCCAGCGCCTCCATAACTCACCGCTTTTCTCTCCAGTGAAACACCCAAACAAATGTTTTAACGAAAAAACTGCATTAATGTGTATTCCGCGTAATTTTGTAAATTCGACGACAACGCAAAACATTACTATGGGAGAATATATAATATACTAGCTGAGTGCCGGCGTTGCCCGTGTCTTATTTATATAAACCCGAAAAAGAATTTAATTCTATATTAATCTTTAGTCAAGAAGACACAACCTAAATCTAACTATTCCTAGTTCCGTACACAATTTCGACCAATAGTGCTTTAATTGAACAGCTATAAAATACATTGAATTTTATTGCATCAATCTCAACAAACATACCTCCGAATTTCTTTACCAATACATAAATATACTGCATTAATTTAATAGCTATAAGATACATAGAATTTAATTGCATAATAGCAACAAACATACCATCGTTATTCTTTAGAAATATAATTCTCCGCGAACAAATAATTGTCAGTAAGTCTTCAGACAGTACTTCTTGAGTATTGCAGGATACAATTGTCCATCAGTATTCGCACATTACGAAGGATTGAAGTGATCAAATTGATAGCTACATTCCAAATGTAAAGAAATGGTGGCCATATTGCACTCACTAAATTAACTAACATTTTCCGCAACGATTGTAAAGTAGTTTGTATTGTTTTTTATTATCACTCGATGGAGTATTACTGGATAGAATTATACTTTTATTCAATGAAAATATTTCTGCTTCATTTCATTACGGAAAAATCGAACTATTTCCTTTGTTCGTCGCGCAGTAACGTCTCTCTCTGTCGCGTGATGTCATGATATATTGGCGCGCAGTAATTTATCACTTAATGATCACTTTTTAAAATTATAATTCTTTTCACATTTAAGCTAGTGGTTTGTCACCCCCACAGTAGCGGTTCTCGATTTTGGCAGAATACGTATACCAATTTTTGCTGCATTCTGTCCACACGATAAAATTTGTATAAAGAACAACGTAAATACATGCATACATACAAATATACATCCTTTTTTATTATATAGATAGATTAACGCTAGGAAGAGCAAAAATTGAATGAGCGTATAGAAAAGGAACCCGTTACGATTTCATGAAGTAGAGGACATGACAAGTTGCAGGGGACAGGATTTTGATTTAAAATGACTTAAAAAAATTACACACAACATACCTAATGTAGAAACAAAATGGTTGACGATGAACAATGTAATGAAAATGTGTCACACAGACTATCCTAGATCAATGATTGGAATTTACTATTAGTTAATAAAATTTTAGTATAAATTGCTGATTCCCACGAAAAACAAAAGTTTGAAGCAGGAATTGTTATAACGTGAAGTAGAATCATCGTATAAATGGAGTTGAAACGTGTGAAAACTGAATGGGAATTGAAGGTGTATGTAGAGGGTTCATAACTGGGAATCAAGGGAACGGCCATTTGTAAGTATTAAGATTTCGTCAGGCCAATGTAACACATGAAAGAAAAGTTACTTGTCAGATAATAAATACCGAAAATTGGATAGGCTTTTGATCCACAAAATACAGTTATAAATTAATTTTTATATTCATTAGTCGAGGTTAGCAAGAAATGGCAACCAAGTCCGACAAAACTAAAACAATTATAATAATAAATCTGTGTACGTCATCAAAAAAAACCTTATTTTTAAATGGATAACATCTACTTGACAGAATATTTCTGAGACTCCCTGGACAGTCAGAAGTCGTCCACGCAGCTCCTCAACGACGCAAGCCAAGGAGGATCTGTAATTTTGGGGTGCTTATGGCCTTGCTTTCTAGCGTCACAGGTTATATCACCAACCGTAAAATTGCTTAGGAAGCGTAATAATGAAACCATGCAAACGGCCGTACCACCTTGTAACCCAGTCACTAAAAAATTGTGCAATAAAACTAAAAAAAAATTAATTCGATAATTAGTTGGTTTCTGGACAAAAACAAGCGCCTCGATTAAAATGTTATAAACCTCAGTGCACAATACGGGGATAAAAAAAATTAATCGCAAAGGTATAATATAGCAACTTGCATCCATAAAAAAATTATAAAAAAATAATTGTGATTGAAAAATTCGTCGTTTCCGTCAGACTTGACAAAAAAATTAATAGAAATACATAACGCATTAGTTTTAGAGGAGAGTTAGTATGAAAGCATCAAATTATAATAATACATATAAACAGATAGACGGCCTTATTGTTATGAAACAACTTCGTAAATACTTGTGTTATTAGTTCCTAAATTGTGTATTAAACCTGAAGAGGTCCTGAACGAGTCGTTTAATTTAATGTTTTGTTAATAAATAAAAAATTCTGACACAATGCCGTGTATGAGTTAATTTCTATTGAATGAAAGCATCTGTTATTGAATAGAAAATATATTACAAAAATTTAGAGCGTAGCCTAAAATATTAAAGGCTTTGAGTCACTTCAAATGTATTTTGTCCCAGTATCATCAAGGTTTCTCCTTTCTAAAAAGTCATGTTTCTCAAAAAAATTTCAGTTAAGAAATATTATAAAGTGCGAACAATCGTGACCTTTAAATTTGTTTTCCTGAAATTATACTATACTTACGACAAAATAATCGTAGAAAAGATACTGCACAAATTTAAAGGTCAGATTAAAAATGGACGATTTCGAGTAATTTTACAAGTATTTTTAACAAAATCTCCAACTTACGTGGCAGATTTTATAGCTAAAATGTAAATGTTCTCTATAAGGAATTGGCGCCCGAACGTGGAATTTGAATAGCGAGGTATGTATATGTAAAATTTAATCACGGAGAACCAAATAGTCCAAGAGAATACAGAAGTGGAGGAAGTTAGAAGGAGGTTGTGGAACTGACGGAGTTTATTGATCAGAAGAATATTGCAATGAGCGAGCGGTTCTGAATATTATTTAGCACAATGGAGCGTGTCGAGAATGCAAGTTTAAAAAGGTAAGGAGAGAACGTAACAAGGTTGGAGAAAATAATGGATGAGTTGGAGATGGAAGAGAAAAAGTTAGTAGAAATATGGACGAAATTTGAAGAGAAAACAGACGAGGTAATGAAAGAAGTAACAAAAGTGACGGAAATATTGGAAGATAAAATAGAAGAAGGGTGTTTGGGACGAGCAATAATGGAAGACAGATGGGAGAATCGAGTAGAAAATTGGGATTGGAGTTTGGCGCGAGAGATGGAATCAATCAAGAAAAGAACTATAGAAGTAGAAAAAGTGCGACAAGATAGAATAAATAATATGACAGGAGAACGGAATGGAAAATGGGAAGTGATGCAAGAAGAAATTGAGAAATTGAAGAGGGAAGAAAAGCGACATTTTACACCCAATAACATGATTTTCGGTGCCCTGTCTTTTTTTTTCAGCTCATAAAGACGGTTATGAGTAACCCAATTTCAATATTATTTTAAAATGAAAACATGTACGGCTGATTTAATATAATGAATAATAAAGTTAGCCAATTCAGACAGAAAAGTGATAATATAAATACCACACAACGTTTCTGAGATCCTTGTCCCATCCGTCAGGTGCGGAGAGCAGCCGAGAGCGACACAACTGCAACTTGTGGCACTTCTTGGTACCTGACGAAAGGAACAAGGATCCCGGAAACGTTGTGTGGTATTTATATTATCACTTTTTTGTCTGAATTAGCTACCTATATTATTCAATGTTATTTTGTTGAAATGCAGCTTCATTTCTTCATTTATTCGTTCCAGGAATAGGGTTTTTAAAAATTTCTTCCTTACTCATATCAAACGTCGTAAAAGAAAAGTATATGACAAATTTCGTGTTAATTGGTTCCAGTCATTTCAAACATATATGGTTCACATTAATTAATAATGACAGGAAAGAGAGAGCAGTTGACTTAACTCAAATTGAGAGTTGGTGTCGCCACGTTTTACGGTAAGGAGCATGTTAACTTTTCAATGGCCTAAAATGTGCAGTCATTTTCTGTCTTTAGGAAGACACACAACGTTTGTCCATAAAAAAACTCGGCCTGTTCTGAGAGGTGTATGTTCCGGGGTCACGGACCTTGGGCATACGGTAAGAGTTGTCCGCTATTCCCATTGGAATAGTCGGCCAGCTGCCTCCTAAACTGGTAGAGGCACGGAGAAGGGAATGCTGCGTCCCCACAGCAAACTCCTCTCCCGCTATGAGGAGGGCGTGGGACAAGTACCCAATACCCGACCTCCCTGTTGCAGGTTTTCTAGGGTTTTCCCTGCATTACTATTAGGCGAATGCCGGGAAGGATCTTTAAAATATAGCCCGGGGGCCTTAGTTAACCCTTGGCTACCTTCCTCTATCCTTTCGCATCCCCCCTTTCAAATCCCTTCATATGCTATTAAAGGGGAGTTGCCCAACGTGGATTATATTCATGTAGCCTGTTGCCCTTAAAAAAAACATAGACCGGAGGCCCTAGTTAACCCTTGGCTACCTTGCTCTACCTTTCTGCATCCCCCTTCTCACTCATTTTCCTATGCTATAAGACGGGAGTTGCCTCTATGTGGATTACCCTATACATAGCCTTGTCTACACCTTTTCTTTTTTTTAAAAAAAACTCTCTTAAAGTTTTCAGCGTGTCTCCCTCTCATTACTGTCCTTATATATTCTATTTTAAGACGTATTGCTAGAAATAAATTATTTCACAGCCTGTTAATGGCATAGTAAACGGTCCAGAAAGGACAGAAAAAATAATATCGTTAGTACCTTATTAGCGACGTTTTTTTGGATTGGTTATTTAATTTTCCATGCCCCGTCGTAACCGTCAGATCTACATTTTGAGCGCTGCAAGACTGCTGAAGGTGATGTGGCGTGTTGCTCGCGTTGGCCGGAGCGCGTGCCCGCTCCGTGTCGCTACCTGCCCAGGTTAATTGAGTGTGTCCTGCTTTATGAATGAGCTCACGCACCGGAAGTTACGTCAAGACGCCATCTCAGTATCCACCACATCTGCCCCATTCCCTGGAAGGGGGGTAAAAAAAAATAACTGCCTCATCCTCGACAAGTGTTTCGCATAAATTCTAACTGCTGAGATTCGTCCGCCGTAAAACAGGTGAAGCAAATCCAAATAATTGCTACTGTTCGTAATCACCTTGATCAATAATGGAGGCCACCTACCTAGTAGTTATCGAGGCTATAAACCGTTAACGATTAGGCAATATCGCTTACGATAAATTTAAACTTTCGATATTCTTCTACAGGTGTATAGTAGAAGATCACACCTGATGCTTCACTTGAATTATTCTGGAATTGGAAGAAACCGCCAACTTTAAGACAATAAAAATATTCGAATTCTCCAGCATCTTAGCCAAAGTTATAACATAAATTGAAGCCGATAAGATTCGCAGACTTTAAACGAAGGAATAACTTTAATAATTAAACAGCTACTTTACGGTCAAATTTTAAGTAACGAGGAAACTGATTGGGTAACGAACACTTTCGTCGTTAATTATTAGAACCCAAAAATTCCATATTTAATCCAAAAATGTTCGGAGAAAATAGCATTTGAGCAGCAGTTGGTTCGAAAATATATTTTGGTGTATGAAAATCAGTCCGGTATTCATTTTGTCAAGATGGAGTTGGACATGACCACTGTTGGCCGGGGAAGGAAGTTTTAAAATAATTTCCATCTAGAGATCTTTTCCAGTGCTTGACTAGCCACCGATAAGAGAGGAATTAGTTGAAAGTTGGGTCAAAAGAAGTTCGTTAAGTTTAAATTTAATGGCGTGTTAGAAGAGTTAGAAGTGCTTAGTTTTCTCAGCTCAAAGATAGTTCGCATTATGGAGTGAGACAGAAGTTACAGCAGCTCACTTTTTAGATAAACTTATTTTCTAATAAAAGAGTTACTTCGAGGAATTAATACTTTCACCTTTACACCACGAGAAAGCAACAAAGTTTCCAGAAACGTTAAGTGGTATTTATTTTACTCTTCTAACCTTGTCTCTTTCTCACTAAGTATCTGTACAAGTGTTAATTTTAAACAGTTATCGCTGTTTGGTTTTGAATATTATGGCAATGTTAATAGTATTAAAAAATATTACCATCTTAATTAAACGATTATATTAATTATGATCTGGGTACCCGGCGTTGCCCGTGTACTTATTGATTTAAACCCGAAAAGGTATTTCATTCTATATTAATCTTCAATCAAGAAGTGATTCAACCTGAATCTAAATGTTCCCAGTTCCGTACATACTTTCAACCGATAGTGCATTAATTGAACAGCTATAAAATACATAATATTTTATTGTATCAATCTCAAGTATGTTTATACATTCGAATTTCTTTACGAATAGAATACTTAAATATACTCCTTGAGTATTGCGAAATATAATTGTCCCTCAGTCTTCAGACATTACGAAATTTATCAAATTCTTAGCTATATTCATAATGTAAACAAATAGTCGCCATATTGGAGTCACTAATATGGCGTAAAAATTAACTTACATTTTCCGAAAGGATCGTAAAGGTTTTTGTAATGTTTTTTATTATTATTCGATGGAGAATTACTGGATAAAATTATACTTTTAATTCAATGAAAATATTTCAGCTTTATTTGATTACGAAAAAAGGAACTATTTACTTTCTTGTGCAGTATTGTCGCGTAGTAAAGTCTCTCTCGCGTGCTCTGTGACGTCATGATTTTTTGACACTAAGTAATTTAACACGAAATGATCACATTTTATAATTATAATTCTTTCACATTTATGCTAGGGGTTTCTCACCTGCACTGAAGAATATGTGAACCAATATTTTGTTGCAATCTGTCCACGCGTTTAAATATGTATAGAGATTAACGTAAATACATACATACAAACATACATTCTTTTTTTTAACATATAGATAGATTACAATTGTTGTTTCAATACGCAAGCTCGGCGACATTATTTTACTGATAGAATAATTATAACTCTTTGGGATGTGTTGAAGTAAATTGCCGTGGATTAGTCATTCGTCCTGTTTCAATCCAGATTCCGCGTAAGGATCGCACCGTTCCCGAAAACTTCCGTTTTGCGCTTGCTATATGGGACTTATTGTTCCGTTGTAGAATATCCTATTATAATATTAAAATATTTTGTGGGACTAAACCCACATGCCTTCCATATTTTTAACGTAGTAATTCTGATTTCATTGTAGCTTTTAATCCCATAAAAGAGTTTCATTTGGTTTCTCCTTGCTTCTGAAGTAAATCCTGCAATTGTGTCTTATTTTACAGTCAGATTAATGTCTCGGAAATTTTTAACGCATTTTATAAATTAAAAATTGAATGTAAAAATTGATGGATGAGTAGAAATGGTAATTGGGCTAACGTACGAAGGTAAACATGCCGTTGAACAGGATCCTGTTGCATCTTCTCCAACCTGCTTGCCCCAACGGGATTGTTCTCCGCGCACCATCCATCCTGTCCAGGATTCGCAAGGCTCTCCAGCAACTTCTAGAAACTAATGATGGGTATGGCTCGGCTCTCTTTATTGTTTGCGCTCCTGCGATGGCGGCGTTTGCGTACGTAGGCTTGGTGGTCCGCTCTGTGTTTGCGGAGAAGAGTATATCGCCGGTTCTCGGGGTGGGCGAACAATGCCCCATCCATCTCCGCGGCACGAGACAATGCAGGGTCGCCAACCTCGCGGCGTGTGTTGTGGCCGGGCAGGTGCTGGCTCGTGGCGCTACGGCTGGCCGGTAGAGCGCGAGCATCCGCCACCGACCCGTGCTTCCGCCACATCTCACTCACACACACGCATCTTCGAACCCGGGACTTCCCCCTTACATGGCGGAAGCTTTGACGGTGAGATGCCTCCGTCGTTTAAGACAGCACGCAACGGTTGTTTCAATGCCTATGGTATACTTCGGTCTGACGACACCGTAAGTCACAGAGCAAACACGAAATTCAATACGGTCATCTTCAGCGACCATTTGATTTTAAAATAATGACTTTAGAAGGGAAATTGACCGACTATAATAAACTCTTTAATTAATATTATACTTTTAACTTCAAGGATGCAATTCATTTGAATACATATGGCGGAGTATGCGTATTAAATAAATAAAATTAGTATGGTTAATTAATTTATTGCGCACGCCAAAGCAATTAAACAAAAATAAAAGGAAAATAAAACTAACCCAGTTCTTATTATTAGTATCCACTTATAAATTAATTTATCCCCCCTCTTTTTTAGTTAGTCTCGTCCCCCCCTACCCTTAACTGTGCTCACAGTTAGTCCAAACAATCACCGATTATCCCTCTTCATCACCAATAAAGTACAAAATTTCTGTCCATAGCTTGCATGAAAACCGTCAATTTGTATGCGTCATCAATTTCTTTAATATCGAAATACTTTTCCAACTCCTTCACAAATCTTCTTTGATTCATATTCCCTTTGGTAATAATTTCAACATTCTTTGACCTTCTTTCAATTCACCACTACCATTTCGCTTTCCTTCCCTCTTCAATTTCTCAATTTCTTCTTGCATTACTTCCCATTTTCCATTCCGTTCTCCTGTCATATTATTTATTCTATCTTGTCGCACTTTTTCTACTTCTATAGTTCTTTTCCATCTCTCGCGCCAAACTCCAATCCCAATTTTCTAATCGATTCTCCCATCTGTCTTTCTATATTTCACGACCCAAACACCCTTCTTTTTTTTAATCTTCCAATATTTCCGCCACTTTCGTTACTTCTTTCCTAACCTCGTCTGTTTCGTCCATATTTCTACTAACTTTTTCTCTCCCATCTCCAACTCATCCATTCTTTTCTCCAATCTTTTTACGTTATCTCCTTACCTTTTTAAACTTGCATTCTCGACACGCTCAATTGTGTTAAATAATATTCTGAGCCGCTCGCTCATTGCAATATTTTTCTGATCAATAAACTCCGTCAATTCCACAACCTCTTCTAACTTCCTCCATTTCTGCATTCTCTTAGACTAGTTGGTTCTCCATAATTAAATTTTACATATACGTACCTAGCTATTCAAATTTCACGTTCGGGTGCCAATATATATTTTATTAGCTATTTAATTATGATTATACTTCTAACTTCAAGGATTCAATTCTACATCACCAAAGCAACTGAACAAAAACGAAACTAAGATATAAGATATACTGTAACGCGTGTGTTTTGGTTTAGTTTTGCTTTGTCTTGGAAGTGTTGTTTGCTGTGGTTTGGAGAATTCGAAATGGTGCACGTGCGTGGGGCTGGAGGAGATAAATATTTCCATCCAAGTAATTTTCGTGTCCTGTCTCGATTGTTGGCCTCAACATGACAGAATAGTTGGCCAGTGTTGACTACGGAACTGCAGCTGCGTGCTATAAATCTTGTGACAATGAAAGAATCAGTGAAACTGACATTTCGACGAAGTTTTCTAATAATGAAAAAAAGTAAAAGAATGGGAGGCTATAATAGGGGAAATAATTTTGAAACTGGACAGTTGTTCTGCGCTCACCGCAGCTGGTGGATGTGATTATGAGAGGCTCCGTATGATATAGTCCGAGGCAGAAACGTCGTGAGAAAGGGGCCACAATTTGTTAGTGAAGAGTTCATCGAAGCCACACAATTTAGTACGACGGCTTGCCAGCAATCAATCCGCCTTAGCCAGTGGTCAACCCCTGAGTCGACGCCTTGCAATGGTCCTGACTAAAGTCATCACTGCAGTTAACCCGTTCTGCCGGCTGTGAGATACGGAGACGTCGGTACGAGAGCTACAGCAAGCAACACAACACGGAATAGCAGAACGTATTTGGTACGTGCAGCAGATCTCTTCTATGTAAAAACTACAGGTGCCTGAGATAAGAGTTTTTCATGCTTAACTGTAATAAACTTATATAAAATTTCTTTAATAGTCAAATACTTTTTTGATTTAACGTAAAAACCCAGCCCACAAAAATAATTCTTTACAATACCCCCATTTCATATGACTATTATCCACTTATAAATGTAATAAGATTGTAATATAATAGTCTACACGTGCCCTCTTATCATAACGTCTCTTCAGCATAGCGGACCTAAGAGGGCGCAACTGCAAAACTTTAGATATAGTAAGTAGCGCACCACAACAACATAAATCTTCACCCCTTCCGCCTAGGCAGCTGTGATAATGCTGCGTCTAGAAGTCAGCATTTTAAGTGCCTTATGCAGACATGCACACGGCAGCAGAAATATTCCACCCTGTAAGAGTTCTCATTGGAGACTTAAAACCATCAGGGAGGGGGAAAGGAGTCTTCGAATTGTTCAGAGCTTCTTGGGAACGACAGTCGTGATCCAACCTCCAGACGGATCGGTGGCTCCTGGTGCTATCCGCCAGTTTGTCTTACTTTATTTTATTTCTAACTATTAAATCTATTTATTCTTCATCAACTCTTATTTGACTGAAGTGCAGCGAAACACCAACCACTACGCCTAGGTTCAATTAGTTGAACCCGAACCCTCACGTTACCGACTTTCCTATTTCCTGTTCTTAATTCTTCCTTTATCCTCTAGATCGGTAGCCAGGTGAGCTGACGGAGGTATAGCTCGGTTGGTGAACGATCTATCTGGACTTCCCATTTCCAACTTCTGGAGTGTTACATGGTCACAGTGGTGGAGTGTTAAATGATGGCAGTTTGGGATGTTACAAGATAGTGAAAATAATGATTTGAAAAGTGCTGAGATAACAGGAAATTGACCTTCTCGGACATAATATCTGATAACTTCATCAGAAATCAGTCTATGGACGTATAGAAATGCACGGATGGGCTAAAACCACAGTCAATTAAGAAAGTGATGGATAAAATTTCTGAAACTAACCAAAAGTTACCTGAACCCAGAAAAAAAAATTTGAACGGTTTGTTAAGTAAAAATATTCAAGGGACAGAAGCCTGAGCTAAAATATAGGTTGACACTAATGAGGCCTGAAAACCGCACTGGACGTAAAACTGTCACTCGACAAGAGAACATTAGAGCTGCAAAGTGTTGTAAATGTTTCATAGACGGACACGTCAGCGCGTGCGGCCAGTAGAGTATAATTATAAAGAGAAAGGAGATTCGAAAGGAACTGGAAGGGAAGTGAGTGACCCTGGCTATGCATAATCACGACATTCGCGTTAATGATTTTGGAAAACTTGCGTCTTACCTCGGCGAAAGTTTCCAGAAACCGATACATATCACGGTTGTATTCAACATACGACTGGCAGAAACGTTGTCGGTCAATAAGAACACGGAGAGACATTTAGAAACACACCAAGGGAAAAATCGAAGTCTTCCAACCGTCGAAAACTTTTCATCTTATTTCTAAACGGTTCCGAAAGTATTGTAGGACGCAGAAATTCTGACTGACTGGAATTTATAAAATTTTCCCAATATATAGCCGAAATAATAAGAGAAGAATAAGCAGAGTGCCAACAGTAGTAGACCACGGCTCGCGTATATAATATAAAAATTAATACAGTTCTAATTGTATTATTAAGGCCACTTTTACAAGTCATAACTTAGCAGATTTACAAGCAGTATGTAAAGAAAATAGTTTTTAATGTAGAAAAATAATACTCCTGCACCAGGCAAAACTCAAGCTCGCTTTTCTGAATGTTTCAACCCAAAACACTAGACACATTATTCTACTGTAATACGAGATGGAAGAAAATCGAAACTTAAATTTTTTAAATATTTAATCTGTTAATTATATTAAATAAATATTTATAGTACCATTTAACAGGCATTTTTAAATCCAATTCTCCCAACTCTCAATGATTATGAGTCGCAACTACACCTTGATTTTCATTCGTGAAATTTGGCTTTGACACTATAATTCTAGGAGTCTTTCAATAATATCCGAAAGAGAATTCTAGAACGAGCATTTATTTTTATTGAGACTAGAAGGTATGAATTCCTTTTATTTCCGTTTACAGGCACGTAAAAATTAATTGGAAGAAAGTATCAATGTATCCATTTCTCCTCCCATTCATTTCAGATGTTCTAATTAGATTCCAAGAGATAACATGTTAAGGCGGCCATTGTTGGAGAGGCCAGAGTAACGGGGATCGCTAATTAGCCGATTGTTCTTACACGGTGGACAGCAAAGTCCTGTTCTCCCTCACTTTCTTCACAACTGACCAAGAATATCAACATATTTTAACAGTCTCCACTTTTTTTTTTGCTTTTATTAAAGTTAGTTATCTGACTTATAGGTAATAAGGTAAAAACCATTACCAAGGATTTGATAAAAGGAAATTTTGGCACTTTATAAAGTTTAGAAAGAAGCAAACCGCATGGAATTAGTAAACAGAAGTTATTCAAACCTAAATTAATGAATATCATTCATAGAAAAATTGATTTAAAATTTAGAAAGTTAATTTTCAAATAAATTTAAGTAAATACTGAAATAAAATACATTTACTGTAATTTCCATAGTTTTGTGTAGAAAAATTGTAATGTAAACAAAGTAACTGGAAGATTTAATTGTAAAATATATTTTTTATTGGTGTAAAATTTGGAGGTAACAGGCTACATGAGGGTAATCCACCTGGTGGCAACTCGCGTTTAATAGAATAAGAAGGGATTTGAAAAGGGGGGATGCGGAAGGGAGAGGAAGGTAGCCAAGGGTTAACTAGGGCCCCCGGGCTGTAGTTTAAGGATCCTATCCCGCATTCGCCTAAAATTAATGCAGGACAAACCCTAGAAAAACCTGCATCAGGTAGGTCGGGCATTGGGTACTTGTCCCACGCCCTTCCGATAGCTGGAGAGGAGTTTGCTGTTGGGACGCAGCATTCCCTTCTCCGTGCCTCGACCTGTTTAGGAGGCAGCTGGCCGACTGTCCCAATGGGAACAGCAACAACTCTTATCGTAAGCCCAAGGTCTGCGACCCCGGAACATACAACTCTTAAAACAGGCCGAGGTGCCTCGGCATGTGGGAACCTTACGGTCAAGACACGAAGAGGGGAAAGCTGCGACCCCACAGCTTACCCCTCTCCCGCCATCGGAAGGGCGTGGGACAAGTACCAAATGCCCGACCTACCTGATGCAGGTTTATCTAGGGTTTTCCCTCCATTAATTTTAGGCGAATGCCGGGTAGGATCCTTAAACTCTACCCTTCCGCATCCCCCTTTTCAAATCCCTTCCTATACTATTAAAGGGGAGTTGCCACCATGTAGATTACCCTCATGTAGCCTGTTACCCTAAAAAAAAACGTTTTTTTAAGTGTGACAGTGAGATTAATATGAACTTTCTAGATGATTATGATCAAACGATTGAAAGCTTCAGAAAAAATTAAAATAAAGATAAATATCGAAACTGGAAATTTCTTTCGTGTTAAATTATTGAACAGTTATTAATCAGTCTAAAGATAATCGAACTAGATAATTGTCATTAATGTCTTATGATGAAGAATGATGGGTTATATAATTTAGGAGTTTTGGCTGCAAAGTCGTTCACATGTCTAAGAATGTTGAAAGCTCCAGAAGTGAGGCAAACTACAGGATAATTTTTTGTCCATTTTATGAGTACATAAACATTTAATGTTGTCTTTCACTCAAATTAAACTGTTTAAAAGATTTTTCTAAAATAGTTACGATTCACTACCGCGGTCAGCTGTTTCTTATCACCCTTTTTTTTCTCCTCTCGTGTTTTTTTTCCTCAAGTTTCCTTTTTTTCCAGCTTGGGTACGCAATTGAAAGGAACACCCGGTTCGCAGCCTGCCGTCTGCGGCTTTTGTGTAGCAGTTCCGTTTGTTTTACGAGGAGGAAACATCGGCCGGTCCATGTCATGTAATATGGGTGAATGGTGCCTGGAGGCAACTGAGACGGTCATTGTAGCATTTGGTTTATTGTTGGCTCCGGCTTCCAGCGGAGTCGGCGCACACTCAGCGGGCGCGGGCGGGGCGAATGGCCTCCTCCTTGCTTCTTACGCAGGTGCCTCCAGTAATCCGCACTTCAGCCAACAAACCAACAACAAAACCCGTGGAAAATCACAAGACCTATTTTTACTCACGAGAAATCAGACAAGCTTCCGAAACTGCTTTCCCTAACAGCCGACTGTTGGTTTCTCAGAAGTTCCGTTTATTAACTACTATAACTTTAAAAAAAATAGTTTTGTAAATAGGATAGGCCTCAAATTTTTATAAACAGTTCTATCAGTACCATCCCTTCGCTAAAAAAACAACCCAGACTTTTCCCAGCTTCAAGAGTAAATATTACAATTACAAAATGAATGTAATAGTCAGTAAGTCGGAAAAACGTTCCTTTAATTATTTACGTTCTTCCTAGTTCACAAAAAATCATAATGTTTCATTCCCTTATTTTAGGACCTCTTTTGAAGATAAATTAAAATTAGAAAATATTTCTTAAATCTTAACTTCTATAATAAATTTCTTCTTTGATAAGATTTTTTATTACTAGAATATTTGAAAGAAAATAAATTTATAATGTTTCAATCCCTTATTTTAGGACCGCTTTGGATGATAAATTAAAATTATAAAAATATCTTAAATCTTAACTTTTATAATAAGTTTCTTCTTTGAGAAGATTTTTTATTAATAAGATATATTAAAAAATATATAATTTTAAATGTTTAAATCCCTTATTTTAGGACCGCTTTGGATGATAAATTAAAATTATATAAATATCTTAAATCTTAACTTTTATAATAAATTTATTCTTTGATAAGATTTTTCATTAATAATATATTTTAATGAAAATATAATTTATAATGTTTCAATTGACCTCTTTTTATGATAAATTAAAATTATAAAAATATCTTAAATCTTAACTTAAATAATAAATTTCTTCTTTGATAAGATTTTTTATTTCTACAATATTGTAAAGAAAATATAAATTATTATTTGTTACGTAACTTAAAAAAAATAACTTACAATGTGATTATCAGATTTTATTATGTATGTTAAAAATTTTAGAACTTACTTAACAGATGTTGAATTATAATTTCTTTACAATTTTATAGTACACAAATTTGTTATCAAAGAAAAAATTAAAATTAATAATTCTGAGAATTGTTTGTAATTTTAATTTGTTGTCATCTTCAACAAGTCCAAAAATTAAAACTATGTTTTTTTCTGACTTGCTTGCTATTGCATTCATTTTGTAAAAATTATTATATACCAATTCAGCATGTATATTTTTTCAGCTCTTTTTACAGTCGTTCTGCAGTTAAAAATAAATATTTATCTGACATATGTTTTATAATTAAATAAATAAAATAGCCAATCAGTCATGAAAATTAATTAAAATCTATATTAAAACACAATCCCGTGTTTGGGGCTTTATCAGGATATAAATTAAACGAATTGCGTAATATATACATGTCAAATTTGACTATATTGCCCTTATTATAATAAACAATAATTAAAATTTGTTATGGAGATCTAACTTTGCTAAACCCCCAAAGACGACACTGTTCTTGCTTATTTCGAATATAAGTTATACTTAGCTTTTCTGACTTACTGGTTAGTTTATTTAATTTTCACAGTACCGTTTTCTTAATAATTTAAATAAAAAAAATTGATTTTTTTACCTCGGGGTGGATAAATCATACGATTTAGGGAATTTAATTCATAGAATTATCACATTTCAAATAAAAAACTCTTGAAAATGAAATTACTATTTTTTAACTTCATCTGTTGGATTTATTTATCAAGGCCTGCATATGCTGTATTCGTTGGCCAATATTTTCTCAAGTTATTTATGCAAACAGATCTCTTATTCCACATCAGGACAGATTAAGATCTGCTGATGAATCTGATCCAGTTACAGATCGTGTTGTGGAACAATACTACGTTGTCAGGTCGGAAGATAGTATTAGCTGCGAACATTGAACATCCTTGACTCCGGAGGACCGTTTCGCAGTGCGAGAGAAATGGATAGCATTGTCCCACAGCGCTTCGTGGAAGAGGTTGGTTCCGCGAGCGACATCAAAGCGTATCAGGGAAGGCTTTCTTCAATGGTCGGACACTTGTTGAATGGACGAGCCATCAATGGCCTCCGGTGCCGAGCATCCGGCAGGAAGCCAACCTCTGCCCGTAATTAGCCAACCCTACCGGCACAAAGGAAGACCAAGTCATTATAAAGTGATTTCCCCCAACTCAGACACACACAAATCTCGGTTTGCTCACCCTTTCTACCACGTGGACACTCTGGAATTTTTTTTAGAAAAAAGTTGCACGATAGAGGTAACGCGGGAAAAGGGCGGAAGTTGCGTAATTCGTCTCTTCCGGTGACGACACTTAGCGTCCAATCACAAGCGCATCTCAAGACTAGTGACGGATCACTTCCGTCAGTGGAATGTTATTGTATCACAGTAGAATGATGTGTCTATTTTTTTAGGGTTTTAATCACCGTGAAACATTCAGAAAAGCATTCTTGACTTTAACCTGTCGCAGGAGTAGTTTTTCAACTTTTAACTATTTTCTTAAAATACTGCTTGTACATATGCCAAGTTATTACTACTAAAAGTGGCCCTAAATAACACTCTATTTATTTTTTAATTTTTGTATTATATACGCCAAGGTCTACTACTGTCACCCAGTTTGCACTCTGCAAAGTTTCGCTTTCACTATTACTTCGGCTTCGAATACATTGGGAAAAGGTTATAAATTCCATTGGTATGGATGGAGTTCCAAGATATTACTTACACTATGAATCGTTAAATGATAAATAAGCCAATGACTGTACGATTTATCTTCCATATAAAGTAAATAAAGCCAAAAGTTATTCATGATGGTCAGGAAATGTAATTAACAGACCGTTTTAAATATTAAAGTCCAGATACGTCTAACCAAGTAAAATGCAAGTGGTATTTACCATTTAGCATACTTTATGAAGGAATAATAAAAGATTGTAGGTTTTATAATAATTGGAAAAAAAATTATTACCACTATCTCGTAAAATTTTATCATTAATCAGGTCACGCTTTCATACTTTGATGTTTAAAACATTCCATACAAAGTCTAATTATAGGAAAATTCAACAACCTATTCTTCTGTCATTAATTTTATTACATATATTTTTTTTACAATTTTTTCGTCACAATCGATAGAATAATTTGGTCTCCTTTGACAATATTCATCGTAAAAAAATTTTAAACGAGTTACGTAATCATTTTGCCAAACAATTGAATTCTTTTAATATGTTAAAAAGTCTTTCCAGGTTAATTTGTTCGATGTAGACGGATTTCGACGACCACGGTGCAAAAATTGGAATAACGACTGAAAAATTGTTTGTTGAATTTTACTAATTAATGTTCTCTTTCTGTTTCCATACGAATTGTTAGTAGAAAGAATCCTGTTTTTCAAAGAAATAGAACTAGATTTATTATACACATTATATTCTTGGCGTTTTCAGGTGAAGCGCAAAACCTTTCATTGGTCACATACAATTCAATTACCGACGACCTTCTGTGGTGTAGGGGTCAGCGTCACTCAGGTCCCGGGTTCGAATCTACTGTTCTAAACAATTATATTCTCAAAAAGATTATAACACGTAATATGTGTTCCAAAATTATGTTTATGGAAATCAAGAGTAGGAATGTTTAATGACTACAATTCGCTTTTGTTGTTTTTCTCTGCACGATTATCACACCTTAAACCTCTAGAATATTAGTAAGCATATTAAGTTTCGAGATACCAAACAATCAGGAAAAAGTTAAAAAATATAGACAATTATCAGCATAGACATAAAAAAAATAAGTCGTTTTCACATTAAAAATTATATTAAAATTAATTATATTCCGATGGTCAGAATTATACTCGTTTAAGGTATAAAAAAGGATCAGGAAATAAAATTTAATTTCTCTAACCGGTGTTGAAGTAGAATCGGTAACAGAGTGGACAATTTGGAGTTTGAAGATTTCGGTTAGAAAAATTTTACTTTTTAGAAACTAGAAGGACGAGTTATTTTAAAAAAAAATAAAGTAAAAAAACTGCGTATTTAGGGAACTTGACTCAGCTACTTTAATGAACGTTATGCGTAGAATTTTTTTATGCAACTGATAAACGGAAATAGATAAACCATCGGACAAAGTAGTTTTAATAAAATAATTTGTTCAGCTTGGTGGTTAGCCCTTGAACTTAATTAGGGAGCCACACGCTGTGCGTATCCTGGGCTGCTTCCGCATCTGAAACCTAGACCCTACTAAATCCAAGTTCTAGTACAATAACTGATTCATTTAAACTCAATTTATAGTTTCAAGTTAATTGACTTAAATTTTATATATTCTACTTTTTTTCATGCTCTCCGCTTTATTTAAAATACACACTTGATTTCCGCTGCATAATATCGTCTACTGTAATAACATACGCATTTTTCTCTTAGGTTCACATCACAGTAAAAAAGTTCAACGTTAATACACTATTCGTTTCAAAGCAAAAAAATTAATATGTATTCAAAAAGTTAAATTCATTAAAAATGATTTTTATTAATTTCCGTCAATTTATTTTAAAACCCCAGAATTAAAAGTCACGAAATGCAACACTTTTACTTACTTCAATCGTTTATGTAATGTATTGGTCGAAAGATATTTCGGCTTTATGCCATAGTTGTGATACTGTTAGTAACATACATAGATATTTATTTTTATATAAATTAAAATTGTTAGTAGCATCTCTAAACATTGTTAAAAAATGTAGTTCTTTGCAAAAAAAATATTAAATTAAATGTATCTTCTTATGTCTATCAAATCAGTTGTTATAGTTTATAGAACCGATTAATCAAATATTCTATCCTCACAGCAAATTAAACTTAACTCATATGGAATTCCATAATGAGGTATTAAAAGTCTACATCATCAAAATATAAGAAATTAAAGAATATATTGTCACTTATTTTGTCTGATTTTGGCTATCTTTCTTATTATTAATTTTCAATCAGACGTACTTTATTTAATTTAAACCAAAGTTTAGTCATGTCAAAAACTTAATTTTTATAAGAACGTCATAATTAAATTATTATTTTATTTTAAGCTGTTGTTTTTAATGAATTAATAGTAAATATTTAAATAAATAATTAAAATGTAATGTTGGGTAGTATGGTTAAAACTATTAACTAACATACACCAAATATTTGAGCAAAAATGTTGCCATAATTGAAGAACACAATTTATGTTGTAAAATTTTGAACCGCTATAAAAAAATTAATTTATTATATTTTTTTCTGTAAATGACAACAAATTGCACAAAATCATATTTCTCCTTTTACTTGTAATTTTTCTCAATGGAGTTAATACTTCACCTTATTCTTTAAATAAATATCTTCAATAAAATATTCCAACTCAAATAGATATCTATTATGTATCAATATATAAGAATAAATTGTCCTAGTGTAGCTTGCATGACAAATTATTATGTAATGACCTTTTCCTCACATAATTATGGTAATTAATTATATATTCTTGATAACTAAATATATATAACTCTTGATGCAATAAATTAATTAATAAATGGGACAGTAGCGGCACACCGGTGACAGGGGCAAGTTAGAGTGTCCCGCAGTACCAGAACCTCAAATCCTCACATCACTTGTATAACCGTTCTCTGTTCACTTCGGCATTGACATTGCCCTTTCATTTAAGGTATACAACCGATAAATTACGGTCGCAATATAAACACATCATTGTCAAAACTAACAGTTTAAACAATGAATAAAAAAAACTACAATTATCGTCTCAAAGTTAACATTAAATAATATTTTTCATAAGGATAATTATAGCCAGTGATCTATAACAGATTCCTTACCAAATCTTGTGTATTTCATTTAATTTTACCTAGCAGAAAAGTCTGCATGAAGGTCGTTTGCGGAAATTACTGACAGAAAATATATAACATCATTTTAATTCTTATATTTCTCTCAACTGTATTTTCGTAACTGCTGAAATTATAATCAGCAATTTTCAATGTATTAAGTTTAATAACTATTGTGTGACGTTGCAAGAAAATTATTGCAATCCGTCTGAAACAGTAGAGTAGTAAAAGTTGAAAACAGAACAGAAAATAGACACGGTAAAATGACGTAAATGATGAGAAATAACTCCTATAGATTGGGAGAGAAATTCTCAGTTTTAAAACGGTAAACGGATATTCAGGGTTGGAGATTGTTATAATTGTCATGTAAAGAATACTCAATAGTAAATAAATATTAAAGTCATTGATGTGAAAATAATACAAAATTAGAAACCGTACTCATGGTAAAATCAGAGAAAATGCGAAATATTAAGTATAATTGTATTTACTGCAATGTTTACTCGTTTCATTGATACGCGTTTTGTTTCGAAATTTAAGTTATTTAGTAGTAATAACACTAAATTGGCAAATAAATTACTACATTACATTCTGTTAGAATTTTACGTGCTTATCCTAAAGTAATGAAGCTAATTAGTCCTAAATTCACGTCATTGTTAAATATTTATTTATTTCCATATTCTCTAAGATATATATTTTAAGAATACTGTGTTTAATCTCAAAACTACTTAATAAAGGTGACTAAACGTTTTCTGATATTTTGATTTATTTTATAAAGTCAGTGGTTTTAGCTACGGTTTATATTTTTTTAATAAAACCATAATATAAAACTGGAAAAAACACGTGACATCCTTATTGAAATGAAATTAAGCTAGCAATTATTTCGCGATATTTAATAATTGTATAGTTACGTAATAATAACTTACTAGTTGTGTTATAGCGCGTTCATTTGAATGAATAAATGAATTTTTGACTTAGGTTTAGGATTAACATTATTCGCTTTTCTTCTATATTCTGGCTGTCGATTTCTGAAAACAGCAAGGATTTAATTATATCCTAGAGAATATTCATTTAAGTATGATAAATAAAACCTTTTTTTATATTTTCCTCATAATTAATAAGAAAGTATTAAATTTTACACGTTCACCTTCAACCTGAGGAATTTGATTATGGTTTTATTCCTCCGAAATCTTTCGTTCTGGCTAAATTGTACCATTGTTGACGTTCACGAAAAATCGTTGGTCGTTTCCATGAATTATGTTCTGGAATAATATTCGCCATTTTCGGAACGGTTTCCCTTTAATCTTTCTTGCATCTACAGGACCATAGTATGAACTATGATTCATTAAATTAAGTAGTTATTATTATCGTTCATTTTATCCGATAATGCTATTCCAATATTTTCTGGCCAATGTGAAGAGAATTGTCACACATTTTATCTCAATTTCCGCCTCAGACGGGTGAAGATAATTATCTGATTCAACATTCGACAGGCAGTCTTCGTATCAGACCAATTCCACCATTGATAAATGAACAGAGGAATTTAGATTCCAAACATGAATGAAATACTTCAGTTGAAGACAGGATGCCACGTCCGATTGCGCGCGGAGCTGTCTGTACAGGATGGAGGAGGATGACGAAAGCGCACAATGGAAAATGACTTCAGCGATGGCGAGATGCAGCTTCCTGTGGCCACCACGCCCTCCTTGGCGCGCACACACGCCACTTCCGGTGGCCGCACAAAATGGCCGCCGGGCCGCCGCACGGCTACGTGACGCGGTCTTTTTGCGACGCTCCCACCGCCTTCACTACAGAGGTGCGCCATTGGTGTTCGGGCCTCGGGAGGCTGGGCCAATTAGCAACTATGACTTATGTCAGCGCAGGTCCCCAACTACTCACCAGCCAAAGTGACAGTCATTGTTCAGTGCCCCACTGCGCTAAAGAACTAGGATCGCACCGCGTTGTTATGAGGAATCCCCACATTTACTCTAAATAGTTTCGGAAAATTACGAAGCTGAAAGTTCCACATTACAATCAAAATCAACCATGCTGCAAACGGAGCTGAGAAATTTCACGACACCAGTCAATTATCTACTAAATCGTTAGTTGCTATGAATGTAAAAAACTGACTGAAAACTTCATTACTATATTACCAAATTTTAATTCCAATATTAAACATGAATACCAATTTGTTATTCAGCAGACTTTCGCAGACCAGTAACAGGAAGAGTTTTTAATAAATAATTATGTTAGCCAGTGCTGCATCTTCCTAGATAATTTATTTCACGATACGAAATTCAAAAGACTGGATAGTCCTGAATCCTGACAGAAATTAGATCGTTTTAATTTAATTAGTTCATCCATTTCCGTACTTAAAAGTTCATAAGTATATATCCCAAAAAAAATATTAACACACATGCATCTTTTCTCATTCATACATTATCTCTAGACAAGGGCGAATGATCACAAGACTGTCACGACTAGCTGCAATTTCACGTGCTACTTTCTTAGTTACGCAATCGAAGAAACCATCCTCTTCTCATTAAAACTTTCACGTCAAAGGACAACTGCGCGTTATTTTCTACTTATGCATACATACTCGGAAAATAAATATTTCTGAGCGCCTATATTTTCCGTTAGCATTTTACGATTTGTTATGGTCCACTATAAGTTAATATATTTCAAGAAACGTATAGAATCAGTGCACAACTTATATATATATATAAAATTTATTGAAAGAACTTTTGGCCTTAAGCCTTCGTCATCTTCACAATCGAAATTCTTTTTTAAGTCAAGAGCTAAAATTATTCTCTATTTTAGACCCTTACTTAAAAAGTAATAAATTTTGAATGTGAAAATGAAGATGAGCCGAAAGCTCCCTATAAAAATAATTTGAACTTACCAAAAATTATAATTATATGGCTATTACAAAAATTTAGGCTCATGAGAATATTTTATAATTTTTATTAAATATATATGTTAGACTTCATAATGTTATATTTACACATTCATTCAAATAATTTAATTACTAAACGTAATTAACTTCCTAATATGACTATATTAAACTGTTGTTCATATAATAATTTACTCTGCAATTAACACAGATAGTTAATATTTGTTTTCCTTTCGTTGTTTCAAAATATAATCTACGCTGTTAATATTTTGTAGTACGATTTTCGTAACAAACTTACCAATTTTTTTAAATTTATACAAAAAAATTATTATAAGAAGATACCTGGGTTCTGAAAAAAATAAGTCAACTTCTATGCTTCATTTGATCCTACAACTTCGTCTAACTCTGTGACCATCAGTTTCCATTACACTGCATCATGGCAAAGAACTGAATTTATGGTGTTAAAAATTAAATAATAAGAAATATATCTATGGATGATACTGAAGTTATATTGACTTCTCACAAAAGATTTTTTATCATAGTTTTTTAAGAATAAAACCTTTAAAAAATCTATCGAAAAATGTATTTATTAATCATTTTAGTCCATAATTGCTCCAATATATGTATACTTCCCGCACTACTAGTCCCGAAATTTTCATAAATTTTCAGATCAATGTTTAACACGAACAAACACCTGTTTCATTGCTTCAACATATCTCATACTATCAAACAACTAAATAATGTTTTATTTAATTAAATCTATACTTATTACTTATTAAACATCTGCAAAGTTAATCCTTATGGCATACAAAAAAATACAGATTAATAATATAAGGTTTACCAACTATTCATTAATATTCTTAAATAATATATTTTTACGACTATGGATTAGTCATTATACGTAGCATTTATTGAAAGAGGATGAACTACGAAGGAAAACTATCGTCATTTCCAAACTTCGATTAAAAACTTTATCTGCGGAATTAGAGAGTTAAATCAACGTTAACCACATCATATAATACATGGAATGTAATACATATAATATAATACATGCTTCTACGTTTGGTGAAATAGTCAAACCAAATTAATTGTAACTTTACACGCCGAGCAAATCGTGGGATTTTCTAGGTGAGGAAAACGAAACCACGGGATAAGTAAAGTTTAACAAATTCGTCAAGGTGAAATACATAAAATAGAATAAAAAATTCCGTATTTGAACATTATAAATGTAATCACTGTTGGCCAAGTATCTTAAACGTCATAGTTCCTCTCTCGATCTAAAACAGAAAAGATATAAACGTCGTTGCTGCATTTCAAGGATTTCTGTTTACGAGCTATATTACGTCAATCTCCGCCAGAGATTGGACACAGGAATAATGTATGTTCTATCTTGTAATTGCAGGTGATTTGCAACTTCCCCGAAGCCGTAGAATACGCCCTTCCGCTGCGGGTAAACACGCCAAGCAAAGCTACAACCTTTACAAGTAGAACTTAACACGTAGACTAATAACATTTACCAACAGCAAAAAAATATGTATGACACAATATTTTAACTCAGAACGGATTTGCATTCGGAAGATATTGGGACACGTATTATTCCCAGGCTGAAGATCCTCCTTTACGAAAATAAACGATTAATTACAAATTACCTCGGCTCTTTCCGAGCAGAACAACTGGTCTGTTTTTGTTGGATTCTGGATTTCCAGGAAAATCCAGGAAGGTTACTATTTTTACTTTTCCTTTCCTTTACGATTGTTGGAATAATATTTATAATGCTCTTCGAATAGACAGAAAAATGAAACTAGAATACCGATTTTCTGCACAACTATTTCGACTTCACTATATATATTAAGTGGTAGTAAACTCACGTAAATGTACTATCGTGATGCAGCGTCATTCACCGTGTCAATTTGTACAAGTTACCCATAAGTAACACATTTAATTTAAAATTCAACCAACAAAAATTTTATAATATTAAACGAGCCAAATCACATGGGATGACATTTATATAAAAACCGAATAAAAATATAGTAATTTAATAATAGAGCAATATATATTATGGATTAATTTCTCGTTCTTTATGTCAACATGACCAAAAACAATGAAACAGTCTCTTAGAAATTATTACTAACACTTAAAATAGTAAGTACTAATTTTTTGAGATTCTGGAGTTTCCAAAATAACTTCCAGCATTATTTCCAAATATAAAAGTTATTTAAATGTGCCTCATACGCTTCAACTACTCCTTCAAATTATTGTTAAGTATTTTTTGGTAGAAATAGTATAAAATAAATTTGAAAAATAATAACTATTTAATTTAAATTAATAGCGTTTTATTAAATTTGTAACAATATTTAATTTACTGAGGTAAAACACTAATTTTTAATGACCACATTTTTTGGAAATATTTTTCAAAAATTCCGATTTTGTGATAATTGAACACATGACATTTTAGTTTTATCGCTGAAGGACATAACATAAACTGAGATCTTTTGAGAGAATATTGGAACAGAATGAATAATTCACTAGCCCATAATTTTAAATAGTAAAATATATTTTTTTGAAATCAGTGAAATGTATTTTCTGTTTGAAAGCGAAATTGATCTATTTCTATTCTAAAAGTAACTTCCGACAGGCTACAAACTCAATTCTTTGTCTCTGCCTGATGATATTAAGACAAATCCTTCAATTTGTTTCCGACTGCAACAATCAGTTATTTCAGAAGTTCCATGGAAATCAGTAATGTCCTTCGTTGGCAGCTCGAAGTGAAACATTTCGACACATTGGTCCGTAATATATTTTTCCGAGAAAGACTGTCATCTGTTGTGTACAGTCAGTGTCCCGTAAAACGTGTTCCAGAGCACAGGACCGGGATCGAGGTGCAGTGCAGTTGAGCAGGTAGCGAGATGCATGCGGAAGGTGTCGTATTAGCACATAATGCGAGGAGCGTGCTGAATGTTATCTGCACGCGTTTCTCCGTTGTTAATTACAGCTGAGGCCTTTTTCAATTGGACACGAACTTACCTGCCCCCCTTCCCCTCCCCATCCCACTCTCTCACTCTCCGGAGGAAGGTAAAGTTTCCATTGTGACAGCCAGATCCGCGTCTCGCTTGGACGCTGGAGCGAGACGACTGTCTGACGTCACCAAGTCCATTCAAAGAGCCGGAGAGACTGGCTACGGTACTACACCGAATATTACAGCTACTGCTTACAACCAGCGCAAAGAACGTCTCAGGAGACCTCAACGTTAAAAGACACTATAAAACTGGCGTGGTATAAAGCTAAATTCCTTCAATTGGGGACGTTGACATCAGACAATATTTTGAGAAGGCAAATTTTTAATCGTTTTCTTTCAAACTAAAATCTATTCTCAGTTACTAATTGGGTCATAATTCAAAGATAATGAACGATCTTGACTAATACTCGAAAAATTTATAAATATGGACATTCTAGGCAGAAACAAGAACACTCGAAATTTCAAACATTTCCGAATCGTATTAAAATTAAATCATGTAGAAGAAGAGATATTGTTATATAATATAATATACTCAAAATGAGAAAATAACAAAAAAATTCAAATTTAGTTTGAAAGCGGAAATATAGCAATGACAATGATGATTTTGGACAATGGAATCTGTAGGGTAACATAGCATTTAATATTAGCAAAATCACATTTAGAAATGTGCGGATTTGTTTCCTATAGATTCCTTTAAATTTGTATTTTGTGACGTATAATAACAAAATATTATTATTAGCCAATAAGGCAGAACAAAGTGACTTAAATAATTAATTAGGAACAACATTTCTTTAATTAAGTTGAGTTTTTGTATTAAATTGATTTTATAACGTGGCAAAATCTTTAAGATATATGTACAAAAATATTTTATAAGATAAAAAAAATATTTTTATTAAAATTTAAAGTGCATGATTTGGCTTTCATGTCAGTTATACGTAATTTGACACGCAAAGAACAGACATTAAGTACCGTGAGGTAGTAAAGGAAGCTGTATGGTAACATCGCATTTAATATCAGCAGAATCACACAAATGTGTGGATTTATTTCCTATAGATTACTTAAAATTAGTATTTTGTGACGTATAATAACAAAATATTATTAGTCAATATGTCAGAACAATTTTAGTACCATATATCCACTCTAATCGCTACTTTGACATTGAAATCAATACATAGAAAAACACTACGTTTCCTTCCTAATTTGGAGCTTCGTCAGGAGAACAAAGTGACTTAAATATTTAATTTAGAACACTATTTATTTAATTAATTTTGATTAAATTGATTTTATAACGTGTCAAAATCTTTAAGTAATAGTTACAAAAATATTTTATAAAATAAAATAATAATTTTGATAAAAATTTAAAGTGCATTATTTGGCTTTCATGCCATTTATACGTAATAATCCGTTCAAAGGACAGACGTTAAGGACCGTCAAGTAATAAGTCGTAGCCAATTCTCATTCTGGAATGAGCAAAAATCAGTATTCTACTAATGGAGAACATTGTTCTGGCGCGAAATTTAAATTTAAGAGGTTAACTTCGCAAAAGCGATATAGGATAAATTAAATCAAACTCTTATACAATTGGTAGATACATTTTTAACTGCAGTTCGCAATAAGTTCAAATACGGCAACAATTTCGATCCTAGGTATTGTCGAAGATTTCTCAAGGCTCAGTAATATTGTATAAACTAATTTCCGCGAATTAAGAATTGTATAAAATTCACAGGAAACAGCATCAATAAAAGTTAGTGGTAATAATGAAGTTCATTTGCGTTAAAAAGGACAGATTTTTATTAATTATCCTGAACACAATTTAGGTGGAGAAGTAATACAAACGGAGTCGGTCTGCTAATATTTCAAAAAATCTTGGATGCAACGAAAAATATTTGTCGCACACACAATATTCAACGTATACAAGAATTACTCGTCAAACTGGTTCTAAGGACACTGTGACATCCAAAACGGTCCGCCTTTGCCGTGGACAGCTCAGATGTCAGGCGGGTTGCATTTCGCAAGGATGGCTCAATTTTTGTGATTAATTACGCAATGAGTTGTACAGTTTTAAGGAAATTAATCTATAATTTCAATTTTTTTTCACTCCTTAAAATTATTCTCGGCTAAATTCACCTAATTCGTACTGTACGAAAATGTAAAATTCGAAAACTCTTTCAATAACATAGACAAAAGACATTAAGTAATAGTTCTGCTTCCATTTGTAATGCTCTAGTCATTTCATACTGATTACCTTTATAGCATTATCTTACAATCTTAGAATTTAATATAAATTTAGACATTATAAATTACACAAAATCTAATCTTAAATTAAATATCATTAAAGATCAGTATGTAAAACATTTTTGACCAGACCGGTCAATTAATTTAGTTTTCTGGCCTACGTAAGCGAGATTCATTTGAAAGAATTCGTTTTCTTCTGTTCCTAATTTATCCTGAATGAATTAAATCAAAACCTTCCAGGAGGATTGTAAAATATTACTTGAAATAAGAAAACTACGAAATAAATATACATTTATTTACGTTATGGTCAAATGTTAACAGTATTCATTTTTGAGTATGAATTATGTCACGGAATATTGATAAAAAATAACAAAAAAATGCATATATATTTTACTGTTTACTAGTTTGTGAGATCTGCGCAGTTCTCATCCTGTTTTTTTCCCCTTAGTGTTTTCGCAAAGTTCCACTACAACTAACTGCACAATCGCAGGGCCGTAACAAGGTTATGACACAATCATGGTAAAAGCTCCGACTTAAATAGACTATGTTGGCAAATAGCCGATCTCCGTGGGAGAAACCGATATTTCGTTGTTGTATTTCTGTGTTAGATACGTCAATGAAGTAACATTTTTTTTACAACGAGTATATAATAATCTCTATATTTAATGCTGTAAATAATAATTATACTTAAAATATCTGACATACTGACCAACGTGTTGAACAGGATTTGGTGATTAAAGTGGACCTGTTAATTCGGAAATATAAGGCTACAAGATCCATTGAAATTAACCACTCGACGAATAACCTTATCAGTCACGCTACAATTTTGTAACTTCATAATCGAATATGTCATGACCCAAACTAAACCTCGCCGAGATTTGAAACTGATAACAGTTTGACCTGACATTTCAAACAGAGCCAATTCTCGAATGACAAAATCGTTACTCAATCTTTAATTCCGAGGAACGACCAATCTGAGATAATCATCACAACTAATTACTTAGTCGATTACAGAGTGATATAGAGTTGGTTGCTGCTGAAATGTCTCTGAAAGGTGGGTTTAATGGATCTGGGACGGCGATTCGAGAAGGCAGTCACGAAAGGAATCGAGTCCCTGACCTGTATGAACAACAAAGATGTTGTGGCACAATTGGGTCCGTTTTTACAGATGTTAACCACACCAGGTTCATCAGAATTAACGGCTTTTAAATAACAAACAGATGAGACGATTTCAAGATTTATACAAAAATTACTTTTAGTTCTAAAAACATATTAGAAAAAGGTGCAGCACTGTTCAATGCTCTATAATTAATTTTATTGTCAAATAACGTAAGAATTTAACGTGTCAAAGACTCCATATGTGAAATCTTATATAGGAAAAAAATATGGTTATTAAAAAATATAATTGATACTCCAATTACAAAGCTTCAGAATGTTCATGATATTTTGTAAATAGTGTATTTTCATGGAATAAGCTTGCGAAACAACACAAGTCGAATCATGCAATATCTTTCACCTTTAATAAAATTATTTCTCTGTTACGGGGAAAACAATGTTTTTCCACACATTACAAAGACTAATTAATATCAAATCTCAATCGTGATTTCAATAAATTCTGAATAAAAATTTATTTTCGAGTTTTCAGAGACTCAATCAGATCATTATTTAATTGTATTCAATACTAAATAAAACTATAAATCATAAAACGCATCAGCTTTTGACTAAATTCATCTTCCATTGTCCGCTAAAACCAATAATAATACCATGTACAAATTTTAATACCCCAACTGAATTTATGAATTTTACATTACTGGGAACAGAAATTATAATAAAATTTGATAGGAAATAGATTTGACTGAGGAATTTCAATATCAATGAACACAAGTTTGTTAAAGATACAACTAAAATAATAAATAGGTTTCATCAAAGAATAATTTTTTTGATATCAATATACAACACGCAGGTTATTATTTTGGGGTCCGAATTTTAACTGAATGAAATTTAAATAATACTCTTAAAATTTTCCGATGTCACTCAGATAATTTGTCATCCGTGTCTGATACATTCAGAATCAAAAAAGGAAAGCCGTAAAAGAACATTTTCTGACATTGCTTATCAAATTTTTTCCCAGCAGAGAATATTAAAAAAAATCGCACATCAATGTTGGTTTTAATAAATAAATATAGTTACTTTTATTCACAAATTATTAAAATAATCGTTCGCAAATTTATATTCTTTGATTATTAAATATAACTATAACATATGAAACATATAAGTTATAAACACACTAAAATAATTATTTTTTGAGTTTTCGTCACATTGTGTCATTTATTCCATGAAAATACGTTGCTATTATTATTAAATGCATTTACAAATCATTTGAACCTTTCATGTTTGAGACTTTTTGGGTTTGTTTTTAATGATACTTTGTAATTTTATTTGAACCAATTCCAAATATAATATAATATATATAATATAAAAATTATGTTTAAAATGCATTTTAGGGCTATTTAATTAGCAAGGAATTCGAAGATGATCAAATTCCGAAAATTCTATAAAATATTATAAAAATTAAAATTTAATAAGGCACATAAAAATTTTTGTTTACGAAACAAAATGAGTAAGTATTAATTATATACTATACTAAAGTATAGTAAAAATGTACTTATTTATTTTAAAATTTTTATATGTATGAAAATGGCAGTACACGCCATATTGATCTTAATGTTGATTAAATAAGTTGAGGTCAGACTTGTTTTAGTTATATTTTGGAATGATAATTATCTAGAAACATGTTCGAATAATTGGTGCAAATTGTTGGAGGCGTTGAAAGCAGGTTACTATGGAATTTAAGAATCGATTTTATAAAAGATAGTGGTCCAGAGGAATGTAGATCCAGCTCTAAACCAAGTGTTGTCTTCTCGGAGTAACCACGAACAAGATTTACCAGGGCCAAGTTGAAGATGAAATGAACAGATAGAGACAGGCGTATTGGATTTTTAGATTAGTGCCGTTGCTGGGCGGGCGCAGTCACAATTGCCGAAGCACGACGTGACAAACACTTTCGAAAGAATGCTTGCCCGGCGCGTAAAGAGGTAATTACTCCGGTTTTAATTAGTAGCAGAGCAAGAAGGCCCGCCCCCTCGTTGTGAAAGGGCGGCTATTGGCGATTTCGTGAAGGCGATAAGCCGAGTCTCGAGCCGCTACCGGCGTGACGTCATCAGTGACGAAATGACACGCTAAGGTCGGCACTCGCAGGAATTCCAAATTCCCCATATTGTTCCCCCGGAGGGAATTATCGGCGGATCAGGCATTACGCCAGCGCCTTGCAACACTGCTTATGTTAATAAGAACTGCCTCGATACAAAGTTTGCTTTCACTATCTCAAGTTCCTCACGACAGCGGTCCTCCACCCGCCCGACAAATTACTCCGTAACCTTCAATTACGTGAACCTGACGACCATTTTAACAATCACGCTAATTCTTCATTTTTATAAGCTGCAAAACACCGGTTTCAGTAGTCCGGTGCTGAAAGCAAAATTTTATGAGCAGGGTGGAGGTATTCTATTGAAGAAAACTAGGGCGAACCTCTGTGAAAGAAAAAGTTCAACCAGTAAATAACGGGATGGATCTATACACACAAAAAATTTTAAGCCCATGAAAATTATCGGTACCAGTACTCTCAAAACTAAACACTACTTATGTAATCAATATTTCATTCATTTTCAAAACTGTCTAACAATAATGAGATTTTTATCTAAGTATATCGAGAAAAGCGACATAAACACCTGATAAACATATTATTGTAACCAGCCAATACTAAAATTTTTAGGGTTTATCACACAGACTTATTTTCTACATTCCTGTGAGTGTATTCCTTGATCCCAAAAAATATTTGAAATTCACTACGATTGCATCACTTTCATATTAAACACTTATGAAAAAATTAATTAATTAAAAATTAATTGATTAAATTAATGACTAAATTGAAAAAAATAATTGATTAAAAAATTAAAATTTAGAATTCCTCTACAGAGGAATCTCAAATGAGATTAAAAGAAAACGGTTGTTGTAAATTAATTTTTTGTCTGAATTTTGGCTACAAAATTTGGTTAAAGTATCGATTTTGAAATTTTTCATAAAAAAAATTTCTATTCCAAAATAAATAAACCCATGAAAACTATTTGTTCCAGTCCTCTCAAAAATAAAATCTACTTCTGTTATCAATATTTAGTTAATTTTCAAAACTGTCTAACAAGAACCGAAAATATCGAAAGTATATCGAGATAGGCGACATAAACACCTGATGAACATATTGTAGTAACCATCCAATACTAATATATTTAGGGTTCATCATGTCTTCACACAGACTTATTTTCTACATTCCTACGATTGTGATCCATGCCCCCTAAAAAAATTTGAAATTCACTACGATTGCATCACTTTTATATTACACGTTTAGGAAAGGTTTACATCCAAAAACATTGAAATTCAGAATTCCTCTACAGTCTCTTGTATTTGGTAGATTAATCTCAATTGTGATTAAAAGAAAACGGTTGTTGTAAATTAATTATTGTATGAATATTGGGGCCCAAAATTTAGTAAAGTATGGATTTTGAAATTTTTCATAAGAAATTTTTCATAATTTTTCATATATATATATATATATATATATATATATATATATATATATATATATTCCAAAATAATTCATAGTTTCTACTGTTGAATAATTTCGTCAAAAAAAAGGAATACCATGGATTACTGTAGAATGACGACTGATCCTGAACGTGGTTCACATTAATTTAGATCTCACCAAAAACTATATCGATCATTTCTGCTGCATTTTCTTGATACTACACATACATTGAGAGGTAAACGTAGGTGGTAATTGCAAAAAAAAGCAGAGTTCCGCACAGAATATTAAGCATAGCTCGCGCCTCCTGTCATATGCCAGTTTTTGTTTTATCAAGCTATATATAAAAAAAATTCTGAGAGGTAGGACAAGAAATCATGACGATGTGGAAACATAATAAATTTAAATGGTACTGACCAGTAACAAACTGCATACAGATTAAGCTCCAACGTCCTACATTTAAATCTCAAGATGGAATTTTGTCCCAAATTTTTGGCTAGGAGAATATATTATTTAAGTAGCACTAGGACTATGAGTAAGTGGACGAAAGAAGCGTAATTTAAGGAATATTGAGACGAAAATGCAAGTGAGGGCAAACTGTGCGAGGGCGTGGCAGTAGCTGCATGGTTAGCCACCCGTTGGTCCATGTAAACATCGGCGCTTTGCTAAGTGGCCAGCCATGCACAAGCATTATCAGAGTGTCAGTGCTTTGCAGGTGCCCGTCCGTACAATAAATACAGACTAGCTGCAAAAAGCGAACACTTTAAAAGTTTCACACACACGCGAAATAGCCTCAATTGTTCGCTCGTTGCTGAAATTGCCGTTGTTCTCAAGGCTACGCTGAGAAAAAAAAATGATACACGCTTTTGAGTAATCACTAACATGATTGTTTTGGTGCGGTTCTCTACCTTGATTTCCCTACGCTACGATGTTCCCACATTCAAAAATAAAATAAAATTGAGAAGCAGCATGTCAGAATTTCTCTTGAAAATTCGAGGCTGAAGTTAAAACGTTTGTATTTTGATTATTTCCCCCACTTTAGAGAACATATAAAATATTTAAAAGGCTTCGGAGTCAGCAGTCCTACAAAACTTCTTCTATAAATTGAAATAAAGCAACGTTCGAATGGAAATAAACTTCTTGAAACACACTGAGCGTATAGAGATTGAAAAGAACCTGCAAATTTGCCAAAAAAAAGTTTGAAATGCAGATTTTGTATATTAGAGGACCAGTGATTGCGAGTAAACAGCTGCAAACTCACTGTTATAGTCGGTGCCACGAAAATGTAATTTCAAGGTCAAGTAGCTAACCGCACCGCTCCTCGCCCCTCATCCAGCGGTATTGCCAGATTGTGCGCCCTCCCTCACTAGTAGTCGCCGAGCGTGCCTCTTATTAGACAATATTTGCCAACGTATCCGGAAAACTCCGTGACCTAGGTATTACATTTTCGTGGCGCAGACTAACTATAGTCCCAAAAATCTGGCAATAATAGATTTTTTGATCAAAGAAAATGCATGTATTTACCCATATATTGATGGTTTGACTACAGAAGCAGCGCACGGTTCAACGTAACCGTCTAAAACCGGTTTAAATTGACTGATTTTGCTTATATTTCCGGATTTATAAATATGGTTAAAAAAACTTGTGACGCTTACGGTAGCCTTGCGGTAGCGGAGGAATATTTAAAACAAGAAACAGAAATGTATATCCGGTTCACAATGTTGCAATGGGCATTTCCTACTGCTCAGATAACTTTAAGCAATGCGGTTGCTACATAGTCTCATGTCTTCTCCAAACTTCAGAAAATATTACAAACGTACCGTAAAAAAAATTAATTCCAACGTAAAGTCACTATCTCTTCATACCTCAAAACGAGTGAAAAAATCTACCGCTATTTTACTTAAATATATATTATTATTAATAATATATAATAATATATTATTAATAAGCAAATAAAAAAATTTAACACTTTAATTAAGAAATTGGTACAGTTAAAAACTATTTAGGTAAGTCATTGCTTCATATAGCTATAAGGGATTGAGTTGTGTGAATACTAGTTCGACAAAATTAAAAACACCCGTTTTTCTTCTACCAACGAAGCAATTTTTTTTAAAAAAAAATACACAGGAGTATTAAATCATTGGTAACTAATATATCGTTATGTCCTCACACTTTAACATGCATTCATATATCATCATCAATTACCATATTCCGTCACGAAATTTAGGACCAATTACCTATTGAAATATGGCTAGCATGCTTTATATTGGATATTAAATATCTTACGACCACCGTAATACTTTTATGGCTGTGAAACGTTTGATTACAGGCAATGGGAAATTGATTTTACAGCTTTCCTTAAACGCCAAAGCAGGATACCGTACTGTTTTCTTTATAATTCTGCTTCGAAATATTTGCTAAATAACGGTAAATCACAAAATATAAATACCGAAGAAAATTTTTTTTTAAAAAAAATCAATTGAATGGAAATTGAGACATTATATGATTGAAAGAAAAATATTCTCGTAGACTGTCTGGCGATGAACATCCTAAAACATAAAATATCCAACCTAAAAATAATATTTTATCAGTCTGACCGTACGAACAGTCATTATAATGATTCACATAACATAGTTTTGAAAATATCCATTAAATTTATTTAAAAAATTATTTTGATTACAGTCGTGTATTTAAGTTTTGGTTTATATTGGTGGTGTATTCAATTGTCTCCTGTTAAGAGAAAATATATGAATAAAAGATAAAACTGAGGAAAGAGGGTGTTAGTGTTGAAGACGAACAGATTTTTCCTGTTCGAAACGTTTATTTCACATCTTCCTACTTGATCTTAAGTCTTCAATAATTTTTTTCCCCTTTCTCCCATTTATTCTATTAAAAAAAATACTGTGACACCAAACCAACACTAAACAAATGCGTGTATAGTTTTCTGGGCTCTCTAAAGGTACCTCTACACTCGACTCCGGAGAGATTTTTGTTGTAAATGATACTTCGTAATGTAGCGTACAATATTATTCCGCAGAAAATAATTTCTAATGAAATATATACCTGAGCATGTTAACCCTCTACTTAGTGATTGCTTTAAGTTCAGTGAAAATATTTTCCGCCTATTAATTACAGTTACCAAGACGTGCTTTTTCATTTCTTAAAGCAACAGTGACTTCAATTCAGCTAAAGTTTGGATTATTATGAAAGACTTTTTCCAAACAGAAGTCCAGATTCAATTAGGAAACTCGCCTCAGCAACTGTAACACCTTGAGACTTTCCGTAAGCAATAAAAAATATAATTTATGCTCTGATAGCTCTGCAATTACCTCAACTTGGCCGTAGCTGCTATTCAACGGTCATTAATGCAAAAGAATAAACGATCTGTTTGCTTCATGGACGTTGCACCTGTGACTCGTTTCAGTTTTATGAAGCCTTATATTATTGGCGATAGATTGAGTGAGTAAATCAAAACCGTAGCATCTCTGAGAAACTGCCCAATCAACACCGGTTCGGTACAGCTTGTTCCTGTTGTTCAGTTTCTAGAAATCAATAGAGCAACGAAATCGAAGTCCATATGACATTTGGAAATGTTCCAGTTGAACGACGTGACAGATTAATCATCTTACGTATACCAGTAACGTACATAATTAAAATATTTCCCAAAATTCATCACTACTAGCAAAACGCAAGTTTTAATAACAATTTTTGTAATATATTTCACGTCTCTAAGGGTTTCTGGTATCGGTTATTTTGAAATTAAAAATTTACGTCACGCGACGGAGAGAGACGTTACTACGCTACGAACAAAGGAAATAGTTCCTTTTTCCGTAATGAATGAAATAAAGCAGAAATATTTCCATTCAATAAAAAGGATAATTTTATCCCGTAATACTCCATCGAATGATGATAAAAAAAAACAATACGAAATACTTTACGATCCCTGTGGAAAATGTAATGTTATTTTCGTGCCATATTAGTGACTCCAATATGGCGAGTATTTGTATACATTGTGAATGTAGCTAACAATTTCATCAATTTAATCTTTTGTAATGCCTGAAGACTGAGGGACAATTATATCCTGCAATAATCCAGGAGTATATTTAAGAAGAAATTCGAAGGTCTGTTACTTGGGATTGATGCAATAAAATTCAATGTATTTTATAGCTGTTCAATTAATGCACTATCGGTCGAAAGGATGTACGGAACTAGGAACAGTTAGATTTAAGTTAAATCACTTCTTGACTAAAGATTAATATAGCATTAAATACTTTTTCGGGTTTATATAAATAAGTACACGGGCAAAGCCGGTCACCCAGCTAGTTGATAATATAAATACCAAACAACGTTTCTGGGATCCTTGTCCCTTTCTTCAGTTGCTAAGAAGAGCCAAGAGCGACACAACTGTACTGGTCAGTTGACAAAACTCAAAAGCCAGTGCAGGTAGTTCGTTCTATATTCGTCTTGGCACCTGAAGAATGTGTCTTGAATTCCATTTCTTGATGGTTTTAAAGGAAATTTCCAGTCTATGAATTTTTTTCTTGTTGATTATTCAATTGGCTGCTACATTTGTAAATTGCTGAGATCGAAGGCTTTTCATTCGTTCTTCCGAGGTCACTTCATCGATGTCACATCCTGCGTATTTTCAAATACGAGATCCCATAAGTGTCCTATTCAAACCTGTAACTGAGAGACATGGCAGGATTTCTTGTAGAGACCCAACGTCGTTTTTCCGCACATGAGGTGCACAATGGCGGGGAGAGCTCGAGGGTGTTTCGGCGTTTCGTCCGAGCGGCTGAATGCGACGTCCAACCAGCAAGATCACGAACTGCCCAGATGGGTCCCGCACTAATCATCTCCTGGAATCGCGGCCTCCGCTCACGACGTTCATTTGTCTGCACAGGTGGCTGCTGCGGGGGCGCGGGGGCGGCGCCAAGGTCAGCAGATTCGCAGATAGCGGGGACAGGTGCTCCGCGGCGGGACACCAAATATGCCATTAATAAGTCCAGTGCGACTCCGCTGAGCGCACGGCCTGGTGTTTCAAGTCCAAAGACGTACCCAAAATTTAACACATTCACGGCCTGAAGTCTCATAAATGACGATGGACCCTTGTCCGATTTAACGGAACCTGTGTGGTATTTTTAAACGTACTTTATATCGGGTTGCTTCTACGTGACGGCTACTCAATTACTTACGCACACAGACACCGCTAACACCTAATGTTTTTTCTAATCAACTTATGGAATCGCGACGTTGCTGAAACCACCCACCCTTCAGTTTCTCCCGGACACTGATAAACGATCTCGATCAAAAAAACTGAGCGGCACTTTCTACCTCGCTTCATTTAACGCTTCCTCCCTTAATGCCATTATAAACAGACATGTAAAAAAAAATTCGCTGAAGGCGGCGCTAATTCATATCCCAATTCCCACGATCCAGCTTCTAACCTTGTGGTTTTTCCAGCACATCTCTGTGACAGAACACCTTTTTTATATTTCCATCCATTCTTTTAACTTCCTACGCTATGTATGTGACGAGTTTATCGTCACTAAAATGAGCTGACCTTTGACTCCTATCTGGTTCAATTGTCTTCCCATGATATTGGTTGATTTCTCAAACTCTGTGCATGCCAAAACTGATCACTAAATAATCCAGGGAAGTGAACAACATACATTCGGTAACAGCCTCTGAACAGAACTCACAATTTAAAATACAGTACAAAAAATAACGTATGTTTCCAGAGCGCTTGTTACTGTTTTCCATTCAAGGAATTAACAGGTATTATAAATTTCCGTAAATAGGATAATTGTGTACAAAAAAGTTTCAGTAGCAACAAAGCGTAATTTGAAATCTACAACTGAATTTTCAAACAGTGTAGATGGCTCTAAAAATTACATTATTAGTGACTGATAATTTATAACACGCCGGAAGGATCAATGGAAATAATTATTTTATGTTTCAACAGCATGATCACAAGACGTGTAAATTATCAGTTTCAACCCTAATTTGGCGGTCGTTTTATCCCTACATATCAACATTAAAAGTTCTTCAGGTTAATTATATTAAATTGTTTTTATTTGAAAGCGCATAAATTTTTAAATATATATTCCCAGGTAAAAACGTTCAGATGTGAAAACTTCAATGAGCGAGGATTGTCCCGTTACAACGGCCCGTTATCCCCAAGGGCTTGGTAATATATGCTGTAAATAATAACGCACGTGTTTAACCACCGGGACGGTAACTGTGGAAGTAATGTCATGAGCCGTTCTAGAATTGTTCAAGAGACGACTATTTCATCATAGACGACAAAATGTTTGGATGCAGGAAAAACTTGGAAAATTATATGAAACAGGAGCTTTGAAAGAAACCCAGGGGCATATATAAACCAAGTTTCAAGTTTGAAGAAGCCAAAGAGAGAATTAGTAAGAAGTCAGTACATTCCTGGAAGAATTGGTCCAGTCTGACGTCCATTTTTATGACGTTTATGAGTATAAAGCTCAAAAAGTAGGTCTTGGAAGTTAGAAGAACGAGGTCATGGAACCCAGCTCTTTTTAGTAATTCTACGCCTATTGAGTAGAATCTCATTCGACCTGTTGGGTTCAGGGTTGTTCATTTGCTACTCACACAGTATTTACCACAAAAACATTGACTGAGTGTTTCACGCCATTGACAGGTACTTTAAGGAAATTCTAAGCTCGAAGCATGTATTGAATATGCGAATCCTAACGTCCAGTGGTCATATGCTCCAACCTGTTGAAGTGGCGTTGTGACTGAGACTTGGATGGAAGCGGCGGCGATGGAGATTACTGTCGACCGCCACGCTCCACGGCTACTTCCGGCAGCTGCCGTTTCCGCCTTCCGCCGCAATCACAGACCTGCTCTGATTTACCCCGGCCACCGCACTTTTATTTACATTTTACACCGACTGGGATTTGCATACCTGTTTCCTGTCCGCACGTCTATAAAAACATTATGCAAAATATTTCCCGGGAAAATGGGGTTACACTTTCCATAATTTCAAATATGCACGGTTTTTACATTCAGCACACAATAAACGCGGTATACCGACGTGCCGAGTGAGGTAAAGTTTCCACTAATTTAAATAAGAATTCTGTCGTAAGAAGAAAGTTTCCTCCCATGTTAGCTTTCGTGTGGTTGGTCTTATGACTACTCCACCAGATCTGACTGATCCTGGAGATCAACGCACTGAAGAAAATCCCCCTCTGAGTGTGACTCAATGACAAATAATAAGCCCTGAGATTGACTCCGGGAAGTCATCAATTCATTTCGAAATATCGGAAAATCTGCGACTCCTCGACTTCAATAGACTGATCGTGGTATCTACTCGACCTCAATCAACGGGACGCCATCCAAATCAAGCAAAAATTTCTCAATTTACGTACGAATTTTGATTTTCTCAAAGACTACAGAAAATAACTAAGTAGCGTCTCTGATGCAGATACAAAAACACCGATAAGAAATTTATAATATTTCTAAGGGAATGTTTCTGTGGTAATAATTGATTGGCTCGTGCCAGGATTATGTTTGGGTACAAATATTTGCTTTCAAAGTACGCAGTTGATACCACAGGCCCTGTTTCTTTAATATGTCACATTAAAATCGTCACCGAGGTATAAGTTTTCGATTTAGAAACCTAGTATTTATTTTTATTAACCTTATTAAACCTTTTTATATGACTTGATCATGTCGCTTTCATCTCTTACATATGGAGGAGTAATTCTGAAGCGTTCAGTACGTTCAAAGATTCACCTTGTAAATGATAAATAAGGATCATGAAATTATAACCTCTTAAGCAATTATGATGCCAAAATGTCGTCATACGAATGTCGCCACCAGACGTGATTGTCCACAGGAGGTTGTAAATTTTTGTTATTTCGGGGAACGGAAAGATCAAGAACCGGGTTGACAAATGACGTGCTACAACTATATGTATTCTTTTTCCGTTTCTACAATCAGTGGTACCACGAATTTGGACTGGATCGCCGGTATAACACATCTGGCCAACTCTTGTTTCTGCGTCACTTGAAAGGTTCATCAATCACTCTAAAGAGTATAAGAGCCCGCGGCAAAGGTCAGACCAAACAAAGGAATGCAGTGCAACAATTTATCAACGAAATAATCCTATGACGTCATGATTTAACCTCGGAATGCCGTTATTGGAAATCCTTTCCAGACGCGAATTCAATAAACGAAACGCAGATGTCATCAACACGACATCTTTTTTCTTTATAGCAGAGGGGCACTTTGTCTTGGAAGCAGATGCGATTGTTGGAGCAGACGTATACATATGTATCAGCGTGTTAGCAAGCAACTGATAACCTCGCTATATCATGAGCTCGCTGCACAATGGCGGGGTTCCTATTAATAAAAAGCCACTGGCTGCTACATATTCCCAGGCACAAAGGTCCGAATGAGATACGGATCATATTCGGTGGCTGTAGTTCGTGCTACAGGCTGCTCCCCAAGTTTAGACCTCACCGCAAGCTCTTCGAAGATCGTGAACAATCTGGACAAACACCAGCGTATTTATGAAATAGTCCATTAGCAGCTAACCTGCACATTCGTCTCGGTAAACTACTTAGGTTCTCTGAATATAATCAAGAATTAAACAGGTGCATCGCCTAAATGCCAATAAAAACTAATGTCCATAAATTCTGGTTACGAGAGTAATCGATAATTAAAAATTCAAGACCCGAGTACTTCAGTAATTATATAATATTGGCCTCAGATAACCTCACTGATTTAAACTGTCGGCATTCCATTGAAATTCAGAACTACTGATGACTGGTTTAGAGACGATGTGCTTTGATCTCCCTAACTACTTTGAAAAATCTGTATACTAAAAAAGTATGTATATTTGTATGTATGTATTTACGTTAATCTTTATACAAAATTAACGCGTGGACAGATCGAAACAAAAATTGTTACACATATTCTTAAAAACTCGAGAAACGGTACTGTGTGGGTAAGAAACCCCAACCATATAACTGTAAAGAATTATAATTGAAAAACGAGATCATTTCTGTGTTTAATTACTTCGCGTAAAGAGACTATGACGCCACGAGCACACGCGAGAGAGACGTTACTACGCGACGATACTGCATAACAAAATAAATAGTTCCCTTTTTCGTAATATCATAAAGCAAAAATATTTTGATTCAATAAAAAGTATAATTTTATCCAGTAATACTCCATCGAATTATAATAAAAACAATACGAAAGATTAAACGATCCTTGGAGCTAACTTTCCTTTAAATGACTTGACTTTTAAAATGTGACATGGCACATACCAAGATTTGCCCAATTTTGTATGTACTGCAGGAGACATAGAATGATGTTAAAATAAATACATAATATTTTTTATAATTTAATATAATATAATATATTTTTAATGTGCTAAAAATGACGAATTATTACCAGTGAGATTGTTGGAAAATTTTGGTTACATGTGTATATCATTATAATTTTACATATTTGATTGTAAATGTGTAAATAATGAGTGCAACGCTGGGGACCCATAATGAATAAAACTATTTATAGAAATATGCCGAGATTTGAACGGAAAATTAGACAAGGAAAATGTTTCTGCAAAACTAGAAAATAAATAGGAATATTTACGCGTCTAATTAGATAAATTAAACCTGGCAGTATTCATACAGAATTGATTAATTTAGAGCATCGGGCATAAACCACTCACTTCATCCGGGACACAGAGATGCATACTTAGAAGTTTCCTACACGAACTGTCTACATTTCCGTTAACTTACTACTTTAATTATAGCAATCAGAGAATCTAACTTTCAAACGTAATGATGTGCATGAGAAGACGAATTGTAGATTGTTTAATGTCCATCCAGGAAAAATAATGCAGTCCGGTTGAATCGAGTAAGGAAGCAGAAACTCAATACGGCCGTAGAGCAAGGTCAAGGCTTGCTAAAAAATAATAGGAAAAAAGTGGTTTAGCAAAGGAAAGACCCACGTGAGATGCCTGTCATGTTCCTGACCGATAAATACAAACCATTGGGAATACCAACGACTCTGAACCGGAAATGAAGTCTACATTCGACCTGACCAGCGGACGACTGACGGGTCCATCGGGATGCAGAGGTCAACAACTTGGTAACGTGGACCAACCACGTCCGTCCCCTGTTCATGACCCAGAGCCTCATGCTTGCTAATGGCATTTAATTAGCGATTTTCGGGCAGGAAATTGCTGACGTGGGCTCGGTGTGACCGTGGGAGCCTTCGGACCGTAGATCTTATCTCCGCGGCGTCCGTCCAACAATGAGCGCAGCCGGACTCACTTTCTCCTGCATTCCGATACCAGCATCACCTCACCTTTCACACACATGCACGCAAACAAGCTCACCTTTAATGTCATCTCGTTAGTTTTTTCGGTTTATGTAGTCACACTCTCGTCTTAAAATTTCCCAAAATATTTTTTAGGTCAGAACATAATTAGCACTTAACCACTCCTGACTTCAAGCCTTAAGTGTCGTACAACTTCATTAACAAAAGAGGATGTGCAGACGTTGTCCTTAGGATTTCGCACAAAACAGATCTTCTAATATAGCATCTATAGAAAATAAAACTTTATACACTTCACAATCCTTAAAAAAAATTCATACGATACATTAAATTATATTAATTACAATGTTAATCCCATATTCAAGGTATTTTTTTTACTGACAGGAAAATAGCTTTAGACGCAATTACTTATTATATATGTAATTATAATAACCTAATTTCATTTTTAGATTAAATATTAAAAATAAACGACAGAATTTTATTATTATTTTATTTTAAATTATAATTTGTCAACCTAAATTTTCTTATAATAAATTATAATTGAATGTAACTATACACCTGAAGTGGTCCCAATCAGGGACGAAACGTTGTGTCTGATATTTAATATGTTTTAATTAGAATAATAAAAGAATCTGACTAACAGGCTGTTATTTTTCATATTATACATGGATTATTTTCAGATTTTTGCTTATCACCAGTATAATTAAACAAACTCATTCATAATTAAAAATCCCTTAGTTTTTTTTACATAAAGTTGCTATTTTTATTTTATTAAAAATAAACATTATTTCAAAGACTTAATAAAAGGAGTCAAGTACTTGATCAGAATTTTTTTCGGGCACTTACCTTGTTTCTCAAATGACAGGATCAGTCTATAGTGATGCAATATTAAGAAACCACATCAATTATTAAAATTAGAACTTACCAATATGTCTGTATTTGATTTTTTTATATCAAACCAGGTACAATATATTTGTTGCGAAATAACAATATTTTAAAAATATAGAATTGGGATAAATTAAGAGAATTAAAATATATTTATCATAAAAATAATCGCTCAATATAAAATTGTTGTTTTAAAATAGCAATTAATACTTAACAGCTAACGTATTTCACTTTCGATGAATTGAGACTACTTCTGTTTCCTTCGATTAGCAAAGAAGTAAATGTTAGGAAAATTCGACATGTAAAATAAAAATCATTAACTTTTGCCCGTGGATTCCGTTCTGTAATTGTTGATTTATTTCAGAATAGATAACTGGTACCTTAGGTCCTATAATAAGCATTCTTATTTACTTTCTCTATTCGTAATGTTCATTACAATACGCCGGATACAAATTCAATTGAAGATGATATAGTTTTCCAAAAATAATGGTAAAAATAAAAAACTTATAGGATAAAACTCAGAATCTACTAAGGCTTCGAAATAAGTTTACAGGGTTTGCCCGTGTTGCGCGTTCGTTAGAGTTAACAGACTAAATCAAATTTTCAATCATACGAGTGGTTCGCTTTCGCAACTTTTTAAAAAGAGGGAATTTTCTTCATTTAATATTTAAATGTGTAGAGATGTTAAATAGCTTTGCTTACTACATCCTGCTTATTGTTCGAGAAACGCGCTTAGGAAGAAGCTACACTATGAGAGGTGAGCCTGACAACAACTTACGCTAGAAACAATTATAAATGCTAGTCTTTGTCTCACAAATCGTTCGATAAGCCTCTCAGGAGACCCATGCAGCAAATTTCATTGTTACTTAAGGATCAATGAGATTCACTTTGCAGTAAATCTTGAAGCCATGTCATCATGCGGCTTCACACTGGCCGTAGAGAATGGCATTTTCCGTTGAGAAATGCCGGATCGTCGTTAGTCAGCAGAGCAAATGAAAAGGTTTTCTTGTCAAGTGTCCTTCTCCCCACGACTCGGGTAAACATCCGCTTTTCCGTGCGATTCACAGGCCAAGCAAGGCGAATCCACAGACTACATGGACAGGGTCATTCAATGCCATTCGAAAAGAAACTCGATGGCCGTCATTTAGTGCAAGAAAAAATCTAAATCACCATTTCATTAATACAACACATGTTACCGGTGTGTACAAAAATAATCCCCTTATTCTCGTATTTTTTTAAAAAAATATTGTAAATAATACAGTCCAGGTTACTTTATCATGGGAATTGTTATTATTAATTGGGAATAAACCCATAACTACGTTGAAGTTTATTTAATTTTTATATCCTGCTTGCTTCCGAGTTGATATTACTCGCCATCTAATTTTGGTCGCAAAATTTTTCATATGATTGCGTTCCTTTTTCTCGATGTATTTTATATAAAAATTAAAAAAATTAAAAATTTGAAAAATCTTCAACATTTAAGCTTAACACGAATCCGTTGTTATTAGGCGCTAACTGCAACGGTTTAGGAATTACAGCCGTTTTTCTGTTTTTCGTAATTTGTATGCCATATTCGTCATCATTGTGTCTTTTCTAATGGAATCGGCCACGCTAACTACGAATACGTTGTTTTTAGGTCAACAACTGCAAGTTTGAAGAAAAATAAGAATTTGCAGCAAAAATAAAAAAGTTAAAAATGTAAAAAAAAGTTTAAATAATTGAAAAGTTTGAAAAATGACTTAAACATTTGAAAAAATCTAAGATATTGGAACGACTTAAAAATTGGGAAAAAAAACTAAAATCGTTGAAAAAATCATAAAAATTTGAACAAAGAAATTTGAAAAACACTTATAAATTTTTTTAAAAAAATAAAAATTCGAAAAGAACCTAAAAAAGGCAAAAACTCAGGAAATTGAAAAAAATATTTAAGCTTAACACGAATCCGTTATTAGGCGCTAACTGCAACGGTTTAGGAGTTACAGCAGTTTTTCGTAATCTGTAGGTCGTATGCGTCAACTTTGTGTGTTTCCTAATGGAATCGGCCACGCTGAAGTCGAATCCGTTGTGTTTAGGTCAATATTTAATTTTTCCGAAATTAATGCTTCTGATCTGGTTTAATGGCTGTTTTGTAGTGTTTTAGTTTTGTATGTTAAAATATACAGTTTTTACTGTAAATATTACGAGTTAAGTCGATATGCAGTTTCCATCTCCTGTGCATCTAATTTCATTAGTTGATCCTGTGTTGGCCAATTTTTAAAATTTCTTATCACCCGTTTTCAGTTTGAGTGAAAATATCCTATGAACTATTTCAACCGTGTGAGAACTCACTCAGTGCCGCATTTGTAGCTTCGTTCCCATCATCAACACATTAAGCCTCTTAACCAATTTATGAAAGACGACGTTGTGCCTTTCCTTTTGCAGATCCCCGAGTTTCCACGAAAATAGAATTGTCGGCTTTGCGAATCGGTAGATATTTTTTTCCCCACTTGGTACAACGCATCGTGGCATTAGAGATCGTAATTGCGCGAAGGCGAGAGGCCGCGCTACTTAGAAGCGAACGCTGCGCAGTAATAAAGGCACAAAGGTAAACGTCTGCTCGTAAATATGAACATTTTTTTGCTCGCCGCCGGGCCGTGGGAGAACCTTTGTGACTCACTAAGTATTAGATAAAAATATTCGTCGAGCCTTCAAACCGGGGGCCTCCAGAAGAAATGTTGTAAATTGGGAGAGCATTTTTACAGCGCGGCTATAAAGCTAATTTTCCCGAAGGTCGGTAATGGTGCACAGTAGGAAGCCCCCCTGGTGCTGGTAAGTGGTACTAATGGGTGCGTGGCAGTCACGATCGAGCACCTGTCGCGTACCCCTGACGCCCGCTACGTCATCGCAAAATCGACGCTCACGAGGGCGCCAGGTCGTTAACTGCGTCATCTGGACCAGTCGAGGAGCGTCACTTTTATGTTACGTTAACAAGCGAAGAATGTTTCATTCGAACTATTTCCTCTATTTATTTTTTAGAATTCCCGACAAATTCTAACAGATGTTCTGACACTCGTGTGGAAATCGTCTTAAACACGTTACACAAATAAAAATAAAAATCTTGAGAACATCAATGCCTTAACGTTACTAATGGGACGATGTTGAGCAATGCTAAAAATTGATTCAGAATCGGAGCGAATGTGGTCGGTAATTTCAACGCACCAACTGACAAACGGCCTCTCCGGGAGACGTGCGGGCTGGAATGCCGAGGAAACGGAACCGCAGTTGTCACCAATTCATCAAATTGGTACCTGTAATTCCTCAACTGGTAAATTGATCAAGAATCGCTTTTACTGCTTTCCAAAACTGGCTATGCTGAAAGTTCAACTCGAGTCCTTCACATTCCTGATAAAATTCCTACAGATGTAAAGGCACACAGATCATGCTCAGATAGTATTAAGTGTAGAAGACATAAATCTGGAAACAAGTAGACGAGGGGGGGAAAAAAGAATAAAACTGACTAGGATCAGCCTTTCCAGTTATTCTCGATGAAAGTAAAAATGTCAGCGATAAAATCTGAAATTACCACAAACTTCTTCAAATGTTTAATGGGTATTAGTGACAAACTGGAACATTATTAAAAAAATTATCACCAAAAATCAGTTTTTAAAAAAATAATTTCCAACGTAAAATTGGATGAAGATTGAATTTCATCTGGATCGTAGGTGCGTAGTCTAAGAATTAATTTATTAATTTCTTTAAATAATTAATTAAGAATCCTGTATACTCAAAATTTAAATGATATTGTAAAGCATCTAATATTTTATTTCTACAAATTCAAGACGGTGCTGACAATATTACTGACTCCTACTTCTAATTTAATATTTTTTTGTTTTGAAAAGTGTCGTATAGTTCAGTGTTATTGAATGTAATTGAATAAAAAAAAAGCGAAATTTGTCAGAAATAGTTTAGTAACATGAAAATTAACACGTTCTAGGACTTAATTAATTGTACAATAGATTGTGAAATATTATAAATAATTTCCATTTATTACCAAATTTCTGTATTTAATATTGATGTTATATAAATAAATTTTGAGTGGAAATTTCAGTCGTGCTCAATTTGCAAGATCCGTCAAAACCGAAAGTCTATTATTGAATGTGACGAATTATATTCCCTCGTTTGAGTATTAGCAGTAAATTAAATTTATTCCACTGTAATAAGCTTCACCATTCATTCCGTCAGATTTCAGAGTCCTCCTTTCATATCTTGCGTGTTTATATTATAGTATCTCTTCCCTAAGAAAGTACGTCTTCATCCCTTATTCATATAATATAGTATTTGATTTATTTAACATTCTATATAAGAATTTTTTAAATATATAGTGAAAAAATAAACTTCATTCAAGACGGTATAATTTTCTGTTGCAAACTTTGAGGATTTAAAATGATCATGTTTTAAAAATTTCTCCTTTGAAATTTATTAAAGTACCCTTAAAGCATAAGATTTGTAAAATAGCTATAGTCTTTATAATAAATATGAAACGGATTCAGTGATCAGTAAAAGTTTCTCGTGTCATTACTACGAAATTCTATTTTTTTAAAGGTGTAGACAGGCTATGTATAGGGTAATCCACATAGTGGAAACTCCCCTCGTATAGTATAGGAAAGGTAATTGAAAGGGGGGATGCGGAAGGGTAGAGGAAGGTAGCCAAGGGTTAACTAGGGCCCCCCCGGCTATGGTTGAAGGATCCTACCCGGCAATTCGCCTAAAAGTGATGCAGGGAAAACCCTAGAAAAACCTGCATCAGGTAGGTCGGGCATTTGGTACTTGTCCCACGCCCTTCCGATGGCGGGAGAGGGGTTTGCTTTCCCCCTCGCAGTGCCTTGACCAGTTTAGGAGGCAGCTGGCCGACTATTCCAACGGAATGCCCAAGGTCTGCGACCGCGGAACGTACACCTCTCAAAACAGGTCGAGGTGTCTCGGCATGTGGGAACCTTAGTTCCAAAATCCAGATAGATTCAGTAAAGGTTTCTCGTACCATTTCTACGAAATTATACTTTTTTTTTAGGTGTAGACAGGATATGTATAGGGTAAACCACATAGTGGCAACTCCCTTCTTATAGCTTAGGAAAGGAATTTTAAAGGGCGGATGCGGAAGGGCATAGTAAGGTAGCCAAGGGTTAACTAGGGCTATGGTTTAAGGTACCTACCCGGCAATTCGCATAAAAGTGATGCAGGGAAAACCCTAGAAAAACCTGCATCAGGTAGGTCGGGCATTTGGTACTTGTCCCACGCCCTTCGGATGGCGGGAGATGGGTTAGCTGTAGGGTCGCAGCTTTCCCCTCGCCGTGCCTTGACCAATTTAGGAGGCAGCTGCCCGACTATTCCAATAGGAATAGCCGACAACTCTTACCGTATGCCCAAGGTCTGCGACCCCGGAACATACGCCTCTCAAAACAGGCCGAGGTGTCTCGGCATATGGGAACCTTAGTTAAAAAAACAGAGAAATGTGAAGGCATCCCCAACGGTAGCTTCCGCCAGAGCAATCTGGGAAGGTTCACCTGCGAGAGAATCCTCTCGCAGGCTTCCATGACGAAATTCTACTGTATGACTTCCAATTAAATACCTTTCTCCAGGCTGTTTATACAAAGAGAGCGAGTTCTTATTTATGTATTGCAGTCCGTCTTTCAATATAACCATTAAAAATATGTATACAGCACCGTGTAAAGTAATAAACTCTCGTCTACCTTCATTAACAATTGTCAAATGTTCTAACTAAAGATTAAGTTTCTTTCTACAACAAAAAAAGAATAAATTAAAATTATTATCAAATGAAATGTGTTATTTATCAAGAATGTCCCTATGGTATAATGAAAGGGGAAAAAAAATTCTTAGCAGTAACAATATCGTTAAAGGTTCGGAAATGAGAAGCGCTTCGCTACGAAGCTGTAAATTTTTATGGATTATAAATACAGGGATGAGTCCGACTTGATTGCCTTGTTACGAACTTGTGCCGTTAATAAATATACGCGGGTGACAATAAGTTTCGGCGTGTATTGGAATACCTTCGCATTATTTAAACACCTCTAACCTTCTGAAGCACTCTGAAATTTTGTAGAACGTATCCTCATTTCACCACACTGAAAGCGCGAGTGGAGGAAGAAAAAAATTGTGGCTGCATATCGGGTTTCGTTTTAAAAACAAATAATCTACGTACTTGTCTCCAAGATAATATATAGTACAAAGACTCTTAATGACTGTTATTCATACAAATTGTGCTTTACCATACCAGAGACAAACGCATAAACAACCTTTCCTTTTCCATGATGCCATACACAAAACCTTTCAGACCCTTCTGAAAAAAAACTCCCAAATAACTATAATCTGTTTGCGATAAAATTAAGAATCAAACTATAATTTACATGAGGTAATTACAGAAGCGAAAAAAAAATTCCTTAATTTTATAATTCCACGGGGGGGAATTTCTGGGTGTCAGAGTCGAGCTTTGCGGCGCGGAGGGAAAAAAATTACGGTGAACTCCAGCTTCCGGTATCGACGGAAATGCGTGTTAGACAGCACAGGAAGCTACGAAAACCAGAAATGGAAGACCTGCGATGGATGCAAATCGTCTGTGGAGCGCAGCACCGTTCTCACGCATCTCTAGTTAGAGGGGCGTGTTTATGGGACTCATGGGAACGCACATAGCGCTTCTTTAGAGCCCATAAACGGCTGACTGTTTCACATTATTGTTTTCCATGTAGGGTCACGCATTAATTACTGGTAGACACTTAGCACCGGTGCAAGTGTGAAGTTGAAGGCCGTGAAAATTGGCGCACGAAATTCAAGCGCAAGTAAACTTTCGGCGGAATTTCGATTCAGATCGGTACTGTTGGAAAACCGGATGAGACTTCAGCACAATCGACAAAATCACAATTTGTAATTCCCATTCGTTTCTTCAGCGGATTACAGGAAAACCTTAAATATATCATTTAAAAAATATAGCGTCTTCACATAAAATAAATTCTTTAAATTTCGTATATGATTTATCGCTGTAACAGTTCGTTAAATAATTCTCATCTTTGAGCAAGAATCATAGAGTATTTTTTTAAATGGTATATCAATCGCAGTCGAATGCTGTAACGTTAAGTAAAATTAGATAAATTCGTATGACCCTGGGCATACGGGCATTGGAACAGTCGGCCAGCTGCCTCCTAAACTGGTCGAAGCACGGAGAAGGGAATGCTGCGTCCATACAGCAGCAAACCCCCCTCTATCGCCATCGGAAGGGCGTGGGACAAGTACCCAATACCCGATCTACCTGATGCAGGTTTTCTAGGGTTTGGCCTTGCATCGCTTTTAGGTGAATGCCAGGTAGGATCCTTAAAATATAGCCCGCGGACCCTAGTTAACCCGTGGACACCTTCCTCTACCCTTCCGCATGCCCCCTTTCAAATTCCTTCCTATGCTATTAACCATGTGGATTACCCTCATGTAGTATGTTACTCTAATAAAAAATGAGGAGCCTAATATTTTTTAATGACCTATCTTTGCTTAATTCAATATTAAATTATTATTTTAAAGTCTTCTGCCTGGTCCAATATTTGTTCTTAGAATTTATCTTGACATACTACTATTTAAATTCATTCAATTTGTCGTTCCAGCTTCTATAATATAATTACATAATATAATTTATTAGCCTATCAACGACGTGACGCAATTTATATTTTCCATTAGTCCTCGATACGGCCTATTAGCCTAAAAAAATTTTTGAAGAAATATAATAGTAACAGTAATAAATTTTACCAAATCACCAACCTCCAATATTTTCGAGTGGCAGCGAAGAACAAAAATGAACTTAAAGCAGTTTATATTGTTCTCCAGTGTCTTCAGTTATCCAAAATTACACAATTAAATTAACCATGACGCTATTTTGGAGATTCTTAATCAATTTTCTACTATTTAACCGAGAAAAAATCTAACATTTTATTGTAATCATCAATCGTAATTATCTTGTAAAAATTTATATTGGAACACCGTGGTTTCAATTACTTAAGAAGCGATGTAGTATCTAAAGTAGTTGTTGCGTTCAAGTTGAATCAGTAAGAACTTTTGAAATATATGTTACACAATTTAAGCGAAATAAAAGTAACTCCTAACCCTGCTCTATTTTTGTCTATTTTATTACTCGACTATATTCATCGTAATGTAGTCTTTCTGGGTGTAGAGAATAAATAAAGTCTTCTCTGGCTCCTAACCGAGTAAACAATTGTATTTGCGACGTTTCGATGACGCTCACTGCCATCGCCTTCTAGCAATAGTGTTAGTCTGTTATAATCTTGTACAAGACGATGTCAGTGAACGTCATCGAAACGTCGCAAATACAATTGTTTACTCGGTTAGAATCCCCAGAGAAGACTTTATTCATTATCTTCATCACAATCATTAATTAACAACGTAGTATTCACAAAACAATAATTTCTAGAATTTTGTAGCAGTTCAAGTCTGCTGAATGGTCACTGACATTTTTGACACCGCAGTATTTTGTGCGATCGACTTCTTATGTACCATGACGTAATGACCTAATTGTTCCCTCAACCCAAAAAGCCATAATTTAAACCACTCTAATCCAACGTCATAGAAATGTCCATCACTTCAATCGAGAATATAATCGATTTAGATCACTTTCTTCGATTTTTGGAGCCCAGGTAACTGCATCCAGCAGTTAACAATCTTCGGAACAAGCTAATAAATAGGATTCCTTAAACGAACAGAGAACCAACTTTTGCAAAACTAAAAGTGTTGATTAGAGTCAGTGGATAAAAATGGCCTGTCTATAACGTGTGTGTGTGTGTGAGTATCAGAGACAGTAAGGTAAAATTCCATAGAATTACTATCTGTAAACTCATAAGTAGAGATATTGTCGTCATATTTCGAATTTAGTTCAGTATTTAAAGTTCATATTTTATTTTTTGCATTGTAGTAAATCTATTGATGAATTAAGTCCATGATAGCTTCATAAAATTTCATTTTAACAGGTATTTTCTGTATTAAAGGCCCAGTAAACGACCCTGAGCTATAGTCATTTTATTGTAAAAAAATAAATGGATAATGTAAATTAAAATTTATTTGCCTAAATAGCTTGTGTAAATTATAATTGATTAATAACTGAATAAATTCTAATTGTTTAATTGTCATGTTGAAATTTAATGGACGCCCAATTACTACAATATATATATATATATATATATATATATATATATATATATGTGTGTGTGTGTGTGTGTGTGTGTGTGTGTGTAAATAAATAAATAATCACAATTTTCTCTCCAACTACTCATTTAAGAAGCAACTACATTTCTTCAAGTTAATTTCAACATGTTAAAGTCATCAATGTATCACAATTGTAAAATCTTCAGATTAAAAAATTTTCTGTAAAAAATTGATGAAAAAACCCATGACGTAACTATTATCCCACACAAATCGAGGCTTCAGAATTTTCGTTCATCACCAAGCTAAAATTACAGAAATATTGTTTTAGCGACGACCGGGTGACGTGTCAGGAAAATGAACGATAACTGGGAAATTTACAGTTTTTATTTATGCTTTGACCTATTAGCTATTAACGTTTATTACCAAATTTCGATAATGGGGTTACGTTTTTGCACGTACTTACACTGAATCGTTACATTCGTCAAAAATCGGAACGAAACCGAATTTCACGATCTTCGTGAGAGTTATAATAGTTTATGTGCTCCGCAGAAACGGCGATAGAGTTGCAAAGCAGAATCACCACCGCACATAAACGAGCACTTAACGATCCCTCCCGAGGATAGTTCTTTAACAGCTCCTCGTGAAGCTAAACCTCTTCCGATTGCGCACTCCTCGTAAAACAACGTCATACGAGTATTATGTTCTCAATAACGGAGAAAATAAAGGAGCCCTATTCATTAGATTTGAACGTAAAATCTTCCTGCAGGGAGGTCATGAACACAGAGAAAGAATATATGAGAAAAATTTTCGATTCTACTCCTAGATATTTTGTTACCACGTTGCCTACCTTCGGGCTCTTCAAGACTATCTGTTTAATTTTTTTTAAGCGGTCAGGGATATCCCAATTAGCGAGATCCTTAACTTTTTTCTGACAAATTTTAATAAAAATCGATCATCCATAATTTTTTCTTCCGACGCACATTATAAATTATGATAAATCTAGTTAATACTATTGAATATGATGATCCGTCGTAGTCGTCAAGTTCTAACACAGTGTAGATTTAGTTGACAATCTTCGGTCGTTTCGATCATTTTCGCTCTTCTACCAGAAGTCCAATTGATGCCTGTGACGGTGACATTCGCTAAAATTTCCCAGTCAGAATTTTCAAGGTTTGACATACGAGATAACAGCAGACTTGCTTGACGCCCCCTCACATGACCCCTCACCAACCGGATGAAAGGGTAATTTCAGTTGAGAACCGAGGCTATATAACGCCCTGTCCGGTTTCCACCCCAACCCTCCCCTTACACTCATAATAATGATTCCACCATTTTTTGGTCACATTGCCAAAATCCTAGCACAGTTTTACAAATACTATATTAATTCAGGATAATTTCCTTACATTTTTTTACTCTTTCGACTATTTTTTGGTATTTTTTTTTCTTTCACCATCATTTTTTATTCTTCAGCTCTATCTTTGCCTTCAGAAACTGCCTAAAGCATATCTGTTTCTTGAAAACAAAGTGACTTATATCGAAACGTTCACAGTGCATCTAAATAATATCCTAACGTTTCAAGAAAATGGTAAAAAACACTTTAGACTATTTATTTTCCTTTTCTCACTTGTCTACATAAAATTATTTTGGAATAAATTAAATTTTAATAAGTATTTATTCCCCTGAAATTTCGTCCTTACATTTTTCTCACTGCTCCCCTTCTAGAGCCTCACATATTAAATTATTCGTAGCCACTATTTTTCTCAAGTAAAGTAGATACAGATGTATCATACATTAAATAACAAAAAACTAAAAAAAGACTGTTACACATAATTATTTTGATTCACTTATATAGAGTAAATTGTAATTTCAAGTATTCTCTTCAGCAAACATTCAATATTTTCTTTACCAAACAAGTGTAAGCCTGCTACTATTAAGACTTAAAACGATACATATGTTATATTTTAGACTGCCCAGAAATATAAATAAAATATATAAATACATGTATATGAATTAAGCTTGAATTTACGTCATAATTATCGATTAAATTTACGTAGATACTCATACATAAGAAATGAGGACAAGTGTTTACTTTTATTTAAATAATTACGGTTTATGGTACATCAAACAAAATCCTTACAACAAGTTTCTGAAAACCTTCTTGCTCCTTGAATCATTTTGGGTTCTTTATTACACAATCGCAATATTCCCGTGGGCAATATTCACTTGATCCTTATATTGCGTACATACTTTTCGAATCTATGATCGTCTTTTAAGTCATTTTAAAATGAAATTCCGAAATTTTCAAATCGCTATGACTGAAAATTGTTTTAGAAAAGCGAGAAATCGTGAACAAAATTTCAATCCAACGTCTATAGAATTTTACCTTTCATTGATTTACTTTATTTTTCTAACTTTACCTGTGTGTATCGTAGTTGTCGTTCACGCGGCATAGGAAATTCTTATTTCAGACAGTTAAATCAATCGTTAAAAATTTATTTTTATGAACTATTGAAGAATACAGGAAACGATAATGATTGAACGTAGTTTAAGGATATGATGTTGGCCGATTCTTATCTGGAACTTATTTTACTTTAATTGAGTTATTTTCAGGCCTTTCACTTGCATCTCATTATCTGTTTTTTTCCCAACTTCAGTTCTCCATTTGAATTCACAAAATAATTGACGTGATGCTTACTTTGACGTCCTAACGTTACACCGAGTATCTTTTTCACTGGAAAAATTGAATTATACATAGCCATTTTAAAGGGAGTTATCAAGAAGTTACGGTGATAAATTGTAAAGACTGACGTCACCTAAGGAATTTTAAGTTATATTTCTATCCTTGTAATATTCGTTCGATTGGAAACAATATAATGAGATCCGAATTTGTTGTTAAAATTTTTGACGATTTCTTAAGTTATCTCGTAAATGTTCAATTGTTACAATCAGTTTGTTATCTGCATTGTATTGCAAGAAATAAACTAAAATCATTCTGTATACTTCATAGAAAAAAATTAATTAGTATGTCTTATTTTTAACTCAACAGTAATTAGCTATTTTTGCATTAAGTTTTTCTCTCATTGGGAAATAACCAATGTTTGGACACAAATTAATACAATTTGTTACGTATTTTGTACAATTATGAAAATTTAATACCTTTTGACCCTGGTCGACCAGTGGATCCACCGTAAGGTCTTAAATTAATTTTTTAGTTGACTTTACAATAAATATTTAGAAAGATTTTAATATTTAATGGAGTTTTGGATGAGAGTTTGCAGGTAAGTTGCCGATGTTTAGGTGTCTTGCTAAGTCAGAAGCGACTGTACAGGTCTGGAGGCGGCACGCGCTCTCTTCAGGCTTGGCTGGCCGACCATAGCTGGGCTTCCTCCCAAGACACATGCGTCTGCCTTATTGCCACTCGTGAATACAATTACCAGCGCACTCCTGGTCCAATTAGCAACACGGCATTATTAACATCCGCCAAACAAGGACAGCAGTTTGTAATGCCCGGACCGGAAGCCCTACGCGGAAAATGTTGGACCGCCAATTACGCGTCCAGAGCGTTCCACAGAGTCCAGAAGTCTTAAGTCACGACGGTGAATGAAAGACACTGAATGAAATCTTGAATGGAACAAGACCGGATGCTCTGCCTCGACCTCAGGGACACTCCCAAATCGGAAGGACGTACCTCATTAAGAGAAAAGGCATTGTTTGGGTTCTCCGCGCAGGCACTACCACTAAAGTAGCCTTTTGTCCAGAGAAACGTCTAACAACAGCTCAAAGATTCATCTCATTCAACTTGAAAAAAATCGTATCTCATTATATTCTTTCCAAACGAACGAATATTACGACAAGGATAAAAATATAAGTTAAAACTCCTTAGGTGACGTCAGTCACAATATTTCTCTCTTCACAATTTATCACGGTAAATTATTGATTACTCACCTTAAAATCGATATGCATAATCCAATTTTTCAAGTGAAGAAGATATTCGGTTTAACGTTAGGAAGTCACAGCAATTGTTTTGTGAATTCAAATTGAGGACTGAAGTTGGAAAAAAACAACAGATAATGAGATTCAAGTGAAAGGCCTGAAAATAACTCACTGAAAGTAAAATATGTGCCAGATAAGAATCGGCCAACATCATATCCGTACCCAACGTGCAATCATCATCGTTTCCTGTATTCTTCAATTATATATTAAAAAAAAATTACTTTTCCAATATCGTCACTCACCTGATTCTTAATGAGCCGGATTTAAAAAGATGTCTTATTATTTCACTAATCATGATCGTGATTGGCTAAATCTAGTAGGCTGGTCCTTATTTAAATTAATAACATAATATGTAATACATTTTTTAAATGTTCAGAAATTTTGATAGTTTGAAATTAAGGAATGAATTATTTAGCTAAATAATTTGGAATTTTAAACCTGTTACATTAATTTACATCAGTTATGATTGAGTACAAAATATTGAGTAAAACAACATGACACTCCGTGTTTCATACGTTAAAAATTTATAAGAAAAATTTATGGCCTGTAGATGAAATGATGCAAGAAACTATTTATCATTTATAAGACATTCAGACATATAAAAATGTTTATAACAAAATGTGACTATTAGTAAATAACAATACCTGTATTTTTTCGTGAATTATCCACTATAATTTTACGCACATAAATTGAAAAATTGTTTCAGTCTGGTGCTGTTTTTGCAAAATACACGGAAATAGTATAAGTAATGAGCGTTTACCGTGATAACGATAGGCAATAAGATTATTCACACTGTATGTGCATAAACTTCCGTGACTCAATTTAAACACGAATAACTTAAATATCAAAATCAAAGACGCGATGTCCCGTGAAGTCGTGCAACATCGTTTGACTTTCGAGACCGAGAGAGAAGGAAAAAAAACCTGATTTCCTCTGGAGGGAAAGTTAGATTTCACACAGAAAGTTACGTAGGAGGTTGTCTGAATTTACCGGGTGCGAACTAAATGGGGACTATCACTATTAAAATCCTTGAATTAATCGCTCCGTCGCGTGCTTGTTTACAACTGAATATATTCCATGTGTTTGCGAATGAAGGTAAGCAAGTTGTGATAAATCCTCAAGTGTTTTCTGAGGAAATACCTCACAGAGACGAAAGTTCAATTATGCTTGTAATGAACAGCTCATACACACACACACACAAACACACACACATGTGGTATTTCGGTACTTTCAAAGTGCCTAGTTTAGGATCCACAAGAAAAATATCTCACGAGAATTGCCTTTTCCGTCTCAAAAATATGACTGTGTGTTTAAATGCATATTAATAATTTATAGACTTATATTTTTGTGACAAATTTAACAGAAACTATTGTATACATTTAATATTTATTTAATATAAATTAACTGATAGTAATGAATAATCTAATAAATTATGGAATTAAAGAGATAAAAAAATTATAATAAATACGAATATCGTTTCATTTCTATTTTAAATATTTTGTGTGATTTTAATACAAATATAATATTCTAATTTATAAATTCCTTAGACGTTATGTCATGCAGTTTTTAGTAAATATGGAATATTATTCCTACTTCAGAAAATTTATGTAATTTGGAACAAATATGTCCTAATATTTTAAGTATAGTTATTAAATATTATATTACGAGTACAAATATGTTAGGAACATCATAATTTATTTTTTACTTGCTACAATTCTCCTCTCTTTGAAGTTAATCACTAACTTTAAGAAGTGCACTACTTCATTCTTGGATTTTTATGTTGTTTTGTTTGAGAAAAGGCAGACAGTTATAGAAAGTTCTTGCGTACAATGACTTGACAAGTTCACAATGGAGAAGAAAAAGACGAGAACATTTCACTATCCTTTAAAAGAAAGTTTACATGTTGTGTTCACAATTACCGCGAACAACAAACGAGAAAAATGCGTTCAATTAATATTTTTAATAACTATATCCGTATCGTATATACTACGGATTCGTGTCTAGTGATATCATTCTAAACTGCTGGAAAAACAGCATTTCAAGATATTTATCAATAGATGCGTAGAATAATAGTAGGTACATATAATGTATCCAATAATGGCGAAAACAGTATTTATAAATATTAATTTAATAATATTACATATGACAAACCACACTAAACTATTCCACAATGTCGTACGGTATAATCTGAAAAATTAGTTCTAAAAATATAAAACGAAATATACAGCTATATTCGCGGAGTCATAAAAATGACAACAGATATCCCTGATATATTGCTATGATAATTTCACTATTATTATGCACGATAAAGCCGTATTTCTATTAAAAAATTGCAACTGTTACCAACTGAATACGTAACAGAAATCAATTACATTTGTAGAAGTAAACCCAATTCCTTATTAAGAGATGAATAACTAGATGAAAACTAAATTATTTGACCTAAAAGTTATTCATAAACTTCATCTACGTTATGTATTAATCGTGAATGAGAATGAATGTATATTTTTTAAATAGCACTCTGAAAATATAAAAAAGGAAAGAAGAGGAAAATAAATATAAAAAATAGGACTGCGAATCTTCCTGTTAATTTCTACTCGTGAGTGAGACCGTCTTCTTGTAGGTTACAATATTTTCGATCTGATTTTGCGGTTTAATTAACTTGACAATAGATATAATTTAATTCTGTGTGAAGAAATACATCTCGGAATTTTATGCTCATATTATGGAACGTACAATGCATTATAAATATAAAATATTATTCACAATTTTTACTACTTTTCTAGTTTATAGACGAGCCAGTTCAGGAAACAAATTGATAGAAAATTTTTAGCAGAATCTTAGAATGTTATAAAAATGCATTAACTGATTGAAAGAATCGAAATTTATGGACGGCTATGTGACAGAAATTTGCTCCATTCAATTTACATGTAGTTGATAAATAATTTTTACATAGCACCAGTTCTTATTTCTATGAATAAAACGCGATTTGAGCGTTGGGAAGGCTTGTGACTACCGAGAACGAAGACGCGGTGTAGGCAACCAGGGCACACACAGACCATCCAAGACGCGCGCCGGAGGAATTTTTGTGGCTGGGACGACTCCCTGCGCAGTTCCGGTCACCATTGTTGTTATTACGACGAGTGAATAATAGGAGGAAGTAGCAGGACTTCCGGGAGACGCCGTCACCCATGAGCACCCCCGCCTTTGGGGCCCAGGTGCGGCAACCCCGCACCTGGAAGACGTTCTGAATAAACTCAAAATGAGACTTTTGGCAAAGTGAAGAAAAATGCAGCTCAAAAATGGGACATTCATGAAAAATTAAAAAATATGTATTCAAACAAAAACTTATTAATTATATAGAATATGCACAATTTTATCCAAAATTTCTGTTCAGATAAGGATTCCATTACCTATGTGCCTGTAGTAATATAATATTATCTTAAATTATCCCATGAGTCACTTTTGAAACAGGTCACATTTGGTGTTCCTTAGTTTTCCTAGAACATTGTAAACAACGTTCAATTTCAAACATGGACAGCTTTAGCAGAACAATTTTACGAGTCATTTTTGAAGTCAGTAAAACCTTAAATATAAGGCATAGGCTAAAATAATTTGTAAACACAAAATCGTTCGGCTTTCATTTATTAAATTACAGAAATGCATCCGTTTATTTATATTCAATTACGAATAAAAATCTTGAGCAGTGTAGATTTGTATAAGAAAATCACAAGAATACGCAAAATGGTGCTGCAACACTAAAAACTATGAGGTCACTAATAAATTTTTGTTGTATATCCTCAAAAAATATCCATAAGCTTAGATTAGTATGTGTCTGTTATTCAATACATTTCTAAATCATTCAATTCCATAAGACCTTTGATAAAGTTAAAAATAGATCTGAATTACGTAAATTAAGTTCTCACCTCGACAATAAATTTTCATAGATACAATTATATAAAGTCACTTAATTTTTAAAATTATACCTTTGAGCCTAGTTGAAAGATAAATTTTTAAAAATTTATTGACTCTCGGTTATTGACAAGAAAGCGTCGTCTTTCACTTTCGATGACTGAAATAAAGCTATACTTAAATTTTAATATTTTACGCAAATTTGGTAATTATTATTGTAAACTACATTTACCATTTAATTAATATATAAATTTTTATCGTTAATTTTAAATATATTATCATTTACTTTCAATAATTTAAATATTTTTGCTGGGATGAAACTTGAAATACGTAGCTTTTTTCATTTCATATAGAACGAGTATTGCTATGACAATAAATGGAAATTTTTAGTTACATATTTTTTATATAATAAAAAAGTTAAGTCAACATTTGTGTAAATACAATTTTTAGTTGTGTTTTTAGATTCATAAAACTCCATATCCATTTTACACATGACGAAGTCCTAGATCGTGCTAATTATATGATATTATGTTATTAATTTATTTTTGACTAATGTGGCTACTATTCTTGAACTTTTTCTTGTATTGATGTTCTTTCTGATATTTTAGTCAAAGGTTCGCATGAAATAAAATTATTCTCAATATTAAATTTGCGTAAATAAAAATGAGGATTATCAGATACGAGACAGTAAAATCCATTTAGATTTTTCCTAAGTTTTAGAAAATTTCTGATCTAATATGGAGTTACAGCAACCGAAATATTACTATCGGGGGTTTTCAGCCACAAAATAATCCAAAATACGTACATGAGCTCCGCAAGACATGGGAAAAAATTGGTAAGAATCGCTGTTTGGAAATAGAATACAGATAAGAGTTCTTGGACGTCCATATGGTAGACGCTTTTAATGGAAATGTAAGTAGTGGTGTGTGGCGTTTTGTGGGAATGCGTCGCTACATAGGGTCACTTGTTGCAGCTGCAGGTGGGGAAGCCTGTGAAACCAACCTTGACTCCTTCCGTAGGCACCCCCTCAGGAAGTACCACAAAGTGCCCTGTATTATCAGCTTCACTGCATAATGTCCACTTCTACCTTGCACATTAACGTCGCCATTTATGAGAAAGGAAGGACGGTGTGTGCAATAAGAAGTGTCACTATTCACATTTCTGAATTTTTGTGCGTTCGTTTGAAGATGTTGTACATTTTACTATGGTACCTTAGGAAAAATATAATGGACACTAAATTTTCTCGTGGGAAATAAGTATTTGTCACGGTGGTTATGTAAACATTTAGAAATAATAAAAGAGGTGAAGATTGAAGTTAAGATGCCTATTAAAAGAAGACTGAATCGAGGAAGAGGAGAAAAAGAGTAATCGAAAGAATGCTCTACATTGAAGATTCAGAGGAGAAGTGTGATAATAGTATCATAGGAAGAGGAGAAAAATAGTAATCGAAAGAAAGCTCTACATTGAAGATTCAGAGGAGAAGAGTGATAATAGTATCATAGTCTGAACAGATAAAAAATAATACACCTGAAATTCATAAGAAGAAAAGAGAACTTCTTGTACATTAATTTAGCGCTAAGAAGCTAGGCACGTAATCTATTAAAATCTAAAGTAATAAATTTTCCCAGTACTAGAAGCATTAGAAGAAATAATTGAAAATAATTCCCTATATTAAATCCGATGTACCGCAACAATACTTAAAATTAATTTTTAAATTACGTAATTGACTTGAGACGAAATACAATATTTACTATGATTAGAAAAGAATTTACAAGGAGAATAATCCAGTTGCAGAAAAAATACAATTATGCTAATATTTATAAAACAAATAAATTAAATCATAAGTTGTAGAAGAAATGCAATGATGCTAATATTTATAAAAAGAACACATTAATTAATTTATTTATTGATTTTATAAATAAAATCAATAAATTAATCCAATAAATTAATTATATATATAATGCATCTTTGCATTTTTTATAACTTATGTAATTAAATACGTACATAATTACAATTAATTTATTGGTTTTATAAATATAAGAATCTTCGCATTTTACATAATTACAATTAATTATGCATATAATATTTATAAAACCAATAAATTAATTTTCAATTAATTAATTATAATTAATTAAATATAATTAGTTGATTGGTTTCATAAATAATAGAATCATTGTATTTTTTATGAAGCTGGATTATTCTGGATATATATATTCAAAATAACATATTTAAAGTTATTTGATACTTTTTGTAATTATTGTTGAATTTATTACATTTAAATATTTTAAATATTAGACCCGTAACTTTTAAATTATTTGTAGTCAAGATGCAGATTTATTAATTCAATATGACGTAAATTTTAAATTAAACAAAGTAAAATTTAAATTCATTATTTATAAATGTAAAGACAAAATATTATATACATGTTAATACTTAGAATAGTTGAAATATAACATTTTCCTTGGCCAATTTTATTCAACATAGCCAATCATCAGTATTATAACAGTTTTTTGGGACGATACTTTCTAAAGCTTCTTTTTCTTCTCATGTTATTCTTCTTATGACAACTGTCCAAATTTTAAAGCACTGTATCAGATAAAGATAAGTTTTCAAAAGTTTCATATTTTATTTTTATTTAATATGCTCGTCCAAAGAAAGTTTCATTCAAAATTTTATCAAATTCCTTTCTACCTTTATTGCAAACAGTAGGCAACAGCTGTTGAAGAATTTTATCCAAACTAGAAAAGTTAAAGAAATTATATCATGGCGACCGTTCACGTCTCAATTTAAAGATTATATATGTAGAATTTTCTTGATAGCGCTTACATAGCGAAATATGCGTTGGCGGTAAATGCAAATACAAAACCGAGATACCCACAGAATATTGAGTATAGCGCGCCGCATGTCGAATTCAGTTTGTTTGAGGTAGAGAGCGGCATGATCGCAACCACTATGTTTTGTTACGACGATGCGACAATGTTAAATATAAATCTATTCGTAAAATAAATTTTAAAGACCATTATAAGCATTTGTAAAAAACAAGGATATCAATTGATTTTTCTACCTGAGCCATTGCCTTAGTCATATCATGCAGAAGTATCTTTTGTATATGAAAAGAAAAACAGTTTAATACGAGGATAACGTGCCTTCGTGTCTGTGAAGTTTATCAATTAGTGAAAATTGCGTTTCCTGCAAGTCGAGGCTAGGGTGCTGCTCAACGGTCGACCAACTGCACGTGCACGACACCTGCGCAACGGCTTTTAAAAGACCCAACGTCCGAAATTTCAAAGTTAAAACGCAAGGTGCTTTAACTACACGGTCATTTAAACCTAACAACCCCCACATGGGGAAAAAAAACATTTAAAGCCTTCGTCCTTGAAAGGCGAACGTTGGTGATACTCGCAGTTTCAGAGCTACTAGTCTTTGTCGTATGTTATTAACGTATGCCATGTTCAAAAAAAATTTGAATTATGAGAATAACCTAAGTCTAGCCGGCTATTTAAGTGTAGTAGACAATATTAATTTTGTATTTCTCCATTCGTACTAGGTGGACGATTTTGTCATTTTAAATTATTAACTAATTGTCTCAGTCAAATGATGATGTAACATTTTCAAATTATTTTGTTTCTTTGAAATCAATGAAAGGCAAGGCTGTCACCAAATCTGGAGAGTTATCGAGGCTTGAAGGCAGAACTAGGTAGGTACCTGCTGATACGAGACTGTTTTCCGCTTGGGCTGTGTGCCACCAGGGGACTGCTGTTTGTTGCTGCTTGTTTGCTCTTGTGTGACCTCACAATCTCAGTTTAATTAGTGACATATGCTATTCTCCAAGCACCTTATCGGCTCACACAACCGTTCTTCACTCACTAAATGTTAAATCTTCACTGCTAACGGTTACAGCGGAACATAGGACACTGTCCCCACATTAAATATTAATATAGTTGATTAATTTTGTCACTGGGATTCTCAGAGCACTGAGTCACACGACAGAAGACACACAAGAATTTAGCGAGTATCTAATTAATTAAATAAATTACTAATTTGCTGAATTTTCATATTCACATTTTCATAGATTAGTATTGAATTTTTATAAAAAATTATAAATTATTTTAAATGTAACACCCTCAAAATTATAATAAGGTAATTTAGAAATATATTTATTCTGTTAAATGAGATGTTTTTGGATGTCAAGCACAAATATATTATTGCCAATTCCAACCTTTTTAAATATTTACGAAATGGTAATTCTTGTCCTTATCAGAAAATATTATTTTTAGAGTACAAAGTCAAAAAACGCTCGTGAAATGGTGATTATCAGAAAGAGAACAGAATCCACTTCAGGAAAATGTACACTCAAAAATTACTCAGCCAAAATTTTGGAAAACCTACGTTAATGAACGAGATCTAACCGAACAGAAGTATATAAATTAATGAAAAAACGAGAAATGGTGAATATTTAATTGTGATTTTCCAAAATGGTGTTTCTTCACTGAGTCAGGTATTTGACCTTTGCACGTTTTTTTTGCAATTAAATATCTATCACTGAAATTCCGAAATATTTAATAAAGCTGCTGATATTTAGATCCGACACCAACAGAAAAATAATCTTATTTCATTTTAACAGTCCCAAAGTTATACGCCCACAAATACTGAATAAAATATCGCTATACACTTCAAAATGTGAACTTTATTTTAGAGCGAAGAATTTGTTCTGAAGGAATTTTTTCCAGTGATTTACTTTTCCGCCAGAGGTGAAATTATGGAATTATATTAATTTATTACTAAAAAAGTTTCAAATACTATAGACAAGTAGAACCTGGTAATATTCCCCCCATCTGTAAATAATCAAACAGGACTACAATTCTGGTAAAATCATACTTCTTACAATTTAAATCGATTCATTTTACGTGTAGGTTATATTCCGCGAATTATTATTTTTATTAAGTTTTAGTGGTTTTTATTCAGTGGTTAGTGAGGTTCATAGACCTGTTCATATAATTCCCTTCGCATTGAAAACGCTTCAACTGACAGGCGGCTAAAAAGCGCCTATGTGGAAGAGGAAGCTCCAACTTCCTGCCGGTCGCCTCCGCGTTAACATCGCCGCTAATAACACTGCTATTATTTTTATTAAAGTCCATTCCACACAGGTGTTCTATTAGCGGCCGATAGCCTCGCAAACATCCGCGGGGCGAATGTACTGAATAAAGTCGTTAACGTTCGTATCGGTTAATGTGACAAATCTACCGTGAAGCAGTTCGTATATCAGGGATAGCGAAAATTTCCCCCAAGCCAACCAGTTTTCAAGGTTCTTAAGAGAAAACGAAAAAGCTAATACGAAATCGACTGTTCGGTTATGTAATGGGATCGTAGAGCAGTGAATTACCGCAGGCACTTGTGATTCTAAGCACAAAGAAAACATTACATTGCAAATAACAAAACTAAATTTATATATTTATATTATTCCTCATTGTTGTTATATCAGTTAACATTGTACAAAAACCTTAATAAATGTTAAACTGATATTTAATAAGAAGAAAATGAGTATATTATTGCAGTTTTCTGACCAATACCAGACAATATTTTTATTTACAACGTTTCGGTACGTGTTTGTACCTTCCTCAGGTCTTTCCTGCGGAGTAATAGTACAAAATAAATTTGTTGTTATCGAGAAGCCAATGAACTTACAAAAATGGTTGAACAAAAAATATTATACTATTAACACAATGAAACTAAGAAACACTCACCTAAATATGCTAAATGTAAAAAACTATTTTCTCATCCTAATTTTTTTAAAAAAGTACAAACACTCACCGAAACTTTGTCGTAAATAAATAAAATTTTTGTCTAGTATTGGTCAGAAAACTGCATTATTTATTTCATATAAACAGACGTAAAATTACTACCTTTAAAATGAGTATATGTTAGCTAATATGAAACATGTAAATTTAATTAATTAAATTATTACTTCAACGTTTAAAATATTAATAAATAAGTAACACTACGTTTCAACCCTAATTTGTAACTTTATCAGGCGATACATAACATTACTTCTTAAAAATGGGACCAAATATAATAAATATGTAGGACATAAAAATTTCTTCATTGACGTTAAATTTGGATTATAAAATAAAAAACATATGAAGGTATTCCGAGAAAATTGTTACAATAAATAGTGTAAAATAAAATCAAACATTTGGACTCTAACAAGTACCAATTATAAATTGCATGAATTTACTGTCATTATTATTTTAATTAATTAAATAAAAAATACTGAAATAACTTTATTTCATAGTAATTTCTGTTTTTGTGTTAATTTTAAATTGTAACAATGTAGCTAGAAAATCATTGTTACATATTATTTCGGCTTTAACAGGTATGGAAGTCAGTCCAACCAATTGGTACTTGTTAGAAGTTTAAATTTTTTTTATAAAAGTTTAGGTAACGGATTTAAATTTTCTTAAAATTTGTGAAAATATGTTTTCTTTACAATTTTGAATTTTAATTTATTAATGAAGACATTTTTACATTTTTTCTGATTTAACTCCTTGTCTTTCCTTTTAATATTATGTACCTTCCTAAATTCCACACTAAACGAAGAGTTTCTGTTCTGTATGCATATTTTCAGTATCAATGTAACTTGAACTTGATAATTAATTAAATTTTCATTTTCTAAGTTATTAGCCACTATATTTATTTTTTTAATCATATATTCTAGACACTTACTAAAATTATTGTATATATTGCTGAATTATTTTTCTTGTAAAAATATGCAGGTAGCCTGTTCCAGCATTCCATTGTTCCACTTAGAAGAGAAATATCAAGGACACGTTATAAAGAGGTTAGCCCACTAATGTTACAAATGGTTCAAAACGGGAGAAAGTTATTTGCATTACTTTGAGCCGTAGACATGACAGGAATATTTTTTCCGAGACTAGGTATAGTTGAATTGTCTTTTGGAGACTATTGAAGGAACATTATTTGACTGAGAGAGTCGTTTATAAGTTTTAGTTTATTGTCGTTTAGAGACCAATTGGAAAAATGTGTTTTGACCGAGTTATTCGTGTATGTAGCTTAACTAATCTACTTGTCGTTTGTAGACCAAGTAGTAATTATTTTTATTGGGTTCAGTTTGAAAATATTATTTCGGCTGAGTTGTTGCCTAACTCTCATCGCAGTTGGAGTTACAATCATTGGCGAGAAATGACGAGACATATTTCTGCTAATTCAACTTTGAATTGAGTCTGTTTAACCGTTGTCGTAACTTACGTGGCTTTGGGAAGAATTCGCTAGATGTTTGAGTGACTTCGATTCGCAATTATCGCCGAGGAAGGAAGTGGTCTGCGTGTGTTTTACGAAGCTGCCACCGCAACATCCGCGTAAGAACGAGGGCTCCGACTTCTTGCGGGAGCTACTTCTTACCCGAAGGAATGCGGCGGACCCGCCTCTGTCACCAGACTCGGCTTCTACGAATATTCTCCACAAGCAACACGCCGAACGCAGTCGAGAAATTAAATTTTTACCTTAAATAATTTTCACTTGATAGCTCTGATATACGATTATAAATTATATTCAATTTTCAGGAGAAGAAATCCGATATATTGAAAGGAAACGAAGTTAGTCACAGCAGGATTTATAGAAAAATATTGGTGAAATCTCCAAGCTGGTAGATATGAAACTATTATAAACCAACGGTTAAAGACGTCATCAGGAACAAAACCAAGGACATACCCGAAAAAAACTTCCACCGGATCTTTCAGTGCCTGCACTATTAATCACATGTACATAAAAAAAGCTTCGTAATTTATACAATAAAATTTATAATATAACTGAAATCTTATTAAACCTTGTGATATATTATTGGTGACTTATCTGGCCATTAATTATTATATTTATGAAATATCATTCAAATTTCACATTTTCACATTTTATTCTATAAATGAAAATTATTAATTAATTAATTAATAACCAGGTTTGATAATGGTGTAGAAAATGAAAAACCATCAATATTTGTACCATCTTTATAGCACAGAAACATTAGTTTTTTAAAAACCTCAGGAGCTTTCTATTAAACAGTGCGGTATAATTGAATTTTTCTGAAACAAGAAAATGTTCACTGTAGAAACGTCGTTCACTTCTCGTTTTAAATCTCATAAAAATTATGAAGAATATGTCGGCTGAGCATTCCGCATTCCGTTGCTCTTGAGAAGACTGCGGTGTTATCACGAGTGCATTCTTGGTAATGATAATACATTATCCATAAAAACAAAAATAGTAATGCCATACGTAAAAATTTTTAAAACGTATATTAAAATTCCAAAAATATTTGAATTATAGATACATATTGTAAATAGTATATTCATATAGAAAGAAACTAGTCATACAAAAGGTGTCTGTTGTAAAAATAATCTTCTACTGAAAACATCGACCGCCAGAATATTTTTATTTCGAGAAATCATTTTCATATATTCAATTAAACTATATAAATATAAACTATTTAAAACTCTCGTTCAAATATATTTTTTCAGTATAATTTAAATACCTTTTAGACATTGGACACACGGCAAGTTTTGTTCGCATTGGAACAGTCGGCCAACTGCCGCCTAAACTGATCGCGGTACGGAGGAGGGAATGCTGCGTCCCCACAGCAAGCCACTCTCCCGCCATCGGAATGGCGTGGGACAAGTATCCTATGCCCGAACTATCTGATGCAGGGTTTCTAGTGTTTGTCCTGCATCACTTTTAGAGCGAATGCCGGGTAGGATCCTTAAACTATATCCCGGAGGCCCTAGTTAGCCCTTGGTTACCTTCTTCTCCTCTCCCGTTCAAATCCCTTCCGATGCTATTAATGTGGAGTTGCCACCACGTGAATTACCCTCATGTAGCCTGTTATCCTAAAAATAATGTAGATGTGGTGAGTTTTTGAACTGATTTTGTGGGTTTCTCCACAACTAAATGACAAATTTATAACGATTTTCACTAAAATAATAATTTCTAGGTTGCTTCAGAGAACAGAAAACCCAAGTTGGTTACCGTTTCTCTGGAGAAGTCCTTGATCCATAGATACCACTGATGTATGATCTAGTAATGTATTATTCATAACGTTAAACGAATTACCATGTGTAGGATCTTATTAACATCAAAGCACTACTGCTCCATGTTAATGTCCATGTAATTTAGAACTCATTTATTAAATTTATAGAGCTGCTTACATAAGATTTATATATTAAAAATTAATTAATTACGCTGTAATTTCCAGACGTAGAAAACTTCAAGAAAGTTCATGTCAAAAGAATAATTCTTTTTTTTTAATAAAAGGCCATTCCAAACCATACCTGAGGTAGTCGTCGTTTGTTTGGTAACAAGTACTTCCAACCCCGATTCATTATATAATTTTAAATAAATTACTAAAATAATCAGTCGTATGCAAATCTAACTATTTATTATCAGAACCTGTTTTTTTAACTATTTCACACGTTATACATAACTAACATACAGAAATAAGTAGGATTGTGGTTGAAAATAGACTTCTATGTTATGAGTTAATTAATTACGATCTCCACTATTTTCTATAGATTTATTTGCATTAGTTACGGCATCAAATGAAACAACGCTGATAAAAAACTGACATAATTTAAGCAATTGATATTTATAGAAAATTTGTGAAAATTTCTTATGGCTGTCAGCGAGTCAACGTTGAATTAAACCAGGCTGTTGATTTAGGTAATTGAAACCCTGAAAATGACATCAGTCCCTGTTAAAAATTTGTCAGTGTCCAATGATGGGTGTCTCAATGAAACTTGAGGTATTAAAAACTCCTCCAATGTGATTTTAGTGACCTAATGTAACTGGAAAAACGCTCCAAATCTCAAATTTGAATTCCCACCTTCTCATCGCTTCATGCCGACAATGCTGGGTTCGGTCACATATTTGTTATAACATATTCAACGTCTTAGGAGAATTAATCTGCAATACCGAATAGCTTCAAATCGTTGTTTTTTTGTCGTATTGATCCGCGAGCCTTGTAAGATAATTCCTTCGGGATGAACTAGATAGAGCTTTTCTGTGCCGAGATGGACTTTTTTGTGGACATCAAAACCTGTTCGACATGTCTGTGCAGCTTTTCTCACTATTAATACTGCGTTTTTTGCTTTTCTACGGCTGTTAAATATGTAGCCTCTCCATTGCAGAACACGCTTTGTAATTTGATAATTAAAATTCAGTAACGTTTCCTCCAGGTGCATTAAACGTTCTCATGTTTCAAAATACGATAAGTCGAGCTTAATAATTTTCAAAAGATTTATTTTACATTTAATTTAAATGCTCTGGCTATAGAAACTGAACGTATCGGGGTTTTTTCATTCCCTCGATCAAGTAATAAATTTCTACTGTTTTCAGAAAGAAATAGTGCTCGGTTGTTCCTTGAATTAATTAATATATTCTAAATATTCTTAGATTACTTTCCAATTACTACAACATTCACACTATCCATTTTCTTTTTTTCTCCTCGTAATGGTTTCTTACATTATTTCCTTTTCTTTATGAGGCATACTTGGATAAGTGTAAACCAGGTCTAGTTTTATAAGCTAATTCTTCCAATTCTGTAATTAATTTTTACGTTTTCTACGTATTTTTCTCATTCATCTCCTTCTACGACTCTTGTCTCCTTTTCTAAACTCCTCCAAGTGTCCAAGGAATTCCGCATAGAAAAACATAGCCTAATTCTTTTCTAATAAAGCATTCGTTATTCCGGGTTAAATCTAAACAATAGTCTTCCGGACGAAATAAAAACTTTAACTATACAAAATTTATTTATAAAGAGTTGTAAATTTATGTTAATTAATGGAGCATATTACTGGTTGAAATAGTACGTAGAAAGTAAGGACAGATTAGATCCTCTTTAATAAATTGCTGGTATCCTATCAAGTTATGCTATTATTTTACGATTATAATACTCTAGAATTTAACTGCTGACTTATTTTCTTTTTCAAGTTCGACGGGAATCGATGCTGGAAACTCCGTCGAATTAAAATTGAAGATTAATTAATATACTTATCATTTTTATAATTAATAATTACTGTAATATTAATATTTTTAACGTAGTTTAAAATTATATTTTTTGTAAAGAACAATGTTTGTTTTTAAACTTTGTAATTGTAATAATTTATTATTTCCATATCACGTATCCTATTTACTCGACCAAGGATTAATGGGTAAATCTAAATCTTAATAAAATCGTGTGGTTCAGAAAGCCTGGACCTAGTTAGGTTTCAGTGGATAAATTTCAAAATTAAATCTGTATTATATAATTTTTTGACGTACATTAAGGAATTCAATTACTGATTATATTTTTACAGTTCCGAGCTGCCTGTCTGATCAGTAATTCTAATGTGTAATCAAAATCATTTTTAAAAAAAATTAGTATACAGATCTTAATGACAATAACGTCTGAATCAATCTGCGGAAGCATAGTTTAAAATTGTGTCAGCTATATTCCCAAATTTTTAACGACATTTCACCAACTAACTAAGCTACGAGCTTCGAAAAACATATTTCTTATTATCTCTAGTACTAGTGGTGAAAACATTATCATGTTCCAAACGAACAAAGATATTTTCTTCAATATATTAACTAGTAAAAACCTTCAATGAATGGTCGTATTTTTCTTAGTTTTCCTTCTCTGCTGTCTTAAACTGAGGATAAGTATTCTCTAAATGATCTGAATAGCATTCCTTTCAACTCTTTGAGATACTACCACCACACTTGAGAGATTTGTTTGCTACGGCGGTGACGGGAGAGAGTTGACGGTGACGAGTATGAGAGCAGAGGCTACGATCCCGGAACGTTCGCTCGTCAGGAATGTAATCCAAGACTTGTACGTTATCTAAGTAGTTCTGAGGCAGGTAATGTGCTTACAGGTCCGACATGCAGATTTTTTTCCCCCCAGGTTGTCGGCGTATCTCTGCGGGGAGTCGCTCCCATCGCTAGGTCGTGCAGAATCCCTTGCTCTAATTACAGGCCATGCATTGTCTGCAAACCTCTCCCACCCAAGCAGAAGCCACGATAAACGTTAACCCATTACGTAGTCATACTAAATGTTCAAATGTTAATTACCGTCATTATCCAAAATACCGCCACAACCCAGTAACCGACATCACCCAATTTAATAGTGTGAGATGACGTCACACAACGTCCTCAGCAGTATTACTTGCGTTTTCTTCAGTCCACTATCTCCAGTACAACAGTTTAGGTGAAAATATAATATAAATTGAGCCCAAGTAAAAAAACCAAAAAGAGGAAACAGAAACCATGGTTCCAAAAATGTATAGTACACGAATTGAGGTTAAATCTAACCTTTCCACAGATGCCAATGTTCCTACGAAGGAGAACAATATGCCACATGCCAGTCAGTTAGTAACAGTGTATAATTGAGACAAACAATACAAATATATACTTATAGCTCAAAGTCTTAGCAAAAAGACGATTAGTAAGCCGAACCATTTTTTCTCATTTATGATAAATATTGGATAACCTAATGTAATATCAATGTGTGGAGCGGGATAAGCGATGACGTCGGAACAGAAGCCCAGAAATAATATTGATTGAATAAAAATAAGCGGAACTGAAATAATAAAAAAAATTCTGACTGTGTAAAATAAATAAGCTAGGAGATGGTATATATTATTTACAATATTCGGAATTGGGACCAGATTTAATATTTTAAATACGACTAGTGAGCCGAACCAATTTTTAACATTTATTATAAATATTGGATAACCTAATGTAATATCAATGTGAGCCACAGGCTAAGCGATGACGTCGGAACAGAAGACCAGAAACGAAAATTTGATTGAAGAAAAATAAGGGGAACTGTAATAATAAAAAATTCTGATTGTGTAAAATTGTGTAAAATAAATGAGACAGGAGATGGTATATATTATTTACATTTTTTTGGGGTAACAGGCTACATGAGGGTAATCCACATGGTGGCAACTCCCCTTTAATAGCATAGGAACGGATTTTAAAGGGGGGATGCGGAAGGGTAGAGGACGGTACCCAAGAGTTAACTAGGGCCCCCGGGCTATATTTTAAGGATCCTACCCGGCATTCGTCTAAAGAAATGCAGGACAAACCCTAGAAAAACCTGCATAAGGTAGGTCGGGCATTGGGTACTTGTCCCACGCCCTTCCGATAGAGGGAGAGGAGTTTGCTGTGGGGACGCAGCATTCCCTTCTCCGTGCCTCGACCAGTTTAGGAGGCACCTGGCCGACTATTCCAATGGGAATAGCGGACAACTCTTACCGTATGCCCAAGGCTTGTGGGAACCTTAGTTCAAAAACGGAGAGGAAAAGACATCCCCAAAGGTAGCCCCTTCGTATCTCTCCTGTAAGGTTCTGCCTGCGAGAGAATAGCCCTCGCAAGTACCCTCATTCATATTATTTACAATATTGGGACCAGATTTAATATTTTGTCAAAATTGTTAGCAGAGAGAGAGAGAGAGAAATATTTGTGAAACTGTGTGTAATAGAGATGTGTTCAGAAAAGGAGATGGCATTGTATTCATGTTATGAACTAGTGATTAAATAACGATACTGTTATATATATCAAACATTGTGGAGAAAAGAAAGTATTGATTGATGTGCTTTCAATCGATCGCACGAAACTGTTGAAGTGAGAAGATTTAAATTACACAAGTAAGGTAGAGAGGATATATATTCAACTTAATAACGGACACTTTTGGGTTATTGAATCTGGATATTGCTTACCCAGCTCCATTCTAACCGAACGCACTCCTATCTACTCTCTTGATCATCGCAACCTACGTGAGACGTATGAATATCCAGCATATCCTCTACGACTGCACCAAGCACGACAGGACTAGAAGAGCCACGATTCACAAATACACGAGAATGGAGATATGTACCTCAGCAGCGGCAATAAATAACCTGCTAAAGTTTAGCTAAGACTAAGAATAAAATGTATAGTTAATGTGAATTAACTGTAATAATGTAGCAGGTATGGGAACCTTAGTTCAAAAACGGGGAGGAAAAGGCATGTTGACGCGACTATAAACAATAATTTTTTTAAAAAAAAAAAGTATAGACCAGAAATAACGTTCCGTGTACTCGTATATCGATTCTGTGGATTTGTAGATCCTTCCCATACGATCATAACAATACACCTCATAACTTCTCTACTTTAAAACTGTTCCACATTATTATACAGCTTCACGGATCTTGAATTTTCGGATGCATTCCTTTGCAGAGATGGCATTCTTTTGTAATATTCTACAGCGTCCAAAGATTATTTTCCTTTTGCGGTTCCTCCGCTGATCGCATTTCTGCGTAGACAGGTTACAAATGATCTGTATTCTTCCACTTTTAGGAATGAATCAATTTAATGAAAATAATTACCAGCACTTACATTTCATTAATGGCAAATATAAAAATATTTCAGCAAGAAATGTAAAAGGCGCTGAAAAAAGCATTGTTAATAAGAAGCAGGTGGCCGGAAACTCGTCTCGGCTTCATGTAAATAATTCATATTTGCCTTTCAAAATTTATTAGTCATTAAGAGTGCTTTCATCGGTCATTATCACGTAGTATTTTTTAAAAAACAAATAGTAATGTGACAAACATACGATCACTGGGATATATTTAATAAGCACAAAATAATTAACGGAAACCATATTCAGGAAGTAATTGAAAGATTTTTAATCGCAAATTGATTTACAAAGCACAATTATGAGCTGTGCAACAGTTAAAACTTTGTCCAGCATTCACACGAATCCCCAACACGTATTCACACGGATGAATCGATGGTAATTTTGTTTCGTAACCACGTTGCTAAGTATGTGTGAAGAATGCTTGTTGGCGGCGTACTGAGAACCAGAAGAATCGTGTATAGCATGGGAAGCCATAAGTGGAGGAAATCTTAGCTAAGCCAATTAAATAAAGGAGGATACGCTGGCCCGTTGTTTTTCGTGTGTGTGTCGGCTCATTAGAAAATAGGCCCGCCCGCCCAAAGCAGTATTTTATATAGCGGTGTGCAATATCTACAGGTCATTAGCAACGAGATGTGGCATTAGAGGGGAGTCATAAAGCAACATTAGAGGCCAGCAATTAAGGCGAACAGCTTCTATTTTTAAAGTGTCCGTCCATTGGGCAACAGAGTCCGGATCCGCCGACATCCTCGTTCGATGAAGTGACTATTACTGAAGAAGAGACCTACATCGAAGTCTTCCTGATCGAAATTTCTCTCTCCTTGTCGATAGGTCGATATTATATTTACCTCAGTACACATTAATATTTTAGTTAATAAATATGTTTTTGGTACACACAAAAGCTACCATTAAATTGCGAAATCTTATTTCTTTTAAAGACATAAGTATGGGAACTGAAAAATTATTTAAATAATTATCTTAACAGTTGTGAATAAACTTGAAGAATATCTTAAAGACATTAACAGTTGTTTTTGCCACAGTAAAGTAAAATGAAATTATTACGACGTATTTGCGAAACAACTAATTACAGGGCCCGTTATCATATAATCATAAATCAATTTTTATTAAAAACTAGCTGGGTGCCCGGCGTTGCTCGTGTACTTATTTATATAAACTCGAAAAAGTATTTAATTGAATACTTAAATATATTCCTTGAGTATTTCAGGATATAATTGTCAATTGTCACTCAGTCTTCATACATTACGAAATATTACATTGATGAAATTGTTAGCTAGACTCACAACTAATATAGCGCGAAAATTAACTTACATTTTCCGCAAGGATTGTAAAGTAATTCGTATTCTTCTTTATTACCATTCGATGGAGTATTGCTGTATAGAATTATACTTTTTATTTAAAGAAAATATTTCTGCTTTATTTCATTCCTAATAAAGGAAATATTTCCTTTGTTCGTTGCGTAGTAACGTCTTTCTCTCGCGTGACGTCATTGTCTCTTGGCGCGCAGTAATTTAATATTTAATGATCACGGTTTTTAATTATAATTCTTTCCACATGTATGCTAGGCGTTTATCACCCCCACAGTACCGGTTCTCGATTTTGGCAGAATACGTATACCAATTTTTGTTGCATTCTGTCCACGCGATAAAATTTGTATAAAGAACAACGTAAATACATACATACATACATACAAGTATACATCCTTTTTTATTATATAGATAGATATAGACGTATAGAATGATACAAACGTATCTGAAATTGATAGAAAATTATAGGTAACTCCATGTTTTACAGCTGAGACTGTGAAATAATATAACTACACACTTAAAAACGTTGAAATTAATTATGTATAGCTGATATAAATTATCCAAACAGTTATGATACTGCCTAATGAAGAAGAAAGCTCAAAACAATAAATATAAATATATATATATGTAATAAATAATTGCAACTGAAAATGTGGTTATTGTCTTGTATAATATATAATAGACCACAGTTTTAATAAAATCATAAAGAAGGTATAATTTCATATGTTAATTGTTCATACAATTTTGAACCTGTGTTGAGTGAAGATTGTAAATTTTCAAATATTAATATACCATTTCTTTTGGCATTGGAGAAACGAATTAAATGGTGCCCTATAGTGATGAATTAAACACTAGCAATATGCTGATGGTTTGAATGTACGATACGTTGACTAGATATAATATTCGTTTGAGTTGAAGGAATTTTATATATCTCATAATATTCAGGTCACAAGTTGTTGCTATTATTATTTTTTCGCTAATATAAAAACATTCACGAGCGTCTGAATTTGATATTTAGACCGTGTGAAAATTTCCAAAGTTAAAATCGGCACGTCCTGCTCGTGGACATAAATAATGCATGTACCTAGTCGGTCTGGAATTTGGCCTGGGAATTTAAAAAGCACCTGTGCCTCCTGTCCCGACGTGGCGCGGCCGTTGCTGGGTTCCGGCGGAAGAAAGTCCAACCGTTGCACCGGCTGACGCTTTGCTGCACGTGTGCTAACGTCTTCTCTTTTAAATTAGAACTGAGTTAGTGGCATCTGGCTTCTTAAATGTCTCAGGATGACCGATCGAAAAGTTCAACGACAAGGCCGTGGACTTCGGGCCAGACCTCAATGGTGAAGCTGGAGTAGCGCGCCAAGCACTCGTATATGGGAACCCGCATTCCGTTCACGTCATTTACAGCGAAACAAGTCTGTATAATTCAGAATCTTACTACGCAACTTTCTTTTAAAATTGGCCCACAGCTACTGAAATCATATGAGGAAGCTGGTCCATGCCGAATTGAAAGATATGGTTGAGAAATTTGTCAACACCTTCGGTTTTCGTTCGGGTATGGTCCGCAATAAATACTTTCTAACGCAGACATACTTTCCGAAGTGAAAGATTAATTATACACTGGGTCGAAGCCGTACAGGTAAGTACGAAGTTGTAATTAACATCCAGTTTACAAGACCAAATCTGGAGAAGGAGCCACTGACCAGTTTTGGACGATCTATTGTAACATTCAGTGTAAATATGTACATATCAGCCTATATATGAATAATGACATAGTAAAACACGACTTAATATGTATTCAATTCCAAACCTGATCAAAAAATGTAATGGTGATTTGAGGCAAATGCCGTCATTGATACGATGCTATCTTATCACACGATGCTATCTTATCACCCATTCATCAGAAATATATTTAAGTATATAAGAATAAAGAAGTGAAAAAATAAATATATTAGCCAATAAGTCACAATATGGATATTTAATATATTGTTAAGTTAAACAATTCCACTTACGGTGAAAGTATAAATACAAAATTAGAGAGAAAAGGTTTTGAGCTGACTTTGGGACTTTATCAGGGAGATAAATAAACATAAATGAGAAAAAGGCGCCTAATATAATGAATCCAAACATGTTCATAGTCACTAATTTTATTAGATTATTATAAAACTCTGGATGAGAAACATAAATATTTCCCAAGACTAATAAGTCGAATGTTACGTATCAGATCAAAAACTAATACCATTAATTTAAAAATTTATACAAACCAATCAAACAGGATATATATTATTTGAACCTAGTAAGTTCATTGTATTTTGTGAATTATACTCCTTTTTAATTTAAATCAGATCCACTAATTATTACTGTGTTTTGTTAATTTCAAAACTCAACATTTATTTTCGCCAAATTCATTGATTTGTCACCTTTCGTAATTATTTTGAAAGAATTCCTCATGAAATTTAATATTATAAAATGTAGTGATGATGTGTAATATGTTTTAGTTGGTACGTCTTTTATTTTGTTGTATGGAATTTACTTCATTTAAATTAAATGTTTCTTTAACTTTCATGACATAAATAAGAAATTTTTATATTATATACATTTATTACTCTCCTTTCTTTTAATTAAGTAATATTTAACACATGAAGAAGTCCTCAAGTTGGGACAAAACTTTCTGTGTCTATTTTGTATACACACCTTCACTGGAAATGGAATTATTGAACTTAAAAAATATTCAAATCTATTTTATGACTTATTGGCTAATATTTTTACTTTTAATTACTTACATGTTAGATAAATATCAAAATAAAGTAGAAGTTTAGTGGCGGAACTTCCAAAATAGATCTATAAATAATTTTTTAAATATAATTATAATTAAACCCGTGTTCTGAACCAAATTTTCAGAAGTATAGTGTATATTTGACGATTATTTCAATTTTACTGACATCTTGGAATCTTAATTTGTTGGTTATTTGTGTAAACAATTCCGAAACATGGCTCCCTATACACGGTCATGATTATTTGTTGTTTTTTTAAAAAAAATTGACTTTATACGCTGAATAAGAGTAAGAAGATTTCAATCACGCTATTCGACATGACTAAGGGAATTCCGACGAGGTGGAAAATAATTCATAGCAGGTGACAGTTGTTTACAAACTACAAATAAATGTCATGGCCTCACAACTCAAAATTACCACGCGAGTGCAGTGAATGTAAGCAGGTGCTCGACTCTCGTTATAAATAACAAGATAGCATTGTGTAAAGAAAAAAGGACTATACTAATTACCGGGAATGTTGAGCATCGAATCGCTGGATAGAACTGGAAGTTAAAGATTCAAATACTTGATAGTATGTTTTATCCCATTACTAACATCATAACCAGGAAATAATTGTATATTTAAATATTCTCTTTCATTCATTAACCGCTGCTTGGATACAGTGAACTTTATTCCGAGAATACGAAAATTATTTAAATATGGAATTATTTGGGCATGTTATAAAACAAAGAAATCTGTATAATAATTTTAAAATTCACTTACGTATCAATTGTTTGATTATGGAAAGATTTTTAATTTCGTAAGACTAACAAACTATATCATAAATAATAATTTGTATTGGGCCTTAACTGGGGGTGATCTTAAATAGAAATATATTAAAGGTTTATCATGATTTCAGGAAAGTAAAAGACGAAGTTGCAGTTTCCTTAAATCGTTCGTGTACATCGTAAATGGTAACGATAACATAATTTTAAATATTTTGAAATGATCAAAAAAAGTTATACGGAGATTAAGTGGACTACCTGAAATGCTAAAAAATTGAATGATTTATTTCAGGTAAGTTATGTGAAGCAAGTTAATAATATGCATGTATTATATGTCTACTTATTTCAGCTTATCTTGTAATAATATTTTACTTTTGTAGTTCTGACATATCCAATTAGTTGAATTATTTTTTAGATTGCAAAATACGGTTTCTAGTCCAAATTCGTAACGTGTATGTTCATGAAAAAATATAATAGACTTTCTTTTGCAATTATTTTTACGATCACGAGATCTTAATGTCTATTAGAAAGGAAATACTTTTTAATTTAAGTTATAGTGGATTAAATTGAAATATTTGACAAATTGGTAAGATAAGTGATAAGGAAAATAGACAGTAAAAACGAGTAACTTCAACATTCAAAGCATTGCGTTGTTCCTTTAAACGATCACCAGAGGCGCCACTTGCTGGATTAAGTTCTTAGTGGGGAATGAATAAAAACTTATTAACTAGAAATTATGACTTATGTATAGGAAGGTCAAAAACAACATTCGTTACACGACAAATATTTTCATGAAGACCTCAATTTTCTTCATAATGTAAACTAAACCCGCACTGAAACATCAAGTTATTGTTACTCTGAACCTAGAATATTGGAAATTAATATATTAAAACTTAGTATTGTATGAATTGCTTAACTATAATAGCCTATTAATGTCTTGCAGAATTGCTAAATTAAAACATCAGGTAGTAACGTTTATTAAACAGTAATTTCACAGTTTATAAAAACTGCAAATTTTTGTGTATTAGATTTACATGACCATAATTTTCAATAACAATTTAATATTAGCACACACAAAACTTATAAAATCCTTTTTAGCGGCTATGCTTCAAAGTGAGGTTGAAATAAATCTATAAAACATGTCGACCTTTTTAATAGAGTTAAATTGAAGAAAAAAGCTACGAAATCATTGCTACAAATATGTACGAGTATATTTGAAAAGTTACTCGGGTATACAATTGTCCGATTGATCCGGTGGAAGACGGCGTTACAGAGGATTGTATTGCATACATTTAAAAGGGAAACTACAAGATATATGAAAAATTACATTATTGGAGTGTAAAAAAAATATATAGACACTGAAAACAAAGTTCCGACTAGTGAAAAACTGTTCGTCTTGGCTAAAATTCAGAACTGAATAGACCAGTCAAAGAACTCGTCTACAGAAACAATCCTACTAAATTCAGTCAGTTCCAGGAAGGTTTTTGCTTATTAAGTGTTTAACGGTTGGAAACGTCAGTTTCCCTCACTCTAATTTGTTTCTTCCATATTTTTGGGCTTCATATAGCCTCTTTTCTTAACTCTTATATTTTACATAACAGTTCATCTTCAACTGTTTCAACCTGAAAATAAAATGGCCTCGAAATAACATTACAAACACTTCTACACCATTGACAAATTTAAAGTATAAAATTGACCTGTATATGTTTTGAGAAAAAATATTTAATTATATTATTTGAATAAATATTCAACATTCGGTTACTGAACATATTTGCTAACTAATTTAATCGTATGAACATCGTACAGTTAAAATTGTAATCGTGAAGCATTTTGTTTGCTATCTAAGTGCTTTGTCGCAATGTTTTATTATAGACTCCTGATAGAAAAAAAAATTATAGGGAATATTCAACTATTTCATGTAAGAAAGATTTAATATTGACTGTGTTGGCAGTTCCTTACTGTGTTTTCCACAGTTTTCTGGATAATTTATAAGTCATGGAATTTACAAAGTGTATCATATTTTTCTCAAGGAAATTAATTTTAAAATTGTAGTTATCTGCAGAGATAAAATATTTTTGACTAATTTAAAGTTCATTATTCCATTTTACAGCCACTTTTTTTAAAAATTATAAACATATATTATTAACGTGTACTCAAAATGAGGTTAAAAAATTAATTAGAATAATAGAAGGCTTCAAAGTAATGTTTTCAACTGTTAATTGTGACCCTATTACGGTTAAATATTAAATTAATTTTGAATTAGGTATTGTGGAACACGGACGGAAAGGAAGTTTTCTGAATAAGAGAGAAATTATACATGGGAACAAACAAAAGCATAATTGTTTAAGACAATGGAAATAGTCGTTCATTATTTTCACATTTTTTAACGTAGTTAAATCAGTAATATATATATAGGAACGATCCGAACAAGTTAGGCGGAAATACATTTGTTACGTGTTACTTAAGATAAACTTGGAAATTATGTTCTTTTTAATCAGGAACCCGTTAAATTATGTTTATAAGATTCTATATATATAGAAGTTTATAGGGCATCGAAATGTAACTTAAGTCTTTTTAATTCTAAAAAAAAGATACACCAATAGTAACTTTTCTTCCACAATTATGACCAAACCCAGGTGGAAAAAAAAGCCGACTATGGTGGCATTGAGACAAGGTCACAAAAATGCGGCAATATTCCTCCGTCCGTTGTCAAAGCGACCAAACTTGTTCTGTCCAGGAAAATATGTCAGTTTGTTGTCCAGAAAAAGGATCTCAAACTTGACATATATGGTCAGGGCGGTAATGTTAAAATTATATTTCAAAAATAATAGAAGAATGTGAGGATCTGGTTCTGCGGGAATCTGGCCTGCAACCCGGATGTGGACTGGTTCAATGCCACAGATCAATAGCCTTCGAGGGACACCTGCCCACGGCGATAGCGCAATTAACAGCCTCATCGGCCTGGTCCTCCCAGATCACCGTCGCCTCGACGTTGTCAAAACAACCACACATCAGACACTCACTACGGCGACAAAAATTCCACATCGCGCTTTCAATGTGTGACAAAATCCACGCACAGGGAATTTTTTTCCCAACTCCCGTAGTCATTATCGTAATCTCAAAATTGCCAGCATCAACAATTTGTCCAAGATTCGGGATCATCAATCACCAGGTGTCAAGATGTGAAGACGTAGCTACTGAAACTAATTTATGATATGTAATCAGACCTGACGTAGACTTTCACTTCACTGGTCGTCCACTGGAATGCCACCCAGTCTCCAAATTTCAACTTGAAAATAGAAGGTCAGACACACGAGAAATGTGGAAGAAAATTTCTTCAACTACCGTCATAATATTTCCATTTGTTTATGATTTTATCAAAGAAAAGGTGTCGTCAAATCAGGACCAGGAGATCTCCGAGAAGACTGATCATCTATATTATGAATGTAAGGAAATTTAAAAAATTTACAAATCATCAAGAGACTGCCTCATGGACATCTCTAATAAATCATAAAACATCTACTCTTTGCTTTGAACTCCCGACTGAATAATTAAAGAAAGGTAGGCTTGGAAAGTTTTTAATTCCATGGAAATAAATGTAATAAAATGGAGGGAGAATTGTGGAAATCTTTCACTTTAGTCAGTATTAAGGTGATTCAAAGGAGTCCTGACAACACATACATACGACTGTATTGGGTCATGGAAGTAAAAGGGGAAAAAATTAGCGTTACCTTTCAAATGCTGAATTCCGTTTGATCAGAGACAAGCAGCAGTGACTTGGGGTCATGAAAAAAAATGGTATTTGTAATGAATGGTATTTCAAGAGCCAATCTTATACGATAGAGATACTAAAGGAGAACATTTATACATAACTAATTGGCTTCTACAAGTTTGAAAGACAGCTGTACTTAAGAATCAGGAAGATATTTATCGCTACTGAACAGAGTGAAATACACTTAACTCTAAATATTTTACACCGTAATGTAACACGAATGAACGATAATAAACATTAAAGGGAATTAATTAATAATAATTGATTAATTTATATTTGTTTCCTGTTAATCACACGTAAAGATTTCAAGATCCCATTAATGAGTTAGAAATTTCCTTATATGAACTAATTATCTAAGACTAAATTTTTATTTGAAGTTATTATGAAACTCACTAGTTAATCATTTCCATTCATTTTCCAACACTAGCATTTAATACAGTATAAAGTTCTGTAAAATATCAATTAGAAATTTTTGGAAGCAAATTTGAGTTCAGCCGCCCGCTTAATGACCCGATTAATATTTCACAGTGATTTAGAACATAAAGTATGAAATTCAAATCAACCTTAGGTAAATTAAATTAGGAGTATCAGAATACCGTTTAACAAAATATTAATGAACTTTCCATAACGTATAAGAGTAAAGATCCGGAATAAAGTTTCTGCTGTAATGATTGAAATCAAAGAATTGGAAAAATCCGTGGATTTTTGGAAGGCTGCCACTTCGAAGTGAGTTTTTTTAGGGTGGCGCAGCTGATAGGTTGCGCAAGAACCTGATGTCTGGTCTCCCGGATACGACTTGTCAATGTCCTTCTCGGGGTTCTAAATCCACGTCATTAATATTCCACCGTTTTGGAAGCCGTTGGGTTATCAAACAAACTCTCATAGTAACAACCACAATTATTCCCGCGTTATTTAAGTTGCCTCAAGTAGGACGAAAGGATTGGAAGATCTGAATTATAAATTCAAATGAAATCAGGAAAATAAATTATTCATGTTTGGTGAATAAATACTAAACAAGTTAATAAAGTATTGTAATGAGTTTCGATTTGAATTATTGAATAAGGATAAGGTTGAAGGAGAACTTGTAAATGTGATAGGTTTCATACAAATGTTCCTCCGTGGTGTAGTTTTCTTATTTATTTTCCATTTATAAAACATATAACTTAATATTGAATTTAATTTGTTTTAATTTTCATGGACTATGTAGCTGTCACATTCCTCATGTCCTGGTCCAGTTAAGAGGTAGCTTCTACTTCTTATCTCTTTACCTAAACGGCCGAATATCATCACTCTTGTTGCTTCCACTGACATTATTCATTGAATATTTTGGAATTATTTTACCTTCTGCCTCTAATTTACTTGTATTACTCATCGAGAGATTATTTGTTCAATTACTAATCATTCATCAAAGCCAACGCCATAAGAGATTTCAATACTACAGAATTAAATTTAATTATATATATCATTGTATAATATTTATATTAGTCAATTCATTTATTCCTGCAAGTAAAATTTTATTAGCATCTCAATACGTAATGGTAATGATTATTTCTAATTATGAAAATAAATCACAGTACGTTTTTCGTTTCGTAAATCCAGTATTTGTTCCATTTTAACTGCAAAGGCTTTATTTCATAGAACTATTGTAATTACTAATTATAAATTCCCCCAAAAAAATATTGATATTAACTTGCGACACATTCTTTTATAAAATAGATTAAGGCGTTCATTTGAAATAGAATCCTCTAATAAGAATATTGGGGACTACTGAAAAGTAATAACCACTGTGAACGAGTAAGTTTAAGTCAGAATATATTGTAGTAACATCACATAGCAGAATTCATAAATCTATGAATAATGGAGATATTTTCACTGAGAACTTTCGGCCTGTATTTTTCAGAGGAGTAGACAGGCTAGGTATAGGATAATCCACATAGTGGCAACTCCCCTCTTATAAGATAGGAAAAGGAGTGAAAGGGGGGATGCGGAAAGGTAGAGCAAGGTAGCCAAGGGTTAGCTATGGTTTAAGGAACCTACCCGGCAGTTCGCCTAAAAGTGATGCAGGGAAAATTTCGGTCTGTATTGCATTTTCACAATTAGTATAAGGACGTTGATGTTCCACGCATGAGCATGAAATGAATCTGTTAAATCCTGACCGTAAATTGTAGGGCGATGAAGAATCACATGTCTGCAGTAGTGAACAAATGAAGATTTATTGGGTGATAAAACATAATTAAAGGCAAATTTTTCCCCTTTAGCAGGGTCTCGAATGCAATAAAATTGTATAGTAAAACTTAGGAGGGGCGGAAAAGAAAACCGGGCTCAAATCAGAGCAGAATCATCCGAGGAGTATTTGATTTACTGACGATCAAACTGCATCAGTCGAACATTTACGCTGATCGTGCTTGTTAAAACTTGATGAAGAGAAAAATAAGAAAGCATTCTTCGAGACTAGAAGTTAGTTTCCAAAGTAATGATTACAGAAGAAGTTTGCGAAAATATTCGTTGGAACTGACGGATGATCAGATGTAAATCCTGAAAAGAGACAACACGGATGAGACGTAAGAAAAATTAATCCAGCTTGCACTGATGATCCCAAAGAAAGTATTGGTTTAATCAACGTCTTTTTTGCCGAATAGTCTTATATGGGAAAAGGAACAACACTTGTCGGATCGTAGTCAGCGGACGTTGTTAAAAACAAAACCTATTTTTCATCGCGGTAACACCACTGTAGTTCTACTTCTGATGTTTGTCAATGACGTTAACTTATTTTTCGGTATTTAATACGTTCCTAGTTAAACAATAACTTCAGAGATTCTTTGGAGAGGTGAGGAAGTGCGAGTGAGTAAGACAAATTGAACTTCTAACGGTAGAAATCCTGATCGCTCTCGTGCGATGAGGAAGGAATCAGAACTATGGATTGAGTTTCGCGACCCTTCTGCAGATATTGGAAAAAAATCCAGAATAACAAGAGTCGTTCCTGAGCGTGAATTCGTGATACGTACCAGTGTCGCATGTTTAGGATCTGTCCGGTATTGGATGGACAAGGGCAGAAGGATTTTTGACCATCAGTGAAGATTATCAAATTCCACATGTACTACTAGTTCTACTTCTGATGTTTGTCAATGACGTAATACTTTCCTAGTTAAACAATAACTTGGGAGATTCTTTGGAGAGGTGAAAGTGCGAGTGAGGAAGACAAATTGAACTTCTAACGGTAGAAATCCTGATCGCTTTCGTGCGTTGAGGAAGGAATCAGAACTATGGATTGAGTTTCACGACCCTTCTGCAGATATTGGAAAAAAATTCAGAATAACAAGAGTCGTTCCTGAGCATGAATTCGTGATACGTACCAGTGTCGCATGTTTAGGATCTGTCCGGTATTGGATGGACAAGGGCAGAAGGATTTTTGACCATCAGTGAAGATGAACAAATTACACATTTACTACAGAGAAAAAGCTTGTTTGAAGTTACGTGTGTTTTTCTTTATAATTTTAAAATCACGTTTACTTATTATAAATTAAATTTATTATTATTCCAAACATACGAGTATTCAGTGTTTTTTATATCTATGCTGAACATTTCCACCATCATTTCGATCCTCGTTTGCTTCGTAGGTACCCTTAAAAATATTATTACCTTAGTAAATACATACAAACAAAAAGCGGCAGTGTTGGACGAAGGTCACCTACATTGATAAAAAAAACTGTCATGCCTGGATAGATTCATTCTCAATACTGTTCTCCCGTGCTCTAAACACTTGTAGCATACTTAATTCCTACATTATATTGAGAAAATAAAACAGAGTCTTAAAAAATGTTATTTTATTTTCACAAAGTACTTGTACTGGTTACTTGTAGCCGACCTCTGTGTTTGAAGTCAGTGATGAATTCGTTTGCATCTCTAGTGCGAGTTTCGTAAGGGCCACCCTGTGCGTAGGTTGATGTCTTCATTCCTATTTTAGCGGGTCCGCAGAGGGGGCGTTGCCCGCAAATTACCCATACAGTCCGTCTCTGTTGGCCTAAATTATGATTCATTGTCCGTAATTAGCGGGACCCTGAGGGCCACGGCGGCGGCGCCCTTTGAGCGCCTGACACCACAGTCCGTCAATTACGCCGGTCCTCCGCCTCCGCATCCTACCAGGGATCCGCGATTAACTGCATTTCTATTAGATTCTGCACATACTTTACACCCTGACGGATGTTTGCTCCGCGCTCGCGCAACAAGACCTCATTACCAGTGAGCGTACGAACCAACTGAAGAATTGCCCATGTAAAGAGCCGCACACTTTGTACAAAGTGATTCAGGAGATGTGTGCTTTGGAATGCAGAGGTGAAAAGTTCACATTGGAAATTAAAAAAGGAAAAGTCATATAGCACTGGCTCTAAAGAAAATCCGCAATACATTTCAAGCTGTTCATGTTTGGGTGATTCATAAATTTACAAATTTGTTTTATGTCTGTTTAACGGCTTTTAATCTTAATCATTAAAATATAACACAGACCTAAACATAAATAACGGATATGATACTAAATATTTAATAGTGTCCATTACAATTCATATTAATATTATATATAAATAGCTAAATCATTATTTGTCAATAATTTGATTACAATTACCGAGTCGACAACGTAACGAGATATTTACTTGAATTGCTAAGATTTTTATAATAATTTCGCATCATGGAGGTGATTTCACGTCGTAGTAGCAGCTGTGTGATTCCTTATCCCCCCAAATATATTTGAAAGCTTTACATCAATCCGATTTGCAATTGTATGGACTTGATTGCTCATCCGAAGAAGGCAGCTAAGTTATTTTTAAAGTAAAACACTTCTACAAACAAACACCGCTATTCCGTTTGCTGTCTAAAAGTAATGCATTATACGATTACCGACAATAGGACATCGGGTAGTTGAAGAGATATAACTGCAATTTAGAATTTTATATATTTGTTTACTTGTGGCGGAGAGAAGGAAGTCACTTATCACAACCACTAGAATAATTTAGCACTGGGAGAAATTTTAGAGAACTTGGACATCAGTTGAATTGGAAAATTAGTAAGATTGAGAGAATATTAAATTAGTTAAATATTTAAAGTCGTAAATATTTCGAGTCGTAAAGCAGCAGTCAGGGAGCACAGAACAATGCAGAATACTGTCAGTATCCAACATCTCGTGAAAATAAAAACTTAAAATAAAATCCTCACAGAAATTATAAAAACATGGCATTTAATCCGGTTGTGAAACATTCATAATTAAAAATTAATTGTAATAATCTTTTATTAAATTTGTAGAATCAAATTTAAATGAGGAACGAGTCAATATTTATTATTTACATATTCATTTAAAATTATGTTACATGAGTGGGGCTACAATGCCCCAGTCTGGCAATTTATATTTCATATCCATTTGTTTTCTTGCAAACTTTCTTTATTTTCATCCCAGCGATACGTTGGCGATTGTCTACAGAATTAGGGATGATCAACGTCACGTGTCATATAATTTGGTTCAAATTTTCAGAGTAAAATTTCAATAAACGATCGTAAGGCAATTATGGATCCAACGTTACGACTTAACGTGAGCCTCTTCGTTTAATATCCTATTCATATCAAACATTGAAAATAATGGTACACTCATTTAAATGTCACAAATGCACATTTACCGCGGGAAATATATATATATTGTGGTATTCAAATTGCGACCAATTTATGTAGTGTTCGAAATTTTAAAAGGAAAAGAATTTATAGAATTTATCCTTGAATTAAACAACTTTTTTAAAAAAGATAAAAAAATTATTTATTACAAATTTCGATTAAAAAAATGACACAGCTTTTAATGAGACTCAAAACTTCAGGGCCGCTTACAGAGCCTCTAATAAATTATAGTGATTTGAAAATTAGCACCAAATGCGTTAACAAAAAAATTCTATTTAATACTACAATAACATATTATATAAAAAGTCTAACAAGTCTAGAGAAATCTGACGGTAAATTATATAAAAACTTACAATACCAATTTCTACATACCAATTTATTTAGAGCTGCTCTGGTACCATATGAACTGTGCACTTCACAGTTATTTACTTTTAAAGAAAATATGTAATCAACAGGCCATAACACTGATTATTATATTGTTTCACATCACTAAATTCCGGCGCCTTTCCAACAACTGTTCACGAACTTTACGGAGTCCTACTTATTGTCACACAGCTTTACTGTAGAAGTACGTTACTGCCAAATGTGATATTTTCAGCCTTTATTCAGTATAGGCTTTGCTGAATTCCGAATTATTTAGTCACGAGAATCCTCGGCTGGTCTCCAAAACTAGATTCGCACGCAATGACCACACTGGTCAGGCTCCAAAAACACTCTGGCTGTTTCCGCCAAAGTTCTGTATTACATACGCCTTTCGAGTCTCTGCATTCTTGCGCCACACTGTCTGTTCTTTACAATGCTCTGGTCTCAACGTTACGCCGATAATAATATTAAAGAAAAATTATAAAACAAAACTTACATTACACATTCGTAATCTCCACACTATATATTTCTCTAACATGCTACTTTATCCTGCAGCCGCTTCCGCCGCTCTAGATACGATATAAGATACCCTGGGTGGTATTGTTTCGCCCGGAGGAATGCCGTAACAATGGCGTAGTAGAGGGGAATTCCCTAACGACGCCGCATGTTCTCCTCGTCAACGTAGTCTTTAATTTTCCATGTAGCGCAAGTGTGCGCTGGCCTCTTTGAGATGCAAGGAGCAAAGAAGTACGCCAGACAGCGACGGCAATCATTAGGAACGCGACTAATAGTTAATGAGATATTATCGAGATCGTAGCTTTTACTCTCGTCGTGTGTGGAATACAGACAAATAATACTAATTTTCTGTACTTTTAACCCGAATGCAATGAAGTTCAATTGCAAAACTAATGGAAAATAAATACTCATCAAAATCTAATCGAAGTCAATTTAAAGATGGAGCCAATACAAAGTCTTCGAACCTTACAAATATTGCAAATATTCGATTCGTCCAGTGAAAAAAAAAATACAACTTGATACAATATGTTTTATAATTGAAATATTGGCAACATTTACAGGGGCTGGAATGAACATGTTTAACGAATAAAAAACCAAAGTTACTAATTTGATGGACCCGTATGCCGCAAATGTAAAAAGACGCCCAAGCCGGAAAAACTAGAATTCCAGCAATGTTTTAATTTAAAAGCAACATTGTACTGTTAATTGCGTGCAACAAAGATCCATGGTAATAAATCCGGTATGCGTCGGAATGCAAACGCAAAAAGTGACTTCATTCGCTTGATATTCGTTTAAAATAGTACAGCCGAAACTAGAAAATTTCCTGTTCCAACCAATTTTTTTTTTTTAAAAAAAAGTTAATTGATCACTGAGAAAATATTTACGGAGAAATACAAGACACGTATTTAATTGAAAAATTGCGTTGTTTCGTAGACGTGAATATTTCAAAACGTTACGTAGCAAAGATGAATGAAGATACAGTGTTGTAATTTTAATTTCGGAAGAATAAGATAATTCACGATATAGCTATTGTTAACGTAAAAATGAGTATTAAGAATAAGAAACGACAAAAAAATGTAAATTTGAAGGAAAATTTATTGAAAATTATTATTATTATTAAGAAGTTTCTTTATGCCACAATTCTCGAGTACGGAGAACTGGAGAACAAGAAGAATATATATATATATATATATATATATAAAATTATTCCAATTATCTTAGGTCCCTTTCTATGCAAATTTTACAAAACTTTTCAAATTTCAAGAGCTATCGAAACTGACCACCTTTTTTTTGTATTATGAGAAACAATAATAACATCCCTGAACAAAAAAACCTATTCATATCGATTTAAATGGCATTAATATTATAATACGATTTTTTTAAAAAAATAATCACAAATAAACGGCACGTTAGGTATTGTAAAAAATAAGATCAGGGTGAAAAGTGATTAAGTAATTTTAATAACTCAAAGAACAGAGGAATGAGATGGATGAAGAGGGTGAAAATAGGAACTGACGAAATGGATAGGGAATTGAAATCAAAGGCAATATTAGAAAACACTGACGGAAGAAAATTAAGATGAATGGCGCAGGGTTGTACCTGTTACATGACCTCCATCGTCCCCTGTCATGGCGGAGGACTGTGTTGTTGACCTGCCATTGTGCCATGCGGGTAATCAGGTAATCAATAGAGCAGTTGCACGTCCAATTACGACGCTGAGGGTTACAGCAACCGGCTAATTGAGAAGCGTATCTCCCGGACTGGTATCTTCATCTCGGATCGCTCACTCTCCGAGGAGCATATTGTACAAAGAGACAACCGAACAAAATATTGGAAACGTGACTCGAATCGGCATCATTAAAATGTCCTGGGGGCAATTTACGATAGGCGGCGATATAACTGGTTCTTCAAATCTATCACATACTCTTGTAGATGGGTCGTGGCGACGCAGTGACGGACTGGAAGATAAAACTTCTCTTCCTGGATTGAACAGCCATTTTATCTTTATCGCTGTTTCGCCAAATGAAAACAGTCATACTCCAGTCACGTAAAGTCAGTATCTGAATAGAAGCCTCAAATATATATTCCCGCAACTGATTACATTAAATAATAATTTAAATCATAATGAGCTATTAACGCCATTTGATTACGTCAAATTGGTGCGTATATGCAACCAAGAATACAAATTCGTATTATGGATATATTTACATTAAATGCATTTATTTTAACACTTCTGTGGGGTGTTTAACCTGTAACGGCGCCATATTAATCAGAATTTCTCTAAATTATATTATTCTGTATTTTATATAATTTAACGTGTGAGACCTTGATGACAAGTTGGTAAATTGCACCTAAATATTAATATAATTTACACATATAGTGACTGTAAAATGTTATTATAATTTCCACAGGAAATACAAATATTTCTAATAATAAAAAGTGTACCCATTAATTTTAACCTCAAAATTTTTTTCAATTACGATTGTGACTAAAGATGTTCGATATTCTTCAGGTCAAGAAATGTTCAGGTCAATACTATAAAGTTTGAAGTTGTTCTCAGATTAACGACGTACTTCTTTAATACTTCATGTTTTGTATCATTGCAACTGATTAATCATAAATGATCGCATTACATATTTTGCACGGACAGGAAAATTTAAATCTGGTTTCGTGATCTGATCATCAAAATATTTTTATTTCTAATTGTTAAACTAACGAAGGCTTTCCCGGTGTATGTAGTTGACAAAGTGCACTTGGGATTCCAAGCGTAATTCCACGACGTTTCGACACTGTCAATAATATTAAATGCGTGACGTTGTTTAGCAAATTAATATTTAATGTATCAAATTAAAAATAACATGTTACGTAATTTATCTTTAATTCGTGGCTATTAACAAAAAAAATACGAAACAAAAAAAATGGCATTAGTAAAACTATTATGTTTTCTTGGAATGAATGTACGTTAAATTATTTTTGGAAACCTCTAAGAAAAAATCTTTAACCGAAACGCAAATTGTATAAGATTGGTTACTTTGCTTTCTGCTACAACTTGCTACATTACGTCAACTTTCAGACCACCGGGGGCACGGCAGATGAAATATCAGTTGGTAATGGACCCCGAACGACCTGTATGAGGAAGGGCACACCTCGTCCAAGTTGTCTGATTTATTCTGACGGAACTGTGAGCAAAGGAAAGCAGAGCCGTGGGGGTCAATATTTATTACACATTATTAATTAGGCTATTATTGCAGGACACAGTAAATTGTTTCTATCGGTGCTGTCATTAGAGGCGTGTGGAGCCCGGCATCGTGTTTCATCCTCCTGTTTGGGAGCCGTAATTATAAGTGCCGTAAAAACTCGCCGCAGATTACGTAAGCACAAAGGAGAGCAGATATGATACGGCTCCTCCCGAGGTTAAATATTGCGCTCACGTAACGCGGCCGGACACTCATAATTAGCGACGAGGAGAATGTAATCAGAACCGATAAATGATGCAAAATCGGGGATGTAGTCATAATAAATAAGCTGTCCGTAATAGCGGCTCGCCCGGAGCGGCGTGATGCTTGACAGGGCAAGGATGCAAAGCAGAAGTGCCACGTGGCTTCCACGTCAAGCGTGTTAATATACGTCACCCCAACACGTTCCTCTGCAAGAGGAACGTCAACATCCAGGGGGGAAAGGCCGACTCTTCTTGCCAGAAAAGCGTTAAAAAAAACACTGCTTGATCATCAAAATCGGCTGGATGACTATTTTCCCACTAACAAATTATGAATTCCTAACTTCATCTTAATTATGTTAAACCAATCAAATATAATTGACATAAAATAATATATATAGTATAATTCATAATTTTGTTCATATAAATACTTATTAATTTTCATACCTCAACAAAAAATTACACTAAAATCTTATCTTTGAACTAAACGATGATAAGTTATTTTTCACCTGTGATTAATTTAATGTTAATTTTGTCATGCATGTATTTAATAGGTGAACGAATTTAAAATGTTGTTAAGAAACTCGAAATTAATGAATTGTTATATGAATGATAAATATAATTAATACCCGCTTAATATTCTACGCAAAAGTTCGGGAATAAGCTTAATTCTCGGGAAAAGATATACCAAGCGTCTGTATTTGATCGTAATGAAGCTAATGAGTGCCAGTTCTTCACATTAATATCACAAACTACCTAACAGAGCTCCACTGCACCGTCGCTTGTTTACGACTCTACTAATACAATTATGGACACAGCACCGTCACAAATAATTTCCTCGCGCGTTGGTGGTTGCCGTTAAACCATATTATCCTTCCAACAAAATTAAATACACGGGTGTAATTCTGAAAGTGACACTTGCGACAACGACGTCCTCCATTTTGAGTAATTACCGTCTAAATACTAACAAAAAACTCGAAACCTTCTCGAAAACCTTGCATTTGCATATCAGGAGTACCTGAGTATCCTACAAAAAAAAAAGATTCACAAAAAGAAATAAAAAGTTATAATTTTTCAAACCATTTATTTTGTTGTTAACTAAAACATGGGAAACCGGTTTTAATTTGGATAAATTTAAAATTATAAGAACGTTTTATGTTACAAATATATTTATGGTGATATAAATTACAGACATATAGTCCGAAAAGTTTATAATAATAATATATTTTGGAGTAGCCGACTGTATTAAATTTTACCATTCTTCGGAAAATGATTGTAACAGACTGAATTGACTTTTTAGGTACGTACGTTATGTTTGACACGTCATTTACCTTATATGAGATATAAATATTGTATTTTAAAGATTTTCCAGAACACATACTACAAAGATGAAAGTAAACACGATTTTACATTAACTATAAGCTTCCAAATAAATTACACGTTTGTTGGATTATCTCGGGATAGACGGTAATATCTAGAAAAACTTTTAAAAATTTATAGATAACATTTCGTTATATTAAAAGAGATATTTCATTCGTTGCGACACAATCAAGAAAAATCACGCCTACAATTCGATAAATTATACAGATATTTTTGCGCGTCCTTCAAACTTCGTAACATTTAGAATTTAATCTGAAATGGGTAGATTTAAAATACATATTTAGTAGAACGTCACAAAAAAATTTAAATACGAAGACCAAATAAAACGTCTTCCACAATAAAATTTTAAATAGTGGTTATGTAAACGGTTAATCTTACCTACAGTCCAAAGAAAATAATAATTTATATACGTAGATATAGTAATATTAACTATGGATTGTGGATGTCCTAGAGGAATACGAAAGTACGAATTCACGCCTAATTGACTGCCTAGTGGAATTTTATCGATTAATTTTGACAATTTTTAATTTATTTTAATAAATTTTTAGGTTAATTGTAGATTTAATTAATAATTAAAATATATTGTAGGCTGAGCGATATATCAAGGAGTACGAAATACGCAGTAGGAGAAGGGAGAAGATGGCGAGGAGTATTGCCGTCAAAAGGTACCAATCCTTTGCACACAAGCTGGAGCAACACTACTATATTTCTTAAAATCTTTTCATATATTCTTGAAAATTGATATACAGCATGCGAAAAGGGCCTATCTATCACACCTTGTACTTATCATCCATTAAATTTTACGACCGATTTTTTTTTACTTAGAACATATCCTAACTGAACCCATTATATCGCCATGCGTCAATGTTTCCAGAATAGGTTTTACACTACTAATTTACCGTGAAAAAGGTTCATGTCATCCCCACTACAACCCTATGCTAGTGGATGACTACTGTTCCCGATCTTGGGTATTTCATTAAATGAGAGATGCTTGCAATCAGTAGCAGCTTTTAGAATTTCGAATTCTGTTTCTTCTTTCTACATCGACTGTTATTGTAAAAAAAAAATTAGTATTACACAAAACATCATAGTGTTCCCTATCTTAAGAATAATTGTAATACCGACATGTCGCTTATATACACTAGCTTTTCCGCATTAAAGAATTAACGAAAGGTTTTTAATGGCTCTTAACGTTATTAAAGCAAATGTCCCTGGGTAATGAAGAGAAGCTTCATAAAAAATCTATACAAACTACGACCGCTAAGGGGAACAAACGTATTGTATGTTTAATAATTATTGTGAATGTTGGTTACAGACGCCTGTTAGCGACCGATTTAATGTTTAGGTTTTTTTTTCGTCCACTTTGCCGTGTTGCAGCGAGCCGGACTGCGGCATTCCTGCGTCTATTCCTGGCCAGTGGACTGCGTCCTTACAAGCGTGTCTACAAGCGTGTTGAAGCTTCCATCTGTGGGTGTCCCTTTCCTTCTCGTGAACGAGCACAGGCACGCGTCCGCCTCTGAGAAGTAATGGATCCATCACTGGATGTGCGGCATTCGTTCTGCTCCGCCAAGTGCGTCATTAATACGGCAGAAGACGGAGGCACGCGCCCAAAATTAACTCCAATAACCACCACGCCCAATGCCACTGCAACCAACAACACACGACCACTATTTCCTTCATTACCGTGTATATATATATATATATATATATATAAAAAGGGATCAGTATTTTAATCAACAATTCTGACACATTCTGAGACTAGTTGCAGCAACAATTTAGATGTACTGACTCCATTAGTCCATTGGTGCAGAAATATGACAAGCCAAAAGCACAATTACATTTATATATGATAATAAACCAGTAAGGGAAACAACTGTGAAAATACATCAATGAAAAACAAATGCAACACACAGAAATAATAATACGCAAAATACGTATAAAATAAAACAGAAAAAAAATCACAAATAAAAAAATATATCACACATTTTAGAACACAACGTCTGTAATTAAAAATACAAGTATTTAGCAGACAGTAAAAGAAAATAATTTTGAACGATATCAATATTAAAAGTGAGTAGACTTTCGGTAGTAATAATTAACGTCTGTAACAATTAATATTAGTATTTAATTGGTCACAAACAGACACTAAAACATAAATTCTGTGCAACGTTTCCCCTGCCTCTCCAGACCTTCTCTAGCACCTGAACGTAAACAGCTAGATCCGAGGGAACTCTTCAAACAACCAAAGATAAAAAGGCAAAGATATTATGTACCCCATAGAGGGTTATATATTTTGTTTAATGCATTATTATTGAATCTAATGTTCATGATTTTAATCATCACTGGATAATATCTGAATATATTATTAGGTAATTAGTCGTTGTGTATTCAATGTTCTGAAATAGCCTCATTTTCGTGGGCTTACGTTCAATACAAATAGTATTTGAAAAATCGATTTTATACAGTATTTGTGGAGCTTAAAAAGCAAAGTTAGTTTCAAGCCAAAAAATATTTTTGGGGAGTTAGTGCTATAGCAGTAATTTCTATTTAAAATACTAAACACTTGGTAACCTATCAAGTGTATTTTTAAGCCATATGAATTTCTGACGTCACGCCATTTCAGTACATGTCGGTGATTGCTTATTTCAGCCATTAAACTAAAAGGTAATATTAACACACGTTTGTACAAAATTATGTTACTTTATAATAAAATTATTGACATACTACTTCATCATTGAGGAATTAGACCACAATGTATGTATCTTTTTAACCGAGAAATTCGTAGCAATAGAAAAAGTGGTTGTATTTTTTAATACACAAAAAAGTATTCCCCATTCAAGCTTTCGATATAAAACTATAATCCAAACGTCCAGGGCTATTTATACCGGTGTTATATGGTTACGAAAGAATATTTATTATACACCCATAGATTTGATTGTCTGAATACCACAGGCTCTTTCAGTAAAGGACCGAAGGAACTGAAGAAAAACCTGTATCATTTAAGTAGTAACCTGAGGAGAAATAAGTGCACGGTGTAGCTTATATATTTAGTCTGAGAACTTATAACGCAGACCAGTTAATGGACATGCTACGAAAAAGAAAAGAAAAAACAATTCAGAATCATAGGCGGACCGAAGCTGTTCGAGACGACTGACAGATTGCCAAAATTTAGTAATCACAGTACTTATAAATAATATACACTCTTATTTATCATCCATTATCTTTTTAAAAAATAAAAGGTTTAGCACGGACGTTCGATAATTGTAGAATCTTGAACACGCAATATGTAAATCAAACAATTGTTCTTCTAATTAGGCAAAAATTAAATCTCAGCTAGTTTAAACAGCAATTATGACGTTATATATAAACAGGTTATATAAAGTGAACAAAGTCGGCAGGCCGGTCGCAATATTTCATGAGTATTCATTTTCCTAATTGCGAAGAATGCAGATTAATTCTATCCACGAAGCGAAACCCATGGGGACTGCATGATGTTTGTGAAGGGAATCCGGTTTGGAATATTCCTCATAAACATGTTTCACTGTTTTAGACATATCATCTTCAATACACTGAGGAGTCAAAAAATATGGGATGCTAAACAAAATACACCGTTTCACCCATCTATAACTGTTAAATCTAATTTACGAACATAATAATAATTAAAAATCAAGGAGGAAAATTTTATGGCAATTTTTGAGAGCCACTTAGCATGATCTGGTAAAAAACTGAAAGAATATTCCAATCACAAGATACGAATTCAGATTACGTTTAACGATTTTAGCATTTTGGATCATTTGAAAAGATATAAATGATAATTCACTTCGTCGACACGCGAACTAGCGTCGAATTCATAATTTGTTAACGACTCAGCCTACGAATAGTAATGTTGCTCGTTGGAGTGAAAGAGCTTAAGTCCTACTTTAAGTGGCGCTGTGTTGTACGGTTCATTCCTGCGTGCAAATACGAAATTGGAGATTATGCCAGCCAGCTGAACACCCCTTGCCACTCCCCCCACTTACCCCCAATTCTTCCGCCACACTTCCGGCCCTTAATGCAATGCAATAATAACTCCAATTATTACACTAGTCAATTTCGCCCCCCGCAGGGCTGGAGGGCGCTTCCAGCACTTACCCCCTTTGTTATTCTTCAAGCAGCAGGGGTTCACAGTGGCACAACCACATCCCGACAAATTAATCCCATAAAGTTACCAAGGTCTTCAACATTAACAGTACCCACTGGCTCAAATGTGTCGCCGACGTCGCAGAATGAACAACATCACGAAAATTCAGAAAAATAAACAGGCAAACCGTCATTATTACAGAAAGAATAAATTAATATGTGCAAGTACGATGGAACTGAAATACGAAGAAAAATGACAATTAATAATATACAGATGAATGATACTAAAATAATTATTTAAAGACGATTTGAAATGTCGAAGTAGACGAAATGATTCTAACAAAATTAATTAGTCCTAAATGTTTATATAGCAATTATATGCTATTTGAGTTTGATTTTGTTTCATATAATTATTCTTTCCCCATATAATATTCATAAAAAATTACTATTTCTCCTACAATGAAGAAACTGTAATTTTAGTTGATTATTTCAGTTTTCCCACTCAATAATTATATTTTAAGAATTTAAGATCATTTGAAATTGTTTAATTTATTTGAGTCACCGATACCACAACATCAAAGAAGATGGCTCAAATAGCTAAGAAAAAATTTAATTGCTGAATAAATATTGTTTCTTTGAATGCAAGACAAACGTTTACAGAGAATAATCCGTATTTCACAGATCAACTTATGAAGAAAAACGGTATAGTAGTCTACGTCACTTAAATATTCTGGGTACAAAATCAATGTAACACCTACAAGAATTTTAACGCGGCTTGACATGCGTAGACATGTGTGCAACACAGTAAAACGTACTGATTTCTTGGACGTAGTACAGATTACTTCAAAATAATGATCAGATAGCAGATATTAAGTTGAATGTTACATGAAAAGTAAGTACAACGTACCATGTTTAAAATATAGCCTCATAAATTTCGATTTACCCGTCAAAGTAGCAAGAAGAAGTAATTTTTTTTAAAACAAATGCTGATGTGAAGGCTTGTAATGAGGCATTATTTTAAATGCCTGGTTTGTTAGAAGTTGCGCTGGAGGTACCTAACCAAGGTCAATGCTCAATTAACAGCAGTGACTTCTCCATGCACCAGGGATATTTATTGCTCCCAGAAGTGCAGGGAAGAAGATCATTGTACAGGTCTTCGACGCGATTTGTTGACTGTCAGCTGCGTGCTGGATTCTTGTGATCAATAAATTCAGTTCAGCTAGAACGTTCGCTTTAATTGTAAAGCCAGCATAATATATGTTGATAATTCAAAATTATCTTAGATGATATCGGGTAATAACAAACCCTGAGTTGTTTATTTATCTCAGAGAGAAGGATCAAGGGGAAGTTAGATATCTCGGCGATGAGAAAACTGAAATTTTATTTTGGAAATAGATTTTAGTTATTAATTGTGACGAGAAAGATTGGTGTCCATACTTTTAAGCATCCAGTATTTTGTTCGAGGAGCAGTTTGGAAAATCCGCCCAGGTATTAACGGAACGCAAACGACAGACATAATGTCATAACAGATTTTAAGATATTACGACCACATAATTTTTTTAATATATTGTGGTTATTACGAATATGTAATTATTTAATAAACAAAATTTTACGATTATCGGCGGCGTGAATATGAGGCCATTTCATTGTAGCTTAAGGATTGTCTACAAGAATATTGAGCCTATAAATCTTGCTTGCTAGAGCTGTATTGTAGCCTCAGGCAGCACTGGGACGTACAGAACTTGAGGTATTCAGAGTTGCTTGGACCATGAAGGCGAAAAGTGTGTTTTGTGGAGTCCCTGGTACCATATTTGAGCAAGTGTGATTAGGCAGCAGAGACATATTATATTAAAGTCCCGGGTTTTGGAATTACGAGTCGACAGTCTGAAGTATTTCGTCTATTGGCTTATTCATGCAATTAAGAAACAACGTTGTCAACAGTTAATAGCAGGAAGTGCTTTGTACTTAAAAACTACAACATCTTTAAATTCAGTGAAATATGGCCTTTCTATGATGTGTTCAACAAATATCGAGTGAGATCGAGCCCAGACGAACAGCTAAAGGTAAACAAAACAGGAATTTTATTAATTGTAAACCTAATGTGTAAATATAATTATCGTTATATTTTGTATTTCAATAATTATTTAAGTCATGAATTTTTTGCATTGTAAGTTTTTAATTGTCATTTTGTAACAATCTTTATTGGAGACCCGATAGGTGGCCCTGAAATTAAGCCGTGGCACATTACCAACTTGTAATTGAGATACGAATTTGTTTTTATTAAATTAATTTTGTGTTATATCTGAATTGTTGTTTTTTATTTAAAAACCTTTCATTTTTACTTTTAAATTGATTATAAGGTAAGGCTTATATTCACTTTACAATTTAATAAAATAAATTTGATTATTACAACATATACCATTTATGTCAAATATCTTCCTACAAAACCTATCTGAGATAAAATGATATCTAGCTACACATTGTAAATTATAATTTTAAAAAGCTTTAATAATCACGTAAGCAAACAGTCTTATATGAGACTGATATACTATATGGTTAATCCCTGTTGTATATGAAGACTTTGATAATAATCATGGCTTTTTCTTTTATCAGGAAAATTTCCCTTTGGATTAAAAATTATCAACGAGACTGAGGCCAATATAATAAAAATTCATCCGCATGTTATATTTTATGAGACTCTCTCCAACAGTTGTCTAGAAAATTATTATCGTTGCTCGAATTACTTGGAGAAAATATTTGTAAATAAGGGAGATATAAAACTGGTTAATAGTACATAAATAACCTAGTTAAAGACAGGCCCGGTACACAGGGGTCTTTACCCTGTTAAATTAGTCGTAAAGCACGGGTCTGGGAGCGGATGCAGTTACGCTGATAGAGACTCGCTGTAAATGGAATTTATTAGTTGCTACAGCTATGCCCGTGCAACATGTTAACAAGCAGTGTTCGGACAGGTATTGTCCCGCTCAGTCCGATGGTAAATTTGTCTTCTACGAGCTCTCCGCCTGCACGCCACAATGGACAACCGTTTAAGAGGAAAAAGCCAGCCATTGAATCCTCCAATTACCCGCCACAGGCCATATTTTATTCATGCCCAGACGGCCCGTCCTCGTTCGCCGACGTTAATAAGAGCCCTGTCGATTTATATCTTTATTATAGGCTCACAATCGGATAATACAAACCCCCACTATCTGCCATTGCATATTTATTAAAGACTTCCGACGAGAAAAAGGTGGATGTTCCCTTGAGACTCGTGCCCGTCACTGTGGCTTCGAAACTCGGTGATGAGTCATCCGCAAAACATTACCAAATAGAATTACTCGGATATCTCATTCTTCGTCGAAATGAAGGTGATGTAGCAAGAGTAACTTAAACTGTTTAATGTGAAGTAGTCCTTTAATACTGATATTTATGATGCTGATTTTATCAGACTTAGTTCTGGAACTCAATGCGATATTTTATCAAGCGTACGTTGCAGAATAAATTAAATCCAGTCATATTTTGCTAGCGACTGGTGTGGTCCAATGTAGTATACACTCACTTCATTTCAGTACCTTTCCGATGCTTAATTTTACGGCAACGTTTGACTTGTAGAATCTGAATTACACATGAAATAAAATTTAAGGACTTTTGAATCTGGTCATGCCGTTAAAACTACAGCAGAACCGCACTCCAGAAACGTATGATTACTCGCAGCCGATGGTTGATTCAGAGTCGGAACCTCGTTTGGTAAGTTCAGGACGCCTCCCTCTTCTGTTGCCAGGTGGGATCTTCCGCACCGAAAAAGCGAGTCCATAACGGCGTGCTCCTTGTTTTACCTTGAGCACACACTGATGTAATCAGATAAACAAATAATTTACAGAGTTAAGGCGCGAACGAGAGCATTGTTCGTGCAAATATAAATCTGTAATAGATGGTGGTGCTGATGATAAAATTAATGCTTCCTCCGCCCACTCATTTGATTGAGGCCGAGCGCGGCGTGTGATAAAATTGGCCGTTAATTAAAAGCAGGGCGAGATAAGACGATCCGGAGGAGCAGAGCTTTCAGCAATTCCTGGGCAGAGAAGCCGCCGCCTCCGCCGCCTCCGCCGCCTCCGCCGCCACCACCACCGCCTTACCCAAAACCCTCCAGCTTCAGTGACAACCACCGCCTAGTATCGCCAAAGAACACGTTTTATCGCACATCTCATCTTAACGAAGTGGCACCTCGCTTATTAGAAAATTTCCTTTTGGCAAATGTAATCAACCAAATAAACACTCCGAATAAATCGCAAACAAGCGAGGTCGGATCTCTCAAACGAAGCAACAAATTTCGAACTCGTTCCAACTTAATTCCGCTTAAAACAAATGAATACTATCTACGTTCCTCTAATGACTTAATTTTCCATTCTCTTGTAATACTCTGCAAAACAAAGCGAATTCCAATCAAATGTTTGGATTAGCAATTTCCGAATACTCGGGGAATATCCCAAAAGAAGATTTTTAAAGATTTTTCATTTCTCACCTCAATATTTGTTTCGCAATGTGATCAACCGAAACGAACTCGACATTTTTCTGAACAGAATCCAGAGACATTCCACTTTTAATTCCAGGACGTTGGTCCATACAACATCTAGGACTTCAAAAGTCGAAAGTGACAGTCGACTAAACTTTTAGATACAAACTTCTTTAATAAACGGAAAATAATAACAGAATAAGCTCTTCACTGTTTCCCAATTAAAAATACATTACCTGAGGGTTGCAAAGTTGGGTAACCTACATTATTTGTAGTCGTTACTACTCAAATAAATAACACAAGAATTTATTTTTGACGTAGTTGTTTCTAAAAAGGTACAAACAGCACCGAAGCTTTTATAATTTTAAGTCTGTAAGTTTCAACGTTTATCTCTGATTTTCTCACTCCATTTTTAGTTTTTGAGTGTCACATCGTTTTGGTTTCTAGTAATTTAATTTTGTAATTTCTTTATTATTATTCTTATTTTAGAGTCACAGGCTACATGAGGGTTTTCCGCAGTTACTCCCCTTTAATAGCATAGGAAGGGAAGGAAAGGGGTGCGGCGGAACGTAGATCAAGGAAGCCAAGTGTTTACTAGGGTCCCCCAGGCTGTAATTTAAGGATCCTACCCAGCATTCGCCTAAAGATGATGCAGGGAAAGCCCTAGAGAAACCTGCATCAGGTAGGTCGGGCATTTGTTCCTTGTCCCACGCCCTTCTGTTAACAATAATTTGGTCTTGCACTTCGTTTTTTTATCTTCATGTAATTATTATTTTGCAGTAATTATTATTTCTGTTCATGAATTCAGCATCTGCGAGTTTCATACTCAAACTATGAAGAAACTATTTGGAGATGGTACAAAGAAAACATAACAGGATGAGAATTCCTCGTGTCTGTTTTGACTTGCGATCTATAACGAATAATTTTACAAGAGACACGTAACGGTTTACACATAGAATGCGTCAGAGAGAAGAGTTTCTAACATGACACGTATCGTAGAAGCTGGATCCCTAATTGGAAGGTTATCTCATTGTGCCTTCCCCAGACATTCGCAAGGAAATCGTTATTAACGTTCCTCAGTCGTCAACGTCATGTTTAATCTGAGATCAGCCTAGACACACACACACTTTTTGTTGTACGTCAACCTTGTGTTCACCCTACGTTCTACATAGACGGGGAACATACTCAACATTTTTTCCCTAGAATCCAGGAAAGAAAAACGCTACTTGAGTCTCCAGTTCAACACGTCTGAGTGAAAAGTATTCTTCTTCGAACATTTCATACATGCTGCTGATCCCTCAATTATTAACATCTATTATTCTGGAATTTAAAGAGCACGTCGAACAGTGTTTTTCAGAAAAAAGCTGATTATATTTATAAGATATATAAATCATCCAGACTTTTATACCACGCGTGAATGAGATGAGCGGAATCCCTGAATGTCTTTCAAACACAGCTGTGGCCAGACGGCCATCAACAAAAACTGAAGAAGAGACGATCGAAGGTAAACAACTTGCTGCGGGCATGACGCGAATGTCTTAACGAGTCTCAAAAGAACCAAAGTCTGCTCAGAAATGAAGTTTGACTACTCAGGGTTGCAAATCCGCATTATACGAAATAGACGCCTGTAACTTCAGATCTTCACTTTCTTCTCCGTCACAGCGTGAAATGCTTCTGTGTGGATTAATTTTTTTAGACAATGAATAAATACTCAACAATTTCAAACATTTACTTCAGGGAGCGAAGGTGTAAGTGTCGAGACTAGTATACACATATTTTTCCATTTTTTGAAGAAGGTTATCTTTATCCAAGATTGAAGACTTTCCCGGTGTAATTAAAGATTTCGTCCAGAAGATGACGACAGGGCTTTCAGTCGTCGAAACGTCGCGTTTTAATCGCTGTTACATCCGTGTGAATACCGAGAACTTTTTATCCAAGGTTATCTTTGTTTCACTAAGCGTTTCAGACCTGAACAAATGTTAATTGATCACTCCAAAACTGTATTTGAGAGGATAATAATAAAGTTTACTAATTTTATCACTGTACTAATAGGAAGACAGGAGAAAACGATAAAAAACGCTCATGTAAGATTAGAGTCTGCAGCAGCTCAAATAGGGTTAAAAGTCAACTACAATAAAACATAATTCATGGAAACCTCTAACAATAGAAATATCTCTTTGAACGATCTTAACATAGAAAGAGTTAACAAATTTCGGTACTTACGAGTGACACAAGTGACAACAACTACATAGAAGTTAATCGCAGAATAAAACAAGGTAATAAAAGCTATTATAGCTTAAAAAAGTTAATGATGTCCAAAAAGATAAAAAGACAGACTAAAATAAAAATATCCACAACCCTAATAAAACTTGTAGTCCTTTGTGGGCGTGAGAGTTGGACACTAACTAAGACCGACGAAGAGAAATTGAAAATATTTGAAAGAACGATCCTGAGGAAAAATTATGGTCCAAGCTGTGTTGATGGAATATGGAGAATAAAATACAACGACGAGTTATACAGACTATACAAAAATACTAACATAGTACACACCTCAAAAATATATAGGCTGAAATGGTTAGGACACGTGAAAAGGATGGAGGACATTAACCCATGTAAGAAGCTAACCTTCACAAAGGTAGAAGGAAATAGAAGAAAAGGAAAGCCCAAGTTAAGATGGCGAGACGGAGCCTTGAAGAATATACAAACATTAAAAGTTAAAGCATGGTGGATAGAGGCGCAAGATAGGAATAGATGGAAGTATATCATTAAGGAGACTGAGGTTCACAAAGGGCTGTAACGCCGGTCAAGAAGAGAAGAAGAATTTTACTGCGGTCACTTTCACAAAATAACAGTAAAATTTCCTACCAGTTTTGCTTATTTGTTTGTCTTTGCAAAAAGAAGTTAGCACAGTAACATTGTCCCGAAGTATCTTATTTTTCCCATATCCTTTGATCAACCAATAGCATAAATGTATAAACACAGCTAAATTAGTCAGAAATATATTTTTAACAAAAGAACATAATCATTAACACAACGTATCGTCCTGAATCTAGGACATCTTTAGGGCGCACAATCTGTGTGAACGTTTACCACATCTACGAAATTATAATTTCAGTTGTCACACCTATTTTACCAATTATTACCAGTACCAATCATGTTACATACACGCAACTCTTTTTCTTTCTAAAATTCTTTCACACAATTACCAAATTTCTCCTAGGAATTAAATAGAAAAAGCAAAAGTACCAGTCGCAATTAACTTTGTTTATAAATGTCAACACCAAAATTAAATTGTGCAACTTTTTTTTTCAAAACCTCTAACTAATTTTAGTTTTTCACGTGAAGAAAGCAACAATGATTGCTGTGGGGTAGAGCAGAATTTATTAATTCAAACCTAATCATGGCGTGTATTAACTATAAATAGATATAACGCTCAACTAATTTTGAGCTTTAAACGAATATTTTATATAACGCATAAGGCCATTAAATGTATCGCAAAACTAATATTTTGTTAAACAAATTTCTCTCGTCGAAATTCCCATGGAAGCGAAAGAGTTTCAATGAAAGCGATATTTAGATTAGATTGATTAGGAAAGGTAACTTTCGTTTGCCCATAAGGAAAAATCGGTATAAATATAAAATCTGTAAGAAACGAGTAATACATCGTTAGCAAGAGTGAAATGGATGTTACGATTCAAACACAGTGAAAAAACGTAATAGACAACAGAGTAGGATATTGGATACACAGAAGACTATTACTGCGGCATTTCAGAGGCAGCACTTCGATACATAAATCGGAACAGACGCTATATGTCAAGGATCTTAAGCCGGCGAGGTTCAGTCGGTAAAAAAGTGCATTATAAAATACAGAAGGAAACTTCCGAATTAAATAAAATGTTTTGCTCGAATTCAGTTTTCTTTATTTTTCCGAACAAAGGTGGAGGGATTATAGGCACCCTATTTCTTTGCTACTAGCGCTGGCAGTATTTTTCAAACTCTAAAAAGTGCTAAACCTGTTTCTGTGACAGGACATAATTATCCTTTCTAAGCTCTTCATCATGTCGTATAAATACCTTGCTGTAAAACATTGCCTCGTCTCACAAAAGACGTGTCTTCCAGCTGAAGCTTAGAAAGCGATAGGCAAACGATCTCATTGAATTAATTCTCAGTGGCTCTTCTCAATTACAATTATTTTTAAGTATAACTTATTTCACCACATCACTTATTTGCCTACCTGTAATTATTTTTCCAACGCCTTCAATAAATTTTTTGACATCGTTTCCGGAACAAGTCTTCTGAACTCAGAAACGAATAAGAAAATTATAGATTCTGTATTTTAAATATTTAAAAACTTAATTCAAAATAAGAATGATGTTTATTAATTTCTATTAATTGGATACAAACTCTACGTTTAAATCTGTCAAAAATTAAATACCTTTCTCATCAAGCATCTATTTAATGTTGGAGCTTTCGGCTTTATTCTATAATAATCTTCTATTTTCGAGATAAAAATTTATAGCCGTAAACGTAAAATTTGAATATACAACATATATAGTTACAATATAAAATAGAACAATTTTTTTCTTTTTATGTTTAATTTGAGACTGTTTTTGGTGGGGTTTGGAATGAATTAGTAGATTTAAATTAAAATAACAATTGTCTGGCATCAGGAAAAGACCCGAGCTTAAGAAATAATCCTTTTTTTTTCATACACGGAGAAAATCTGAAGCTGTGGATTCAAATAGTCAAAGAATCGCTTACTAAAATCTACTTTAAATAAATATCAAACAATCGAAGCTTCTATAGAATGGCATATATAAATATAAATCAGACACTTTATTCTGGAAGTGGTAATATTACATAAATCAATTAGAAAATAGAACTTAACTGATGCTCCTTAATCTGTAACAGTTGTTTAACGCTCGAAAGCTCGCGACAATTTCTCTCGTTGAATATCTGCCTTCATCCACTACATTTAAGTTTTCTCAATTTTCTTCTATAAATCAGACAATGGAACATTATCCCGACATAAAAGGTTCCAACGTCATTTAATTTCAAATACAAGATGGCTGCGACAAATCCTGTGATTAGAAAGTGTTTTCTCACGTCTAGTATTAAATACTAGTAGAATTCCAACTGCAATTTATACGTAGTCATAACATCCTTAATATTTCAAATTAATTTTGCATTCTGAAAATGTTCCGACCGATGGCAAACATATGTAATGCAAGAAACATTATTCCTATGCTCGACAGTTGTTTTTTTCACTACCAATAGAAATCCGCGAAGAATACACGTTTGCGGAAATACATAATCAATTTTGCTAGAAACAAAAGATCTCTATGTTTTTTTTCCCCTTAAGATCTCGTCGATCGCCACTTCCACCATTCCTCTTTTTTTTTGTTTAGTTTAAGAGAATGGCTGGGAAGCGTACAAAAGATGAGTTGATACACAGGCGGCAAGCTGAGTCGCATACAGATTTCCTGAGTTCGCATAAAGAAACGTAAGGATGATTAATAACACTCTTGGGGGGAAAAAAAGTCATCACAGCTCACTTCAACACTGGCTGATTTATGTTTCAGCGGCACGCCGGCGTCTATTAATCAGAAAATGATTACATAATGATCTGGGAGACTGTCGGTGTCATCGAAATTTTTTTTAATGTATCTAAAGCTTATCTTATCTCAGTACATTACCCACATCACCGAATCGCGCAGATAAATTTCCACCTAGGCACGAAAATGCATCTTGCATATTCGTATAACTGCTAGAAGAAACTCCACACATTAATAATTTATATCCTGAATACTGCAGAAAAGAGATAACGGGAAAAAAATTAGTTTTGAATATACATTCCAAAATTTGATCAAGAACGTATTTAAGGATGTATCTTGAAGATGCAACTGAAAGTATCCCTTCCTATGCTATTAAAGGGGAGTTGCCCAATGTGGATTACCCTCATGTAGCCTGTTTCCCTAAAAAAAACACAGACCATGGAGGATACTATGTTTAGCAGTAATGCTTGTTTTCTGCCTTCTTCATAATCTGTATCTCTTCAATTCCTTCCCTATTGACGTGAGAAGATGAATCCATGAATACATTATCTGCATTACTGTGCAGTCTGATAGTTTAAAATAAGTTAATATTTGGTTCTTATAATAGATTTTATTTTATTCTACATATTAACAAGGCTTGAGAACTCGAGATATTTAAGCGTTTCCCGTTACTTGTGCGTAGTTAATCATTGTTATTCGTAAAGTAGCTTGTGTCAGATCTGAAAATACGGTCATAAAAATTCCAAACTGAAGATTCAACGGATAAGAGACAAAACCCGATGCAAGCTGACGGCGACTAATAGACAAACTGTATCTGCCAAGCTTCTCAATCCTTGCTGCGCGTAGGAGGGAGTGAGTGGGACGTATCTATTACCAGAAACAAATATGTTTTTAAGCAAACAACTGAAAATAAATATCTAAATTGCTGTTTCTTTCTTTAAGTTCAATTTTTCACTTTTTCTTGCAGTAATATCTGTAACGCTGCGTTTAATTTGACAATAAATTGTTTAAAGTCCAGAGGTCAATATAAATTAAATTTTATTAAATGCAAATAAACGTGTATACATTTCGTAAACTTAGATATCAAGAATTCTAATAAATAAATTTTCATTATTAAATCTTCTATATAATAAAAAAGTATGTATATTTGTATGTATATACGTTAATTTCTGAACATATCTAAAAGCGTGAACAAATTGGAACAATACTTGGTACACATATTCTTAAAAACACAAATAACGGTAATTTGAGGGTAAGAAACCCCTAGCATAAAGGTAAAAATAATTACAATTGAAAAACGTGATCATTTTGTGTTAAATTACTGCGCGCCACGATACCATGACGTCACGCGAGAGAGAGACGTTACTACGCGACAAAAAAAGGAAATAGTTCCTTTTTCCGTAATGAAATAAATCAGAAGTATTTTCATTGAATAAAAAGTATAATTCCAGTAATACTTCATCAATTAATAATAAAAAAAACAATACGAAATATTTTACGACCTTGCGGAAAATGTAAGGTAATTTTCGTGCCATATTAGTGCCATTTGTTTACAATGAGAATCTAGCTAACAATGTTATCAATTTAATCTTTCGTAATATCTGAAGACTGAGGGAAAAATTATATTCTGCAATACTCAAGGAGTGTATTTAAGAAGAAATTCGAAGGTACGTTTGTTGGGGTTGCTGCAAAAAAATTCAATGGATTTTTTATAGCTTAAAGATTGAAGACTTTCCCGGTGTAATTGTTGAATAAAAAGTTGTCGGTATTCACACGGGTGGCAACAGCGATTAAAACGCGACGTTTCAACGACTGAAATCCTTCTCGTCTAGGCTTGTAGACTTCGTCTAGAAGATGACGACAGGGCTTTCAGTCGTCGAAACGTCGTGTTTTAATCGCTGTTGCCACCCGTGTGAATACCGATAACTTTTTATCCTATTTTATAACTGTTCAATTAATGTATTATCAGTCGAAAATATGTACGGAATTACGAACATTTAGATTTAGGTTAAATCATTTCGTGATTAAAGATTAATATTGATTTAAATCCATTTTCTAGTTTATATAAATAAGTACACGGGCAACGCCAGGCACCGTGCTATTTATTTAACAAAGTAGCCAACATAAATGCTGCTCAATTATTTCAAATTGTAAATAAATAAATCGCCGATTTAATATCGTGACGGGATCTTTTAGGTATTAAAATAGTTAAACATCTTATCCTGATTTTTTAAGTTTAAAACTGGTGTGTAATCAATTACCAGATTATTTTCAATTTTTTTACGTTCCTGTCAGAGTTTCTTTGCACTCTCGAAGCTCACATTCGATGGCCGCAGTTGATAGATCATGTCGCGGAAACGAAGTGCAATCCGAGGAATGAGTCGTGACGACGCCTGGCATCTCTGGGACAGACCACCCACTAATTACGCCACGGTCCAATTAACCGCATCGGCTATCAATCAGGGCAAACCTGCCCACGACCTTGCCGCAGCTGCCAAGGACTCTGCTCATCGTGGCCGTAACGGGTTCCCTGCTCGCCAATTGCAGCTGCAACGTAATAGGAACAAAGACACGCAACTGGATATCTCATTTATTCGCAGATACGAGCTAAATTCCAGCAGGATCATTCCCTACAGTACTTATGCTGAGATTTTTCCAGGGAGAAGACGTGGACACTAGTTTTTCCCACGTTCTCTCAATACATAGCAGGAATTTAAATATAAATATACTTACCATCAAGCAAACTACGTTCATATTAAATTCCTAGCTGTGTGTACCCGTCGTGTAGTCTATCAACTACAGATATTTTTCTATGACATGAAATCTGCGAGCTGTTTCGATCTACCTTTACGAAATATAAACACAAATATGAAAATAGATTTGAAATCTGTTCATCTAATATGGAGTTTATCCCGTTCAAACGGACCGACAAACACACACTTTTATCAATTTCAAGAATTATTTAAGCAAATACGTGGAAGTAAACATTATGCATTATAACTGACAAAATAGATTTATAGATTTTTATAATTTAATTATTTAAACAAGCACTAATAAATTGTTATTATTAAATCAATCGGTAAAATATAATTTTACACACGCCTTTAATATGTAACATTTTTTCATTTATTTATATATTTTTTAAAAACGTCAGTTCGTCGCATGGTTTGTGGGGCATTTAGTCCTCTCGGAATCATCTAACGAAAGCATCAAGGACTTGTGTGGTATTTATTTTAACCTTTATATTTTGTCTGCTAATTGGCTACTTTTCTATCTAATAGCTGGAAACATATCAGACTGAAATATGGAATAAAAATAGTCTCTATACAGGAATTACCTAACGGAAGTAAAATTATTTCTTTTAATGCGTCTACTATTTAATCTGGATTTGAAATTTCTTGACAATTGAGTGATATTATTATTGAGATTAATCGGGTATTCCATTGTCTTGCGGTGGAAAAAATTGAGAAAGAAAAAAGGAATGGAAACAAGATGAAAATGATCGTCTATAAGATTAGAAAGAAGATGTAGAAATATACTGCAAGCGAAGAAAATAAAGGAAATAAGAAAAACAGAAAGAGAGAGGCAGTGTGAAAGAAATAAGTTAGGTTAAAGAAATCCCAACGTTTCGAACAGTACAGAAAAAACTCTGTTCGTCACAGGGAGGGAACAACACTCAAACGCGCAACATGAGAGTCCGAACACTCATTAAATTAAATTAAATTAAATTAAAAAACCGTACGTTTTATTAACACGACGAAAAATGATGCTGACGTTTGACGACCAGATATAATGACGTTTTTGCAACAAAAATGTCCTAAATTTGGATTTTGAGTGACAAGGCTATGACTGGCAAGCGGAGTCTTACTGGATAAAACTATACTTTTTATTGAATTAAAATATTACTGCTTTATTTCATTACAAAGAAGGAACTATTTCTTTTGTGCTAGGAACAGAAAAGAGCTAAGAATTTCAAAAAAATCTATGATTAGTTTTAAATTACTAATAAATATGATGTAATCTATGATGTCAGAAGAACCGTCGAGTTTTGAAATTTTACTCATTTTATTAGAATATTATTTAATCCCTCCCAACTAAAACGAAGTAAATATACTTGAAGGGAAATGAAACCCTGTCTCTTTATGTGATCGACATGTTTATTTCTGATTTCAACAAATAATTCAACAGCTTTCAACCAACCTAGCATTCATTTACGATTGTAGTTTGCAGACAAAATTATGTTTTAAGGGCTAATGGAACTCTTAACTGTCGAGATATGTGAACGACACACTGGGTTAAAGGGAGCGAAGATACGCAGTATCGGTTCAATAAATAAGTCCCATTTCCAGATCGCCGAGGGCATTTTAATATTGAACTCGTTTAAAACGAGTCGCTTTTCCACTATCAGTCGAGGCACATGTCAGAGAGAGCACGCACAGCGTTTTAAGAGACAAACTGGTTCCCCCATTGTAGGGTTGTAACCTTGGCGAAATGGCGCTATTAACAGTGATTATAGGACAGCAGGCTTAATCATAGCAACTCTTAAGTGCTCCCAATTGAATAACGGTGCGGGAACCAGGATGTGATTTAAGAAACACCTAACGTGAGCGCGGAGACAATGTTCGTCTCTAATTCGTGAAACACCTTTACAGGAAAATGGGTATTCTGATGCTTCACAGAAAACTGGAAATGGGATGCCGGCCGTGCAATTTTATGATAATAATTTAAAATTATTTGTATGGCACAATGATTCCAGAATTTTATGAATTAAAACCTAATTAGATCCTCCGAATATATTTTCAGAACCATTTTATGTGTAACCGAAATCAATGCTTCTTAAAAAGGTTTGAACTTTAAAATATAAATAGTAAACCCATAAAAAAAATGTTATCAACCTTTATTAAATAAATGAAATGGAGTGTTAAGAGAAAAAACGAGGAGCCTTACAGGATTAATTATCGCAAGTAAGCATAAATTGGAGGTATCGACAATTAAAAAACAGGCAAATTTTATCCATCCGATAATTGGCTATAGCAAGACTGAAACTCTGATGAAAATTTCCCGTCAAAAAGACCTAGAATTAGTAACTAAAAAATGGTAAGACACAAAGAGGTTGAAATAAGAAGCTTTATGAAAATATAGGGAGACAGTTCGAGTTTTTTAACCTCAAAAGTTTGGTTGGAAAACTTAGAATTATTTCAGAGAACGACAGTATTGAAATCGTTAATCACTGTGGACACTGTAAACCATCAACAGAAATCACCTCGCCATGGAAGACGTCTAGATAAGGTAAATAACGCGTTCTAGCAAGTTGCAACCATCATCAGCAGGAATTCACTCACTGCACGACTTCCTCGCAGTCACAAGAATCGACAATGAAATATATAACCCTCTACAGCTTGCCTTGGCTACCTTCCTCTACCCTTCCGCATCCCCCCTTTCAAATCCCTTCCTATGCTATTAAAGGGGAGTTGGCCTAAGTGGATTACCCTCATGTAGCCTGTTGCCCTAAAAAAAAACCGAGGACCTCAACCTTCCCAGAGAGCTCTGGCGGGGGCTACCTTTGGGGATGCTCTCACATCTCTCTGGGTTTTTTTTGAACTAAGGTTCCCACAAGCCGAGGCACCTCGGCCTGTTTTGAGAGGTGTATGTTCCGGGGTCGCAGACCTTGGGCATACGGCAAGGGTTGTCCGCTATTCCTATTGGAATAGTCGGCCAGCTGCCGATGCAGGTTTTTTATAGGGTTTGTCCTGCATTACTTTTAGGCGAATGCCGGGTAGGATCCTTAAAATATAGCACGGGGGCCCTAGTAACCCTTGGCTACCTTCCTACACCCTACCGCATCCCCCCTTTCAAATCCCTTTCCTATGCTATAAGAGGGTAGTTGCCACTATGTGGATTACCCTATACATAGCCTATCTACACCCCAAAAAAAAAAGCCGAGGACCTTGTTGTACCTGAAAAAACTCAGTTCTTCGTGGTAACGGGAAGATTGACGAAGGAGGCGAAGAAGGCATTGGAATAGTCGGCCAGCTGCCTCCTAAACTGGTCGAGGCACGGAGAAGGGAATGCTGCGTCCCAACAGCAAACTCCTCTCCCGCTATCGGAAGGGCGTGGGACAAGTACACAATGCCCGACCTACCCGATGCAGGTTTTCCTAGGGTTTTCCCTGCATTTCTTTAGGCGAATGCCGGGTAGGATCCTTAAACCATAGCCTGGGGGCTCTAGTTAACCCTTGGCTACCTTCCTCTACCCTTCCGCATCCCATCTTTCAAATCCCTTCCAATGCTATTAAAGGGGAGTTGCCCAACGTGACCCTCATGTAGCCTGTTCCCCTAAAATAAGAATAAAAATAAAAAAAACCGAGGCATCTCGGCCTGTTTTGAGAGGTGTATGTCCCGGGGTCGCAGATTTTTGGGATACGGTAAGAGTTGTCCGCTATTCTTATTGGAATGGTCGGCCAGCTGCCTCCTAAACTGGTCAAGGCGAAGGGAAAGCTGCGATCCCACAGCAAACCCCTCTCCCGCCATCGGATGAGCGTTGGATTAGTACCAAATTCCCGACCTACCTGATGCAGGTTTTTCTAGTGTTTACCCTGCATCACTTTTAGGCGAATTGCCGAGTAGGATACTTAAATTACAGCACGGGGGCCCTAGTCTACCTTCCTCTACCCTTCCGCATCCCCCCTTTCACTCCCTTTCCTATCCTATAAGAGGGGAGTTGTCACAATGTGGATTACCCTATACATAGCCTAAAAAGAATTATCTATTCTAAGATCATAAAAATGTTGAAATATATGTTTTAATTTAATCATGTACAGTCGCCAAGAACAATTTGGTTGGCGCCACTCTAAACCTCCCAAATAAAACAAATTACAACCTAAAACGTTACCATTTATTTATGTTATAATTATGCAGTCGACAACACGCCTTCCGACGTGTTAGTTGGCTTTTTTAAAAATTACTAACCTTAAAGTTAAAATCTTACAATGAGATTGAAAATTGCCAAATAGGTCTAAAGCATCTATAAAAAAAGTTTCAATCTGAAATTTTACCATTTTTCTATTTTATAATTATACAGTCAACAAAATGTCTTCCGACGTTCGATAAACAGTTCTCGGTTTTCACTCGGGTGTAGCATATTTAAACGCGACGTTTCGATTACTAAAAACCGAGAACTGTTTATCGAACAATTACACAGGGAAAGACTTCAATCTTTGGTCATCTTACAATGAGGTTGAAAATTACCAAATCGGTCTGAAGCTTCTACTATTAAAAAAAAATTTAATCAGAAATTTTACCATTTATTTATGTTATAATTATAGTCAACAAAACGGCTTGTTATCTGTTAGTTGGTTAAAAATGAGTAACCTGAAGGTTAAAATCTTACAATGAGGCTGAAAATTACCAAATAGGTCTACAGCTTCTACTATTAAAAAATGTAACGTTATATGAGACTTTGTGTGGTTTATTTTCCCCGAATACTAATCATTTAACTGTCTTCATCTGTCAAAATTTATACTTCCTTTTTGAACTGTCTGAATCGCATGTCAAAACTCGCACTCATATTTTGAAATTCTTGTAATTTCTTGAAATATCGATGTCAGAAAAATTAAATTTAATATATCGCTTCTAATATCAACTTAAAATGTTTATTTAATTTTACAGTTCACAAGTAAAGCAGGAACGAATATAAGTGTTCCAGATACCTAAGTAACTCAATCGACATTAAATTGGAATTAACACCGACACTGCCGTTGTGACAACAAACAAATTAAAAAAGGAACACGTGTAGCCGTTATAGTATTTTATTTATATATATATATATATATATATATATATAAATATATTCTATGAAATTAGAATACCTCAGAAGCTACTCGTATAAATTGAATTTAAATAAGTTAGAGGAAAACAATCGTTTCTGTGTGTTTCTTAAGGGCACCGGCATAGAACGAACACGGCTTAGGATAACTAGCTACTCAGACTGTGATCCAGTGTGGAATTCGAGCACTCCGAATAGGTGCCGTTGTGTGTCACTCAGGAGCTGGACATTACAAGTGTCGTTGGTAGCTCGCCTTCTGGAAGGAGCCGCTCCGCATTCTACGAATACCTGTCCGGATGTAACCTGTTCTGGCTGACGAACACCTGGATCACTTAACGTAACTGCATCTTCAAATTACAGCGTACACAATTTGTCAAGTCTCGCACTTGGTTATCTGGTCGACGCGGTGTCAATACTGCGCCACCTTCCACCAGATAAAAATCTGTCGACAAGTCCCCCCACACACACTCACTCGGCCCGGCAGCCTCGCGGATCCTCTGGAAGATGAAACGTGGAGTGGACTCCATATTTTCTAATAGCCCAAAGTTAATTTAAATTCCTATATTTGTTTTCAATCTCTGACGATTTCCCTACAAATTATCCTACGACCGCTTCTTCGTAACGGATCAAATTCATGCAGTCAGTAAAAAAAACCTAAATATCCAATCCTAAGAACAATAAATTAATAATTTCAAATTTTTTTGACCTGGATTACTGATAATAAATATTTATAATTTATTTTAAATTTTAAGTTGTTACATTTCCACATACATGTACGTCATTTGTCGAATACAGTTTATAGATAAACTGAGATTAGAGAGAAAATATGAAAACACCAAATCAAAGATGACGCAAATCAGCGCTTCTTATGTAAAAAATTATATTTTTAAGACCATTCGAATCCAGTTTGATATTTATGGAATTAAGGACCATTTTTTGTATGCAATATTTCAGAGGTAATTGGTTTTTTTTATAATTGGATTCATTATTCAAAACTGATATGTTTTCAATGTCAAATATATAATTTAATTTAAATTATTTGAAATTCAGAGATATGAAATTTGCTTTGCGTTATTTTATTATAGAGATTCAAGATCTTTTGGACTGATATATATATATATATATATATATATATATATATATATATATATATATGTATATAAATCAGTCTATGTGATTTTATAAATTTTGATAAAGGATTTCGTTTCAAAAATACTACCAGCATTAAATTCAATAAATACGTTTTGGAAATAGAAAATATAATGAAAGTAAGCTTTCGCGGTGTAAATTCATTATAATATTTTTAATTAACCGTGAAAAATTATTAATAGTAAATATACTTCAAATTAATATTCAATTCCTAAACGTTCTGTAGAATAAACAAATGAATACGTTGAAAAAATACGTCATGAAAAAGTATATGGATTAAATTGCACTCACCCTTTGTCAAGACATCCGGACTTCTATCCAACTGCATACGGATGAATGAATTCAGATTTTCGATATTGAAAATAATTAAACAAATTCTGGTCCTGGAACACAAAGGAAAAGAAAATTAAACAAGAATAATTTTTAAAAAATTTAATAAAATAGAAAATAAAAATTAAATAAATTTTGGTCCTGGAACACAAAGGAAAAGAAAATTAAGAAAATAATTATTATATTGTGGACGTATCAAAAGTTATATGTGAATAAATAAGTCATATGACGTTAAAATTCTCCTGGATGAGGAAGAGAAGCTGGAGCAAAAATTAGGGAGGGAAAGACGGAGATGAACGTAGGGGCTGTTTTTGATTCACTTGCAATGGAAGGACCCTTTAATCTTAAATTTTAAGTGTGAAGTGAAGTAATTAAAGGCTTCGATGAGCATTAGAAAAAGTCTTAGATCAGGGGTCTAACGACAGGGTAAAATGAGTTGTTTTTTAAGAGATCTTCCTGATCCTGCAAGTACCCCTCGATTTAGTCAACCCGACGTCCTCAACGAGACCATTCGACAGTAATTTATACAATTATTATCAGAGAATACGGTAATTGCCATAGTCATATTGAAAATGTACATTCTTATTTATAATGTATTCAAATATTGAAAGACTAAAGTATCTTACAAATTAATTTTGGAATAATTGGAAATATCAGTTCCAAAAATTCCACCGTTATCGTTTATGATTCCATGTTGGACGTTACATCACGTTTACAACTCGTTTTTCCACGAAGGTTGCATCAACCGTGACAAAATATTGCATTTCTCTCGACAACTAACTGCCACGTAACACAAGTTCTTCGAAATATGGACATTAGTTCGTAATCGCTTCATTTGTCGAAGTCGTCTTTGAACTTTCTCAATACTGTTGACACTGTAAATTAATATTGCTACGTATTTACGGAACCTAACATGAAATTATTAACGTGAGTGAAAGTGAATAATTTACTTATTTTGTTGTTCATTTATCTCTCAACAAGTTTCACCTGTGATTTCACTCGATTGCGAGTGTCCAATTATTTGTATCTCAAAAACTTTCGCGGTTACATTGAAATGGTCGTTTGGCAGAATTCGCTGCAAATAGGAAAACGCAAATACGTACTGCACCAAAGTTTCATTTTCCAGCAATTTTCTAAGAAATTACGTAAATCGTGACTTTTCTAGGTTGGTGATACAATCTTATACTCGCCAAAATAAAATAAAAATGAAGGCATTTTCTTTACTTCGATCAGTCCAGATAGGTGTAATCTGCCATAATATTGGCGACGAGGTACCACTTCAATGATCCAGAAAGGAATTGACTGTCAACAGCTCATCAACATTTCACGCACGAGTTGAATTACAGGCTGAACAGGCCCTCGTCAGACCGATAATGGTATACAGCTGTCCGGTCTGCAGAATGCCACATGCCACGAATACTGGATTTCCCCTGATAGGACCTTGCACCTTGTAACAAATCACCCAAACTGCTCAGAGTCGATAATCCTCAACCAAAGGTACGGAGCTTCTTCCAGGTTTCCGCGGGTATTCTCAACAGACAAATGCTCATGTGGTGTGATACATCGGCCTTGAAATAAAACCACGTACATCATACTGAACGGTGAAAAACCCCGTCTGATGAGCATAATCAGATTATTTGCAATCGTTGGTCCAATTTTCCAGATAATCATCACTCTGTATCCACGACGGTCTACCTAATTCAAGAGTCCCCGTCCGAACAACACTGTATTGGATATACAGTCTTTGCCAATTAAAAATATATAATTACCCCTTATCACCACGAAGCATCTAGTCGTGGACTCAACGCGTGACTTACGGGCATTGGGAGCGTTGCTGTTCATCTCAACGACATCTACAACTGTGGATTCGACACAAATTTTGACTCCTTCTCGATACCCCACCACAACCACCACCACCAATCTCGGTCGTTTTCGCATTATTTTTGTCCGCAATTACCTCGACAGTGTTTTTTCCTACATTACAGGCACCAAGTTTAAGATTGTATGCGGAACACAGACGCATACATTATTCTATTCATATGGTTAAATAAGTGTAAAATTTCAATTTTTAATTATATACAACAAAATATAGTAGTTATGATCAATAACAGACAAAATTTATGTAGAAAATTGGTTCACTCTGTCTACCTATTAAGAAAACTTAACGATTAAATTAAATTTTAAAATTATATATAATATATTTATAGCCAATTCATGAAAAAGTTTCATGGATTAATGTTTTTAATAAGAAAGATAGACAATTCAGACAAAAAAGTGACAAAATAAATACCACACAACGTTTCTGAGATCCTTGTCCCTTGCAAAGAAGAGCCTAGAGCGACACAACAAGTATCGTGCAATTTTTAAAAAAAATTGGAAACAGTTTTAAAATGACAGATTGCTATCACACATGAAATTATCTAAATTCTTGAATGACAAATGAATTGAAAGAGATGTGGCATTATAATAATATTTGTCCCAGCATTGTTAAAATACATCGAACTCTGATTTCGTATGAGGAAGGACAAAGGTGACATGCAAATAACATACATAATTCTTCTAATATGAAAGGTACTTAACTGATTAAAATATATTGTATTGTAATTCAAATTATTTAACTTCAAATTTAAGAAAATTATAATTCTTCCTTCGAAAATAAATCAGAAAATATGACTTTAAATTAGGAGAAGTTATTCAAAATATTCACTTGATTTTGTCACAGAAACTCAAGGACTTGGATACCATAAAATTAAAATTGCCTAAAGAAATGAGAAAATGAACTAAAGTTCGTTACGGAATGAGAAATAGTTATATTAAATTCTCGACATATATATATTGAAGACGTAGAGCAAAATGCATTCATTGGATTTCTTCAATATTCTCATCACGAATTTCATCATTTCCATGAGTTGGAAACATAATTAATAGAGTCAAAGATTATTTACAATAATCCACAAATACACTAGTCTCGTATTAATACATATTACAATTTTTTTAAAAAAAACTATTTTATTTAAAAATTTAGAACAGATTTGTTTACTTTTGGGAATGCTTTTTATTTATTCTATTTTCTTTACGTCATTATTTCTTAGTTCTTTCACCCTACGCATATCTAATTTTTCTTCTCTAATGTTTTAAACCCGTTAAACTGCGTCTCGGAAGAAAGCACACTTCAAATTCATATTAAATTAAATTGTTCTGCAACGAATAAAACGTTATTGGAGGTTGTTGGTAACATTTTCAATTTAAGATGTTCGCGGGTTTTGCTGTGTGAGTTGCGTTGTGATATGACGTTGTAGTTCCCAAGCACCTGAGACAGTAAATCAAGATAATAATAGGACCAACACGATGTACAGGATGACGTAACCACGAGGCTGCTACACCACAAAGGCGAGTAAATAAAGTCAGACCGCCGAGGCACATTATAAGCAAACTGGAAGGAGTCGCCTAGAGGAAAGTTTAGGCGTAAAGCTCATGACACGAATAGCGGCGAATAATGGTGGAGCAGCATCCAATTTTCAGAGCCACAGCCGGAGACGCCCAAGGTCGGATCTGAGGGCTTTGTTTTTGCAGAGTTATTCATGTCTCCACGTCTTACTCACCGCAGTTTAGTGCATGAATCACGCAATAAACACCTGCGCAAGTACCCGGCCAGCGAGATTATCTGCAGAGGCAAATCCTTCATCAGGAGTCTTGTCTTTTTGTGTTCCCAGGCCACGGCGGCGCATATTAAGGCACTTCAGATACGACGCTAGTATGCACGTCCAACAGTAGCTCACGTTCGTATCAACAGAGGTTGTTCACCTACAAACAACTAAATATGATTTTTTTTCTAGTAAATAATATAGTAATAACACATTCGTTCGCGCCCTGTGTAGATTATAACTGCTCTACTTTCTTCAATAAAATATATAATTTGATTGTAATTATAGCTGGTATTTAATACAAGACTATTTTCTTTTACTTTATAGGTTTTCTATAAATGATTAAATTTTCAAGGTTTCGAAACAAATGCATTCCCTCGTTCACCGGATTTTGGAGTACGATGCTGCCTGTAGAACCCTTATGGTGGATGTCACATAAATGCACTGCACAGAGTACACGGTGTAACTACAAATTTTGTGCCAAATATTATTAATTGAAATTCTGCAAAGTCCCGGAGGTGTGACAGCGCAATCTTCAAAGCATTTCAGGGATATCCACATTGGAAGGAAATAATCGATTTAATATTTGGATCGACCTACAGTAGAAGAAATGGCCACTGTAAAAAATAAAATATGCGGCAGAAAGATAACCAATTCAGATAAAATAAGTGATAATATGAATACCACACAACGTTTCTGGGATCCTTGTCCCTTTCGTCACGTGCTAAGAAGAGCCCTAGAGAAACACAACTGCACTGGTCAGTTGACAAAACTCAAAAGCGACGAAAACGTAACGACAATGGGAGAGCCGAAGGGTTGGCATAACAATAAGGGGGCAACGACAATGGGAAACAGAAGGTTTAGCGTAATAAAAAGGGATCATAGCAATTATTGAATTTCATAGTGTCTGTACATTAATAGCTGTTATGTTTGATTTAATGTGAAGCATCTCTTAAATGAGTCTGGAAATGTACCTGGTGTAAATGTCTAAAATCGTAGCATTTTGTCAATGTTTAGAATTGATTATATGTTTGGATACTACAGTTTTTTTATCAATGGGAAATTTTATATTAGACATATGCTCCTTGATACTTGTATTAAGAGGAACGTTTTGTTTGCCCTATGTATCAGGAATTACAATTAGAGCAAGAGATTTTGTAAACTACACAATGTTTGCTGTAAGCGTCAAGTGCGTCCTTGTGGTTTTTAATCAACTGGGAAAGAGTATTACTAGATCTGTAAATGATGGATATTTGATATTCTTTGAAAATTTTGGTAAATTTGTGATGCAGAAATTTGTAATAAGAGAGTACGAGAAAAAAAACTTGGCTTGAGGTGTTTGGAGACGATGGACTGTATTAAATTGGATTTTGTTCATTGTTTATGTGTTTAATAATAAAATTTAAAGGAGATTAAAATGTTTCGGAAACCTGATGAAAGGAACGAGGATTCCAGAAACGTGTGCTATTTATATTACCACTTATTTTGTCTGAATTGGCTATATTTCTTATTAATAACTGTATTTTTATTTAAAAATTGAATAGTAGAAATATGTAACACTTTACCTACATTACTGCTCGAGACCTATCTTTTAGAAGGAAAATAAACCATGTAAATAAAATAAAATAAATAAATCAATTGATAAATTCAGAGTAAAAAAAAATATTTTCAGGAAAAATCTATAAAAGAAGTACAACGTTTCGACCCACCTTGGTGACTCCTCGTCAGTTAATAAATTAAATATTTATGTCTGATAAATATAAATTCAAGTAAAAAATTGATTAATGGTCGGGGGAGAAACGCTGTTAAATAATTAATATGACGTCATGGAGAGGAAAATGTGTTAATCCACGGACTTTTTATTTCTTGTATAAATTGACTTTTCAATAGTTGATGTAGCGATGGAAGGCGGTCACCGGGCTTTCCCAATGAAGTTGGAATAAATAAATAAATAATAAGGTTTCTTTGTTACGATAAACTTCCAAAACAATTTCCCTAAGAATTTTATACCGAGTTGGCGGTGTTGTAACCTTGTCACGCGATTCTAGGAAATGTCTCCCTTACGGGTTCTGGTGTCAGATGCCGTATTTTGAAGGTATTGCAGGAAAGCCGCGAGTGTTGCACGAACGGCCGACATTTAATCTGCTCTCGAGACAAGTGGGCTTATGAAAGGCCGGCCTGGGGCGAGAGGCGCTCCACATCCGTAATGGACAAGGATTCACTTCAAAGGCAACGCACGTTATCGCACGCGTGGAATCAATCACCGATGCTTATCAGCAGGTCGTGCCGACACCTGGCTCGTGTCTACAAAGGCCGATCTCTCTGCCTCCAAATAATTGTACCCGGACCCGGGTTGTTAACCCGCACCGAAGATTTTCACCTCACATTCCTTCCTCAAACAAACTGGTGCAATTATTACAGAAAACCAGGTCCCATATTTTCATTTTCCAATAATTTTAAGTAGTCTAAGGAGTCAGAACATTCCCTTCTGCAAATCCGACGTTATTGAACGTCGATGTCAAAGCCACGTACATATTTAATCAATTCTTGAGGATTTTTTTCCAGAATTCCAGAATTAATTGAAAAATAGAAGTTATTGATATAAAAAATATTAAAAATATTCATCGAACATTTCTTGGGTTATATTTTCGATTGATTTTCGATTGATATAAAAAATATTAAAAATATTCAACGAAATTTTTTTTAGTTATATTTTTTAAAAACATCCAATAAGAAATTGCTTTCAAAATTAAATTGTATTTTAATATGTTCCTCATTTATAAAAATGTTTTCAAGCTATTTAAAATTCGAAAAGAAATTTGTTGAGTTGGTCCAATCTTTAATAAAGCATCTAACTTAACGTTCTAAATATAGTTTTCCTTCAGTTTCTTTTTCTAATAAGTTCAATAATGAGTTTTAGAGCCTTCGATTTCCCTTAAAATTAGTATATTTTCTATTTTATCTTGAAAAGATCAAAAGGTATAATAACTTGAAAAAATCGTGAAAACATCAAGTAAATTGAAACAAACATGGAAATAGCACATTCTTAGTATCATGGTTTATAAAGCTGAGTAAATGTTCCATAAAGGGTTTATGTGCTACTCAACTAAAATCATTTTATCAGAAGAACATAAGGTAGATAAAATTCTTTTACTATTATTATTTATTTATTTAGAGTCGCATCAACTGGTTATTAGCGACTCAGTATGGGAACTCATTTTTCCTGATTTGACGAGAGTTTCTCTCACGCACACAAACATCCATACCCTCGTCGGGATTCGAACCGGGGGCCTCTGTGATATGAGGCAGTCATGCTGACCACAGGAGGTCGGCATAAAAGCATTAAATTCTCTATGTGTACATAAGACCAAAAATTAAGAAAGACGACAGTATGATACAATCAAAATTCTAATTTGTCGTTCCTCGAATGCAAACAAAGGTAAAAGATTGAAAACATATTGAGCGTGTTTGAGATTAAAAACAGTTCGTCATAATAATCAAATGAAATAAATTTATTGACCATAGAAGACTTTAAGAAACAGAGGAGACGTTTATAATAACAGACAATCCTTTCTTTTAAGGAGAGCATAGCCATAAGAGAGTAAAAATTCGTTCAGTAGCGTTATTCTGTTAAATGAATAAAATAATAATTAAAAAAATTGAATTATAAAAATGTCGTTCATTATACTTTCTTAGAAATAAACGTTAAAATAAAATTTTACTGAAATTAATATTTTATTTTTAAAATTTCCTTCCGAGGAACTGTAAGTGATTTTTAATTTTCTAACTACTTAATGTAGGCCTAACCTTTAAATGAGGAAGCATTCACATTACGTATTGTTTTCAGTTTTAGATTTGAGATAATCGGGAAATAATGCAACTGCTTCAAAACTCTACCACGGTAAATGAAATTTTCTGTGTGACTGTTGGATTCAGCTCTTAACCAATTTTTCAAATAAAATTTAATTAATTTCTCGTTTACCAAAACCGAGGTTTATTCAGAAACGTGACTTAAATATCCCAATACTCCGACTTATCGTAATTAGCCCCCCCCCCCCACCTGATTTTCCTGGATTTTATTCTAAATAGACGTAGAGATTCTGAGAAGTCCAATGCGAAATTTTCGTCTTTGGATTGCCAATAATATGAAGAGGAACGGATTTTGTCGTAGTATTGGATCATAAATGTAATTGGTATATAAACACGAGGTCTAAAGATTTTTATGTCTATTGCGTTTCTGGATATTTCCCAGAAACTTTGAATGTTTATTTTGTTGTGTAATGCAGGTTGCAGAAACTCGATTGCAGCGTCGTTTTGAATGCTTCGAGAAGGGGCAATATTTGCTTTGGGGCCTTTGTTGTCGTGTGAAAGCAGTGCACGAGGGAGGAGGGAAGGCCGATGCAGTAGCAGCACTCTGCCACAAAAACTGTGATTAGGCGGATGTGGTTAACCCGGCACAACCGGGCCCGCCCTTGGGCCTCCGCGTATCGCACGGGTTCAACCCTCGACCCTGTCCACTACCGTACAGTAGAAAAACCGATAGCTCCCAGATTCATTCAATAAAGCGCATTTTCTCGTCGTCTTATGATAGGGACATATTGTAAAAATAATATGATTGCTATTAATAAAATTAAGTGATGTGAATATGAATAATAAAATCTTATATTAATAAGTGTATGGTTTTTTTAAATCATAAAGGCATTAGAGTGAAGTAGAGTGATAAGAAGTACAGAGAACTGTAGGCCGCCATTTATAGTGTTAATGACAGTTAATCAATATTATTAGTAAGACGAAATATAGGCGCAATGGAGCGATTTTATGTTCATATTTGTATATAGTTTGTGTATTCATTGTATGGATTTTAAACATTTCCACTGAACTTCATTCAACGCAGCACAATAAAATCTATATATCTATCTAAAGCTCATAAAATATGTCACAGCAGTCAGGCATTGCAATCTGCTAGAAAAAAAAGCTATAAATATCAATTACAGCGTTTTCGTCATCAGGTTTTTATATTTACTAATAAAATTTAAAAAATTAATTGAAGTCACGATTTTACGCTCAAAAAATAAAATTTGTGGTGTGCAAATTCTATCAGAACTATATCTGTTTCAGCTCAAAAACTCTCAATCACTTTACTAACACCAAATTTATTAAATAAAAATATACAAGCTAGAGAAAGATTCACAAACTAAATAAAATTAAAAGGTTGCGATATTTATATATTTTGAATTTACGGACATCTTAATAATCATCTATATTTGATGATATATTTTTCAGTAAATGTAATAAGTTTTCGATCATTTACTTTTCTATATTCAGTTATACTATATTCAAAAATTATAAACAATTCGAAAATTTAATTTGAAATGAGTTAATAATAATTTTCTAATCTCAGTATTTTTGAATTTATAATTAGACTTTTATAGTTCAAATTAAAAACTGTTTGTCAGTCGGGCAAGAACTCTAATATTCAATTGATGCAAAAAATCAGGATAATATTATTATTCAATAATTTAAATACAAAGGTTAAATCGATAGCACAACGATCTGATTTGAAAAAAGGAATTTTCAAAAAAATCGATAAATATCTTTAACCAGGGATAATAAATGGGTACAGTAAATTATATCTAATAATGATAAGAATTACAAGATAATTTTTAAGCTGTCACAAAAATTTATTAGAAAAAATTTATTATTTCATGTCACATATGTTTTAACGACGTTGTATTTATATATTACTAGAATACTGAATATATGGACATTTGTAAAGCAGTGTTGCACTTCAGGACAGAGCTTTGAAAAATTATAGATATTTAACGAAGTCAGTCTACATTCTGAAATCCTTAGTTAACGGAAACAAGAAAACATCATGCTATGTAGTTATTAATTAAATAACTATTAACCTTAATTTTCCGTCTTATCCGATTAAATAATAGAACATTCTGCGTCTCTTCAAAGCAACCCCATTAGTAGTTTTCATATATTTTTGGTTAATACTCATCAAATTTTAGTGAATAATATTTGATTCATTGAAGTTTTATGAACCTCATAGGTATTAAATTATATTATATTACTTACATGCATATCAAAGTGTTATGTTGTTCCGGAATTTAAATTTGAAATTATCACTTTTAATTTTGACTTGAATAACGGATAGTATGATTACGTGTCCATAATATTTTTTAAATTAGTTTTGGTACTTTAAGTATTAAATAATGTTTAGCCTATGTGTGTGAATAAAGGTAATTGTTAATATGAAATGCGGAGCTGATGGCATTTACCGTGCAATCGCTATCCAGAACATAGTCAATTACAGTAATAATGACGTACACTTATTCATGCATTCATATGAGAATGACAAAGTGAATAGTAGAAAGGCGTATCCAATCTAGAGTGGACTGGCGCAACCACCCAGAAAGGCAATTCGAGTAAGTAGTCCTGGGACTGTACGAGGCGGGCCAGCGACTGTACCCCGGCTCTGAGATGTGGTCTTACAAGCTGATGTCCAGCGCTAATAACTTGCCCCGCACACCACTCTCACTTTCCTGCTTAAACCACACAAAAGAAATGAACACGGCCAGGAAATTACGGTCGCGTCGGCCGCGAAGGAGATGAAAGGGGGGCAAAGGGGGCCTTCGTGCGTGCGTGTGTGTGGCGTGGGGGGACGTGAGACAAACACGGGGCTGCCTAAAATGTTGCTACAGGCTTCTGTACTGCTGAACCACAGGCGAACCAGACCGTTCTACTGTGGTCAAAACAACGCTGAAAAATACAAACATTGGTCTTGTGTTTCAAATTTAATTCTACATTATTCCCCAAATATTTTTAAAAACTCAACTACAAGTAATTTCAATTAATAGTAGAGATAGCCAATTCAGATAAAATACCACACAAGGTACCATTACACAGATGCGAAGAAGAGCCTAGAGCGACACAACTGCACTCGTCAGTTAACTAAACTCAAAAGCGACAAAAACGCAACAACAATGGGAAAGCAGAAAGTGTAGCGTAATAATAAGGGATCATAGTAATTATTGAGTTTCATAGTCACTGTACATTAATAGCTGTGATGTTTGATTTAATGTGAAGCATCTCTGAAATAAGTCTGGAATTGTACCTGGTGTCAATGTCTAAAATCTTCTCATTTTACCAACGAAATGTATGTTTCGAATTTATATGTTTGGATACTACAGATTGTTTATCAATGGGAAGTTTTATATATATATTAGACATATGCTCCTTGGAAATTTGCAAAATTATGTTAATTGCTGGATTAACTTAAGTTCCAAGTTCCCAGGTTAATTGTTTACATAATTTTAATTGTATATACTCTAATATTCTATGTAACAACAAATAATCATAAGATAAAAGTTTTGTCTAATAAAAAAAAATTAAAAAATGCTCCTTCATACGTGTATTAAGGGAACGTTTTATTTGCCCTATGTAGCAGGAATTACAATTAGAGCAAGAGATTTTGTAAACACAATGTTTGCTGTAGGTGTGAAGTGGGTCCTTGTGGTTTTTAATCAAGTGGGAAAGAGTATTAGATCTGTAAATGATGGATATTTGATATACTTTGAAATTTTTTGTGAATTTGTGATGCAGAAATTTGTAATAAGAGAGTACGAGAAAAAAGAGGTGTTTGGAGACGATTGAGACCGTAGCATATTGGATTTTGTTCAATGTTTATGTGTTTAACAATAAAATTTAAAGGAGATTAAAATCTTTCGGATACCTGATGAAAGGGACAAGGATTCCAGAAATGTGTGGTATTTATATTATCACTTATTATCTTTCTTATTAATAATTTTAAAAATTGAATAATATAAAACTGTAACAATTAACCTACATTACTGCTGGGATAAAAATAAATCCATCAATTGATAAATTCAGAGGAAAAAAATATTATTTTCATGAAAATACTATAAAAGAAGTACAACTTTTCGACCCACCTTGGGGACTCCTCGTCAGATAATAAATTAAATATTTATGTCTGATAAATTTAAATTCAAGTAAAAAATTGATGAATGGTCGGGGGAGAAACGCTGTTAAATAATTAACATGACGTTATGGAAAGAAAAATGTGTTAATCAACGTACTTTTTATTTCTAGTATAAATTGACTTTTCAATAGTTGATGTAGCGATGAAAGGCTGTCACCCTATGTGAGGGTAGATCCGCACCTTATCTGCATTCATTGCAACACTAATTGTGGTTTACTAAAAATATGGGTTTAAGATGCAAATAACCGAATTAAGTAGGCCCAAAAATATTTCTTCCTTGAGAAGAAATTCGAATACAGAATGCTGCGTCCTGTTTTCCAAATTACCATATAATTGTAACGTAACTGCTCGGAAGGTATGGAACCACGATGCTGAGTTTATAAATCAGGGACTCATATACCAAATAATTGACAGCTTAGTTATAAAGATAATAAACACTTAATCTTCAACAGAAAATTTTCTTCCGACTGTTGATGGAACTAAAATATATAAAAAGCAAAAATCAATGTAATCGCATTAGCTACAAGAACTTACAAAATGATCAGCAATCAACCTGACTCGGGAACAAGGTGAAGATAACACAGGACAGAGAGAGGTATAAAGTAGCTTATGTCGACGACAACTTCGTTAATACGTCGGCTTGATTAGGATCTTCCTATTACCTTTACAGATAAACGCTCCGTCGGAATGTTACGAGCAGTGTTATCGTTCCTTTTTTTTCTTTCTTTCTTTCTTTTTTTTTGTGGTGAAGTCGAAGTGAGAGAGACTGTAGATAGGAAACTAACTTGAATTCGTGTAAACAGAGCAAAGAGAAAACCGGCTCGTGCACGCGGAGACAGTCTTAGATAAAGATCGAAGAAATTAGTGCGCGAATAAGTGAGTGGTGCGAACCACGGGCTAAATACTTTCCAATCAGCGGCGAAAATTAATGACTATATGCAGAAAAAAAAGCTAATACGTCTTGAAAAATTAAAGTTATGTTCTCTCCCTCCCCCCTACTACAAAAGAAAATTAGTGGTTTCCATATCATATATTTACACATACACATAATTGACCACAAATAATGTTTTGACACTACTCGACAATGACTAGCACACTGGGAGGCTATGTATATACTCGAATATAGAAATCACTGTATTTGTTAATGTTTCAAATTCGTCCATAAATTATAAATAGCAAACTTTCAAGGCCTCGATGTGGTGAGCGGGTATTTTTTTTTCTCCTGTTCTAATTTGGGGTTTTCCAGGTTTCTGCGTAAACCTTTTCCCCACAACAAGGCTATTGTTCTGCCTCATAATTTCACGTATTTCCCGAGATCTCCGAAAAAAAACTCGAGAAATATAATATTTATTTATGACAATACGATACAAAGCGTTGTATTAATGTAATATTGATATTACAGATAATTGACATAAATGACCAAAAAAATGTTCATATCATTCTATATAAATACATACGTTTTAAATGTTCCAAATATAAAATTTTAACCATTCTTAAATTGAATAATTTAAATTATGAACTATTTTGGGAGCAAATTATTGAAGAAATACAATAATTAATAAATGAATAAGAAAGATAGCCAATACAGACAAAAAAGGTAATATAAATTCCACTACTACATCTGAAATTGTAATGCGGTTATATTATTATATATTCATTATTTTCTAACAGACGTAAATTTTTTCATTTTAAATACAATAATTTACAGACTTTATAAAAATTGTATTTCGTCCAATTTCGATTCGGGAAGAAGTGCTAAAAAAGTTGTAAATATATAAACGTGTGTATCTGTTAAAAAATAACATTTATAAAGGAACACAAAATTAGATGAGAAAAATAGCATGAAGCGACGTTAACAAAAACAAATATATTGGTGTAGCAGGAATTACAATTCTGAAAACAGCACAACGTTTATGATAGATTCCAATAAACTTCTCGTGTTAAACGGCTGAATTCTGGTCAATTCACCCATATTGTTGATTTTCGCTTTTAACCGTAATAAAAATAATCTCAAATAATCCGTAGAGGGTCTAGACTAAAATTCCGTCCAAAACACCAATTTGTGGTAACAGGAAAACAAATATAAATTCAAATCTTTATTATCAAAGCCCGGATTCAGTTGCACCGATAATTTTCGACTGATAAACCAGGGATGAAAGAACAATAGTAAATTAAATAAAAATTAATATAAATAATTTAAAAATCTAACAAAACATTTATTCTGAAATTCAAACCGAGTAACAACAGAAAAATGAACGTAATAATTAATATTAATTACTTATTAAAAATCAGACTCTGATATTTTTGTTTAGTAAATAGCATAATTCAAATGATAAAATTACAATTTAGCAGTTTAAAGGTCTTTAGTAGCATATGCCACCGATCGTAGTATAATAGTGAAACAAGTATGGAACGATCGATGTTGTGAAAAGTCGCGTAAGGAATTCCTTAGTGGAAGGGAAGTTTTTTTAGGGTAATTCACGTGGTGGAAACTCCCCTTTAATAGCATAAGAAGGGATTTGAAACGGTGGATGCTGAAGGGTAGAGAAGGTAGAAAAGAGTTAACTAGGGCCTCCAGGCTGTAGCATTCACCTGAAAGTGATGCAGGACAAACCCTAGAAAACCTCCATCAGATAGGTCGGGAATTGATGTCAAAATTACGACTGATTGATAAACAATAAGCAAGTACGAGAACAGTTACTCATAGACAAAAAGGTAGGAGTTGGCTGGATGAGAGCAGATGTAGAGGTATGTGATGAAAAATAAATCGGCAGTGAATAAATACGAAAATAGTATCACGGGTTGGAGACCCGAGCAACTGTCTGTACGATGAGTGTCGGGAGGCAGGAAGCTGAAGCTGGTCTGGGACGGTGTCCTGGAGAAGAATGTGCCTGAGTCAGCAAGGACGCTGTTTTTCCAGATGGCTGCGGTTATGGACATAACCGAGAGGAATTGTCCAGGTGATTCACTCCGTGAGAGCAGAGGCGACCGCAGCAGCCCTTCTACTCTGCCACTGCGGTTCCTCCTACTAAACACTGATCTTGTTTCTTTCGTCCCCCTTTAAAACCCACAGACCCAATCACGAACAGTTTCACACCGATCAGATCCTCGAAACAACTTCAACGTACAGGGCCACAATAATTGGACGGTATAACCGGGTAACGAAATAGTCCAGGGCAAGGAGATAACGGAAAAATATAGGAAATCCAGCATTACTACGTTTATGTACTAAGAATAACTATCAAAATAATAAATCTATTCATATTCTTAAACTTGAGATGAACTGACATCAACAATATATATATATATATATATATATATATATATATATATATGTGTGTGTGTGTGTGTGTGTGTGTGTGTGTGTGTTTATTTCAATTGTGATTCTTTCCATTCAAATTATGTATATATATAGTTATATATATATATTTATATATATATTTATATATATATATTTATATATATATTTATATATATATATATATATTATAAATTCTAAAAAAAATTAGAATTTATGTTTATATATATTTTTTCAATTTATATAATTTATAATCTTTATAAATATATATATTAAATATAAATTCTAAAAAAAATAGAATTTATGTTTATATATATTTTTTTAATTTATATAATTTATAAATATATATATATTAAATATAAATTCATTATATATATATATAATATTATAAATTATATAAATTCAATATATATATATAAAGATTATAAATTATATAAATTCGAAATATATATATATATATATAAGATTATAAAATATATATAAATTACTAATATATAGATATATCAGATTATAAACATATATAAATTACTAATATATATATATATTCGAATTTTTATCATTCATAATCTATATATATACATAAAAATTCTAAAAAATTTCAAACACCAAATTAAAATGTTTCTATAACGATGAGAATGAATAATGTAATAATAGAAACCGCTTGCTAGTTACTTCAAATAAGATACTTCCTTAAGATGGCCTTTAAGGAAATAGTATACATTCATCCAGAATAAAAATATACAGCAGATACAATGTGAAATTTCCGAATCATTGAAAAATTAAGGTACTACATTATTACTTATTACTTTGTTCTGGAAACTAATTGAGTATGTAATTTATTCCATAGGTCATGAGCATCTTATTGAAAATAGTGATAATTTTTCTGTCGCTTGTGTTTCGCGTACTTCATGTAGCAACGTCAAGTTGACCTCGAGTAACAATTTAATACATTAGCTACTCAATTCTCTCTCGTCAGCCGTATCACTGAAAACATGTATTTGTCTATACAGGGATTAACGGTGAGAGCCGCTACAGAATTCGCGAATTGTAATGATGTTTCATTTGATACAAAGCATTTCGGATAAAATTCTACAACACGACATTGTGACAACATCTAAAATATTTGCATTTCTTCAAACAAAATAATGTTTGGAGTTAAATACATGTTTGTGAACGAGAAATGTGGCGTCTGAAACTGCTTACATATTTTTAAGACCTTTTAGTTTGTCCTGTGTAACAGGAATTACAAACGAATAAAGGTGTTTTGTAAACAACACAACGTTTATTATAGGTGACAATAAAGTGTTGGTGTTAAATTACCGAATTTTGGTCAATAATCTACAATTGAATTTCCCTTATGTCCTTCTTAAAAATTATGTCAAATAACCTTTATCGCGAAATACGTTCGACAATTACAGTGAATATTCCAATATCTTAAAGCAGTAGGATCAATATCATTAAAATTATTGTAATTTGAAAATTAAATATAAACAATTATATTATTAATATTTTGTTTAAAAAAATAGCAAAAAGTGAGTGCATATTATTTTGTTACTGTGAACGTTAATAAACACATACCTTAAATAACTAAAAACGACTATGGAATTATAATTCAACGATTTAGAGAATCATAAGATGATTAGTCACGTCCTCTCATGTTTACTTTTAAAGACTGCTTCTTTCTTTTCAAACAATGTATACACGTACCGCCAACAAATTGGTTTAATTTTAAATTTTAATTGCAAAACTTCCAAATTATCGTTTACCTCGCCGTAAAGTATATCAACTTTACACATAATATTGGAAATGAGATACTTTTGAGCTATTACGTAGCCAATTAAGTTCCACTAGACACAATTACGGAGAGAAACTTGTGGTGAATTTCTTGTAATGTCTTATACATAGCGAGAGGCACATAACCGCACTATTATTCAGGAAATAGTCCAAACTCCTCAAGTGTCACAGTCGGCCACGGCTTAGAACACAGTCACCGGAACCGGTTCGTAAATGTAGAATAACTGATTCCATGATCTACATAGCTGCGTATAAGTGACCAATTGTTTCGTCCTATTCCGGGAAAGTTACTAGAAAATTTTACACTGCTACATTCACGGAAATATGTAAACATGTTTGTTTTTTTACAGTACACGTTTACTATCGGTGAATATAAGAAAATACAAGGCACGAATTTACAAGAGTATATTTTCACTAATTGGATTTGTTTTCTATGTTTTAAACACTTGCGGCTGAGTTAAAAAAAACTGATCAACGTTGTGGCATTATTTGATGTGGATGGGGTTGAGAAGGCTACATGAACCAAGTACAGTGAATCATCCTTCAAAAGTAGATTTAATAAAAGAAGAAATCTGAAACTGAGGAACTGCTAGTTGAATGAGTGGTAAAATGAATCGATAATTACAGAAGACATTTCTTGACGAAAAATTGGGGAATGATTTTTAATAAATATAGAATATGATATATGAAGAAGAAACATGGGCAACGTAAGAAAAAAAAATATGTTACATAGTCCTTCCGCATATGTCTATCAATTTTAGCGAATCGCTTCAGTTGCAAAGATTTACGGCATTCCAGTTGTTTTAGAACAGGTAAGATTCACATACGAGTCGTTTCGTGGATTATAATCGCGTATTTGTGGCAGACTTAGTGACGCCTCGCTTTCCACAGTTCGTTGAGTCGCACGCAGGTGGCAGCAGCGGTCAGGAGACAGTCCAGGGAAATTGTAACAGAAGTCTAAGAAAAAACGTAATTTATGAATCCGTAGTTTTTACAAAATAAATATTTAACCACCTCCTTGCTTATCATTGAATTAGGCGATCACAAGTAAAATATTCAAATTATATACAAATAAACTGTGTGGTACAAATGAATTCCAAATTAGCAATAAAGCAACAGGAAAAATTACAATTTTCCAATAAATACGATTAATATAACCATTTCTTATTTTTAAAACGAATTAATACAATATATTACTGTTGCCGTTTCTTTATTATCTGAAATTTACTAAGGTTTGTTTCGAATGACGGTTTATTCATTCAAAAATAACGTTATATAATTATTCAATATTATAGTAATGGATTTATTGTATATCACAATACTAAATAAAATTCTTGCTACTGTGTTTCATTAAAAATAATTCCAAATATTTAAACAGATGTTGAAAATAAAAGTAAGTTGAAACAAACGCACAGAAATTAAAGGAAATATTGTTTTTCCCTTAGATAGTCTAGAAACACAAAAACAATTTATACTGTTGTATATCGTTTTCTAAGAAAGAAATAAATACGATATTTCTGGGTTATAACGTAACTAAAAAAGGGACGAAATTAGGGATTAAAAGGCTATATATTTATTTCAGTAAATTATCCTAGTCTTAAGTAATTATACAATTGCATTTTGTGAACCTTGTCGAAGAATTTGTCGTACATATATATATATATATATATATATATATATATATATATTCCTTTGTATACTTATGCTAATATAAATGTTGTAGAATAAAATAAAATAAATGGACTTCCTGTTATTTCAGGAGGAGGTAGATGTACACCAAAGTAGCCAAAAAAGTACTCATAAATTTCAGAAGATTATTTATTCTGTAAGTCAAAGTAAAAATTATTTATTTCCAAGATGAAAAAATAATCTTGTGAAACTCCTGAGATGTTTTGGCTATTTTGGTGTATACCTAACTGCTTATAAATATTGATATACTTATAGACTAGCAAAAGCAACTTTTACAGTAACAGTTATTTATTATGCCTGTGTGTGTTTTCTTTTGAGCATTCAACTTAATTATATATTATTATCTGTAAATTAAATTAAACACACACTTATATGTATATATAAAGTAATATTTTCCTGTCTATAAAAATATATTATACCAGAGCCATTATACAATATAATAATATTGTTTAACTTTAATACTATGGATAATTAATGAATAAGAAAGATAGCCAATACAGACAAAAAAGGTTAGATAAATACCACACAATATTTCTTGGATCCTTGTCCCTATCGTCAGGTGCTACGAAGAACCTAGGGAAACACAACTGCACTGTTCAGTTAAAAGCTTTTGAGAATTTATTTGGTATTTATATTACCTTTTTTGTCTGTATTGGCTATCTTTCTCGTTCATTATTTTCAATCAGTAGTAATTTTTTTCATTTTAACTATGGATAATTGCTGTTTATAATGTTCTACAGCTAAATATGATTAATACTTTTATAATCAATCTGAAGAAGATACAAATATGTACCGAAAAGTTTTTATAAACTGAATAGTTTGTATCAATTGACTGTTATTTGTAGTAAACTACATTTTATTCTATTTCATAAAAATATATACTTGCTAACGTTCAGTAATTTTATAATTTAAAATATAGCAAAAATAGAGAAGACTGAAAATGTCTGGATAGTTATTCGTTTAAATAAAGCCTAAAAGTTATTAAAACTACATTTTATTCTATTTCATAAAAATATATACTTGATTAAGTTCGATAATTCAATAATTTCAAATATAACAAAAATAGAGAAGACTGAAATAGTCTGGATAGTAATTCGTTTAAATAAAGCCTAAAAGTTATTAAAACTACATTTTATTCTATTTCATAAAAATATATACTTGATTAAGTTCGGTAATTCTATAATTTAAAATATAGCAAAAATAGAGAAGACTGAAATTGTCTGGATAGTAATTCGTTTAAATAAAGCCTAAAAGTTATTAAAACTACATTTTATTCTATTTCATAAAAATATATACTTGTATGCGTTCGGTAATTCTATAATTTAAAATATAGCAGAAATAGAGAAGATGGAAATTGTCTGGAAAGTAGTTCGTTTAAATAAAGCCTAAAAGTTTTTATTTATTTATTTATGGTCGCGTCAACCTGTTGGTTATTGGCGACCCTCTAAAAGTATTTACATAATTAAGCTACAGAAGGTTTGAAATTTCCAATTGTGAACATCGTTTCAAATAGCGGATGACAGTTATTGGATATAACATTCAAGATCTGTCCCCTTCAAATTTGATACGAATATAATAGTCTACGATATATTCCCGTGACACGTAATTATTGAGTGTATGCAATAATAGACAATTCTGAGCTTCCAGGTCTGTAGAGAAAGCTATTTCATTTCTTGTAGTACTTCACGGTTTTCACTTTTGATGCGTTCCTTTGTCTCTTTCTTTTCACAATCAATTGCACACTATTACCGCCTTTCATAACTGTTAAGTTGATACGAGCAAAACTGAGCTTGACAGCAGTTGCGTTCTCTCAGCAGCTCTCTCCTCGCCCTCCAGAGTATTACTCGCGGCAAAAACTGAATCAATCTCTTTACGTTCATGGTGAAAATCTTTTCAGTATGTCTCATTATATGTGTTCCACTTGCGCCTACCATTATTCCACTACTGAAAAAATTTAAACCAATTACGTTCATAACATAATCGAACGCTGACCTAAAACGATTTCGGACCTCATTACAGACTACAAAATATAAAAAGGAACATAAGTTAGAGATTTACATAATCATCCTATCACGAAGTCATTCAGCTACAAACTATAATAATTTCTGTGTTACACTTACTATTCATAGGCTACTGTAGGTTTTACACGCTAAATTATAAATAGCACAAATTTTACTTCTTATTACGTCACACAGAAACAGCACTATGAATATAGCAATAACAGTGTCTTTTAACAATCACCCCACATTAGTTTTTCTTATGATATATATATAATTATTATATATAAAATAATATTTTGCGATTGGAAACATTTGAGTAGCTTATTTTATTGGATCTACTTGATCGCCTACGATTGCAAGTAATCAACCGTAGATTCTATGCCGCTAAAATGTGGTCACAAGGTTAGCGGGGAAACTTTTCCAGTTAGACTGGAGAATTGCAACATTAGTTGGAACCAAATCGAATTCCTTACTCAATAAATTTGATTTATATACTTTATGCTCAAATAGTCTCGACTGTGAATATTAATGATGAAAATTAAAGTTAAATATATAAGAATAGAATAAGACCCAATAAATGAACTTAAATGATTGAATAAATATTATTTCTTTAACCAGCGTCCCGAAGAAATTCTTAAACACATACAGAAATATTTTTGGCTTTCACACAAATTTTAATTTCGTAAAATTAATTGATTCGTCCAAAAATTATTAGAATGGTAGAATGTTTCCACAACTGCGTGATAAAAGCGAGCGGGCACTTAGTTTGCGTGAGAATGAAATTCAGGTACTAATGGAAAGCTGGATATCTTCAATTTCTTTCAAATCACATTTAATTAATAAATGTATTTATGTGAAATTATTTTTCATTCCAATATCTTCAATTTCTTTCAAATCACATTTAATTACTAAATGTATTTATGTGAAATTATTTTTCATCAGTACCTGAATTTCATTCTCACAAAAACTAAGTGCCCGCTCGCTTTTATCACGCAGTTGTGGAAACCTTCTACCATTCTAATAATTTTTGGACGAATCAATAATTTTACGAAATTAAAATCATGCATTGTGCCATCTTTAATTAAAAATGATATTATAGGTCGAAATATTATAAAAATGGAGTAGACAACGACACGAAATGCGACAAATACAATTAATTGAATGAAAAATACTGACATTCGTTGCATTTGGACCTCAGTGCAACTTTTAGAGCTAAGGATATAGAAAAATTTGTAATGATAATTGATAAGACGATACATGTCAAAAATTTTAAAAGTCTTCCTTCCATTGAGGTCCAAATGCAACGAGTATTAATGTTTTTCAATCATTTAATTATTTTTTTTCTCTATTTATGCTCACTTAATGCCCACTTTACTTTTCTTTGCTAGTTTATCTAATCCGTCTATCAGATTTTTCAGTTTTCTCAGGTTAATTCCATAAAGTAACCCACCATCGTTCGCGACTACTAGTATAGTACCTTCACAGGAAAATCGTTCCGTTCAGTGTAAAATATTTTCCCACGTCCGATCGTTACTCTCTTTGTCTAATTTTAAGAGAGAGGCCACAATTACAAACATAATTTTTAGACTTGTATTCATTAATTTCCGCAGGTAGTTTTATTAGATTAATATTTAGAGAGAACATTCCGTCTCCTTTCTGAAAATGATTACCTTATCCGAGTTTTCTAACGTTCCACGTTCTTCCTGTCATCAAATATACATCCTATCATGTATATTTTTCACTCGTGGACGGAACCCAGAATCTTCAAGTTCCGTAAAGGGTTTGATTGAGGATCAATATATTATTTCAGTTGATAAAATGAAGTGACCTCATTTTATGGCTACTAAAATGTTTTCACCTATAGTAACTTATCATATATTTACACTTCTTAAATTGTTTTACCTCCTTATCTCCGATTTTGTACACTAACGGATGTTCTTTAATTTGTAAAAACAATCCCTTAATCAATATTATTGTACAATATAATTGCAAATTCAAAAATTTTATGAATATTTTGTACAAATTGAAAAAATTTAAGCAGATACCACCCATACTTAGATTTTTCAGGAGAAAAGCATTCCGAAATGTGTAATTATTTGGCTCACACGTCGAGTGGCGTACGGTGTATGACGATAGATGGCGTTAGCCAGTAGCCGGCGCGGTGTGTGTTAATTGTGTGTTAGCCCGAGGCTACTCAGCCTCTTCTGTATGCATTGCCTCGGACAGCTAATAGCGCTCCTTCCTGTGCGCGTGGCTAGCAGGTGGCCTTTCTGGGAATTCCTCCACCAATTTAATCACCCTGTCATCTCACGTGTCTGGTTACGGACTTCTCAGACCGAAAAATTCCCCAAGGATTGAGAACATGTCATCGCGTCTCTGACAGAGATTTCGTTATTTCTCGCACATAAAACTCGAAAAGACGTAATAGCTTCTTAAAAATCGGAACCCTTCTCTTTTATCTAAATCTAGCCTCACATTATTCCTTTATTTCCTTTGCCAAGTCAGCCTATCAATGGAATAACAAAAACTTAAAATCTTTGTGAATAAATATACCCAGACCATAGTTCTTGAATATAAGCAAAAAATAATTAATCTAAACGGGGAAATTTATGACACAAATCAGGACGAGTTCTCAAGTCACTCAAACAAAAATTTAAGCTTTGTATTATTCTTTACGGTAGTGGTATCGTTGCATAAAAACTGATTGAATCTATGTCAGCCTGGTGATGAAATTTTCCAAACGGTTTATGATTCAAAAATATTTTGATTAAAAGTTAAAGTGTGCGTTTTACACTCACAATTTTCTTCTCAAAAGTAGTAATTTTTCCAAAGAAAAATAAATGACAAATATAATTTCAGGTCTTCAAGTACACTTGCACCTTCTAAATAATCAAGATATTTTTCACCCTTAAGGACAAACTTTCTACAGGATTCGTAAGGGCTAATATCAAAACTATTTTTAATGATTGGACATTATAAGCAAATATCTGAATGTGGTGTTAAACATTATTATACAATAAAGTAGGCGATTCTAACCTCGCTACAATGATCTTCACATGAGTGGGAAAAACGTGGACATGTCTGCATTCTAGCAGAGAAATCACTTAACGATGAATCGAAAAAGAAAAATTAATGAGTTAGATTATTAAAATTTTACAGTGAAATCCTATGATTAGTTAATATTATTTTATTGCAAGCAAGTCTCCTAAACACATATACAACGATGTATTCAATTACAAGTGAGGTGTGTGGTAACAGTTACAATCGCAGACTTTCTTTACAGCGTGAGCCTCATGCAAATAGTAACATTTCCCGATGTTTCTTGCAGCTTCGAGGTAGTGACGAACGGTACGTTGGAATTTTAATGGGCGCTTTCCAGCTCAGCACTTTCGAGCACGCTGCTTTAAAAAGGGCAACAGCGTTTTATTTGTACACAACTAGGAGCACAAAACTGATTCCCTTGAGTCCAATAATGCCTGATATTCTATTAAGAGGATGCGCACGCGGTTCCCAGGAAATTCAACGCCATTCCCGTCCACGATTCATGCACGTAACTTACAAATTTTCCAAACATGAAAATCGTTTTAAAAAAAATTCTTTTCGCTAATTAATTCGTTCTTTTTGTAAATGTGTTGAAGTTTCAAGCAACAAGTCAATAATTATTTAATAATAATTAAAAATTTATGTAACTCGTTCATTCAGAATGAAGTAGATGGTCTGTCACGCACAACATCCCGGAATCGAACCTGAGACCGAAGTAAAATCTTTAATCAAGTTCGTAAATAAATAAATTTAACAACTTTCGTGAGCCTCAAATAAAAATAAGATTATACACTGCTATTTTAACGTCTGTAAATAACAAAAATTTGTGTTTATGATTTTTCACATAGTTTGCTTTTTTACAAGTTTACTATTTAATATAAACTATATATACATGAACAAAAATCAGAAGTATAACAGAAAAAATATCCACACGAAACGACAGAATATCACAAATGTAAAGCAGATACACGTAGCGTCGAAGGCGTCACGGCGTCGGAAATTATCCACATGTGTAAGTAATGTGTAACCGTTAGCATAAATGTTACTATTGTCGGATAAGGTTTAGATCTTTTTTCAAATGTAAGAATTTAAAGTAATGTGTTCAAATTACATTGTCATAGTTTCCTATTTAAGAAATAAGAGCTCTTGAATTTTTTATTTATTGGTTTCCCAAATCAGTGGTAAAAGAATACGTAATAATCCTTTGTATTATATAAAATTTAGCTTAATTCTAATGGTCTATTACCATTTATTAAAAGTTCTTATGTTTTCCATTCCCATTGGAACAGTCGGCCAGCTGCCTCCTAAACTGGTCGAGGCACTGAGAAGAGAATGTTGTGTCCCCACAGCAAACCCTTCTCTCGTCATCGGAATGTTGTTGGACAAGTACTAAATGTCCGAACTACCTGATGAAGGTTTTATAGGGTTTGTCCTGCATCACTTTTAGGCGAATGACGGGTAGGATCCTTAACCCATAGCTCGAGGGCCCTAATTAACACTTGGCTACCTTTCTCTACCCTTTCGCATCCCCCCTTTCAAATCCTTTCCTATGCTATTAAAGGAGAGTTGCCACCTCGTGTAATAGCCACATGTAGCCTGTTACTCTAAAAAAAAATTTAAAAAAATTATATTAGATCGTCATGTTGAAAATGTAAAAAATCGTGTAGCAAGTGGGATATACATTATAAAATGTATAAACAATTATTTATTGCTCCAAAATATTCTAATAAATAGGGATCAAAAATAAAACATTATCTGAATAGAACTTTTCTGGTACGGCGAATTATTTTTAACCATTTTTTGTAGCATACAGAAGTATGGTATTTTATTCTCTATATGCCACATTACCATTTTAAAAGAGAATGAAATATAAAAGAAGATACGATGTAAGACCCAAGATAATAATTATTGAACATGGACTATTATGACCGTAACAAATAAAAGTCATCTTTGTGTCGATTTTGAATAATAAATTACCAGGCGAAATTAAAACGTTAAAATAAGTAACTTTCAGTTAAAAAAAATCTCCTCATAAATAAATTTTTGTATCCATTTGAATAATTGTAGTAGTAATAATTAATAACGACAAAGTAGGCAGTTAAGAATTAATTATAAACAAAAATTATTTTCTCATTATTACTTTAACAAAAGTTATTAATATACTACGTCTCTTCTACAATCCGTGGACCACATCAGGTTTGCACTACAAATAAAATAAACGTAGAGTATTGAAACTTTTGTTAATATAATGATGTGCAGTTCATTTTTGCTTATAATTAATTCAACTGACCTCATGGCCATTAAAAATTTTTTTTCAATGTCAGTTAGAACAGTGTCAGTTTTAGTGGTAATTGTTACTTATAATTATATAAACTCCGTTAGTCTATTATTATTATTATTATTATTATTATTTAAACACTCTTTGTATATATTTTGATGAAATTATTTTTCTAATGCAGTAAATAAAAATTGACTATTCTATATAGCTGTATCAGTTTTACTGGTATTAAACTATTACTATTACGGCTTATAGGAATATTTTGAAATATAAATAATATTACAAAAACTTCAGCATAACATAGAATTTTAAATTTATTTCAATTTCTCGCGCCATAAGCTTGTTGGAATAACCTCACTTTCACTGAATAATTAAATCTGTGAATAATTTACCTCTGTATGGTAGTACTCTTCTGCAGTCCTGCAAAACGGTATTTTTCCCTCCCGTCGTTACGTTCACTTTCTTGTTTTTTATAACACTCAGTTGTAAATATATTGAGTCGACAGTATTCAATCGTGCAAGAGTGAAGGCTGCTTTCCTTGAGGGATTCCAGTTTCGCAGAGGAGCTGCTAACGGCCGCCACGGTAGGTTGGTCGTGTTGGCGCCACAGTTTAAATTAGGAGGTAAGAAGAGTGTATTTTAGACCGTGAATGGGAGGCCATTTCGGCACGGCTCAGCGAGCCTCCATTGACGGAGAGGTTCTCCATTCACAAAGACTTGGAGTGGAGGCCACTCAACCAGACACTCATGCTTCTGCCCAATCCATCTACCACAAGCCACAATTCCTCCGCCGTCCATATGGCTAGCTGTGCAGAGCATTGAACCTCTTGTACGAACTCTCACTACAAACATTTAGTCTCAAGTTCCATGATCAGGATAGCTGACAATTCTATCCTCTTTACGAATGGAAGAACGCTTTAGTAATGAGAGTTGTTACACAATTGGTAAATCCAAACGTGAAATGGAAACCGAGAAACGGTACTAAACGCGAAAAATAACTACCCGAGGAAATACTGGCAGAATATTAAACTCCTAGGTAATACTGTAGACAAGTGAGTTTGAAAGAAAGTAATGCGAACTATACAAAAACCAGCATCACTGACTAAAATAAGCCATATTTGATAATGAAACCTATGAAACCCTCAAATTCACATTACTATTGTAACGTTACGTTTATAGCTTATTAAATAACCATATTTTGAATAAGACAATAAAATAATCCAATGATAGGCCAATTATTATTGTAAAACTAGCAGGGTTTCTGGCGTTTCCCGTGTACTTTTTTATATAAACCTGAAAAAGTATTTAATCATTAGTCAAGAAATGATTTAGCCTAAATATAACTGTTCCTAGATCCTCACAAACTTTCGACCCACAGTGAATTTATTTAACAGCTATAAAATACATTGAATTTTATTGCATCAATCCCAACAAACATTTCTCCGAATTTCTTTACGAATAGAATTTTTAAATATACTCCTTGAGTATTCCAGGATATAATTTTCCTTCAGTCTTCAGATATTACGAAAGATTAAATTGATAACATTGTTAGCTAGATTCTCATTGTAAACAAATGGTCGCCATATTGGAATCACTAATATATGGCACGAAAATTAACTTAAATTGTCCGTAAGGATGGTAAAAATCTTTCGTATTACTTTTTATTATCATTCGATGTATAAAATTATATTTTTTATTCAATCGAAATATTTCTGATTTATTTCATTACGAAAAAAGGAACTATTTACTTTGTTGTGCAGTATCGTCGCGCAGTAACGTCTCTCTCTCACGCTGTGACGCTGTGACGTCATAATTTCTTGACGCGCAGTAATTTAACACAAAATGATCACTTTTTTAATTATAATTATTTTTACCTTTATTCTACGGGTTTCTCACCCCTACAGTACCGTTTCTCGTGTTCTGAAGAATATCTCTACTTTGACTCTAAACGATTACTCAAATAATCGTTATATATATAATATAATGTGTAACATAATGAAGAATACTATCAGACATACCGATAAATGATTTTTGGATGGAGTAAGAAATGAAATTTTGTCCATATGCAAAGAAAATTGGTATCAAAATGTGTTAAGTTTAAAAATATAGAATACTAGTTATACTGATGTAATTATATATTTAGAGTTAAGAACCATCCTATATACAGTAAAAATAGTATAATCCTATATGTACGAAAGGATGTTGTATTGTATAAATATTAATTAAAGAAATGAGGTACATTTGTAATAGTATAAGGAATATGAACAATTATATTAATCTGACTTCTTTTTGAATAAATGTGAATAACACCAGCCTATTAGTAAAAAAGTTTATCATCAAATTTAAAACATCATAATTTTAAAAACACAACGTTTCATCCCTGATTGGGACCTTTTCAGGTGTACATTTCAATTAAATTCGTTATAATTTATTATATGTTGATTTACGGCCCAAAATTATGTGCAAACCGCAATTTAATATTTACGTTGATCTAGATTTTTATATAATAAATTTAACAAATTTAATTGTAATGTACACCTGAATAGGTTCCAATTATGGATGAAACGTTGTGTTTGTAAAATTGTAATGAATTAAATCTGATGACAAATTTGCTTAGTAATAGCATATGTGTTTTTCGCATTTATAAGAAATGCAGGTATATAGAAAAAAACAGATAAAATTAAATTTGAAAACATGCGAAACATGTATAAATAATCTAACTGATAAACTCAGTGGGATATTTAAAGATAATGGAAGAAATTAGGTTAAACTAGCACCATTAAGGACGTATGGATTTTTCTATTTGTATTAATTTCTATGTCAAAGTCACAATTGAAGTGAATATATAATTTTAAATTTGTTCTATTTATTGGTTATTATTATTATTGTTACAATTGATCATTTTATTTAATAAAAACTATTTCGTTTTTAAATTGAAAACTACGTAAAAACTTTCAATATTTTAGTTATTACAGAGGTACTCTTTCAATCGGCTAAATTATATATTTACTTCAAACGTTTTACAGTTAATTTGTACATAATTATATAAAAGCAAAAGTATACTTCGCAAAAATTCAATCATTGTTGCTGAAATTCAGACTACGTTATCTTATAAAACGTTTAAAGGGAGATTTTTTGCTCTAAAATTTACACACACTCGCAACCTACGGGAGAAATTCGAAGGATATTGTTTAATAGTTTCTAAGAATAGAAATCTCAGCGTGTAATTAAATTATAATGACAACAATTTGGTGAATCCCTTGCCGTGTTTAAAATATGTTACAAGAGAAGAGAAAGTTTTGACGGTCCGGAAGTCTGTTATTACGATAATTCGAGGCTATTTCGAGTTATCAAAGGTGGGGACTCTTTAAAAATTACGCACCTTAGTATTAACGTACATTGATGTGCGCAATTATATGCATCCTGTCAGTCGAAAGAACCAACATCTTAATAAAATTAGAAAAGCTTCACGAAAAGCGCTTTCGACGCCAAATCAAACAACGAGACGTTAAGCTAGTCCACGTAAATCTCTCAGGTGAGACGAGACCACGCTTCATTAGCATATTAATAACTCTAAAATATTTCAGTAATACAGCCATGAGTCGCTGAATAAAACAAAATAACTTGGGACGAGGGTCAATTTCGGTAAAACAAAAGCATTTTATAAATCTGTAACGTTACGGGAAATTGCAACAGTTACAATAATTTAAGATTATTATTGAACTATCTATTAAATTATTAATAGTGTGTAAACGATTTTTAAAAAGTAAGAAGTATAAAATGAACATATATAGGCCTAAACAATGTTTACAAAATCATTTTCGCAATTTAGTCTAAATTCTTAAAGTAATTTCAATTATTACTGTAAAGAATTTCAATACTTTCTCAACTGACACAGAACACGAAAAATAATTGTTTTCAGACAGAGTTTTAAGAATTGCTTTTATTCAATTTCTCTCAGAAATTTTGTGTTTTTAGCCGATGCAATAACGACCTATTACTATAAGTAATAGTTAAAAAATAACTTGATTATCAATCACTATACTTTTCACTGACGCACACTGTGTACCTGAGCACCATTGTAATGTCGTAAAAAAGAGCTTCGTTCTAATTTTGTCTCGACTTCTCTATATCTCTGCGGTTTTAAATATGCTATTAAAATATTTTCGTTCGTTGACAAAAGCAACCACAGGCCTCAAAATTCAAACAAGTAATTTATTTTATCTCCATATAGACGAATTTGATTACTGACATATCAACTGTTGGCTATACCGGAATCTCTCTGCGCCTTAAAACGAATAAAAAATCCAGTTATGAAAGCGCTAAGTCAATTCTCGGAATTATTATTACATTACATTTCGAAGATACAACAAGTGCTTGAGCATGGGTGATTAAATCTGTAATTATTAAATCTTGTCCCATCAAAAAAAACCTGCATTTGAGTGTTATAAACAGATATTTATGGTAAACAAATAATCGTATGGCGTCCGAACTAACTCGAGTTTACTCGACCGCCAACCCGAATATACCCCAATGTACAAGTTAGCATAAAACCGCGGTATTGTATAACACAATGGAAAACTGTAATAGGAGCCCATTTGGTTGTGCTTCAACAGAATTGTGACTACTATGAAGATATCATTCCATCACACTGTCAATGACCAAGTAGTAGCGCTCCCTTTCAACTTACTGGCAAAGTCTTTGTTTCAATAATTGGTCAACGGATTTTACCGGGAAGACAAAGCGTGGAAATGTATATGTCAAATGTTATAAGCCTACCTAAAATTAAAAATAAGGTTTAGTAATATGTAAATTTGTTCATTAGGTGGATATTCATTATTCTTTCTTTCACCTATATAATTATAGAATAGCATTAAATGTATTTGTTATATACGAGAACACAGTATCTGTTGAATTTATCTGGAGAATGTAACAATGTATCCTAATCGTAGTTTGACATTTCTGGTATAATCAATAAGGAACGAGTATTTCCTAATATTTAAGTTTGTAGATGTTTTCTGGGCATTTCTAGGAAGATAGGGTTGCAAGATATCAGCTGTTGCACAGTAATTGAGACAGCTGTACGGTGGGTGCGTGAGGCAGTATGCAAAGTAGAGTCGTACACGATAATCGCACGTCGCAAAGTGTGGATTTACGCCCTGTCTCCTCGCAACATACTGCCTCGCTCTGCCCCAATCTCCATCCTACACCCAACTGGACGAGGCGCGGCAAACACTTCCCCCAAACACCCAAAACCTACGCCAAAAACGTATTTTAAGAAATCACCGTCACTTACACGGCAAGTCCACGCACACCGTCCTCGGAGAAAGCCCTAGGAATAACCCAAGGCCTACGTTCGTGGTCGTGGTACACCTAAAGATAGTCATGAATCCGGTCAGTTTGTAAATATTAGTCAAGGAAACCGAGTAAATCGTCATCTACCTGTTCGTTACACAACTTTCCCTCGTCAGATGGTCGTATCAGACAACTCAGATACTTTTGGAACTGATGGAGATTTCTCTCATTTTATCTTTCCAATCATTAAGACCATCAAGAATAACAATCATAAAAATGGTAACTAACTAAGGAAGCCATGAACTGAATAAAAAATCACATTCAAAGACGAGAGTCATTAACAACATATTTCTGGAAAATTATTCATTAATTAAAATGTTGAGGTCCTTTCCTTGTGTTTTCATAAAGCAACACCCATGATTATAAAATAAGTAATAAAAACGGTATAAATTAATTCTAACTCTCGTACAAGCTCAAAGAAAATTCACGAACAGAAGAAGTTCTTTCAATCAAGCTCAGCTCTAAAGCTATGACAGGGAATTAACTGGACAAGATCACGAATCGAACACATGATCGATCTTACCAATGAGCTATCCTTCTTGACTCCCAATCCCATTCCAGCTTTCTCTGACAGTTTTCCCGATCCTATCAAAATCTGTTAAATCAGAAAACATACAACAGATCTGAAAAGAGTTATTTCTCAAAAAAAAAGAATTGTGGACACACGTCCACGAATATCAAGACCTGAATTAATACAACCATGGCAGAAACTTAAAATTAAATTTAAAAACCAATGCAACCCTATCTAGGCTCGTAAAATATCAAGACACAAAGTGGAATATCAAAACGTTCAAATTTATCACAAAATGCAGCATGAATATACATCCATAATTTTGGGAAAAAAATAGATCGAATGCTCAAGGGTTCAAATGTATCCAGATTCATGTTAGTTAATACCTGTCTCAGTCAGACCTCCTCGTTAAGTAATACAAAAGCCAGTTGTTGTTCCTGGTGCTGGTAGTGTTGTTGGCGTTGATGAAAAACTTTACAGACTTTTTTTAAAATTGGTCAACGAGAGCAGCTCCACGCCGCATCAGGTTGGAGATGTCGAAGGCAGGGACACTAATTACGTACAAGTGTTATACACACACGTGGTGTTCGGTCCAGAGCTGAGCTGCTGATTAATGGACCATGACCGCCCTAGATTTGTATTAATTAGCCCCTCCCTGGGAGCTACAATTAGTCAGCAGAAAGCTTTGTGGTGTCATTAGCGTGAAGCCATCCTCTGCCAATTAGCAAAACACTCTAGAGGCGTTCGGAACATGGTTCAAACGCACATAGCTGCCGGCTAGAGCTGCTAATAAACATTTCAACTCGACCCACCAGGGGGATAGAATTATATACAATTAAACCAGCGTCAACTTCCTCAGTGCCGATTGTAAACTATGGCTGTCGGCACGCCATTGGAACTGGTCTGTGTCTGTGGTAGCAGGTTTCAAACTGAACTGGACCTAACCCGACCCAACACATTACAATTAATCATATCAATTTTTACATGGTCTCCGGTCCAACGAGAATTTTTCACTTGGTTCACAAATTATTATCACGAATATTTAAGTTATAAAATTGACATTGTATGATCAAAACTGGATTGGAATGAAACCAATTTTAAACATACCAACATAGATGTATTGCAATTTCTGAAAACAGTAATATGAGCTGGGAAGTGAGAAAGACGTCTGACTCGCTCCACTTTGGGATAATAATCTTGAGAAAGGTAGAAATCTGGAATTGGCTTAGAATAATAATTATAAATCCGCTCTATAGTTGAATATGTTGCAATTTGATGGGACCCCATATAATACTTATAGAATGTCCAGAAAAAAATACAGAGATAACCTATGAAATACACAAAATGGGGCCCCTGGACATGGACACGAAAAGTTAGCGAATTAGAATGGGAACAACTGAAAACTAATTAATATAAAATAGATTGTCGAAAAGAGGAAAATTAATTACATCAAATTTTTGTGATTTTTGAAAGGCGAAGTTTCAATTTTAATTTAAGTCAGTGCTGTAATACCGTATATTATTGTACGAAAATAATAACTTTACAGCCACAATTATTATTTTATGAAAATTATGTCACACGATTTTTTTCATAAATATTTGTACATGAGAAAATAATAATTGTGAATTTTCTACAGTTGATAAAGCTTATAAAAATTATAAATAATATTTTCTGTAAAAGTGGAATTTTCCTGAAGTTATATAAAGAATAATAGTATAGTGTAAAATAGTTTCTATACGTTATAGTTAAATTTCCAAGTATTAATATACGGTGATCTATCAATAAAATATAAACATCTACAACAAGTTTTGTTATATAAATCCTTTAAATAACGGAATTTTAAAGAAAATGTTACAGAGCTTCAACTTGTTTCTCATATTACACAACCATTTTTGAAAAACATTAAACGATTTTCCTATTGTTCGCCTTTATTTATTTCAGTTTCGCCGGTTTGTTTGATACTACACGGTTTTCATTCCTTTCTTTGGGATATTCCAGACACGTTGAAAATTATATTCATGAACTCTTTCTAAAATTACTATGAATAGTTATTATACAGAAGAAAATGTAATTTACTTACCTCGAAAAGGAAGGACGCCTCACTCTGTTTTGACATATCTGAAACAAAGAGAAATAATATTAAGGAATATAGGATTGGATCGTAAAATAAATGCAATATTCAAAAAATCAAACTATTAGGGGAAAATCCTTTAGGGAAATTTCTACATATCCCGCTATTATTTAATTTTCTAATCGGCCAGAATATTCATTTTATATTATTCCCGAAGGATCCAAGCAAAAGCACAAAATCCTTATCTTCAAAATTGGGAAGCCAAATATTATTTTATTTGGAGTTATCGTCTAAGTGTTCCCATAACTCTTCTTCAGCAGCAAAGTACTTCTACTCTCATATATTGAGAATAACCTTTTACAGTCACTAAAAATGTATTTATTTTCCCTATTGTATAAACTATAGCCAGACCGTATTAATCACGCTTTCTATATAATTATACAATGAAATTCATTGTCAAATGCATGACACCATTACACAATAGTTATCAATTTACATAGCTTTATTTAATGTCGTCTACTTTCTTTAGTAATTATTAGATCCTCCATTAAACAATTATTAAAAAACTATTTATATTTTATATTACCTATAAATTATACTAATATTTAGGTGTAATTTACCATCGTGTCAAAAAAGTCAGTTCTTTCAAGTCCACTATTCTTCCACTTTGTGTATAATCTAGAATAGATGATATACTGTTACAATTATCTTAGCTGCCTTGCTTCATATTAAAAGTATACAATGAAAACTATTAATATATATATATATATATATATATATATATATATAACCAGTTCAATGTATATAACAATGTTACTTTCATTGTATAATTATATAGAAATCCTCATTAATGAGGTCTAAAGCTCCAGATCCTAATATTAAGTAATCAATCCATAGTATGATGTTTATATTGTTTTGTCATCGATGAAATAAAAAAATACCGTCAATCCATAAATAAATCATTAATTGAAAACAATGACAGCCAAGTTGAAATATTTGCCTGCAGAGTCTTCGTTGTATATAAGAAACCTAAATAAGAATGCAGTGTGTAGTATTTATCGATTTGTGTTTGAATGAAGTGGAGTCTCCTAGGACGAGGGGAGATGGAGGCGGAGGCGGTTCACAGTTGAGTGGCCGGAAGTACGGGACGAAATCGCGGTCCGTGTTTTCAGGGTAGCGGATAAAAACGGCACTGCATTCCTTCGCTTTTCCCCCGCCTCCTCGTCGGTCAACCACTCCATCCCAAGCTGCATATTCGACAGCTAAATCTGGCCACTGCATCGCTACACAACGAACCATTCCGGTACAAGCACAAAACCGCCATCGTCCTGAGAAAGAGTAAACTTCCAACGTGTTGCGTATTTACATAACACGTTTATATAGCAGCATTAAACAGCGAGAAGATATTGCAAAAATTACGGGACAGAATTATTACCAAACATTTTATGCAAATTCTTGAATACACACATTTCTAGTTGGTTAGTATCTGATAAAACATCAGATTTACCTTCAACACACTTAATAAGTTTTGTCCCGACAGCATTAGTTACAACGAATATTAGTACTTTTTTTTATTTTTAAATCAAAAATTTAATTTTGCATTGTTTTCTTTGCATTAATTCATTAAACACTATTTAAAAGCAGATAATACATTAATAACATTCACAGAATTTCTGTAATTTATAAGACTGATATTTATAGAAAAAAATTATATGGCAATAATGTTCCAATAATACTTCAGATAATTTAAAAAACATATATTAAGTCTTTTACAAAAATACTTTGGGAAAATGAAGTTGATTAGCATTGTCGTGAGCTTCTTCGACAATAAATGGTTTGAATAATAACTTTTTATTTCCTGCAATTGATATAAATGTATGAGGCAATTCAATTAATAATGCACAGAAATTTTCAAGTATACGCCATTAATTCCAATGATCTCCGCGTTGAAATATTATCATTTTATTCCATTATAATTCCAAGAATCTACCCGCAAAAAATCATCGTGATAGAATGAGATATTGCTAACTTTTGTAAATAAAATTTTAATCAGCCAATAAAATCTTCATATAAAACATGTAACATTAAATTGAAAATATACAAACAAATCTATGACTATTCGTAAAATAAAACATAAACAACTATACACGAGTGATCTATTTTAACACCCTTAAGGAAGCTAATTTATTATGGTGTCACCTAAAATACACTAATTTAAGCAACAAAATATTCCAGAAAATTCTATTTTTGTAATTTTAACACTTTTGAAAACATTAATATATTACAAATTAATATTTGTCGGCTCACATTAATTTCTTGAATGCAGATGCGGTACGTGATATTTTTCTCATGTGATTTGCACTACTCTAGTACTTTAAATTTTCAGTCAAATCTCCTCCCACTAATATGTTACCACTACCAAAATATTTCTAATCGTACGTTAAAAAAATAAAAATAAATACACGTTTTTCTTTATAGGTGGATTCCACGGCGCCTCAGCTTAGCTGGCAGTAAACGGGATTGAACCCGCTAGGACGTCGGTTTGAATGGAAAGAGAGGCAGCCACGGCCACAAGAAATCCGACAACGCTCCTCACGCATTTTACGCTTTTACACGACGTCTTCCGGCCGGCTCCATTCACAGGACCTCCATCCAAACGATGTGCCAAATTAAATTCGGACCGTGTACCACGTTCCACAGCAACACGACTCACGTTGACATGAACCTATCATCACTTTGCACAGTTTCAATTCAATTAGCGATATTTTTCAGGTAATTAGTACGTTAAAGCTGTATCTTAAAAATTAAATGGTTAATACCGTTATTAGTATTATTTCTATTTTTAATCAAATGTTATTATTAAAAACCTATTTTAAAATTATGGGTTTTAATGATCTCCTTTATAACAACGTTCTACATTACAAGTTCATAAAAATCTTTAAATAATTCCAAATATTAATCATCTGTAAATTATTATTATTAAACTACTATTGGGCATTTTCTTGGTGGTAGCTACATCTACAAAAATGACATGTATACAAATATAAAATTATATGGGTAACATAAACTAACTGTCTTTGTAATGCTTATTATTATTTAGCTGAAAAAAGAACACGTTCCACCCTCCATTTTTCTTTTCACTACACTTCACTTTTTTATTTGATATTTATTTTCTCAAAAATCATTTTACTTCGCTGTTTACCACGCTGACCGGGTAGAGATTAATAATTATAATAAGAAATATATATTTATTTAGGTGTCTTAATCCGAGGAAGGCTCTGCAGGTTGAGCACAAGGCAAATATTTCAACTTGGCTATCATTGTTTTCAATTAATTATTTATTTATGGATTGTTGATATTTTTAATTTCATCGTTGACAGAGCAATATATATATATATATATATATATATATATATATATATATTGTAGTTTTATTAGCCTACGTCTAAACTGATCAGCGCTATTCGGAAAACCAATTCTGCAGGCAACGAATTCCATTCGCAAATCGATCTATTAACAAATGAATATTTGCCAACGTCTATGCATTGCCCTTTTTCTTTAACTTTGAATGGGTGATCATTTTTAGAAATATAAGTTGGCGCCAAGAGATGATGAAATCAACTGATACACTTTGAATCTTGATCAAAAAACTAGTAGGATCCACTTGGATAACGAAATCTCTTGCTGTGATTTAATTCCTGCTACATTGGGCAAAATAAAAGTACTTGAAACCCCGTATCAAACAGTATATGTCCAATATGAAACTATACATTTTAAGCAATCTTGTCATCTCCAAAATTCCATTCATTGGAAAAATTAATAATAATAACAATATTTAATGTTTTGATACCAGGTACTATTCTGGAATTATAATGTTTAAATGATTAAATCTAACGTCACTGCAATTAACGTCCAAACCGATACTATTAAACTCAAAAATGACTATGACCACTTATTACTTTTACATTAATATATTTTCTTTTGATTTCGTCGTCTAGTTTCGTACGATTATTTACTCCTGACGAAAACAACAACGTTTGCTGAAAAGTTGTGAGATATTTATTTTATCACTAATTTTGTCTGTTTATTATCTATTTGTAATACAGTGCTAAAACAACGAATCTGGTTGTAAAGGATTTTAGAGTAATTAAATAGGACAAGTTCTACTTTCATATAAATAAAATCAATAGTTTAACATATCAATTCCCAAATATGCATGTGAAGTGATTAACTATTATCTAAATAAATACAAGGTACATTTACAAAGCATCCGAAAACAGAAGAATACAGGAATTTCGTGACAAAGTCAGTCTCTGAAGTAAACGTTCTATATTTGGGTGGGGTAAGTGAAAATTAACGTTCTAAGTTTTTCACTCAATTAATTGTAAACGTTCTACGATAATTGATTTATAATTTTTTCATGTTTTTACGAGGAAAAGTTTCCATAGTTGGTAAAATCTCGATGGCTTGGATTATATAGATCGAGGTCGTACTTTTAGCTGTTTACATAAAACACTCGTGTCACGCAGAAAGCCGTAGCGGTACTTCGTTCTAAAATATCCAACAAAGAAATGAATAGACTGCAGAGTCAGCAGGAGCTTGATTACTCAAACAATATCGCCCAATTTACGTTTTGTATCTCGTTTCAAGGATTTTACTTCGACAGATCCTGCTCGTGCAGTTACATTTCACTGCGTGCAGGACATATACAAAGCTTAAACGTATTTATGAGCGTAGACGTGGTGGGAATTAAAATAACGTACGCTGACGATTCAGATTGTAACGAAGTTCTTAATTGATTTTATTCTGCCAGATGCTTAATGCATACTCACCACTCTCATTTCTATTTACACGATAACTCTCAGAACACTGAAACAACAACTGGACTGAATAAGAATTCTAAAAAAAAAACATATTTCCAATACGAGGGATTTGCGTGATTTTTCCCTTTTACATGTTTATGAACGAATACCATTATTATAAATTATTCCTGTATCGCCGGGAGAGTTGACCTTATGGAAGGAAACTCTCTTTTGTTTTTCCTTTGGGCCAGACTGTTCTCACGTATTTTATTTTATCTTCCCATTCCGTCACTGATAACACTAAAATTTATGACCAGGACTGTTATTTTTCTTTCAACGGATAAACATATTTTTCGGCAACACAGGTCTTCAAATACACGAAGTTACAACGAACTCCTTAAATATATATATATATCACATGAGAGGGAATTTTTCCAATCTGATGTCAATACAACAAGGAGACAGCTCCAATGTTTGGACTATTGTTAGACCGTATTTTATTATTGCTATTGCCTTGAGTTGGCCCAGACACTAAAATCATAGTGATTTGAAATTGTAAAAATTGTATGGTAATATTCCATTTCGATAGTTATTACATAAAATATCCAAGTGATATAATGATATGATAATTACAAGATTGGTTAATGTTTTGTATTACCTATAAATAAGTAAACAAAAAGATAAAAAAATATACATACGTAAAAAAATAAAAGCGAATTTGGGGAAAAAAATAAGGATTAAACTATAATACGTCCCGGTGGGGGGGACAAGAATAATATAGGGGTATATGAATGGCCAAATAAGTCAGAATCCAGATAATAAAAAAGGATGTATGTTTGTATGTATGTAGGTTTGTATGCATTTACGTTAATTTCTGTACAAATTTAAACGCGTGGGCAGACTGAAAAAAAATTCAGTACACATATTCTTCAAAATACGAGAAACGGTACTGTGGGGGTGAGACACGCCTACCACCTCTAGGAGCGGAGGTGAAATTTTTCAAACATGCTAAAACTGGCCGATATTTGAGTCGCATAAATATGTTTCGGAGCCAAAGAGATTAATAGTTTTTATAGCAATGTTCTATGTGTATAATTACAACCTCTTACAGAATGGGAAAGGAACCCACAGTGCATGCATTTTTTATTGTTGTAGTGTACCGAAAATATTGTTTTGAACAATAATTTTGATATTATTTAGTATTGGGAGAATTTATGCTTCTCTAAAGGCACTTGTGGATTATAATGAATTATCATTCCCTCCGCATAGATACGATAATTCACTTATTGACTAATAGATTAATGCGGAATTAATTACATTTAAGGCCTTATATAAATAAATAGCCGGGCAACGCCTACATCCAGCTAGTACTTAATGAAGAAGTTACAAATTATTGAGAAACAACACAACGTTTCGTCCTATTTTTAAGAGCTCGTCAGATAATAATTTATGGGAAATTATTTCTTCGAAATAAATTAGTTGTCTGTATTAATAAATTCAAATTTTTAAATTCAATTTGGCTTTTTTATTCATGAATTTTGAAGAAAACTTTTTTACTTAATTGAATGTAAGTTTTATATCTTGAAGGTCTCTTAACGAATACCTCAAGAGGTCCTAAAAATGCGGACAAAACTTCGTGTTTGTCTAAGTAGAATTTTTAATTTCGGTATTAAATATTTTATTCTGCTTGTTTATCAATTAATATTTATATTATATATTTCAAGAATCTCACATAATTTAGTGGATCTGCGCAGTTAAATAAAGCTTCTCTCAGCTAACTATTTTTTCAGGGGAATGATTAGCCACTATAATAACTTTCAGTTTATTCGTCAAAATGGTGGTCCAAATACATTTATATAGGTTTCTATATTGATATTAAGACGTGAGACTAACATTACGCTATCAGATCAAGAGATTTGTAAGGTGTAAAGTATTAATAATTTTGGGCTTAAGAATTCTCTTATCGGAAATAATTGATTCTGCGCCTTCTTAGTCTCTTAGGAAATTTAAGCGGTTCGCAGGTTTAAAAGTGAGTAATTTGATTTCCCATCTGAAACCCCGAATGATGACCGTTATTTATTGGGAGCATACGACCAGAAAATTGCCGTCGGGACGTACACGATTTTTGCGAAGAAAGACGCACCGGCAGCTGTTATCGTCCGTCAAAATCAGGAGCGCCACGAGCCTCGTCTCTAATAAGCAGCCACTCGGGTCGTTAATTACCTTGCGACAAAAACCCGTCCCCCGGCAAGGCCGACGTCTCCGGAGATCCTCCTCGCCCGATAACCGCAACCAACACCTGTCAAAACACTCGCCATTTAGCCAAACAGCCCGGCCCTGATCGCTCCTGTTTCGGTTTCACCGGACTTCACAGCCTCTACGCCTGAACTGCGGGAATACAACTTCTATGTGTTTTACCGATTGATCTGGGCCACGATTCTTGAGGAAGTCCTTTGTTCGGTGTGTCCATAATATTGAGAACGCGTACACCAAAAATTCCTCCCAACTCCATCAACCAAGTTAAAACGCCGCATTGGGAAGAGTCTGTAAACGGTACCTGGTGTTTCAAAACAGGAAGTTCATCCGAATTTTAGTATTCGTAGTATGTAGTATGTTCGACAACTACAAAGTAAAATCACCAACAAAAGAATTTTGTGAGACCTGAAATTAAAATTTTTCAGTGACAGTTACTGAATAGTAAAAAGTGATAAAAAAATCGTTTCAATTACACGTAAATTAAACGGAAGGGCTCTAATTAAGTGAATCACATCTGCAGTGCTATCAACCAGATTCCAAATAAAATTTTTCTAATCCAGTGATATTAACGTCCCCACAAGAAGTCACTATATTTCTATTATCCGAATCGAATATTAACCCTTTGGGCTTCACCGAGCGATGCCCACTTTAAATCTCTATAATTTTCGGCATGAAGTTCCTGCAAAAAGAATGGTCCAGTGGTGAAAAATATGTGCTGGGTCATTTTCCTGGATGAATGGCGAGAATGTTTTGATTTCCTTCCAAGAACAAAAGCTATTGAACTAAATCAACTTCGAATAATATATTTCAGCGAGGAAAAAATTCTAATAATTTGTTTAAACATGCAGCGTTCCTTTAAAATAACTTTATAAATTCAAACTCTTTACAACACAGTTTTCACCAATAGCTCCTCTTTTTAACAATCCAATAATCTCAAAGATATTCTCCGCACCAACGTAAATAAAATAATTCCTTTTACATAAAAAGGTAATATACCATTTTTGTCAAATATAGTTCACAGATAACATTTATCAGCTGGCCAACGTCATCATATCTCTCAGCGAGTAACAGTCTCCCGCTGACAACTGAAAACGCCGAGTTTAGGTGACCGAAATTGTTTTTTTTATTTTCGGTTCACTATCTACATAAAAATAAACCAAGGTTATTCCTTGACTCCTCGCGAGTGTCACCATTAACTTCGGTACACATTTTACAGATTTGTAAAGTTACGTAGAAAATAATATGGGCAACATATCCACTAATTTGTAATTATTCCAGACTAAGAAAATTAGGTATTCTATTGTCTACAGAATTAAGTTACCACGGGAATGATTTTTTTAAAATTATTCTGAAAGTTGCAACTCGATCTTAGTAATTAAATATAACACAAGTAGTTTATAAGTTTCTTTCGTGACCTCTAAATTCTGAAAATTTGCCGACATTTCTTGTTTTTCGCTCACAGCCTGTCATATCAATTTTGATTTTGATTTCGTACTTGAGGTTTGGTACTGCTCAGTTGAGCTGACATTGAGCGTTAGAGGCAAATTGAATGGAAAGATGCATTTCCCGTGTTATAAATGACGTTCTTCATTCATTTGTTCGTCTAGCCAAAGTGCTGGATTTGCGTTGGTCCTTTTGAGAAGCGTGGGAGCGGCCGGGGTCAGACGAGTATCGTCCATGGCATCAGCTGCCTCCGCACGCACCACATGAGCTGCACGCAAATGCAGACTCCATAAGTCATACCCGTGCTGCTGCTCTTTGTACAGCCACAGAACAACTACATTCACAAATAATTCAATTTGCTGGTATTCACACAATACTGTGTTATTTTAGTCCTATTATCCAATAAATGCAGATTCTCGAGGATCCCATTAAATAAATTTATTTATATATATATAATATGTATGCACTTCAATCATGTAAAGTTGCAAGTATTGAAGAAGGTAAAAACAGCAATATCGACAGGATAAAATATTCACATACGCCAATAAAACTAGCAACGAGATCATATATATATTGTGGTAATTAAAATGAAATAATTAATTAATAAACAAAAATTTGGACTCGCATTGTTAGCGGCATAAAGCACACAAGTCGTACACAAGAATGTGGCAAGAATGCAACGAGATAATATATATATTGTGGTAATTAAAATGAAATAAGTAATTAATAAACAAAAATTTGGACTTGCATTGTTAGCGGCATAAAGCACACAAGTCTTACACAAAAATGTGGCAAGAATGCAATGTTTGTGAGTATTGTAGACGTTGGTTCGCTAGACGCGCATAGCAGAGTCTGTGGGGAGGCGAGCTCCAGTAAAGTCGTCATGGAAATATAGCAGTGGACAGACGAAAATTATAAAATACAGAAAGTGCCTGAATACATGTAACAACAGTTAAAACAGTTAGAACATTTTTACCAGTTGGAGTCTGTGAGATAACTACGTAATATTCAACGCTAAATATTTATATTGCTGAGTCTAAATCATTATATTCTCGATTTAGACCACTTTCACCGATTTTGGGAGCCCAGGTAACTGCATCCAGCAGTTAACAATCTTCGGAACGAGCTAATATGATTTCTTAAACGAACAGTGAACCAACTATTGCAAAACTAAAAGTGTTGATTAGAGTCAGTGGATAAAAATGGTCTGTCTATAAAGTGAAATAAGTGTATGTGTACGAACGAGACAATTTCCTTGAGTGCCAGAGACAGTAAGGTAAAATTCCACAGAATTACTATCTATAAGTAAAGATATCGCCAGATTTCGAATTTACTTCAGAATTTAAAGTTCATATTTTATGTTTTTGCATTGTAATAACCTATTGATGAATTAAGTCCATAATAGCTTCATAAAATTTCATTGTTAACAAGTATTTTCTTTATAAAAGTCCCAGTAAACGACCCTGAGATATAGTCATTTTATTGTAAAAGATTAATTTATAATGTAAATTGAAATTTATTTGACTAAATAACTTTTGTAAATTATAATTGTTTGCAGTTAATAAATGTGAATTGTTTGTTTTAATTGATTTTGCATTCTTTATTGGACGTAAAATACTACAAATAGGCGCCTTAACGTGAGGCATTGCCTTTAATTTAATTGTCTTTCATTTGTGATCACCACAATATATATACATATATATATATATGAGTTTAAACCCCAATTTTATGTAACTACAGAAATCGGCGGTAAACTTAATTCAATCACATATAGGCCAACCAAAATGACCCGACCCATTGGTGCTATTGTCATTTACATCAATAGCTGTTCAGGACGTAACCTCATCAACCTCTTTACAAACTCACTTAACCCGATGGGCCCCAAAATTAAAGCAATAAAATAGCAATTAAATTCCGAAAAATTGCAGTTGGTATGATTTACCATTGTGGTTCAAGTAATTACAATTTTGCCGAAACACTGCTTTAGAGCAGCAATCATTGTTACGTTTTTTTTAATTGAATGTCTCTATCTTACTGTAATTTATATATGGTTGAATGTGAAGAAATATATTCGATTAGATTGGCGTGAGATAAAAAAAAAATATTTATCGTCAAAAACTGCCGCTGGGTGCAACGCTACTACTATTCTAAAAAAAACATTTATTACATTCTAACGAACAGGATATAGAGGCAGAAACATGGTGTTTGAACAACATTTTTACGGTTGTAAGATTTTCCACGTACAACATATCCTGAACTGAACACAATACATGTATATTGCATGAAAATTTCGAGAATATTATTTACTCTTCCAAGTTGCAGTAACAAAGGTTCGTGTTAAAGTGAGTTTCCGCCACACTGGGTATCGTATTTTCAGACGACGAGATATTTCTGCCCAGTTATTAGTTAATTCAAACTATCCTTCAGCGAAACATTAACTTCAGTCGCTACCAACCCTCACGTCCGTACTGTTACTTTATAAGTTCACTATTCGTTCTCTAGCTATTATTTAGAATTTCACTCGAACTTGTTTTTGCGAGCCTAATTTTATGTTCTCCAGAAGTAACAGATAATTTGATAAAAATAAATATTTTAGAACTGTGTCAAGCAGAAGTGAGGTAATCGTGCTCAGACAACCGTACGAATGAGGATATACAATAAATTAATTTTCTGAAGGCGTTTCAAAGAACATATTCCTAAGCATTAGCAGTAAATGTTGCGTATCTAATTCTGGATTCTTCCTGAGTTACTCCAGTTCAACATCGGTCACGGCCAGCGTTCCAAAGTAATGAAGGAAGTCCCATTTCATCCATTCAGTTTACTTTTCGAGTGTCGTGATTTATTTGTGGAGAAAGCCCGATCGTCGCGAGGAGAGGAAAATAGCGCTTTTCTTACGCCGTACAGAAAGATGCCGCCATTAGTTATGCCGACCGGAATCGAACGAAGGTGGAAATGACCGTTCCGTTTATCCCCAGAGCGGCTAATAAATTTCCCCGACATTACTCACTACGGAGAAATCGCCATTATAAATCAGGAGTCGGCGAAGACGCTCTGACAAATGTAACAAATCGGATGCGCCGGTAAGTGGACGCTGCGAGTTCTCCTAATTGGTACACGGGGCGTTAGAGGCAACAAAGGCCACCATTCCGGGAATGACGGGCCTCGCTATCTCCGAGATTTGTTCCACCTCTCGTTGTGTGTGTGTCGCCCCAACAATGGGAATCAATTATTAGGCATGTCCTCGTGTCTGTATGCACGTGTATGGCAGCGCCGCGAATCGGTAACTCGGTTCATCATGTAGTCATCTGGTCATCTCGCGAGAGATATCAACTTCACAGACTTACCGCTACTCGGCGAGTTCAAATCTCGTTCGCCAAACTCCAAGGTGAAACCACCAACCTGAAGGCCAATGTAAACATTCCGACGACGGCCCGTTGGCTTGTGGTGTGCTTGCTGACGCTGACCAGCAAGCGCTTATGCTGGAATGATTATTTCTAGATAACTTCACGTTTATGAAGAATTGTGAAGATGGAAATAAAGTCAGAGCCAGTAAAGGATGGGAAAAATATCTGAAGCTATGTCACAACTACAAAATAAAACAATTTGCCTTCAGCCTAGAAGGTATTCAGGTCCGGATCTCCCCGCTGTGTGTCCCGCAGCATACCTCCTTGTCATTGCAGGCTTGACATAATTCCATTTCTTGCCCATTTTAAGTTCTTGTACTATGAAGTTCAAAAAGAACTACTTGACTCTTAATTTACTGTATTCAGCCAAGATGAACACACTGATGTACATATAAAATTATGGTTCCCTCCACCGGGGTTGAACGAGCAAAGCACAGACTTCGGCTAAGGAAAAAGTAGAAACTGCGACAAGGCGAAATTTAAATCGTAAAATATCGTTCCCAGATGGTTACATGAGCACAATGGTAAGCTCTGTGCTGTTCCCCGGAAATGTGCTCGATGTTCGGGGGACAGGACAGATGTTTCGGGGGAGACGAGGCCATCTGGGTGTGTGAGAGAGGGCGATATGACAGTCCCGGAAAACTGCGGCGCGTCGTGATGGATGAAGCAAATTAATCCTTACTTTTCCCCGAACCCTAATTCGGCATTCCGCGGGAGGCGTCGCGACGGCGTCTTGATCAATGCTTTGGCGACGCTATATTCCGCACATGCATACATAAGTCCCCGCCGCCAGGGCGGAACGATTTGCATATAGAGTGGCTACATTAGTGCCGCAGCCTGCATCAGGGGGTTGCTCTCATTACAACACTCGCCCTTCATACTTTATTCTCCCTTAACCGGGTCCTGTCGCGGGCCAACCCGGGACTCCGGATAGCAGTGATTTTATTTGCGCATAACACTAGAACTAGTGTTAACATAAAACGGTGAATTTTTCCGACTTAAAAATTGAAGAGAATGTCCATAAATAGTATTATTCGGATTACACCAATTATCGACTACCTGCAGTGAAATCCGAGGTCCCGTACAAAGATAAATAATCTCGCCACTACACCAAGAGAACGAGACCTTCAAATGGAAAAAAGTCGTAAGTAGAAAGTAATACATTGTAATAGTTATTCTTTTTAAATACCGTGAATAATAATTTATTTTGCTAAATCATATCCATCTCCTTTCGTCAACATAAATATCTCCAACAGATTTAAAAACTGATGCTGCCTAACCCCAATACAAGTCTAATAAAGCCACATTTCTCCCATTATAAAAAAAAATTCATTCAATTCTTTAGCTAGTTCTATATTCACACGGTATGCATATTCCCTGAATTCATTTTGTTGTTATATTATAAATTGTGAAGACGTTATAGACTCACTTTGAATTATATAGTAATCCCTTATGACTTCAAACTTTATTCTCCCTAAATTTTTTCATTTGTTTTAGCATGAATTAATACAAAGAATAATACCCAGAACAAGACATTGCCAGTTTGGATAATTTCACCGTGACTCGTACCGTCAACATAACGGAAAATCTTCGCACAATGAGACACCCAACGCCATCTGTCCTCGAATGTTCGAACTAACAGCGCACAAACTTGAACCGGAGAAGTTAAAATGCCATGTATACTCCGCTAAATTCCATTCCGGATTTATACAGACTAGTCCAATTTCATTTATCCTTCAGCTTTATTTATTTCATTCAACTGCTAGTCGGCAATTTGTCTTCTTGTCACTGGTTCGTTTACCGTCGAATTATACAGGGGTACAGCAGTTACAACTGTTTTATAATTATCGACATACGGCTAATTCTTGTCTTTCAAAGTACTTATCGTTCTATTCTCATGGTCTCTAACCTACTTTCATTTTACGCGTTATTGTCGAAATTTTAAACTAGTCTCCAGTGATGTCACCCAAAAAAAGGGTTTGAAAGGTTTAAAAAACGGGTCCCCAATAAGTAACCAATAAATAAATACTGTCTCTCGGTTTCTTCAGAAGATCTTAATTAGCGAACAAAAGAAGAGCAGTACAGCAATGTCAAAATACAAACATTATAAGAAGCAGAAATTGAAAAAGCTCATTTAAAAATAAGCAATAATATGTACTGTTGTTGCAAAAATCTATAGGTAACAATCCATAAGAAAACCAAAATTAAGTGCCCTGTTATTTCAAGTTCTCGATTTAAGGACAGAGAAAAGTAAACAACAACCAAAAACAGATTTATATCATTGATACTACAATAAATATCTAATTTTAAGACTGAAATCGACGTTCCAAAAAATAATAGTGAACATATGTAAAGGCAAAAACTTAAATGTTGGTTTTTTTATTTATCTTTACTGAACATGTTGATAGTAACTAAACGTATTTTTTGCTAATCAATAGTATGCGACAATAGGCTTATAATTTTATACATATAGCCAAGAATTTAAATATTTGTATATAAATATTTTTTAAATATTTATTTTAGAAAAAGTAGTTATTAGTAACTTGCTAAAAACTACACTCAATTCAATAATCAATAGAGTAATATGGATAAACTGAGAATATTAAGAATTCAATTTGTCCATTTTGGATGCAGCTGTCCTGTGGAGGACTTGTACGGTCCTGTTTGTTTCGAAGCTGACCTAAAGTGGTCACTTTTTGACGGAATGTAAAAAATGTGCCTTTACAATGAAGGTCAGTTTGGGGAAACAATTCATGCGAAGGTACAGAGCCGTGGAATTATGCAAACTGATCCGCCCCCCCCCCCCCCCCCCCCAATGATGAAAATGTTTTAAAATGAAAATAAATGATAGAAAATAATGAATAAGAAAGATATTCAATACAGACAAAAATAAGGGTAATATAAATACCACACAACGTTTCTGGGATCCTTGTCCCTTTCGTCAGGTGCTAAGAAGAGCATAGAGAAACACAACTGCGCTGGTCAGTTGGAGTGCGAAGTGTTAAAATACAATTTGACAGAAAAATCAAATATAGATGGGTTTGAAGAGTGACTTTCACTTCTTGCGCAATTCGAGGAAAGTGATGGAGGCAGAGTTGAAATTGGAAGTTGAAGATTGTAAATGTTTTACGACGAACGCGGAAGAAAACTTCCAATATCAGTACGTCAAACCCACCGATTACGAGTTATACGGCGCTGGTTGCAGGGAACTTCTAAGTACCGATTACAAGTTAACCAACATCCGGAAAATCGCCTTCGTCATGGGACAGTTTTTTTCTTTAATTATACCGCAGTCTATTTTCATAATTGCTGGCTGTAGGAATTGATGTGTAATTTTTCAACTGCTCAAAATTCCGCACTCAGTCCGTGGATAGCCTGGGATTAAGATCTCATTGCGCAGAGGTTATTAAGGATTTAAAAATTCTATTTTGAGTTTGAAATTATTTTGAGATAAACATAAAAAAATAAGTCTAAGAACAATAAAGTAATACCTTATTACGTAGTTGTTTTTATTATATTTTAAAAATAGCTGGGTGTCCGGCTTTGTCCGTGTACTTATTTGTATGAACCCGAAAAAGTATTTAATTCTATATTAATCTTTTGTCAAGAAGTGATTTAACCTAAATCTAACTGTTCCTAGTTCCGTACATACTTTCAACCGATAGTGCATTAATTGAACAGCTGTAAAATATATGGAATTTTATTGCATCAATCCCAACAAAAATACATTCTTATTTCTTTACGATTAGAATACTTAAATATACGTAGTGCAGAATAGATTTGTCCCTCAGTCTTCAGACATTACGAAAGATTAAATTGATGAAAATGATAGCTATATTCATATTTTAAACAAATGGTCGCCATATTGGAGTCATTAATATGACACGTAAATTATCTTACATTTTCCGCAAAGATCGCAAAGTATTTCGTATTGTTTCTTTATCATTCTATTGAGTATTACTGGGTAAAGTTATACTTTATATTCAAACAAAATATTTCTGCTTTACTTCATTACAAAAAACGGAACTATTTACTTCGTTTTGTAGTATCGTCGAGTAGTAACGCCTCCCTCTCGCGTGTGATGTGACGTCACGATCTCTTGGCGCGCAGTAATTTAACACAAAGTGAACACGTTTTTTAATTATTATTCCTTTCACCTTTATGCTAGGGGTTACTCACCCCCACAGTACCGTTTCTCGTTATTTAAGAATACGTGTACAATTTTTTTTTTACAATTTTTCCACGCGTCTACTCGTGTATAGAGATTAACGTAAATATATACATACAAATATACATTCTTTTTTATTGTATAGGTAAACAAAATATTAGATAATTTAACAGCTCAAAGAGAGGTTTTGGTACGGTAAATTAATACTTGACATAAATAATCGTGCACAGTAATGTTATAAACGTATTAATTCGCGAAACCAGCTACTTAATTTTTTCTTATATTCTAGATGCCAAACAGCGTTTGTTCCACATGGACTAATTAATCACTATCGTGGCCCTCATTGGTAACTGAGAGGAATAACGCCCGACCATATCTAATTTTATGATATTTCAAATTATTACGTAAATTGATTACAAAATATATGAGGTATGTGAGTTTGGGGTATTTCGGAGCCTGGTTGGCTGGTGGTTAGCGAATTGGCGCTGCAGCAAGAAGCCATTTGCAGAGAGAGCCGCCCCCACGGGACAGATGAAACAGCTTGCGGTGCCTAGTAACTTGTTGATTTTAATCGCTATTGCAGGACACTACCATCAAATAGAGGCGAGGGAGGGAAGGGGCGATGCGATGTATGTGCAGCAGGAGCGCTTCACTGCGCACACGGACATCTTCACTCTCGCCAACAACACCATACTCGTAAATAAAGCACGAGAATCACAATGGTGTATTATGATAACCGTGAGCACTAAAGAGTCACCATCGCAGTTGTAATTAACATTAGACTAAATTTAGCGTACAAAAATCTATTTTCATACGGACGAAAATTATTTACGATTCTGATGTCTTTTCCTATCCGGAATGAAATTTTTTTCCTCGTTTTAATTTTTATAAAATTATTAAATAACTCAAAATGATTTTCTGACTTGCTAAATAAGAGGTAGATTACAATTTTAGGGGAGTATTTTGCAACTGAAACTTCTTCTCATACATCATAGTGGAATTTCAAGAAAAAAATCTCAGTAAGAATAAAAAAAATTAAATTGTTGCTATTCATTGCATGAGTTAATATTAATTCAGAAAATCAGGTACTTCATCACGACCATTTTCTGCTTTATTATGATTTGCAAGAAAGTTGGAACATACATATTTATTAACTTTGAGGCAGCTAATTTCCATTCATATTAATGGCCCGTCTCTTAGTTTATCCTCACTAAACCATAAGCGATTTCCATTTCAAGTACAATTAGTTGGCCGGAGTGCTTTGAAAAAATTTTCAACGAGGCACAATAAAGTAGGTAACGAAATTAAATATCCTTCTATGGGACGATAAACTCACTTTAGCGTTCAAAAATTTCTAACAGTGAAAATTTTAATCTCTGTTGTTCCATTCTCACGAAAAATAACAAAGCATTAATAAATCAGTACAGTCCTGTCAAATAATACATGTATTGTTAGGGTATTCCTAATACGGTTTTGAGTCGTCTGATAACAATTCTTATATCGCATTCGTTCATTACGTTTTTATTTTTAAGTTACGTCCTCTGTCGCATACATTATATTTCCCTAGTCGTCGTACGTCACTCTCTTCGCTTGAACTTCATTGCATCTTAGAGTGCAGTCCTCGCTATTCGGTTCCATTTTGCTTTTAGTGAGCTCTGGCAAATCCTCCGGCTTGTCACAGAGGCTTGTTGCAGCATTACTGTAACAGCAGCACAAGCGCCTAATTGAGTCGGGGTATCTCCCTCCCTCCCCTCAATAAAATTGTAGCTGGCCGACTATAAAGTTGGCAGGCCCGGCCCTTAACTTGTATTGCCACAACCAACAGGCGACCATTTGAAAACCGCCGCTGCACATAAAGAGCTGTGGATGTCCCCTCTGCTACTGCCAGAACGCAGTACAGTCTCCAGCAGAAACAGAAGCTCGCTAGCCTCAACAACACACAAAATCGCCACTAGTCATTGCTTTACTTCTAATCCCGCATAAACAAATACTACAATAAATTGAACATATGGCTTTCAATAAAGATAAATTTCTGACAATATCTAGAATGCGGATGAAGAAGGCTGGAGAAAATAATGGTAACGAATACTTACTGAGAAGAATAGACAGAAAGATATCTATATTTGGAAAAGTTTTCGAAAGACACATGAAAAGGGCTTCAAGACATAATAATGACAAACAAATAGAATGGAACGAAGAATTGGACTCAATATGGACGACTTAAAACAAATAAGAACATATTGGATTATAAAAAACGACGCTGAAGACTGGATTGCCGAGAGTGGTTCGACCAGATAAAGGAAAAAACAACTTACGGATTTATATTTTATTTTTCAACGTAGTCAATACACTTAAGAGTATCGCTTTACCAGCTTCTTTGTACCTTCAGTACAAAACTATGTAAAACAGACCTTTATCCCAGCTTTAACTTCTTTGGTCGAACAAATATTCGTCAAAGAAGCCATTTATTTAGATTCGGGAACAAAATATATTAAAATTCAAAACAACAATGGTCGTGATTTTTTCCGTATTCTTCGGGGCATATCCATCAGTTGTTGCTTCTTGGGTACAACACGCTAACATTTGGTTGTGTCGAAGTAAAGTTGAGGAGAAATCTATTGCAAGCAACGGGATACGACGTAATTTAAAATGCGTAGCAGTCAACAGTGATCGCTGCCATAATTAGCAAAGTGTTACGACGAAGAGTAAAAAGTTTTCAATCAGTGCAATGGCCTGCAAATAAAATCATTGTTTTATAAAAAAATTAAAACAGACAATAGTGTACAAACAGACAGCTCTAAATAAAAGGGTCCGTAAAAACTTTCTTTTGTAAATCTTTATACAAATATAAATTTACCGTCAGATTTCTACAGTTTTTGTTGTTGCTAGAGTCTTTGTATGAACTTTTGTTATTGTAAATTAAATTCATTTTTTGTTTTTTTATCTGGGTGAAAATTGCAAATCACTGTCTGAAATTTAGATTCTCGTGCAAGCTGTGGCATTTACTTTAAATCATAAAATGTAAAGTCAACTTAAATCAAAATTGTCAATTAAATAATCTTCGTCACCTATTTAAACATTTTGGTTTAATTTCAATGTAAAATCCCGTAAACTTCCTTCCTTTGTTTCCTTTTATATTTTGTTTATTACATAATTTGACTGTCCTAACGTGATGGCATATTTGTTGTTTATCTTATTTGAATACTACAATAAATATAATATAATATATATAGTCTCATGCATTACTTTTGTTTTTGACACGTTTCTGTTCTCTTTCGATAAATGTAAAATATTAATAAGTAATTAAATGATAAATTATTCAATTAAAAACTCTGAAATCATCCATTAGAAAGTATTTTTTAATTCAACAAAATTAACACTTAATTCATTTTTTTAGGTAACAGGCTACATGAGGGTAATCCACATGGTGGCAACTCCCCTTTAATAGCATAGGAAGGAATGGTAGAGGAAGGTAGCCAAGCGTTAACTAGGGCCCCAGGGGTATATTTTAAGGATCCTACCCGACATTCGCCTAAAGAAATGCAGGACAAACCCTAGAAAATCAGGTAGGTCGGGCATTGGGTACTTGTCCCACGCCCTTCCGATAGCGGGAGAGGAGTTTGCTGTTGGAACACAGCATTCCCTTCTCCGTGCCTCTACCAGTTTAGGAGGCAGCTGGCCGACTATTCCAATGGGAATAGCGGACAATTTCGGGATTACCAGAAAATTAAACAAAAGATGTGCTCCTAATAGCTCCTGAATGGCCTGTTGAGAGAGAGAATAAAACGTCAAACAAACCTGTTTTACGATGGACTTAATACAGGAAATTAAAGAAAGAAATGGACATCACTCAGGTTCTTAGATTTAGAGAGGAGTTACTCAACACGGGCACGTTGCTCCAGACTGGACTTTTTCTTTGTAATTATTTTTAATCACGTCAACATAAGTAGTACGCCAGTTCTGAATGAATCATGAATGATCTAAAAATTAAATTTTTGAAAGCTCTGTAGGTATGAATTCATTTCACATAAATGACGCTAACCTTCTTTAATTGAATATTGTTTTTATTCGAACAGTTTAACGAATTATTGTAGTAACTAATCGCCTGTTACTGCCACAATAAAAATAACAAAAGTGAATGTCAAAACGCTGAAAGGAACTGTGAATCACATTAACACGCTATCAGTAATATTATTATATTATATCTGACTGCCCCTGCTAAAAGTTCTGAACGACTTATATTCGCTTTTTCGACAACAATTCGTAGCAACCATTCTCGCGCCAAACAATGCTGTTCTTTACAGCCTCAAAGTGAATAACAATAGGTGCTAATATATATATATATATATAAATTCTCGTGTATATCGTCGGTGCAGCGAACGAGAAAAGTAAGGGCAACCATCGGCGATTGCGTTTGTAAGGAAAGCATAGTTTCGTAGCAGCATAATGTCCTGTCCGGAACGCGAACCCGGAACCTAGACTATTCGTGGCCTCCGTTAGGCTGACCCGAGTACGCATTCTCTTACCTAGATTAACGCGAGCTTTTACAAACATTCGACAGCTTCCGTACTTAACAGACTCCATTCTGCGAGTATTATGGAAATGTTACCTCTGTATTCAAATGTCGCGTGTTGCAAGTGGCAAATAAACTCGTAATTTTATGGTCACTTGAATAATTTATACTGTTAACGTTTGTGTGTTGCTTATAGTCTGAATGATTTAGAGATATGGACGTAACAGAGTTAAAATAGCCTAACGAATAAGTGACTTAAATACCATAAGACCAATGCCGATTTATGCACCGAGATATAAAGGAACAGACCTTCAAAAAATTCAAATAATAAATTTCTAGGGAAAAGAGACACTAATTTTTAGCTCCGCTCACAGACGATGCACAGAAAATTATCAGCCGTGGTCCATAGATTCGGTGACACGATAAAGCAAGCAATGAATTGAATAATGGAGACAACACAAATAAAAATGACACACTCCAAGATTTACGGATGACGTAACGACATTTTGTGAATTACTGGAGGAGCTTGCTTTTAATATAAAATAGCAGTTCTAGAAATATGAGATTGATAAGTGAATATGAAAATATTTATAGCATTAGTATTCAAATTGTTTCATAATAAATATATAAATGAAATAGTGCTCTTAATTGAGGAGAGAAAATTTTCCAACAATAATCAAAGGAAAAAATATATAAAAAATTAGTTATTATCCTTCGATAGAAAAACATATTTGTTAAGAACATAGCACGAGCTAAGAGGTTATAACCACGACAGACACAGAGGATTTCAAAGAGGAACATCAAACTACGGTCACTAGGATGTTTAACGAAGAGTAGAAATAGTCACGAAATACAGTGACAATGTTCTAATTGATTAACAGATATTGTTTAGAAATGTGGGATCGTCTTCATTAACCCTTTGAAGCACGTGGCCATTAGTTTTGTGATTTTAATAAACCTACAAAAACGACCATCAAAATCGCTTGCTCGAATTGTAATTCCTGCTACATAGGGCAAACGAAACGATCCCTTAATACACGTATCAAGGAACATATGTCTAATATCAAAATTCCCTTTGATAAACAATCTGTGGTCTCCAAACATATCATCAATTCAAAACATACATTTGATAGGCAAATGCTATGATTTTAGACATTGACACCAGGTGCAATTCCAGACTCATTTCAGAGATGCTTCACATTAAATCAAACATCACAGCTATTAATGTACAGACACTATGAAACTCAACAATGACTTTGATCCCTTATTGTTACGCTAACCCTTTGGCTCTCCCATTGTCGTTGCGTTTACGTCGCTTTTGAGTTTTGTCAACTGACGAGAGTTGTTTTGAGTTGTGAGAATATCAACTTATCTTTAGTGCTCTGTACAGCTGTACGGATATTGGGGAAAACGAGTTGCCCATGGGCAAGTAACTTCATCCCCACCATGATTTAAACAATTGTGAAACAACCAAGTGAATAAAATGTTACCGAGGTGACCTTTACGTGTGTGTGACGATGATCGGAGAGATATACTAAATTTATCCAATTTTAATGTAGTGTTGAGGCATGGTCCGTTCCACGGCGTTTCTTTCGTTGTCTCGACTGTAGAGAACAGGAAGAGGAAGGCGTGGACCCGAGGATGATGTCGACACACATGCGATTTCTCGTCTGCGAGGCAGGCGGGCGCAATTCCCAAGGCAGACATTAGCGATATGCCCCGGGCATCGATCTTCTCTTGATATTTCACGCTCCCTTGCGCCCGCAGATTAAAACTAGGAGAAGAGAAGAGAATAGCGAGCGGGGGCCCCCGTCGCGATGAATGGAAATTTGCGATTTAAATGTCACCGCCATTTGATAACTGTTCCTTCCCGTCGCTGCTGTCATTTGATGACTTCAGCAGACGGAAGGGAGGGTGGAGTGAAAAACCTCTGCCCCATTGTGCTCCGGCAACGGGGGCGAAGAGGGTCGCAGCAAGTGAAATTAGCAAGAAAATGATACCCTCTGAATATTGGTCGCATGGCCGAGTAATCGAATAATATACAGCAGGAACGCAACCCCTACGGGGCGGAGGGAGATTAATGAGTCCTCAAAACGACGACCCGAAATGACGATCAACAGCCATCAACATTAATTCACAAACAATGAGGGCAATTATCTACACTTAACCAAAAAATTTCTTAATAACCAGCACACGTAAATAATCGGTTTCACGATGAAAACGTAATTATAAATAAGAATGACTCAAATTTTACGAAGCTCCTATTATGTTATTATCATTTGTTTTCTATGGTCGCGTCCACGATAAAGTTATCGGCGACCACATTAGGTATTTAACTAATTGGGATGATAATTGATTGCTGGTGATATTGTTGTTGTTTCATCAGATGAGGGGTCGATACCAATTGTCTCGACGAATTTGGTGAGTCCTTTGATGGCTTCCAGGTTTGTGCAGAGATCCGTTCTAGATGCACTGTCCGAGGTAGTCTTTCTTGTGTGCGCGTATTTTTTGCATTCTTATGATGGTGAGGGCGATGACGCATGTCTCACAGGAAAAAATATGAGTGCGTTAATTTGCTGTGGAGGGTTCTCAGACGGTAAATGATGGTTTTCTGTCTTCTGGGAGCGTTGTTTGTAAGGTCTGCGCTGTCTTGGAGTTCCTGGTGGATTGGTCCGTTGTTATCGGCCTTTCTAGTTCGTTGCTAGGCTCTATTAATTTCTATTTTGGCTTCTTTGAAGAGATATTGTCCTGAGCAGATTGGAGTTGAAGTTGAGGGCTGAGATGAGTTCGCTTCAGCCGCCAGTGCATCCGTCCTGTCATTGGTCATGATTCCTGAATGTCCATGCCAGTTGGAGTCTACTTTTGAGGGTTTTTTTCAAGGATTATTTGTCTAATAAAGTAAATTATTCTGTTTCGGAATTTAGGGTTTTGAATCTGCTTGATGGCGTCCATGTAATCGGTTAGTATGACGATGTTTTAAACTTCGGATTTTCTTGGCCATTTTGATTGGCATTTCAATTTCTAGAACTTCTGCTGAAGCTGCTTTGGCGAGTCTATTTGTTGTTGTAGACTTTTGTATTTCGTTAAATATTACGAAACTTGAGGTTGTATTGTGAGTTTTCGATGCATCGGAGAATATTTGTTCGGGGTTATTATGGGTCAAGAGTAGGTTTTGTAGATATAGATTAGCCGTTGTTCTGAGGAGATTTTTGGGTATGAAACTGAGTGAGGTTCAATACGTACGTCAGCAATTTTCCACGGTGGGATGGTAGGAACAGAGTTAGTGGATAATTTTTGGAGGTGAAGAGAGTAGGTGTCGGAGCAGGTTATTAGCTATTGTGTGGAAAGGCAAAGGGTATGTTGGATGTTGTGGGACGTAATTAGGGAGGGGTTGGGTGAGCGATCAGATTTTTTCTTCATTTGCTTCCTGCATTTTTAAAGTGATCCTGCTGGTGATCAACTTCATTCTTATGTGTAGAGGTATTTCATTTGCATCGTTGAGGAGTCTGATGATTGGAGCAGTTTTTTTTGCCGGTGATGGTTCTCAGTGCTTCATTCTGTATGTAGTTTAATTTGCGAAGGGTGGTTTTTGTTGCTGATTGGTATATGTTGGATCCATAGTCATTTTGGATAGGACAATAGCTTTATAATTGTTCGATTATTCTTAATATACAGTTTTTCTCCTAATTATCCCGTTACAGTTCCAATCTTCTTATTCACTGCTGTCGATGGATGATTCTGGTTCTAATACTACGTCCTTGTTTTGTTCCTTTATTTTGTTTGTTCGTCGTCCGATCTTGTTTTTGGCAGACCTCTACTTGATGTGTGAGTAAACTTGGTAGAGTATTTCTAGAAATTTATCTATGTTAATATGGTAATCCTTGATTAGATTTACAGGGTTATTTGAGGAGATAGAGCTAATGATTAACATCCCTGTTTGGTCGAAATCTAAAGGAAGTTTGCATTTACTGTTGTCATATATTGCACGAGTGGGTTTTAAGACTTCTTCCAAGCTGGGTAGGTTATGATTTTGTAGGTGAGATTTTTTTTGGGGGGTGGGTTATTTGTAGGAGTTGCATCAGGGTTGAGATTGGCTGGATTTACGGATTCTTCTGGTTTTTGCGAGAGCAAGGTCTTTTTCATGCTTGTGGAATTGGGGTGTCTTGGGTTAGTAAATATTCTGATTCCATCTGTAGGAAATTACAGGAAGGAGAGACGCTTCCTAGGGCTAGTTCTGTTAGCGGTATAGATGGAGTAACTGTTTGGCTGAGGTAATTATTTGAAGGTGATGCTTCAGGTTTGAGATAGTCAGACTTCTCATATTTATCTGTTTTTTGCGAGGTTTTCTGTTTTAATGACTGAGAGTTTGAGATGTATTGGGTTGGTAAGCCTTCTAATTCCATCTGTGCGGTAGCTCAGGTAGTAGTATTGCTCTTTGGTTGAGTACACAATCACGAACGAAATGGTCCTGTCTTTTTCAGAGGAAGCAGCTGTTTGTTTCAGGGGCGAGGAATATTATGTAGTTTGTATTTTCGTGAGACAATAGCATTCATTCCAGGAGACGGTGCAAATTGGCAGGGTCTACGTAGAAAAGTCGTCGGAAACTTAGGATGTTATTAATCTTTTGTCCGTTGTATTGGCAGACAAACAGATGGAACCTTGGATGCTGGAGAGATTTTCAGTTTCTTTAGTTCCTTTTCTATTATACTGTTTGGGATGATAGGGAATGCGTTGGATATAATTTATTTTATATGTTTAGTTATTAGTGGCCGTAGTTAACGTTATGGTTTAATATTACAAGTGAGTTAGTTTTTTCTGTAATTAAGTCTACAATTTCCTTATAGATGAGAAAGACACATACTTTGTTATTAGAGATTTCAAATATATATCCGATGCATATTGGAGGAATAAAGTCTGATAAAGCGGATAGGTACTCATCCAGTGTTGCTCCTTGAACTGCTTCGAGAATCAAAGCATGGGTCTTGTCCGTTGACGTTTTCTTGTGTGTGGTTTCTATGCTCATCTTGAGGGTTACTGTTGGATGCACTGGAGGAAGAGAATTAATCCCGTTTATCACAATTGATTTACATTGCATCTAGCGACAGAAACACTTGTCTCGAGGCGGTGCTGGCAGTGTTAACTGGGATAGCCCTGGTTAACTTGGGGCTGTTGTTGAAAACACTTCCGAGGGAGGTCTTCGTGAAATTAACATTGTTGACTCGTCAGTTGCCAATACGGAACTCACTTGTTTGAAAACCCTTATTTGGAATAGTTTGACACGTTAAATAAATTGTAGAAACCTTCACTATTTTACCACCATGCGTTCGTATTTAATCGTCTTTGGACGACGTTCACAAAGCTGATTATTATTCCTGATTCTAAAATATATATAACTACTGTCAGATTATACGTGAGACGAATGCCACGCATTGAGGAAAGTGTGACATGATATGTTGTAAATACTTAGTAATTTTATATAAATAACAGATGAATATGACTTAGGATAAATCCGAATGCTCCTGTTTTATATTATTTGAGGACTATTAAAGGTTTTATAATTTATAATTCCTTTTATCAAAAGTATTTATCCTGCATTTATACGTATTTCAGTATTGCTTTATAGTTCCTCTTTTGCTTCACTTATCAATTTTATATAAATCAATCATGTCAACACACAAATTTTATAACGAATAATTTCAGAATATCTGAAGCAAACAAATTTCGTATCAGATGATGTATCATTTCCCAGACTAAGGTAAAAAAAGAATTTATCCCAACATACAGAACGTGGTACCAAAATGAGTATTTTCAGTGTCATGCCACTAATAGAAGTGACGATGCGTACGGCAACACTGGCCATAATTCACCTCAAATCCAAAATGCACTGGAAGTCTTTACGAACAGCTCCTCCGAGGACTGTGAAGCCGTTGGTTTGTATGTTTACTAAGCGTGTCCGTGTGAAGCGATTTTACCACACTCAAAGCAAGCGTAGCTCTATATACAAACAGGATCCACAGATAAGTTTTTTTTTCTTGCCTACTGTTTCGACTGGAACCGACGGGACAAAGGCCGCGACGGGTTTGCGCCGAAATATCTGCAACAGGAGTTATTTAATGCTTGTCGCGTTTTGATAAATGTAGTCGGAAGCGAGGAAGAAAGGCGGCCGGGCGGACAGGCCGTGACCAACGCGTTTAACGCGGCGGCTATATTTTTTTGCGTTAACTGTTTACCGCGGACAATGCAATAATATCAGAGGGAGGGAGTGACAGAGGTCGGGCGATGAGGTCCGACGCGAATCGAGACTCGTGTAGGGAGGGAGGTACTAATTAATGGCCGATCCGCCACGGTCAGATCTGCGGCCAATTACACGCACAAAAAGGCAGCGAATCTGGCTTCAGACAAAAACGTGGCCGAGGAGGAGGGTGTTTTCTCTGTGAATCACGTGATTAAAGTTTAAAATTAACTCTGACGGCGCGGAAGTAGGCAGTGCACGTGGCGGGAGGACCGTGTCACGGTCAGCGGAGCGCAAAACTTGCACTCATATGCGCTCCGAACAGCAGCCAACTGCACACTGCGCACTCCTTTAGGACTAGGCCGCCCTGACCGCAGACAAACAGATGGAACGGTGACTGTATGACCCAATAACTACGTCACTTATTGGCTCAAACCTGACATCGGCAACAATCTTGTAATCGACCATCGGATATATGACGTTCGCCGTTACATGGTTGCAAGACAACTACAGACTCCTTACGAACGTTGTGACCGATTCACGATCCGGACAAGATGAAAGATAGGGAACAAACTAAGAGTATTCCACTAGTCCTTCAGGTTGGTGGTTGAGCATAGGGTTGACGGCCTTATCTTGGGACAAGAAATTCTAACGAATCCGTACGATATGGCTTGGAAAATGGAACCCACCTTACTAAGACGACTTGGCAAGGTAAAATTCATGGTGCGACAAGACGTGGTTAACCTCGTATAAGATGGATCGAGAATGTTGTTCCTATTCTCTCAGGCGTCCCACAAGGAAGTATAATTTGTCCGTTCCTCTGCTCCATCTACACTCACGATATTCCTATTATTCTCTCTACCACCACCTCAATATTCGCAGACGATATCGCTATCACTTCTCACGTACACGATTACCAAACCGCAACAAACCACCTTAAAACATCCTTAAACCTTATTTCAATCTGGGCCAACGACTGGCGCTAAGTCATCAATCCTTCCAAATCCGTAACCGTTCCCTTATCCCTAAAAAGAAAAGGCTACGACCTATCAGTCACTATCAACAACTCCACTATCCCTACTAAATCTTCCCATAAATACCTCGGCCTAATCCTCGACTCCAAACTGACATTTCCCACCTTAAAAAAATAATACTCCACAGATTCCACAAATTAAAGCCATTACTGAACCCGAAATCTCCTTTATCCTTCAAAACAAAAAAAAAACTCCTTTACACATCCCTCATATATCCCCTCTGGTTTTATGCCTGTTATATCTGGGGTTCGTCCGCTACCAGCCACATAAATAAAATTCAAATATCCCAAAATAAAATACTCCGCTTTATAACTAACTGTCCCTGGTACGTTATTAACTCTAGAATCCACAATGACCTAAATATTCCCTCAACCCAAAAAACTATAATTCAAACCGCCATAATCCAACGTAATAGAAATCTCCACCACTTCAATCCCATTAACCCAAATACTGAATCCCAGCCTCCTCCGCCTAAACCCCTCAGAAGGCTAAAACTAAAACGACAAATTGACCTGGCAACCACCGCAAATTATATATATGTTTGTGTGTGTGTGTAGATAAATAAATAATTTAAAACTTCCTCTTCAACTACTCTGTCAAGAAGCAACTACAATTCTTCAATTTTTTAACATGTTAACGTCATCATTGTATCACAATTGTAAAACATTCGGATTAAAAATTTTGTTGTATATTAAAATAAAAAATATAAAAAGAATGTTGTGAATAACCTGAAGAAGATGAAGATTGTCGGATGGTGGGAGAATGCTCGTAAAAGCGATGAATAGAGCCATTTCGTTGAATGCAGCCCAGGATAACTACAGGCTGAAGAAGAAGAATTTATTTAATTTGTTAAATAATCTCAATTACATCGCTTAATATTAATTCAGATTTACGACATTATATTTTCAGGGTCCTGAGGAACCATGAACTCAAGGCTGATGTGTATGGCTTATTTTCAGATGCTGAATTCACTGAATAAAACTGAAACAATTGGCAAAATCGTTACATGGATATGCAACTTGATCCTCCACGGGACATATATTGTTTTCCGCAATATTTTCACTTGATAGTAAGTGTTCCCCATCTATAAAGCCTCAACAGGTGACGCCACTACAATGGGAATGATCAACATCCGAAGCTTAATATTTAGGCTTTTCTTGGTTTCCTCAAGTCATCTGATGGATTCTTGATAAAATAGTATGAGTTGCTTGCTAAATTACGAAATAATGTTACAGGTCACGTGATCGTAATGATTCGGACCGTTGTTTCTAATTATTGGTGGTCATACAAGAGCAAGTGGTTTGAGAAGTGTGGCAGGCTCTATAGTCCCCGATTCATAATTCTAAAACTAAAAAAAACTCTTGAAATTACCGGGAACTTAAGTCATGATACCCGCGTTACAGCAATAAATACTGAAGCTCAGGCGAGCGTGAATAATAATATAGTAAAATAGTTTCTAAACCGTTATTTATTACGTTTGTTTTGAAATAATTAATCACATTCGATGACAAGCCAGACAAGATAATATAGCGAAATACATAAAAGGCGAATACGGGATATTGATCCCCACGGTGCAAACAAAGTGGAGAATGTCCATCCTATTGCTTTTTAAGAAAATGTTATAAATAACTTTTAGAGACGAGATAAATTCAGACTGTAACGAGGGCACGATTCGCCGAAATTTGTCTTGGTCCATTGCAACGGTAATTCGTGATTTTTACGTCCGCGCTTTGATGACCCTAACGGTTCTCTTGTAACCACGCCTTCGCAAGTGAGAAAGCTACACCACCTTGCACTCCATTGCAAAATGCCTCATTTGTCCCACGATACAGAGAGACAATTTGAACGTTGAAAAATCCAGCATGTTTCAATAAATTAATTTATTTTAACTAAAACCAATGTCATTATTTTAATAACATACTATAGATATCTATATCAGTATGCCGATTACTTCATTATTGTGACATTAAGTGTAATGTCTCAAATATTAAAATAGTCGTTCAATCTGAGTCACAGTCAAATAATACAGTTTGACCAAAACGTGAACAGATATTATGAATGCATAAATCACGTTCCGTAATCATGTTTAAATGTTTTTAAAAATACTGTAATAGCTAAGACATTCACTTACCTTTGTTCTCTGAAACGCATTTCCATTTCTTTCTCGTTACATCCTTCCGAAGCCTGGGTCGCCTTACACGCATTTAGTTTGTTGGTGTAGTCCTAATCTTTTGTAGTACATGGACACAGACACATACAAAATACATTAGGTTTGTTTCAAGTATTTTAAAGCCAGTAAAAAAAGTTCTTTATACCTCGTAATGAAATATTTATGGCTACATTTTTTTATTTCATCAACGTTTTTATATTGGGAATTTGAATTAATTATAGGGTAATCCACATAGTGGCAACTCCCCTCTTATAGCATAGGAAAGGGACTTGAAAGAGGGATGTGGAAGGGTAGAGGAAGGTAACCAAGGGTTAACTAGGGCCCCCGGGCTATGGTTTAAGGATCCTACCCGGCAATTCACCTTAAAGTGATGCAGGGAAAACCCTAGAAAAACCTGCATCAGGTAGGTCGGGCATTTGCTACTTGTCCCACGCCCTTCCGATGGCGGGAGAGGGGTTTGCTGTGGGGTCGCAGCTTTCCCCTCGCCGTGCCTTGACCGGTTTAGGAGGCAGCTGGCCGACTACTCCAACTTGTGGTGAATCCAATTTTCAGCACTTCCTTCGGTATTAAGAGAACGAGTTTGAAGGCTGAATATGGATAGTCCCCCATATAGATCAATATTCCGTATTTATATTCACCATAGTATCAATACATAGTACTGAAAAATGAAAACATCAGTTATGTATTTACTAATGTAATTGATTTTTTTATATTTATGTTATAACATGCGAAAAAAAATGATAGAATTTTATAACTAGTTATTTGGGAGATCAACAGGAATAATTCATTTATGCCCTGTATATTTGATCTAGGATCTCTACTGTTTTCACCGCTTCACGTCGACGTTCTCAGTCTTCCCTATCTATACTTTCATTCCCTTCACCGGAGGAAAAGGATATGCCTTGGTTCAGAATAATATATCTCCATTACATTGAGAGTTACTGGTCTCCGAAAAACGAGATAGGGGAAAATAAATTTATGTATCCAATTGGAGTTCAGGTCCCATAACAAATCTAGTTCCCTTTTTTCTTAAATGCGCTTATGACAGAGGACTCCCTTTTGTCGTAAATTGTAGCCGATAGAAACTTGTTTCCAAACATTTAACGACAAAACAGCTCATAATTATATTTTCTAGACTTATATCAACATTCTTCTAAATTAATCGTCATGTGAGTGGTGTTACCGTTGTAAAAAAATCATCAATTCGCAGTTGCGACACTTACAAAGAAAGTCGATCGCCGTTGTCAGAAATAGTCGATGCTCATCAGTCATGATGCCCTGAAAAAGCTTCGAAGACAAAGCTCATTACAGATTCGTAATAATTACTCCCCGATAAGGGGGGTGCGCGTATTCTTTTCGATTAAGACGTTTCTCCTCGTAGATCGTTCCCAATTTAAGTGTTTCTTACTGGTAACTTTTGAATGGAGTCTCTTTCTCCCTACGGTCTTAAAAACCGTTCCTATATATTCAGCTCTATTTTTTTTATGATTGAGATTATTTCCGTTTTTTTTCTACCATTTTAGATTCTAAAAAAAAAATGTTTTCATGTACAAGCGTTCTCAGAGAGCATTAAAGCATGGCGATGACGTGAAAAATTCGTAGACCTGCAGGGGGAAAAGTTTCAACTATAGGGTGTATATATCTTATAAAAAAATAAATACGAGACCTTAGAAACTAATTCTACAAACCTATGAAAATTGTAACAGATAAAAGTATTTGTAGGGAAAAAATTCAATTCTTATTTTTACCATAATAGTGTTATTGTCTTTATTATTCTTAAGTTTGGGGAAAAAAGGGTACTGTTAAGGATATGGTTGATGAAGACAATCGTTTCACTGCAATGATTAAATACGGCACAACTTTGTCTGGTAACGAATCTAAAACGACACCTGTTGGCGATGTGGCCGTTCCATGCAGCCTTGGTCGTTCTCACGATGACGTTCTTCCTAAAATAGACCACAAAAGAGGAGGGAATAATGAAAGGCGGACTTGGGCGGCCAGAACTAAAGGCTGCTGCAGCATCTGTAACAAGGAGGAATTAGAGCATTGTCCTCCTGGGGCAAAAGACCTCTCCTCCTCCGTTGCGTGTTATGAAAACAAATGCCACACGAGGGGGGAAAAGGACTTTCTTCATATTTACGAAGCATTGCCAACAACGGATTACCCGGTACACCATTACGCAGCAAGAACGCCTCCACGCACAACAAAAACAAGACCACTCACAATCACTTCTCTCGTACTTAGGAAATTTTACGCATAGAGCAAAGAAAAAAAGATATGCCTTTATCTTGCACTGCTCGGTGTAGTGCAAGTTGTAATCTTTCACGAAACAATAGATCAAACCTTCGACACTGTGGAGTTGGTTTCGCATTTGATAAAATTACTTTATTCCCACCGAATTCTCTTGAAAGTTTGAAACTAAGTTTCATATATAGAGCTAGTACGTATATTGAGGTACTTCATAATTGGTAAAGATGTGGAGAGAAATAAGGAAGTAATACATTCAATGTTTCGGACCCTGTTAAGAAGCAAGTAACAAAAAAGATTACGAAATTAGACATGTTAGAAAAGATCTCTCAAAGAAAGACTATGGTGAGTAATATCATGACCAACGTTACGGAAGGTGCCGAAACGAATAAGTAGGAAATCGAATTTGGCCACAACACATGGATTAATTAATCCGTGCGACCAGTTACGATGTCAGGTTGGTCAAGAAAATTTGTATATGATCTCAGAAAATGCGTTGATATTTTATGAGTGACTGGGAATTTAACCCGTAGATGTCAACCGCAGCACCAGAAGTGGCTGTGAGACTCGGTGGTTGCGATTTTTTTTTCGGGCTGGAAGTGGAACTGCGCGCGGGGTTATTTGTGGAACGGCGAGGCGAATCGCGGTTTCGAGGAAGCTCTTCCCGTTGTTCGATTTTCTGCGGCCGCAGCTATAAAGTCATGGGAACTGCCAAGAAGAAGTAGTGCGTGTCTCCAGGTTCGCACGTCGGAAAACTAGGTGAAATCTATAACGACCTCAAGTGACTTGAAGGGCTGGGGTGGTATTAGTGAACACCTCAATCAAAAATTATCCGAAAAGGGCGCTGGTTGCCCTCATCAGCTTCTAGCGCCCCGTATCCTTTAATTAAACCCCCAATGGCAAATAATTCTCACGTCAGTTCCAATACTTCATTTAACCTTGAATCTTAAATTTAAAATCAAGCTAACAAAAACTCAAATTATGATGATCAAGTTTCATGTTCAAAGATATTTTTTACCCATTCTAAATTTTTTATGAGGTAAACTAAAACTTGAGGAATTTTTTGGCGACGAATCTGTAAGAATAAACAGTTAAAAACTGAATTCTTCTCTGTGAGTGAAGGAAACAGAATCAATAAAAAAGTGTTGCATACATATGTATGTATAACCAATGATGTGCAATATTAACTATAAAAATCTAGTTGTTATAATATTGTTTTTAAAAAGGCATTAACTAAATTTCTGGTTGGCCACTAATAATTCAATACAAACATGTCATACATATTGAGGAATTGTTAATCAACTTACAGACATTTAATTTATATGTTATCACTTAATTATTAAATATATTCTTCGTATGAACTGTATATTAAAACTTTTTAAATATATGTAATTCGGCCATAATTTTTTTTAGGATTAAGTTCTTTTCATTATGACCATTACAATTATCTATGCAGAAATTTATTACAAAATTTTGACCAGGATCTTTAAAATTACAACAGAATTTCATCTAAAACTATCAGTAGTCTTTTATATCATTATTATTATTATTATAAAACTTATACTGTTTACATGTATATTTTATCTAACAAAATAAATGTTTGCTTTACACTACAAACAACTAAGAGTCCTGACCTACCATGTCATTCACGCTGAAGTATCGAGTGGAACCAGTCATGTAAACAACTTCACCACAACAATATGGCGATATTACTTTCTGCAAGTTTTCTAGAACAATAATTTCACAGAATGCACAGTTATTGAAAAGACAATTTTCCCAACATGTATATACACCCTATATTATATGTATATTGTTACTAGAACCATAAAGAAATTGCAGTAAATATCCTATACAAGTCAATTATTAAATGCATACATTTTCTTTAGTTTTAAGGAAATTGCAACAAGGAACTGAAATAAATTCTGTCAATATGGAATAAAAAATGAGGAAATAAATAAAAGGAAACTGTATCAGAATACGATTTAAGTAACCTACCTTCCAAATATATGTAAGTTACATATATTTTTTCTTTGCTTGCTTATATAGAAGATTATATCTTTAGCAATTCTAATTAAACAATTAAAAAATATTCTGACCAAATAAATTTACTTATCTCAATTAAAACATACTCCATGGCTATAAATTTCAAGATTAAGGAGTAATCAAAATCAGATTACGTGCTGTTCACCAGACATTGAAAGATTTTGAAGAACTTAAATTTGCAACTACTTTGTGTATGGGATGTTTTAGTAATACTGCACCTGTGACTAGTTAGCACTGGAATAATCTTATTTGCAAAAAGTGAAATATAATTGATGAAGTAACTAAATTAAACCAGGAAATCAGTAGAATTGAAAATGAACTTACACATAAGGTAATGTTCAACTACTTTATAGAAAGTGCAAAAATAACATTAGAATATAGCATTTCCAACAGACAGACCAGTATATGCACTTGGGACAAGTGACTCCTTTCAAGTCAATTGATGAATTAGGTGGAATGCAATTGGTCATAAAATAAAATGTGTTCCAATCATAAATGCCACTATAATTGAAATGAAAGGAGATTGTGGAGGCCACCTTGGCCAATCAACCATCGACACACCAAATATGTAGGAACATAAAGTACACAAGACCCATTAGGTTGGTTGGAAGAATGTATGGCCTAATCACATACTCACCCACAATAACTGTCCAAAATAGTTGTAGCATGGAAACTGTATTATTTCAGAAATGGGTTCCTGTTCAAAACATGAACTACTCAGTCCACTTCACAAGACTGAAAAGTTTGTAAGGGGAATTTTCAAGTACCCAGTAAGTCAAATTGAATATACAATTCTTGTATTACCACACATGCAGCAATAAAGTGCTTATTTAACTTTTTCCCTTCACTGTCTAATAGATTTAATAATATAGCTGTAGAGTTGTTAGTTAAATATTTCTTCTAAACTAGTATTTTGCAATATTTGTGTAAAGATATGAATTTTTATACATAAATTCTTTATATACTCAAATTTTTACTCAACATACCAGCAAATGAAAATGTTAGCTGTATTCAACAATAATTCTCATACTTAACAAATTTCAGCCCAAAAAAGGTTTTGAATTTTTGTTAATTGTATAATAAAATGTAATATTGTCAACAGATAGTTTTATAATACACAGAAAATAGTTATTTTTCAATGAGCTTGAGTAAACTCGGTAAACTAATTTTTAGTCACAATCACTCTAAATCTCTAAACTTTGTAACACATTGTCAAATGATTAATTGATATTTGTTTCAGAGAAATACAGAACTATATATATATATAGCTGTAGAGTATATATATATAAACTCAAGGGACGAGAGGAGTGGGTGATAGAAACTATCATTTACCTAAGTATGAAGAAAAAGGCATAAATAAAAATGATCGTAATAGTATAGGAAATGGAGAAGGATGAAGTTGATATCTGAATGTTAAAGAAGGCTTCAATGAGATCAGTTTTGCTGTAAAATCTTGGGGGTTTTACCTACTTCTTTAGTATTTTGATAATTAAGTCCACCCAGCGGCTGCCACTAAGGTGTGAGAACATGCATGCTTCAACACCTATGTGACTAAACAATGCATTCTAATAAAAGAGTCAGCTGTCTTGAACATCTTGCATGACAAATAACTGTAGACATAGAGGTTAAGAATAGATCCCTAAGGTTATATTAAAAATAATCTAATTAATATGCTTGCTTTCAAAATTAATTAATTATTAGTTTTCAAAACAAACAATTTACAAACAAAATTTATTTATTATGCACAGTATATAAATGCTTATTATATTATATGTGTTATAATAACATTACCACAACACAAATTACAAAATGTGGGTAATTTTAATAATTTATGAAAACTTTGTACAACAATACTTAAAAAAAATTAATACTTTTATAGTAACATAAACTACCTGTTTCATAAAAAATATTTCTTTTCTCTATATCATACACTTTCCCTTCAGTTTTTCTTTGGTTACATAAATATTTCAAATGTGAAACATTCCAAACAGTTCATGCATGTGTGAAAATCACAGTACAAAAACATACAACTGGTTAATGACCCAATCAGTTTAGGATCCATTTTCAGCATTAAGAACACAAGACCTGTAACACAATTTAAAAAATTGTAGTAAACTATCACAAATATACTATATTGATACTAAAATTATTCAAATAAAAGTTGATAAAATTGAATATCACTCCAACCATAAAAATAATAATATAGGATTCATAAAACCTTGAAAAATCTTTCTTCTTTATAAATATTTTTGAACTAGAAGTTTAAGAACCCTAGTACGTTCCATACTAACAAATATTAATATATTCCAGTTAAACACAGGATTTAAGGCTTGTTCTCTATTTACTTCACAATAATATTAAATGTATTTAGTGGACTCAAGACAGTACATTATGTAGTGTTAAATATTAACAAAAAATCATTTAAGAAGGTAACAAGATTTTATGTTTATTCAAAATATTACATTTAATGTTATCATGCAATTTATTTCAAAAATTTAAAACATAATTTTACTATTACATACAACTCCTGCCTCAAAATAAATTTTAAGTTTGAAAATAACATTTAGTAAAAATATACTTACAAATTCATGTTACGAAGCATTTAAGGCTACTTGTTTCTTACGAATCTTTTGAGGTTTCTCAATCTGATCTTCAGGAACTTCTGGAAGATTCACTTCTTCAGCATTTTCACTTGGTACATTTGGAAGCTCCGATTTAATGATTTCTTCCAATTCCGCCTCCACATCTTCTTCATCAGCTTGTGTAAGTGCTCCACTCAGCATCTCATCTATTTCCTTTTGTTTTTCAACACCTTCCCTTGTCTCCTCCAATATTTTTTCTACTTCATCAATATTAAGAACTTCATTAACCTTCTTAAGAGCTTGATTACCCGTTTTCAAACCCTCTAGAACTTGGATTTCAATTTGAGCAAATTCAAGATCATGAACAAGTCGTTCAAGATTTTCCAATTGACCATCAGTTTTCTCAATAATTTGTTCTTGAAATTTCTTCTTCCTTAACAAAAGTTTAGCTCTATCCTTCATTCCTTCTTGCAACAATTTACGGGCTAGATTTCTGTCTTTTTCAATCGCAATCTCGATCTTTTTCTGATAAACTTTAAGCTTGTCACGTTGTTGTTTCAACTGAAGAACAGCCTTGTCTTGTTCTGTCACTCGGCTCACTTTCTTAGGTTTTCCAAATAATGCTCCCATATTTTTTAAAGCTGAATATCGTAGGACTAAATAATTATTAATCTGCGCTAACAGCCCTGACGTCAGTTTCTTGAAGATAACAAATTTACATAATTCATAACCAAAATTAAGAAAACTACTCAAACAGTTCAGAATATTACGCTGACCTACAAAACGTCCAAAATGATATTAAAATGATCCAAACAATAGTTACAAAGTAAACCTTTATTTGGGAGTACAAGTGTCAATTTTATCTTACATTTCGATATCACATTTTTTAAATATCGAGACTATCGATTAATGAAAAAGTTATGCTTCAATCACTAACTTTATCGATATTTTGGAAGATCATTTGACATCTAATTATGTATTTTCGAATACATCCTTCAAGCCACTCCAAAGAAAACTTTCTCTAGTAGTTCGGTGAACAATTATTTTAAATGTATGTGAATATAGCTTTTAAGCTACTTCCCTCATACGGAGTTGAACTCGAAAATTAAGAATACCTTCATAAATAAAGCTGCTTAATATATATCGTAGTTTTAAAAAAATATGTTTTTCATGGAGAAGCCGTTAGTAACCAACCGGCAGCTATGATAGATTTTTATCCCTGCTATGAGCATCTTTCGCATACGTTTATAATCTGATTATGTGAACATCGTATGAGCAATAATTATATAAAGAAGTAAGCAATTATCAGGACAAAGTCAAGTGATAAAATAAATACCACACAACGTTTCTGCAATCCTGGTTGCTTTCATTAGGTGCAGAAACGTTGTTATTTATTTTACCATTTCATTTTGATAAATGGCTACTTCTTTATCTAATTAGTCCTCATCTAATGCACACATTTTTATTTTTTCAGCGTATGTTATAGTAGATTAAGGAAGCATAATATAAAATAGTGGTAAGAAGTATAAAACGTAGGATCATGGTATCTTTATTTTTCTTGTGAACGTTATAATCTAAGAAAGAATAGAGTAATAGTCTTGAACCCTCCATGATTATTTAGACGCACTAAACGGATTGGATCGTGCAGGTCCTTGTTGGTAACCGTTGTTGAGTCTCATGAATTTCAACTGAGCCAAATTTTTTTGGTTCGAAACGTCGTCCTATCTTCTCTCCCATATAATTTAAGATATTAATGGAACACCCGAATAATATTTTTCCTTAATCTTATTCTGTATTGCCAAATTTTATGCTGGAATTTCAAATATCCATACATTTTCAACTTTGGTATTGACGGCGGCAATAAATCGTCAATAGTTTAACATGAATAATTGTCTTTTAAGTACAGACATCTTCGAAACCCTAAATATGACTAAAAACGTATTCATAAATCAGATTCAATTGGTAAAAGCGAATAATTAGTTTCTCCACTCCAAATTCAGTTGTAAAAAAACGAAGTTCATTAATATATGGCGTTAAGGCCTTCTCATAGCTTTATTTTTAAGTTGAGATAAACGAAGTTCATTAATATATGGAGCTAAGGCCTTCTCATAGCTTTATTTTTAAGTTGAGATAAACGAAGTTCATTAATATATGGAGCTAAGGCCTTCTCATAGCTTTATTTTTAGGTTGAGATTATTTATACGGAAAAATGTTTATGAATTAATTTTCAAACGTAGTTTTTAAAATGCGTATACTGCTATAGACAACATATGAAAAATTCAGTTCAATGCCACACTTAATACACTCCAACATATTCGTGATAAAAGACTATTTTCGCATAAATAAACTGAAGACAATTATCCTGCTGAAGATAACACAATTCCAATATTACCTTACTATCAGTGGCGTAGAGTGGGTTGTAACCGCCTTAGACAAAATTCGCCGTCCCCTTATTTATGTATTTAAATCCAAAGGCTCCAAAATTTTGTTGCCCCTAAAAGCGCCACCCAGGGCAAATCGCTCCCACTGCCCCTGCTACGCCACTGCTTACTATTGTGTATGGAAGATATATGTTTCATTAAATAAGTAGAAAATAAATCATACCGTTGATACACTCGTTTGCATGGTTTTCAACATTTCCTAAATTATTTTTTATATATAGACTATGTATATTCAACTCACTAGACTTATATTATCTCTAATTAGAAGAAGATTTTTAGAATTTATTTCGCAACATTTATACATAAAAACAATGTTAGGTGAGTTAGCCATTCAATTGCTGCCGCTATTTTATATCACCTCTGGTTATCAGACTCGCGTAGTCAATAAACAGGCACGGCATAACGCGGCAAAGTTAATTCAAATAGCAGCGTCTTAATCGGTCAAGTGAGTAAAGTAACTATGTTATATTATGTCATAATATTATTGTATGCTGCTTACATAAACTACCAGCTTTATACGATCCACTGTGATTATAGCGGTGTGTGAATGTCTGGTCAAAAATATATTACCAATATGGATGTTTAATAAAAATTAATGACTATCACGTCGGTCTTCTTTACTGATACTACCGAGTCAGTTTACTGAAATTGTCTTTGATTCGTTTATTATCCTCGAATTAGAGTTTCTGCGGCACATATCTTTGCGTCCCAAAATCTAAAATCTCTGAAGATATCATCATGCACCGCGCCCTTCATAATACAATACTAATGTGTACTCCCTATATATCTTTAAGTCTGTAGAACATGTAATAAATTATAAAAGTTACCTGTACAAGCACACCAAAAATGTACATCACAAGAGGAAGTTGTAACTATTTAGAGGCATATCCAATTTCAAATAAACTGATAATGACCCTTCGATAATTTTAACGATGTTTTTCAATAAATTCCCTGAAAAAATAAAATAACTTAATGGGAAAAAATTATTTTTCTTTAAAAAGTACTTGGCTGGGAAAGTTATATACCATCTATGTGTTAGTATTAATTGTCAAATTGTTTCATCACGCCTTATTGTTTATATATATGTATATATATATATATATATATATATATATATATATATATATATATATATAGATAGATAGATAGATAGATAGATAGATAGATAGATAGAGAGAGAGAGAGAGAGAGAGAGAGAGAGAGAGAGAGAGAGAGAGAAAGAGAGAGAGACAGAAAAGAATATGACGTTTTCCCATAATTTAATTTGCAATTCATAGGGAAAAAAATTAGTTACTTGTAAGCCGCAGGTCGATAAGTACGAAGTGGAAAATTGATGGACACAGCAATCCTTCGTGATTCACTCAATTTTTCTTTTGTCTGAGCCACAGTAGAAGCATTGTCTATAGAATACCAGCGTTTGCTGATTATTAACAACCAACGCCAACTCTGTACTCTGCATAACTATACCACCGCTTTGTAACATATCTCTGAACATCAAAGCGCATGCGCTACAGTTACACCAATTAGATGTACATCGTATGGAGAGTAGGAATTATAAAAATCAACTTATTATATTTGACACAAAAATAAACAATGTATACCAAGTATCCTAAAATTTTAAGGTATTGTAATAATTAACAAATGAGCCTTTATTTAATTCAATTTTAATTTAAAGAATTTTAAAGAGTTTGCCCCACGTTAAGCGTCATTATGTAATAATTAACAATGAGGCGTTAATTATTTAATTTGAATTTAAATGAATTTACCTCACGTGAAGCGCCAAAATGTAATAATCAAATGGAAAGCGTTAAATGAAATAACAAGAATTTAAAACGTATAATTATTTATTTTCACTTTGTTGCTTTAACTCACAAACAATTACAATTTAAAATATTAATTTCTCAGGGCCTTCACTGGGTTTGATAATGGACACAACAAATTGATTTAAAAATCTTATTAACAAACAAATCACATTTACCTAAACAATACGTCGATAGAAATAAATTAACTTGACAATTAAAATAGAACGAAATCTGACTTCTATCCTTTAATTACGTTTACATAAATCATTATTTTTGTAATTTTTTACTCACATCTGTCCAGCTGGTTCCAGCATTCCTTTTTGTTTTCAGGAGTACACTATTGCAAAATTTTTACACTGATTCTAATATCGGCTCATATATGAATCCTGTGATTCATAGATTTGCTAGTCATTTTACCGCTTGGGACTTAAACTGCAACTTTACTATTCCTGGCTGGCCACAGACGTAAAAACTGCACTCCTTTCCTGGCTGCTGACAGACGTAAAAACTGCTAACTTAGCGATATTTACGGGATAATACTTCCGTGAATGTTTTTACCCTGTCTTCAACTCACAACTTTGTTTAATAGTACATTAAACGACAGCTAGTCTCTGCTCTAGTATCAATTGTTCCGTCTTCCGAAATGTCCTGTCACCAACTAATTCTTAGTGCTCTCCAGTTTTAGCGCGCATACGCCATTTTGACTTTCCGACAAAGTATCAGAGCCTGGCTCCATTGTCGCTTTGGAAGCTCCTACCGCTACAATTAAATTTTATTAAAACCAATTAATGGCCTAATTAATTGGCATTACAGTATATTATTCACTTCTAATAAAATTACATATTGACTTGTTTTTTAATCGTTTTCCTCTGACAAATTGTAATAAATTCTACTTTAATTTGTCAGTTGAACCGAAGACTTAAAGACTATGTTATCAAGGTTGAGACTATGCAGCCGTGTGTGGCGTCATCGTGGACATCGGCTGGTGTGCAACACGTCTGGCGATGAAGAGCGTGATTTAGTAAACTTTCCCAAACTTGTTAGGGCAGAGAATCCAGGTGCCGTACGCTTAGGTTTTATCCCAGAGGAATGGTTCACATTCTTCTACCACAAAACTGGGGTCACTGGTCCCTATGTCTTCTTCGTGTCACTTACAACATTTCTCTGCTCTAAGGAGATATATATTTTAGAACACAACTTCTACAATGGTCTTTCAATTGTTGTGGCGTGTACTTTAGGTGTCAAGACCATAGGTCCAGCAGTGGCCGCTTGGGCAGACAAAGCAATTGAGGATGAGACAAATCAGTTGAACAAAAACATGTCTGATAACAAAAAGTACTATGAGGATGAGATAGCAGAAGAAAAGCTGTTTCAGTGGAGAGCAGAAGGAGAGTTGATGCTCATGACTGCTAAGCGGGATAATGTGGCAATACAGTTGGAGACAGAATATCGGGCTCGACTATGGCGTGTATACTACGCGGTGATGCGATGTCTCAATTGCACACTCGACGTGTATGCTATGGAAAAGAGTTATCATCATAAACACATAGTACGATGGGTTGTCGCCGAGGTTATAAAAGGCATCACACCAGAGATAAACAAACAATATATTAGTCTCTGTATCGAAGAGGTAGCACGCTTATCTTCACAAAAATAAATTAAGAGAAAAATATTTATATTTTATATTGATTTCTGCAAATTGTTAAAAATATTTTTGAATGTTTTTTTTTGGTGAAATTAATATTTTAATGTAATGTAATTAATATATACATACATTAAGAAATCGGCTTGCTTTGTATCTGTAGAATAAATCTTTGTCAATTATCAACATGGAACAAAGTTCTGCGATTTTAAAGAAAATGATAAATCTACTAGTTTCAAATAGAATATTAAGGCAAAAGATAACAAAATTTAAATTACCAATAAATGTTGTAATACTGAGGAGAGAGAGGAATGTTAATTACAATTGGTATTTGTTATTGCAAGTACAATGAAACACACAATCATTTTGTATCTAGTCTTGTTACAGGTCGTGGTTTTAAGTCAAAAAAATAAAAACTTACAATATTATATACAAAATTAAACGATTTCTAAAATAATCAGTTTTCGTCCTTGTGTTATAATCATGTATGCTTTCATTTGACATAAATGTCAAATTAGACTTTGAATCCAAAAGAAATTCCAATGGGACATTGTTGACAGAATTTGAGGGCCAAGTGGTTGTCATTCTCAAACCATCATGAAGGGACTCGCTCTGGAACCATCACAGTACATGATTGTGAAAAGTATTAGCTTGACCATCAAAAACCAGCATTGAACACCAGACTTGAGAAGACTGACCAGCTATGAAGAACGATGCTTTGCAGCTACAGGACATCTCAAGTCACAATAACATCACGTCATGTATCATGGCTGTGTAGACTATTTTAGATACCTAATCAATATTCTGAATGTCGATAGATAAACAAAGGTTTTAACTTCAAATATTTATATTAGTTTCACCTGGGGTTATATTCGAATTATAGTATATACACGCAAAATTTTAGAATTTAAAATATTCATTTTAGTTTAGTTTTTTGCTCAAGTGCCAAAAAACTTAAAATGGTATAAAAATGCATACAAATACACGTTCAAATCAATACTTTATTACATTTTCCACACATATGTACAATTGAATTTTACAATACTGAATTCTGAGTACTCCTGACTCATTACTCATCTCTTTTTTTTATCTATTCCTCTGGTTTCAAAAATATGCACTCAAGATATATCTAGAAGCTGCCTCTTTTCAGAACTTTAGTATTAGAATATTACATGGAAACTTCTTGTATTAGTGAAAGTAGCACTACCAATAAAACTGTACACTATAAACAATTTTGTTGGTTTCCTTAAAGCTATATAATAAACCACTACTGATCTAATAGGCAGTTCTTTTATCATTTTTGATGTACAAAACTATTACCTTTTTCAGGCACTTGTAATCATATCTAACTTCATTCATGTTAATTAAAAAATGTTTTCTGTACAGAATCAAGAATTTTACAGGCTTATGTTTAGTCAATTTACAGATCAAATGACAGAGTAATTTATCAATATATTTATTAAAATATTTTGTTCTGTGAAGCCCATTACAGGGACCAGCTACTATTCTACATCAATGGAGAGAGCTTTGAATTTTATTTTAAGCCACTCAATAAATATGAGGTCATATCTACCTATTTTTTAAGCACCTTAATTGAATTGTTAGAAAGTCATTAACTAATTAATTCATAACTGTATTTAAATGTTTGACATAAAACATCTCTATATGATATATATACTTCAATCTGGCCATGGACTTCAAATATATAAACTAATATTTTAATCATGACAAGACTTGTTACAAATCAATTCTTCAATCATTGACACTTCAACTGGTATTAAGCCAAGTAAAATAATTGTGGGAAATGGTAATATATATAACATATATCAGATACAGACATAAAACTTGAAAAAAAGCTTTTATAACTTAAGTGAATCAGATTCATTAGTTTCAGATCTTACTGGCTTTTGTCATATAACAAAACAAAACTTGTGGACTCAAAATGCATAATTTTATATAGAATTACTTATGCTTATTATAATAGTCAGTTTTATAGAATCCTTTGGCTGTAACATACTGGAAAATAGTACAGGCACTGTAAGTCTATTTACATTTGATAACACTTGGAAATATCACATTATTGAAAATTTAATATAGATCACACGTTTTGTTTCTAAAACAAAAAGTAGCATATAACTTAATATAGCATTATAAAATAAATACATGTTATATCCATTTGTGATTCAGTCACATTTCAACAACAACAAACAAGAAAAATATCGATATGGTCCTAAAAATAAATATTGGACCAATTTGAGAGTAATAATATTTTGATACAAGAAATGTTTTATCTTCAGAATATACTATAATAAATAATGACAGATCAACATTAATAAATATAAAACATCTACAATAACAAATATATAATATTCATATGTATATATCTTTGTATAATACATAACATGTAATAAAGAATGTATTCGAAATCGACTCACTCCTCATAGCCATTTGGTTGGAATAAAATTAAAACATTAACAAACCATTGTGCTGTACAGTTTCAAACAAAACTAAGCAAGTGCTAAGGTATGAAAAGTTTCTCCACCACTTTGGTATTTTGCTGTATAAAGAAATAAATACTGGCAAATGGCTATGTTAATTTAATACCTTATATACATTTAGACAGAAAACCAACTGGAGTGATGATTATCACTTTCAGAAAATAAATGCTACAAAATAAATACAGCACAGTCAGGTGCAAATAACTTATGAGCAATTAATGCTGAATCAAAGGGAAATACATCTTACAGTCTTTAAGCTCTTCCTTGGAATAATAAAATAAAAATACAATATTATGTAGACAGACAAAATGTAATTTTAATTTTATGAGAAAAAAAATTATAAATGAATATTTAACAGAATACTGCTATTTTTTTAGGCACTCTGCTCTATCACAAGAATTGGGCTTTAATGAAAAACAATGGCAGGAATAAAATAAACTAAAAACAACATGAACTAAAGTATAGGGAATGTCTGAAACAATGAAACTAAAAAATTGTGAGCAAATATAATTCTAACATCCTATAGCATTCTGAAATTAATTTCAGTTGCACAGAATACTGATTCACATATCTCAAACATACTATAACAAAAACTATGAGAATGTTCCAATCCTGATACAAGGATACATGCAATAGCATTTACTGTGGATAGTAATGGAATTTGCAATTAAATTATGATTTTACAATACTTGATATATGCTATCACTATGCAGTATTCCTCAGGAAAAAGGATTACTGCGGCGCTTCAGAGATCCAAATTTACGTTCGGTGTCACAATTTTGCTTTGTGTTTCGAACCACTTCAAACGGAGCTACAGCACATTCAGGCACAGCTTCTTCACCATCATCACTTGGAAAATCTTCAAAGCTCATATTACTAAATCCAGTAGCACCTACAGCTTTGACTGGCTTATCACTACTATTTTTCTTGGATGCCTTTTTATATGCTGAAGATAAATTGCTCTTACTGCACTTGTGTGTTGGCTTTCCAGGTATAGGAGTAGGTGACTCAGCATCACCAGAATTTTCTATCAAATGATATTTGGATTTATCATTTCCTTTGGCACGATCTTTTTTCGACAAGTGCTTTGGTGACATAGCATCTCCATCTGTGGGTCTAACACTGTCTAAACTTAGACCTGCTTCTCCTGATGCTGAATGAAGAGATGGACAACTTTCTGGCTGAGCAATATACAGAAATCCTGTTGCAACACTTTTCATAAGAGAAGATTTTTTATTTAATTTAGAAAATAAAACATGATCAGAACTATTTTGGGGCTGATCTAATAATAGGGAATGTGGGCGCATGGATTGTGGTTTAGCCAAAATTTCAGAACTCATATCACTGAAAGGCACAAAACCAAATACATCTTGTTTTTGGCCTCTAGAAGTAGTTAGACTTCCATGAGATTGTGGATTATCTGTATGTAATGAACTGGAATGTTTAAAAGGGACAGAACCTTCCATTTGATCAATTGCGTGAAAATCCTTGCAATTTGAACCAAAATAGCTTTCATCAAAATATTCTGGAGCAGAAGGAGAAAATTGATGCCCTGTTTGGTTTACATTAGTAGTCATATCCAATTGTGCAGTACAAAAAGATGTAATGTTAGCTCCACAACTTACTTTATCCTCATTTACATTGCAAAAAGGATTAGGAAATGTTCCAGAACTGAAGGGTGAAGAACCAAAAAGATCCTTTCCATTTCCTCCATCTGAATGTTCATCCTGTTCAACGATGGGAGGGACTTTAGTAACAAAATGGGGAAGGGTGGAATCGTATCTGGATGAAAGGTCTGACATTTCCTTATGATGCAAATCTAATGTTTCTAAAGTATTTTCAAATTTGTATGAGTGAAGTCCAAGAGCATTTTCTGCAGAATCATGATAGTTTGCAGAAAGAATTGATTCACCTTCAGTAATACTTGAGCTGTTGAAGTCTACTAAATCCGGTACAGGCGAAAGGCTGACAAGAGTGGCTTCTTCAGGTGGTGTAGGAAGGTGAATTGGGGAAGATGAAATAATTAACAATGACGACTTTCGTCCCCCACTAATAATATCCATTGGTGAAACTGTTTGACTGGTTGGTTGGCTGTGGCTCTGAAAGTGAGGAGTTCTACGATTACTTCCTCTGCTTGAACTACGATAATTTAAAGGTTTGTGGAATGGAGCCATGGCAAAAACATCACCACCTCCATCCTTCTGTTGTTTTAATTTCACAGAGTTCAAATCTTCATCAGTGGTCTTCCAAAAAGATTGTGCAGGTGGCGAAGGACTTTTGACTCCAAAATCATCTTCTGTGTCCAATTCATCATCTGCAAGTAATGGCTTTTCTCCATACTGATGACCAACAAACAACAGATCATGGTTAGAGGTTCCAGTGTTCTCTTCCTCTATTTCAGCAACTTGAGTCTGGTGTGCTTTTTCAGAAGTTTCCTTGTGTCTGATTGAAACCTTCCGTCTCTGCCGTTCATCATCCTCATGAGTTGTAACACTCTCACATTCTGCATGATATGCTGATGAACCACACGTCATGATGCTTTCTGATATTGTTTCATCATTTTTCTTCAAGTTGTCTTTATTAGATTTTTTATCATCACCAATAGCTTCATCTTCATTCATGGCTCGTAAATCACTTGCAGAACCTATAGAGTCATCAGATATGTCACCTTCCAGAGGTGCAGAAATTATTTCCAGTTTAGCCTCTTTCTTAGCTCTTCTACTACTTGATATCATGCCCCTTGTAGAGCGCTTCTTTCTGCGCACTCCATTACGGCCTAGAAAAATAAAGTAAAAAAAGAAAACTTTGGAGAAATAACACAATATATAAAAGTAACTATTATTTCAAAATTAAAGCTTCAACTTGCCAGTACTTCTCTGACTATTTTGACTGTCATCTGAAGAAATATCATCCAAGCTAAAAGTGAGTTTCTCATATTTAGATCTGTCTTCTGCTGGCGCTCGTACAAATGGCGGTGATAAATTTGAGCTATGTAGCAGAGTACCAGAACTATCACCCTCAGGAGAAGAATTGCTGCTTTCTTTTCCCATCCAATCATTGGTCTGTTTTTCAATTTTCAAGAAGCCTGAAAAGATTGGTTGTTTATATATGATTACATCATCAAAGATTTAGGAAATGAAAAAATGTTAGGCGAATTATTAATTCAAAAAATTTTGAGAAATAGAATATAGAGAATGCTCTGGTTCTTGTTACACGGCACAAAGACTTGACTATAATATTCTACTGCGACATTACAGCATTGGATCACAGTCATTATGGTTTTGGTTTTGTTGTCAATGATATTGAGACATTTAGTAAACATATTATCATTCCATTGTCCGTAATTGAGGAAGAAAATAATCAATACATTGGAAAATAAAAAATTATTTTTACTTCAGGTCAAAAATATCAGGTCTGGGTACACAGATCTGAACAAACCTGAAGAAAGAATCGTCAACTTTCATTTCCCAGAAGATGAATAGCTTTCTAGAATTACAAGTGTTGGATTTTTTCTTTCTTCATCCACTCTCATAACCACTCCTATTATAGACAATGGAATGTCCAGTAACATATTAACAGAATACTTTCTTATCAGCATACAAAAATATTTCCTTACGTGTCTGCAGAAAAATAAAGATATTTTATGGAAAAAATTTCCTCATCTCCAACACAACTATCTGACTTCATATATGTTATGCACCAGATAAGTCACCACACTATCAATAGCTTCAAGGGTAACACTACAATCAATCAACAAAGGTGGTACCATTTTATGTGTTAAAGAAACAAAATTTCTTAACCCACACTGATGGTGATAATGCTTCAAGTCCTTCAACCAATCTGTTTCTTCATAGTTTAATTTATTTTTTAAGAGAAATTGATTTTTATGTTAAGGGACAGTTCTTTGCCTTGGTCTTGAACCACTATAATCCAATCTGGAGCCAAATGAAGGAGACTACTAGTCCGAAGAAAAAAGGGTGTAATAGATTCAACTTTTTTTTTATTTAGTATGGTGGACATCAACTTTCATATAGAGCAAAACTACAATCTCAACTGAAGAGAAATGGATATAAGAATATTAATAAGAAACACTGCTAAGCACAAACATTGGAAAAGTGGATGTTATATATATTTAAGTTAATAGGTTTCTGATCAGAACAATGTAATGACACACAAATGAAGACATTGCAGTTAATAATGCCAGATAATACCAGAAAAGGTCAATCATATAAATAGACGTAGACCATAATAAACATAACAAGATTCTCTTATAGATTAGCAGATGGATAAAGATAGAAATGAGGGAGTGAGATTGGGCCTGTTTTTGTGTTAGTCTTCACCTTTCAACATAGCTTCCTAAGAACAGTGTGAATAGAATTTGATTTGTAGCTTCAATTGGCTTTCATTATGTCATAGTATTCTGTTGTGCCTCTTTTCAATTAAGGTAGAACTCATTTAAAAACATTAATTTTATTTCACTGATGATCCTGATGTTTCCATTCAATACTTCCTGTGAATGTGGATGAACCCAAATTCTGAGTCAAATAAAAGCTTCATCTTAATGGCATATGACCACATGATAGTTGTAAAATTCTTCAGTGAAAAATTGACTTTCCATCTTGCACTTACTTTATGAAAGCCAAGGCAGTTACAAATGATACATGCAACACTTAACTAATTTTATAAAGGTTTACACTTAGTCAATAGTCATTGCCAATTTTACTCACTGAAATCTTCAATGTTATTGTTAATAATAGATAGGAAGAGCAACCTGTTCCTTATTCAACCTTTCTAACATTTTTGTAATATCCTCAACTATTTATAAACACATCTTGAAGGCAAAGAACTACTTCCACATGTGTCACAAGGCTTTGATATATTTTAGTTGTTGGTAAACATTTAGATAAAGCTTCAAATGGATTTATCTGATAATAGTTTTCTTCCAAGGTGAAATTGAAAAGTGGAACACACATTAAGAGATGGTGAAAACTTACATAATAAGACACACTTTTTTTACCAAAAGCAGCACAGCAAATCTGCAGTACATTAATATAGATTATGCAAATTTGTATAATTTTCTCTCATTACAGTAAGTAATTCACCATCACTAATGGTCTCACAAAAGCCATGTATAAAAAAGACAAACAACAAAAACAGAGAGACAAAAGAATAAACATATCAATCTCGTACCTGGCAGTATACAGGCACACTGTAAAATACCTACATTATTTATAAAACAATTCATACTATACAAAAGTATGATCAGATTCAACATTGATCCACACAACAATTTAATATTTACTTAAATTGGTTACTAAACTCAATTACCAGGAAAGAAAAACACAAAAAATTAACAAAAGCACACACTAAAACTCAAATCTATTCAACAAAATCACAAACTATATAAATAAAATCTGTAAGTATAATTTTGTTATGTATTCCATCCAATTAAAGATTAACCTTAAGCAAGCTACAGTTACTATAGATAAACACAAGTTGAAAGTTCAAGAATACAAACATCAGAATATTAATTGGCTGTATACACTTGAAACAGGTAGCAGGTCAAGCATTATATCAATACAAAACATGTCCAATTCAAGGAATGATTTTCATTAATTCTGCATAAGCTGTTTCTGGACAAAGTGTCAATATTACTTAAACATTTTATCATTCACATATTAGTTTCCTCTCATATTTCACTAACAATAACTTATTCCCCAACAGCAGACTGTTTCAAGGTACTTTGTCAGATACTAGGGCAATTGTGGATTATTTTAGTGTGTGGACTACAACAAAAAAATCTGAAAGAAATTATTTTATAATAAACTATCACTGTACATAAAAGAATTGCAAGCCAAGCACTTTGAAAGAACTCCGAAAGAGTATTTAGTTAATAATGTAATATATAAGATACACGAGTAGTGATAATATGACTGTAAAACTTTATACAAATGATTTAAATGTTTCTTTTTCCTTTTGTATTTTTATATTAAACCTGACATTTTCCCATACTGTATGTATTCAATTATATCAAAATAAAGTTTATATTATTATCATTATTATAGATTTATTTGCCTGCTTATAGTTTTGGTTACTTTACCAAGAAGATTGGGATGTTAGCATTAAATTTGTTGACTCTTTTGCTAATCATTTTTGATAATTTCAGAGTGAAATGGTGATTTGTAGCGTTCTTAAGATATGTATATCGTGGGGTATCAATACCCATAAATGTAATCATTTACTTCAAAACCAAGTTGGTATTTAATATAAATCAATACATTTCAGCATAACAGAATACACAAAACATATATATGTTTCTATCAGAATGGAATCCATTGAATTTAAAAAGTATATGATATCCAATTTAAGCAACACAACACAAATAGAAATTAAAAACTTAACTTAACATTTTAAAACAAGATAAATAAAGGTATTCTTAACTTACCTTGATAAAATACTATGATTGAAAAGAAGATATACATATCCTCTATCACATATCTAATTGAAAATCAAAGGCTTTCCCAGTTTAGTTGTTGTTGAAAAAGCTCTCGGGTTTCCAGACAGGTACAACATTGATTAAAACGTGACATTTCAACGACACAGTGCTCGGATGTGTCGCCACCTTTCAGAAGATGTTGACAGAACTGTGTGTTGTCGAAACGTTGCATTTTAATCCACAGACATATCTAGTTTTATCAGGTGATGATTCTCTACTGTTTATTTAAAAGAGTAAGGAAAGAAAAGGGGAAACTCTTGTCAATAATTGATGACCACTTAGACCCGCTGAAAAACACATCAACCCTCTTTAAGTAATCTCCAGTATAATCAAATGGATATATTCTGCTTAATCAGAAAATCACCTCTTTCTTCATTAACATTGCAATTAATAAAACAATATGATCATGTCATATTATCAGAATGTATTAGTTATATAAGTCAGAAACTTGGATTTTCCATTTAATTTACCATTGACATCACTCGTCAACCCAAATTTTACATAATCTGTCATATTACCCAATAAATTCTGCATGGCAAAAGAGGCAACTCATACTTTAAACAGCCTGTGAGTTACAGCACAAACTTAGTTGGTGTATACTTGCATAATGAGTGTAAAAATTTAAGTCATAAAAAGGTCATTAAAAAAATTTATAACTACTCTTTATATTGCAAAAAATTGTCAAACTTCCAAGAATTATTTTAAACATACATAATTTTTATGAAAATACATAAGCCTATTAAGTAAGAAATTTATTATGAATAAAAGTTGAAAACATTATAAAAGAAAAAACATTAAAGCAGACAGAATGTTTCACCCCTAATTGTTTAGGACCTCTTCAGGTGTAGTAAGATAAAACTATACAATTTAAATTTTTAATAATTAATTATATGAAATGTAGATGAACATAAATTTCTAATGTACAATTTGCACAAACATTGTGGCTGAAATGTGTGTGCAAATCACACCTTAGAAATTTATGTTTCTCTACATTTCGTGTAATTATTACAAATTCAAATTGAAAATTATAGAATTTAATTGAATTTTACACCACCTGCAGAGGTTCCCAAAAAATTAGGGACAAAATGTCATGTCTGTTTTAATGGTTTTTCTCTATTATAATAATATAAATATTTATTCATAATAAATTTCTGATGTATTTTCAATTACTTCTTTAAAGAAGTTCGATAAATTATACAATTTTTTATTATATAAATTATTGAAAAAGTTACAAAATATTGAAACACTATAAATTTAAAATCTCTCTGTTAGTGTTACAGAAATATGTGTAAGACAGAGCACCACAACCTTGAATAGCTAAAAGCTGCAAGTCCCTTTCAAAATAAACAGAAATAGTATCATAGTTATTAATTTGATCAGTTTAGAGAAACTGTTCAGTTTTTCTCATAGTATAAATTCTTTAAGAAACATTTAAAATATAAAAGAAATACAATGTATTTGTTTAAATATTGGGTTAATTATAAAGTTATTTAAATCCTAATTTCTCAAATATTGAGAAGAATATGTTATAAATGCAAGATGTTCCATGTCATGGATAAGAGGGCTCTATCAATAAATCGAATATAATTGTTCAATTTCAATATGTTAGTTATCTACCAGCAACACTGACAATTGGGTAATGTTTTGAGGATAGGAAGGATTTACTAGAGGTATGAATTTCTGACAGCACAAATGTCTTAAAAAAGAAATCAGTTAATTTAAATAATTTACACTACAATATGATCAATAATAACAAAGAAAGAATGAGAGATTTGCTTGTGCCAGAAATTCTATTGTATGTTACTAATCTGACTAGAGTTGTCTCAAAGAAGGTGGAACATAGTTATATATCATCTACATTAAATATAGCTTATTCTATGAAAACTGAACACAGTGTAATATCCTTAAATAATGTAAAATATTGTTAATGCCACCACCTTTATCTGGAACATCCCTAATCAGATTAGTGAACATAAAGAAAATACAAGTTTTGAAATTAAGAGCAATGCTTATTTATTGCATTTGCTTTATACATAGCACAACTGCTAAAGAGAAAGAGATAGTAATAGAGAGTTGTGATTTACATGTCAGTATTCATGAGCATTATAAGTATCTCTTAGTTGAAACAGTTGGATACAAGAGACAGAGTAATAAGGAGTGCTAAGCATTACGAACATTACAGATCCTCTCATTATCTGATCAGGGTCGTTCCAGTCCAGGTAATGAGGAAATTACCTTTCTCCATATCCTGCTTATTTACAACATTGGAAATACAATTGAAAATTTACACTTGTTTACCAAGTGACCACACTTGAAATTATCACAATTATTATGTAAAAGAAATTGTATGTTATGCCTGAGCTTTCTCAACTGAATAGCAATATAGAAGCAATAGTATAACTACACATCTTGGTAGAATAAAATTGAAGTCTACAATAGCTATACATAAGTCAACTCATATAATAACTTAAGTCTCAAAATTTAAATGGGAACATAAAATGAGATAATTTAATTTAGAGAAAAAAATATTAAAATAAAATCCAATGAAAAATGAAAAACATTAATTTACATTGCTAATAATGTTAAAAATAAAACATCCCAACAACAAAATTTAATAAAACACCTATACTCAAATATAAAAACAATGTTCAAAAATCATATTCAATAAACTTATTCCTATGACTATTTAAAAAACTTTGATTAAACAAATTTGCACAAATCAATTTTGATACTATGCAAAGCTTTACTTATACAAAAATATTGAAATGAGTATAAAATGTATATTTTTCAATATATATTAAAAAAATATTTCTTAACTATTTTGTTCCCAGTTTACACCCCTCCATACCATTCTCCTACTGCCCATATCCACAAATTACTTACTGTAATAAAATGACTGTTTGTAACCAAAAATACCTAAAACCACAATTAAAATGAAATATGTAACATTTCTTCTTAAGCTATTATTTTAAAGAAGTAAATTAATAAGAATGATTTAATCATACAGTATAAAAGCAAAATATTCAAATAAATTGAGCTTTTCACACTTTGAGAAAGCAGTGACATAACTATCAAGGCTTATAGCTTTAACCTTTGATATTTCACACTTTCTCAACCAACTTTGTACTAATAACAATGAATAACATTTCATATAATAACCCAATTCCTATGAGTTATTTCTTCATTTTCCATAACACCTTACAAAAGCCTGTTCAATTAACAGAGTTTATTTAATTGTACAAAACACAAAATACTATTTGAGACTGTCTAAAATCAATGCTTCAGTCAGCTAAAGATTACTATAAAATGTGAATATTTCTAAACTTTGAAAGAAGAGAGCTTCACTTTTTCATGAAAATTTGAATAAATTAGCTTGACAAAATCAAGCTAAGGAACATTCAGTAGGCCTAATATGGAAGTTTTACAATACAATTACTCATATAAAACAATTTTATATAGATGTCTTAATCATGTAGCACTCAAGTCAATGTTTTTGCAGACAGTGAAAAGTGTACAGTTTAAAGTCTTAGCAAAGCATATTAATATTATTTTAGGAAGTTTTTAATGTTAACTTGAGGTTTTCTTAGGTCGTTTCAGGAAACCAGTGGAAGAAAAACTTCAATGTATATTGCATAATCCATTATAAGATTCCAACTCTACTATAGTTATTAACTGCAACTCAAACTAATTCCAGTACTGACATAATATATTGATTTTAAATAAAAATACAATCATTAAATGGTCCACCAACCTATGAAATGTGTAAATATCATCACATTTAAGATATCACAATATGCTCATAGTAATTATATACTTATTTTCGAGCACAACTTAAAAACATGTTTTATAATGGAAATTAAAACTTTAATATATGTCAGGGAGAAAAAATGCACTACATAGTTGCTTAAATAATTCTTAGAGTATATTTCTGGCACTATTCTTAAAAATGTAGTATTTTCTATATTGAAACACAAAAATTCATATGAAATAAATAGTCTAGCTAATTGATGTACTTATCTTTCCTTCTTCAATGTGTACATTTGCCTGTTTAACACTAGAGTTATTTTATATATATATATATATATATATATATATATATATATATATTATAAAGCTATAAAATATGTACTTACTAGGCCTAGATGTATCAGATTTATCATGTGAAATATGTTACTAATGTTTAATATTCATTTAACATAAAATTAGCATGCAATGCATAATTGTTTTGTACTGAAGGAAGACAAAATAGTTGGCATTTAATATGCCATTAATCTATTGATCAGATGAGAATGTACTAAGTTTTCCAAGTATTCATTGCAAAAGAATGGAATAGAAAACTGGACTACAAAAAAAAATACAACTTCTAGGAAGAGTTAAAAAAATTTCCAGTATTTTTCCTGATACAACAGCCAATATGTGAAATACTAACTACTTCCCAATAAAAATATTTCCTGCAATAATGCAGTAAAACTGTAAAACTACTGCAAAAACTATGTTTACCAAAATAGTGCCAGAAAAGATATAAGGTGTGTAATTATGAGCCACATTCTTATTATGCATTATATTCAATTAATAATTTCACAACTATGTATCTCACAACAATATGAATTAGAGAGTACATTATAAACGTAAGCTATTTTAACAAAAGGAAATATGGCAGCTCATTTGATATAATCAATTCATAATATGTATATGGCTAATTCCTTTCAAATGTTTTCTTAAGCTTCTAAAATGTACAATATTTCAAAATATGAATGGATCATAAATATAACTGACTTTTATGCCTTATACTGACTAGTTCTTGTTTCACTGGCAAGGTTTCTTCTACTTATAATCTTATATACAATAATAGACAAAAGTTAACTCATGAATTACCTCCAGATGGTGTCTTCTTGAATAAACTTTTTTCTTTGCTAGAATTCTTGGAAGCTGTAAAAATTTACAATTACAAAAATTTTAGATTCAATTTTGTAGTTAAACACATTCTATTTATAAAATGGCCACATTTTGTACCTGGTAAGTTGAAGGGAGCAGAACTGAAAGGATCTTCTGTTATATCAGTATATGTCATTACAAGGCTTTCACGACTCTTCACATTTGATATGCCTGTAATGTAAGATGTTTAGAATAAAATTAATTTAAAATTGTTAATTTAAAATAAATATTTTTAAAAATACATTAAAGTATGCAGTATTTTTTATTTTAATTGACAATCAGAATTTTTTAATTTATGGGTCAATGAGCTGACTGGTGCTCTATGCAGAAAATTTTTGTGTATCTAATTATATACATAGAACTTTATTAAATACCACACATTTAACAAATGGAAACATAAAAATTGTTTACTCGCTATATATAAATTGTAAAATCCAAAAATCGAATTGTAAAGCTTAATTTATTACATTCTACAGTTATAATAAAAAATTGTGAAATTATAAAAAACTGAAAATAACAATAAAGTTATAATAAATACATAGTAAATCATTGTAGTAATTACATTGATAATACATTATCTTTTAACTGTAGTATTTGAAAATTTTTAAATTAGGTATTTTACAATAGCTAAATTTTAATAAATACAATTAAAATATTTGGTTAATATAATTTGTTGACATTAACTTTTATTTAAGCATTATTTTACTTGATGAGAAACCACTTTAAAGTTATAGTGAACTACATTTAAATTTATTATATTACAATGCAGGATTTCATACTGATTAAATATAACTCACTACTTTGGGATCCCCTTCGAATTTTATCAAACTCGGCACCAAATATGTGATCTTCTGTTAATTGACTAAATGGTGCAGAATCTTCAAAAGGATTCCAATCAGCAATATCTGCAGATAATGATCGACCTCCAGCCACAAGGGGATTGGAAAGCTCACCCTGTAAACGAACAAGAAGTTCCTATAGTGGTTATGCTAAAAAATTTAAGAAATCAACATGATCTACACTTCATGGAGAAAATACACACATTCAAAAACCAACATTTAATAGGTTTACAATATAACTAAAAGACAAAAAGTATCAATGTAGAGGTGAAATTTGTCTGTTGAATATTACCTAAATACCGTATGCTGAGAATTATACAAAATTTTATTATAAAATTTAACTAAATTATTCATCAAAATAAACAGAAACACTAAAGAAGAAAATGAGTTACTAAAACAGCTCTTTACATGTTTCAGCTTTGTATTACAAATTTAGTAAATTGTGCCAAATTAAATAAAATTCCCAGAAAATATATTAAACAAGTGAATAATTTAGACAATTATGTTATTTCAAATTTTTCAGGCTCAAGTATGCTTTTTACAGTCATTGAATCATCTAAAAGACTAGAGTATAATTTCAATAAAACTAATCAGATCTCAGTTATTACTCGGATACATATTATTAGAACAGAGTTGTGTGTTAATCAAGTTCAGTCAATCAAGATTGAATAAGGATAATAAAAGTTGTGTCAATAGAGAATTATAAGTAAAAAAAGTTCATTCCATTCACAGTTTATTAATATTTTCCCACTAGTCACACTAAAACCTGAATACTTCTGTTTCCAAAATAACCATCCTTTTCATTCAACAAATTACTTTCACTTTCATAATTAATATTTATTCATCATAGTGAGTTAAAAACAAAAACAAATTAGCAATAGCAAGAATTGTACAAGATGAAAGAATCTATTTCAATCACAGTTATTCACCTATCGACTTACATGTGATGCTGACACACCCACCACATGCCTATGTGAGTCTGGAATGTTCATTGCACTTGAATTAGGAATATTTTCTGGAGGACTGTTAGATCCTGATCTTGACTTAACAGATGCTTCATATGGAGCCAAAAACTGACTTGTTTCATTTGCAAATACCCTGAAAATAAAAAGAGAAGGTATATTACAAATAACAATGCCTAGAAATTGTTGTTGCTGTTATTAGAATTACTATTACATAAATGCAGTGACACGAAAGAATTGCCCTCTTTCTTTGGATGAAATATTTCTTACATTACTAGTATTTCTCGAAGTTTAATTAATTCAGTTATTAAAGAAATGAAAAATTATATTATTTCAACTGTGTGAAGCTTGTTTAATGTTTTCAAATCTATTTCTATATTGACAATTAGGGAAAATACTAAGATTTTTAATCAATTTTTTAGTACAAACTAACCAATGAATTTTAAAGTTTTTATAATTCCAAACTAATCTTAAATAATATATATCTCCAGGTGTCATACTTTGTACTATAGTAGCTTTTCATAAAAATATACATGCCCATTCTAAGGATAAAATACTTATTTTATTTTAACAATTACTTGTTAAATGCAGAGGTGTCACTCATATTGCGTCTGTGGCCCTTTGGAGGAACCAATGTAGGTGAACTTGGAGGAGAAGCAGAAGTGATACTCTGAGAAACTGATTCCAATTTATGAGAGCCTGCCTTTGGAGGAATCAGTGTTATTGGTGGAGCTGATGATGGGCTTTGAGCTGGACGAATACTTTTATCACTTCCATCATCTCTGAAAGGATCTGGAAAACCTGAAATTTAATATAATTTCATTCAATTGCTATAAAAATTATTGTTACTATAAGCATTAATGTTAAGATTAAATATAATTTTGAATTATTCTAATTGAATGCAATAACTTTAATTACTTCAACACCAATCCACAGAATAATCTATTCTGAAAAATTCTTATCCAGCCAAACAGAAAATTAAAATTATTAAATTGTTAGCAAAACTAGGATATCATTTAAGAAACTCCAGTGAATTAATCAATACAAGAAGATTAGTAAAAACTTTAATTACCTGAAGCAGGAAACAAAGCTTCAAGTGACTCCTTTCCATTTGTATCTGAAGTTTTCAGAACTGGTGTTTGGCTATGAAGCATGCTGTTTGGTACTGAAGGAACAACTGCACTAGGATTATTAGGTTGATTGCTGGGCGATCTTGGGTCAAATGCTACAGGAGGAGGAAAAAACATTTGGGTCTGAGAAGTCTGTGTGGGAAATGCAATTGGAACTGAAGACTGGTGAGATCCCATTGAAGATGGTTGTCCATCAGATCCTGCAGAACAGGTACCATTTGAAGGCTGTACAACAGGCACTCGTCTTGGAGCAAGAGAAGGTTGAATAGAAGAAGGAATGGGAAGAACCCCTCCTACAGGCAGAGGCTGACCCCCTTTTGGTCTCTGTCGAGGAGTCACACTTGTTCCTTCTACAGTGGGAGCTGTCAATTGTTTGGTAACTTTCACTGATGTTCGCTTAGCTTCACTGTCCATTAATGGGGAAGGAAGCTGATCTATAATGGGAACTTGAGATTTCTGAAAATTGAATATTTACTTGATTAGGATGTTATGTCAATTATTGTAACACATTTTTAAGTATTTGAATGTTGTAACACATTTTTAAGTATTTGAATGTTGTAACACATTTTTAAATATTTGAATGTTGTAACACACTCACATGAATAAATGTTTACAAAACATAATACTTGGGTAACATGTAAATAAAAAAGTATATTTGTATTTCATAAATGTAAAAAAAATAGTATACATGGGTAAGCAAGCTGTTGCAATTTTCATTTGACCACTAATGAACTTGAAATACAATTGAGGCATTGAAAAACTAATTTTATGCATGTGTAAGAAATATGAAAAAACTTCAAAGTTTCAAAGAAATATTTTGCCAAAAGAACGAAAATGTACCAATTCCCAAGACATGAAACTTTATTTCAGTAAACACAAGTTTTGGAATGTAATTTAAGACAGTGTGATACATGCATGCTGCTGCGGTGGCGTTAATACATAAGTATCCTTAATTTATTGATAAAGTGCAAGTAAAAAACTATAAATGTAAAACAAATAATAATTTGAATATATTACAATACAAAACTATCAATACAATCCAAACTTCAACCATTTTGTCACCTGCTGACCAAATGTAATTGAGTAACATTTAGTGCATGTGTTCCAATGGAACATCATATTAAGAGGGGGAATAAAGTAGTTTGAAAAACAAATTTCTACTCACATATAAATTTATTACAGGACAATCTTTCCCTTGAAGAGTGAATGCAACAAATGACACTTGGAAAATATCAGGTCGCTTTTCATAGTCTGGTTCCAGCATATATCCTAAAGCAAACTTCCATTAAACATCTGGTGAACAGTAAATACTTATTAAGTAACACATTTTACAATTACTTACTAATCAAGCAATGCATCCCTCTAGAGTATCTTGAGTTATCAGGAATAGTAAAATTTCCACTTTGGATTGCTAAGGTGCTTTCACCAAATGGTAAAGAGAAGTAACACAATTTGTAGAGGAGGCATCCTAATGCCTGCAAATTGTTTTATAAATTGTCATTAAAGAAGCCTGTTTCTATAACTTTAAAATATGTTTAGATTTCTTATTTTCTTAAACATTAAATCATAAATTTTAAAACCAAATTTGTTCACATAAAATTTAAATTCCAAAACAAATAACAAACTAGTTATATTTTAATACTACAATAGTTGTGAAATAGAATTTCATTTATTTGTAATCTTAGAATAATCTAGTGAGGAAAATTTCCCATATCTATTAAATTCATTTAAACATGGAAGGTAATGTAAACACAGTAAAAGTTTCGCACATTATACAAATGTAATATAAAAAAATATTATCACATACCCATATATCTGCTTTTGTTGTGATAGGCTTTCCAGAATATAAATCAACCATTTCAGGAGCTCTATATGAAAGTGTTGTATACTTTTTTATTTCTTCTTCAACAGCAGCTACCCCCATCACTTGAGGATTTAATACTTTTGCCGTAGCTGAACCAAAATCACAAAGCACATAGTTCCCACCGTCACTCAGCAAAATATTTTCAACCTACACAATAATTTGATAACTTTAAAAGAATTATAATTAAATATGAAATTATATCTGACTTGAATTAAATATAAATAGCGGAAATTGACAAAAGTCAGAATTTATATGTAAAAATTAAAATATACAATTAACTAAAATACATAACATTTCTTCCCTCAGATTTATCTAAAATTATTTAAGAAATATAATAAAAACCAATAAAAGGTTGAATTCCAAACAAAAAATTAAGTTCAGTATAATATGGTTACTTACATTATTAAAGAAACAATTAAAATATGTTGGAAATTTGGAAGAAACAATTTAAAGAAAAATTTAGGCAACATTCACCAACTGAAAAAGCTGAAACGAGAGTAAACAATGCCAAACACATCACAAAGCTTATAATGTAGTAACTGAATTTTTTAAACACAAGAATTATTTGTTGTTTTTTTCAATATATTTATAAATCATATTTAGATATGTATCATTTTAAAATGTAAGAGAGATAATTTGATTTTCAAATACAAAACACACAAACTATTAGTCCTCTAATAACAACACTTTTGAAAATTACAAATATCTAAATAAGTTTTCTGTAACATGTTTGATAGAGGCAATCAATTACTTAAGTCAACATACTTTTAGATCCCTATGAATTATTGGAGTCTGGCAGTGATGCAACCTCGAGACTGCTTCACAGGTATCACAGAATATCTGAAGAACTTCACTTTCAGAAAATCCAGATTGCAACCTGCACATAACAATTTTATATAAACTATCTTCTATATACACATATTGTTTTTCCTTAAATTTTAGCTCAGGAGAGTCATCCCATGTGCAGGCTGTCTCCAGCACATGACTCTGAAATACAATTGAGGCAAATTTGAAGAAATCTACCTGTCCTTCATCGTGACACTGAACCTCAATTTCAGGTAATCCATAAACTTGCTCTCTTTCTTTTAATATAATATTAATAAAACAATAGATTCAATATATAACAGATTTCCTAAATAATCCATATACAATTTATAGCTACTCATTGTAGTTCAACTGAAATTCTTTAATTGCAACACACTAATGATTACATAAAACTTGGAAAGAAAAATATAAGTGAACAAATTAATTATTAAATATATCTCAAACAATATACATAGCTGATACTTTGTCAATTATTCTGTTTGCCAAATAATTAGGATATATTATGATACATGGAAATATTCTAAAAATGTAGTTCATAATAAATATTTTAAATAAATTATTCACCTTTACCTAGTAGAAAGTACTCTCATATGAACTTTCTAAAATAAAGGTTTAAAGGAATCGTAACAATCTACTGGTTTGAAAAGTATTTTTCTAATGTGTCTTTAATCCTACTGACATTTACCTTTTGTATTAAAAATGACTATGATATCCATTTACATTGTTTTACTTTACAATATATGCAAATACCAAATTTAGATTTTTAATAGATTAATAATAAAACAGCAGGTATCATGACATGACATTTTTCTCAGCTACCACAAAATAAAGATATGAAATTATTTCTCATTTTGCCACATTAAGATAATTATAGTGAATCACAGACTGCACTTTGTATGTAGTAGTTTTGAAGTGATAAGTAATAAATACATTTTAATCATTTGATTACTAGTAAATAAAATTAAATAGTGCATATACTCAAGATTTAAAACCTCTTTATTTACAGTTTTAATCAAATTCATACATCCTTATAGGATGTTGTCATACATTGGTCTGGTTACTTATTCTACTTTACATTGGATTGTATACATGACATGCTTTCTTAATATTGTATTGCATCACACTGTCTAGTCCATAGTATTAAACAGTATGATATATTCATAAGTTATATACATACCGTCCATTCATCATTTGTAAAACATGTGTCCTACAATATGGCATCAACAGAAGCACTTCATACACACCATTTCCTGTGTGTGTGAGACTTGAGTCAACATAGCCAATAATATTTTTGTGCCCACTCAGATTACTCTAAAATATAAATGAGAAATTTGTAAATAAATACACAACAACCAATAAGGGAATTAGGGTACAACAGCTTAAATATGCACAAAATGACAGTAAAGGGTAAAGCAAAATAATCACAAAATTACTGATTCAGATTTATAGAGAAATACGTTGGACGAGAAATAAACAAAGAGAAAACATCATTTACTGTGTAATGACATCAAAGGATTAATGTAAAGAAGGAATTTCCCTGTCCCATAATTCAATAAATTCAGTTACTTCATAATATGAAAAAAATAAAACATAAAATTATTACTTCCTTCAAGCATGTAATATTATGCATAATAATTGGTTTATCTTAAGTTTGAGTAAATGGATCACCTATTTACTTAGAACACACACTATTCTGAAGGATGTTGCCTTCATTCAACACTTAAAAACCTCATCCCAACTGCAAGACAATTTTTCGAGGTTTCTTAGTGTTAAATGAAGAAAACACCTTCACTTTCTTGTGGACACAGTTTATATTGTGTCGTAGGAATTGTAAGGGTTTTCAGATATTTCTGTAATCAAGAGAATTTGTGCATAATTATTTCTATATAGAAACACTGATATTATATAGAAATGAAGGAACTTTTTATTTTTTCGTCATTTACTCAATCTTAGGCAAACCCTAAAAATTAATGGACATATGTACTTACAGCTATTTGAATTTCTCGTTTTGCCACATTAAGATCATGTTCATTGTTCACATACATTCGTTTCAATGCATATCGAACCCCCCCACTGGTAGCTTTCACTAAAAATACTACAGCAAATCCACCTGAAAGAGAAATGTAATTACAATATGAATTGATATTTCAAGAATGGAGATAAAATTTTAGATTACTGGAAAACAATTTTTCATTAAGATCCCAAAAAAATACTGGTAATATAAAATGTATAATTTTAAAACCTGCATTCATATTCCACACTACTTGAAAAGTGGAGAGGTTTGAAGATGGAAGTAACTTTATGAACATTTTTCTTCTAAACAAGCTAATTTTCTAACAGTGGTGAGACTAAATATTCTAAAATTGGAATTTGACTTGAATCCATGCTACCACATAAACTGTATGCTGATTTACAATATGTCATAAATGTGACTCCAGAAAATATTTTGAATTAAATATTTCAACGTGAAAGAAATGTATAACTATTAATATTCAATATTGTTACACTATATTAACAAGCAATAACTAAGGTGGTTTATTATGAAGAAGGGTAAATTATCTGGCCGATTATCATAATAGTTGAATAATTCCACATGCTAATGTAATCACAATGTTTCATAAGCACCATACCTCAAATACACCTACAAGCCAGAAATTTAACTATGATTTGAGCTTGTATAAGGTTTCGTGGATTCATTAGAATTTTTATTTAATTTTGAACTTTAATATACATACACAATACTTGAACTACTGATTTATTTTATACAGTACTTAAGCCAAGAATACAGAATTAAAATCTGACACACTATCTAAATATTGCAAATTTTAATATATCCCTACTACATAACATCCCAACTACAAGCGGCAGTAGATGCAGGATTATCTCATGAAAAATTATTAGAAAATTAATAGAACAATATATAAAACTATGAACAAGGGTTTACTTTAATTATTATAGTAACCTATGAAATAATTACGTTAACAAATTTTCAATCTGGGACTGTGATTTTTCAGCAATGAAAATAAACTCTCCTAATTATGTATATTAAATTGCGAAGATAGGTTATGAACACATTTTTTCTTACCTTCCGCTAAAACTTCTTCAACAGATACTGTCATGCGTCCCACAACAAATACTTTTCCAACATAGCTATTTGGTTCCTTCACCGTGTTGTCAATTTTCGTTTCAATCTTCGAAAATAATTTCTTCATTTTGTAAGCAATCAAACTCTTATCTCGTTATCACTTGTCAAAATTATGCCATCGAGACATAAGCAAATTAGAATATCCTTCGAATTAAAAGAAGTACAGCTGCTTCTGAGAAAACTACTACATAACGAGTTAACTTCATTACGTTTAACTATCAGCAATGAATGAAGTCTGGTATCTAAATAGGCATTTAATTCCTTGGTCATATCGATGGTACGCCAATTGAAACCGCAGTTCGAAATTCATGGTTTCTTGAAAACGTCACTAGATTTCATTTCTAAATATATTTTAAATTATATTTTTAGTCTTTAAAACAATTTAAGGCGAATCTATGAACTGTCCTCTGTTTCTTCATTTTATTTCCGTAAAAACATATCAGCTAAGAACTACAAAATCCTGTACCAACTGCAAGATGGCCACTTCCTGGAACGTCATTCTCTATTTGCTACAAATAAGATCTTACATTACTACAACCTATAATTATCGCCGGTGACTTTAAGTAAATAAATAACATTAATTTTATATTTTAATTTGAACTGAGAATTATGTATCAATATATCCTGGTATATTTGTAAGTTAACAAACTTTGACTGACAATATCTTCATTATGTTAAAATCTTTGACTTTCGAAAAATTATTTTTCTTCGATTTAAATAAAGATATATATATATATATATACTTGATTTTGAACGTTAAGTAAATTTTTAAAAATTGTTTGAATGATTGAATTCTTTGTGTCACAAAGTCCATTCAAAGTGAGGACTACGTACATACAAGCCAGGAGCATGAATTACTTCTAATTGATTCAAGAAGTTAGACTGTGATCAATCGATAGTTTTGTTCAAATAAACGCGTAGAATTCTACTCACAGACCAATTTTAATGTTTCTTACTACACAGCCATTCCACACTTACCTCTACAATGTAAGGTTGTTATTACAGCAAATTTTTCTGCGAGTTTGCAGAATCAAATTTCGCTGAAGCCCAGAAATTTGATCTTACGTTAATCAAGAGTATCCATATTTATTTGAGTATTACGAGAGACATAAGGTTTTATGCTCTATATAGCATTTTTTATTCAAAAGGGTAGACTGTAGGATTATAGATTTCATTGTAAAAATAAATTTAATTTTCGAGTCAATATTCCCAAATACTGTACTGTCTTTATTGCATCAAGGCAATGTGATTGTCTAAAAACGTTCATTGAAACAACCAGAGGATAGGTGACGAAGAAGCCTCCTTAAATTGCATGCACTCTTTAAATATAAACATTACAGGTATTTCAAACTACATTATCTGTGGTCTCATATACTTGTGCATATGAAACATGTGACGGAGATGAAAAGGCTGTTTTACCGAATTTCAACATATAAGTCGCGTCTGTTCTAGAAAAAATAAACATAACATGTAGAACATTGAAAAATTTCAAACTTGATCCATAGTTTACATCATTATAGAATCTTACTTTTGCACTCAGGGAAAGTACAATACCTCTTCTGGATTATACAAATCACACCTGTTCCTAAGACTTTTACACCTGCCATTACTAGTTTTATGAAATACTAAATTGAATATTAAGTTGTCAGCTGGTAATGTACATAATATGAGAGGCTTTCAGGGAAATAGTTTATGTGAATCATTGAAAAAAGGAAAGAGCATTTTTAACTGGTTGACAAATCAGAACTTGGTCATTCAGCTTGATAGATGGTCTGTACTGACATGTTAAATTTAAAAAAGTTGAAACACAGTGCTAAGAAATAGCACCTACACCTGGCAAATGGTAAAAATTAAGAATTATGCCACAAGCAATCCAGCCTACATTTTCATCATTACACCAAGAGATCAAGTGTGTATAAATGTTGAACACCACTAACCAATTAAAACATGCCAAGTGTATGTTTTTGCCAATATTTGAAGAACTTCCCTCTGTCCTGAATGGCACCTTTCTCTAGAAATTATGAAATTGTCATTTTTTTTTAAAAAAAAAGGAATAATACTAAAGAGTGGCACTATTCCAGACAATTCTGAATATGAAATAAATTTTACTGCTGATTTAGGAATTCTTCACATATATAAACAATATACACACTGATGATAATTTATTCAAGAGAAAGCCACTTAATCTTTTCTTACTGACTGATAATTTACACACTTTTGATAAGAATGCATGTATTAAAAAAAGAAAGCAATTATTTATGGGTTACTACTCCACTGATTTATAGCACTGTTTCAGAGGAAAATTGTTCTCATTCACAAATTAAATATCAACAGAAATGCTATTTTTATAAGGCCGAGTAACTATTTTCTCGATTTTTCTATTGGCACATTGAATAATCTATTTAGTTACATCGTCACTTCTGTGAGTAAAGGGCCAATTCATAAAAACCTAGCATGAAATATTAAATAAAATTTAATTATAAATGTACAACCAATTACACAATTTTTTACATTCACTACACTCTGAAAGTATCTATGTACATGGTTTGAACTGAGGTACTTTTAAATAATAGCGACTTCTTGAAATAAAATTTGTTTTACAATAGTAGAATTCAATGTCCAAGGAAAATTTATATAAAAGGCTCCAATCCAAATACAAAGCTCAGATAATTTCTCTCTGTTTTGTTTGAAATATTCTTCTAAAGATGAATCCAAGCTGCTATAAAGTTGTTGCCATTATCTGTTCGATCTGTTCATAAAAATTGAAAATAATTTTTAGACTTATACAGAAATTAATCGTTATCGTTATGGAATGAAAAATACTTTAAAGATATATAGAGAATTTAAGAATTATGCTGAATTAATTTAAGCATTACACTGCACAATGTGCAAAACACTAGAAGGATACAATTATTCATAAATAACAGTTAGGTCGAATGCAAAGCTAATAAATAGAAAAAGTTAAATAAATGAAGTACAAATCTGACAGATTTGTATTTGAGATTGCTCACTGCATATAAGTTTGAGCAAGGTGTCACAACTTTTACACTATCCCTCACTTTTTCTTTTTTTAATCTTGATTTTATAGTGACCATTGGTTTTTTGGACACTTCGTTCATGGCACATTTGTAAGTGTTTCACCCATGAGCTCCAAGCATTATCAAGATTGGGTCAAGACTGGTGAACGTCTTTTGAACCTTCAATATAATGTTCTCGGAGTTCAACCGGGTTTTGCATAATTGTAGAACGCAAAGTTTCAACGACTAAAAGCTCTGTCGTCATCTTCTAGGCCTAGAAGAACCCGGTTGAACTCCGAGAACAATATATTGAACAACTGCACCGAGAAAGGCTTCAATCTTTGGTCTTTTGAACCTTATGAGCAAAATGTTAACAATTGTGCCCTAAAGAAATATGATAAAAAAACTGATTGATAGTGAGAATAAAAGTTTCATTAGCCACAAAATCCATGTTATTTCAATAATGCATTTTTTTTATTGCTCTCATGTGTGTGTGTGACATTACACTTTTAATTAATGTAATTGCATATACTTACATCAATTTTCAAAACATCAAATTTTGAAACTATTTTATAATAGGTAATTTGGTTAAAATAAAATTGAAATAACCTCCAAGGCTGACATTATAATGTTTCTTTTTACCAACAACCTAACAATTCCCAATAGAAGTATAACAAATTACAAGTTGGAATACCTATACTTTGTTATGATGTTCTACCATTTATAAAATATTACCCATATAGGTACAGAAATATGGCTTACTTCAACCATCAAAAACAGTGAACATAGCACTCGGGGGCTAATGATATCCACCATAATGAAAGGAAACATTTAAAGAAAAAACTCATTAACCAATTTAACAAATAATCAAAGTTCATATTTACAAAAATATACTACATAAAAAGATTAAAACAAATAAATTTTGGATTCCCATTTGAAAAACCAAGAGAGAATCGAAGGAGTATTAAAGGATATACACAAACATATTGTACTTTGGCCTTCATGCTATGAACAAAAATCAGCATGTAGGTTATTTATATTTTCAGAAAGGCACTACATATGATGATTAGTAAACATTTTCACTTCTCACTCATGCTGCTGAAATCATATGTACAAGTCATCCTACAAATGTGAAATCATATACATATTTCCACACTAACACAGAAGAGTTGTTAGCAAGGATATTAAGTTTCTAATTGATCAAATAAGTACAAATCTTACGCTGGATTATATTGTTGTCTAAAGCCTTGAAGTTTATCTCTTGAATTCCAAAGACAGTATGCTGCAGCAAGACCAAAGCCAATACCTCCACCAATGGCACATTTCCTCAGACCAGCTGCAACAAAATAAATTTTGGTAACAATTTGCTCCATTAATATACATGTATTAAAGAAAATATTTTATAATACCTGATGATTTGTACAGTAAGCCGGTAGCAGTAGCTGCAGTGACTGTGTTTAATTCATCATCAGTTCCCCGTGCCAAAGACAATAATGTACCAAAGCCACAGTACATCACTGCAATCACGCCAAGAGTGTTTGCAGTTGCAGAACCATGTTTCATGACATAGTTCAGCAATCTAAAATTTATATAAAAGCAATTGAAATACATCAACACAAAATATAAATTCTACAATTATTTTGAAACTCAGTGCTTGTGTAACTTAATGAAGAATTGTTTTCCAATTTTTTTTCTAGAAAACCCTGCAAAAAGTTTCTCTAAGAGCAATAAATAATGGTAGACTTCAGTTTCAAATAGAAATATGAAATTAGTGATATGTAAAAATGGAACAATATATAACATTAATAATATCATACTCACTCCACAAGAGACTAACAAATATATTTTAACAGTAAAAACTGCCAGTGATTAATATATTTATTGCCACAGTTTAAAAAGGTTCCAATTATATATAAAATTCATCTAACAATAGCTGGTCGCAGATTCGTTTCACATTACTCTGGAGACAGATCGTGGTCTGAACAACAAATACTGCTGTTGTCTCTTAATCTACAGATCACACGTTTCAGATATGTCATTAAATGATTATAATCTATCAGATCAAGATTTACATGCATGTATGATTTTCAAGACAACTGTTGACATAACCCTATTTGTATTGGTTTTTGTTTTTTAAAAAATAGCAGTTTAGAAGAGTGTGCTAATGGTATAAAATTGGGCTGGATAGGTCGTTATTATTACAATAATTTTCTGAGACAATGGGTGAACACAGTACATATAAAGTATAACATCCATTTGTAATTTATTTTGATGTTCTAGGCATATGTATGGAGAGATGTTGTCTTTGTGCTTGAAGATACTGAAGCAAATGAAGAATTAAGAAGAAATTGTGGGGATGCTATTAAGGTGATACTGGGAGTAGGGAAGGTTACTGTAGTTACTACTGACCAAAACAAATTAGGCAATGTCATATCCTTATTAATATTATATATATGTTCAAACCAAGGAGAAGGAAGGAAAGACTGAAAATATTTGGCCAGGGTGGGGCTTGAACCCATATATTAGTACACAGACACCTTAACCACCTCGGCACCAGGCCAAGTCCCAGACTAGGTGAATATAGACAGTCTTATTGGGTTCTAAGAGGAGAGAAGAGGGAGTGAAGGATTAGGAGCATGCACTAAGGAATAATTACAATGTAAGGAACTTTAATTTGGTGACAAAGTCAGACAGGATCCTGGATACGGAAGGAAGATATAGATAAACAGGAGAAAGGTTGGAATACATTTTATGTGAAAGCATATGCTCAGGCATAGAATTACACACTTAAAGAAGCATATGTTCTAAGCAAGGAGAAGGAAAGAATGAAAATATTTGGCCAGGATGGTATTCCACGGTCAAATGAGACAACTATTGAACTTTTGATTGAAGTTCACTCGAATCCATCATTATGGGACGTGAAGGTGTTGGAGATTGCCAAGTGAAGAAAGATGGTTGGCAAGCAACAGCCAACAAATTTGGCATCAGGCCGTCTCCTGTTGCCAAGAATCGAAGGGTGATTGCCAATCTTGTAGTGATTATTATTACTTTCCTCATCACCATGTCCTTTTGTTAATCATAGGCACAATTTTTTAAGCCCTTCAACATTCTACTGAAGTTTTTAAATAAGTAATTGTGAAGAATTAATTAGTTGCTTAAATTGTGAAGTGTTTTAGTTTGTTTAAATAAGTTCAAATTCAGGTTATTCTCTTCTTTAATTACTTGTAATTATTTATCACAATTAACGCTGCACTAATAAGCACTTCCATTTCCATCCATTATTAATGTACTACGTGTACATGAGAAATTATTGGGCTACACTGTGGCCAAAATATTGCTGGGATAAACACATGTGGCTGGCAACACATTGCCGGAAATGTTACCAGGCCATAGTTTCCTAAAATACTGCCAGTACTGTGAAATATTTGTTGCTCATTGCTCAACGAACAACCTCGCAGATTACATGATGGAGTTGTAAAATCTGCCAGATATTTAACAAAAAATCTGTGCATGTGTGGCTAGCTAAATAACATAAAATTATTTGGAAACTTTTTTTGATTATCATTGCCTAGTCCTTAGAAGAAGAATACTAAGTCAGTTATCAATATATTCATGTAAAGTGCAGATTTTGGTGTTAGCTGTTATACATGATCAATCTGGTATATTTACTTTGAAACAAAAAGTGTAAAATACACATTCCAATGTTAAATATATATAAAACTTACTGAGTTCGCCTAAGCTTTCCGGTATGTCCAGCTAAAGTTGTCGTTTTTAAGCCATTATATAAACCACTGATACCACCAATTCCTGCTCCCAACATACATGATACACCAATCTGTGAAAATGCCAGTTCGGAACGACCCCTCTGATGAGATGCACCTTCTGGGAAAATGAATTCTGGTTGTGTTTGTGGTAGGTATACAGGATTAAAATTCAAATACGGTGAAAGTTGATTCAGTCCTGGCTGCACACCAACTGGAAAGTAACAAGAACATACTCAATACAAAATTAAATTAGTGAAATGTAGTCACTCTCAAAATTAGACTAAGCACCGAAAAATACACAACAAACGAAATACTATTTCCAGGTAAGTAAAACGAAGTAATTTACTCTTACTTTAATCCAAAAGCTAATTAAGTTCTTGTCAATAATAACGAAATCACACGCGACTAGACAAACGACTGAATTACATATGCTAATATACCTGGAACATTTAGAGCGCTGTCTTGATTCGAATAGGGAGAATACATGCCGGAGCTATCAGAATTGTCTACCATTTCAATTTGGAACTCTAAATCTTGCAATCATAACGCAAATACACAATAGCCTTCAGAGTCAAAGAACTTCGTCAAGCAAAAAGTACTCAACAAAGATTTACATATATTACTACAGATAATTTGTATTATTATGAAATATCAGTAAAAACCGATATAATAGATAGTATATGGAACCAATTATGTACTTTTACACATATTTATATATTAATTTCTATTTTTGTATACCGTCATATAGAAATAACAAATGGACCCAATAAAATTAAAAATGTTATTCATAAATAAGAATATCATTTAATTTTTCGAATAATTATTACATTTGATATAAATTAATTCAGGACTTAGAAATTTAAACCAGGGAGAATGAAGTCAAGTGATCTTCTAGTTAAAAATTGCAACAATTTTACAACAGCTAATAAAATTGATTTTTAAATGTTTTAAAGATTTTCGGCGTTGAATATAGATCTGCTTCGTATTATTTCCGTTTTGCAACTTCCCGGTCCTTTTCAAAACGGAAGGGCATATGGATATTATTTTCACATCGTTAAAAAATGAACATATTCTCAGAAACGCTAGTAGTTAGCTTCTAAAAAATCATAGAGCAACTTTGTAGAGCGGATTAGAGGTATTCGAAAGACTGATAAAGTTGTCAAGTAAAACAATCGGATCAATTAATTAAAAAATTGAGATCGGGATAGTAGTTCCAAATACTAATTCGATGTTTGATAGAGGATTAAGTAAAACAATCGGATCAATTAATTAAAAAATTGAGATGGGGATAGTAGTTCCAAATACTAATTCGATGTTTGATAGAGGATTAGTATTATATGTATAATGAGTTACCAGGAGCAGTAAAGGATACGAATTGTCTTCATGTACTTAACAAAATTATTGTTAGTGATAAAAATTACCTTTAAGCTCAATTGTCCAAATAAATAAATTACACAAATAACCTTGTATCTGCGATTGAGTACAGACTTAAAGTAATTATATTGATAAATTCAGATGGATTCAAGTAACTTCAACGCGAATTCCATTTAATACAAAATTTGGCCAACTATATACTTATATTGATTAGGATGCCAGTCTTGGCCAAACAACTTCTAAAATTTTGTAGTGGAAATTGAAATTAAACACGAACTGTCAACAATCCATTTAGATTACTTTTTAATTAGATTGCCTTTCCCTATATTTTGACGAATTTTAAATATAAGTAATTTCCCACAATCACTTCAGTCCGTTTGAATCAGTACTTAATTATAATAATTATAAAAGTAATTATAAACTATTTCCTCAACAATAATATTTCTACAAATTTCATTGTTGTCTGCCTCTCGTTGTTTATTGGTCATCAGTTGAGCACGTCGTCACTGTGAAGCATACGAAAGGGACATAGCTTCTCGTGTTTCTGTATCATATTTCAAAATTATTTTTATGGTAAGCCAATATACTTACATTTTTACATTGTTAACAAATCAAATTTCGGTCATGCTCAGTTTTTTTTTTCATATTTGAAAATTTGCCTATAAATTCTATATCACCACCATTATTCCTTACACTTTTACTTGCCTTTCTATTTTCGGCTCATATTTCACCCATTCCCACGAAAGTGGCCCATTTTCATTTTTTTATGCTTTTATCCCATGTATCAAATGATTTCCCCGTTTTTCACTTATGGTTTCACGTCTTTCAGTTTAAACCTTTTCTGCCCATTTGTCATAAATTTTCTGTGCTGCATTTCTGATTGCTATGTTTCACTGTGCCTATTACTTTGGTTCTACTCACACAAGTCATTCCTCAAGCAATCTGTTCTATTCTTGCACAAAGCGCTTCTACTATTGTGTAATTTAAGATCCCTGTTTCTGAGAAATATTAACAAGTGAATTATATCCATCAGCAGCTTTAACTTTTCTATTATATTGATTTATTATTGCTCTTCATATTCATTGATCATCACCTTATTTCAATCGTAAACCCTTACAACTTAATGTATTTATTTCTTAGATTATTTTTTAGTATGTCGACACCGTAAGAGAATTGAGCACACCACCTGTGATTAGTGAATGTTTTAGGTATTCAGTAAACTTTTAGACCACATTGTTCTACTTAGCTTAGCTTGGTTTCTTTAAACACTTACTCAAGTGTTGTGAACAATTTGGGACAGTCCCCTTGTCAGAGAATTATCTGTGATATTCCTAAAAATTTACTATTTTATTAATCAAGTAATCAGTAAACTCGTCTGGAAACGAGGCTTTGATGAAAAACTACCAGCAATTCTACATATTTGTTACACAGTTTTCATTTCACATAAGTTTTTCAAAAATTAAATCCATTCAAACATTCAGTTGTAAAATGAATCAGGATACAGGTATAGTTAATAGTAGCAGGTCAATTATTAGGAAAGAAGCCTGCGAGAGGATTTCTCGCAGGTGAACCTTCCCAGAGAGCGGGGGCTACCTTTGGGGATGCCCTCACATCTCTCTGTTTTTTTTTGAACTAAGGTTCCCACATGCCGAGGCACCTCGATCTGTTTTGAGAGGTGTATGTTCTGGGATCACAGACCTTGGGCATACAGTAAGAGTTGTCCGCTATTCCTATTGGAATAGTCGGCCAGCTGACTCCTAAACTGGCCAAGGCGTGGCGAGGAGTAAGCTGCAAACTCCTCTCCCGCTATCGGAAGGGCATGGGACAAGTACCCAATGCCCAACCTACCTGATGCAGGTTTTTCTAGGGTTTTCCCTGCATTTCTTTAGGCGAATGCCGGATAGGATCCTTAAATCATAGCCCGGGGGACCTAGTAACCCTTGGCTACCTTCCTCTACCCTTCCTCATCCCCCCTTTCAAATCCCTTCCTATGCTATTAAAGGGGAGTTGCCCAATGTGGATCACCCTCACGTAGCCTGTTGCCATTTTTTTAAAAAAAGGTCAATTATTAAAATACTTTATGAGCTCAAATTTAACTGCGTGAATTTTATTTTCAATCCCTTGCGGTTAATCACTGTTGGATTTTCCATAATAAAGGATCTGTACAGAAAATCATCTTTCCTTATTAAGTTTAAAAGTGGCAAATTTTCCTTAGTTACCAAAATAAAACTATTATACATTAAACAACACTAATTTTCAAACAGGATGTTGTGGTTTGATGCAGCTGTCCATAATAATCTATCATGCACTAATATTTTCATCTTTGCATAAATATTGCAGCCCACATCCACCATAATTTTCCTAACATGTTCTAACTTTTAGCTTCTTATCTATTTTTCTATTTAACGAGTCCTTCATGCTTTAATGTGTGGCCTGTTACACTAATCTTCTTTTAGTTAACGTCTTCCATAATGAGCTCTCTTCACCCATTCTATACAAGTCTTACTCATTTGTGACTTGATCTACTCATCTTATTTTCAGCATTCTTTTGTAACACCACATTTCAAAGGCTTATATTATTTTTTTGTTCTGTACTTTCTATTGTCCAAGTTTCACTCCCATACAACAAACACCACACTTTTGTAAATGACTTCCTGGTTCCCAAACTTATATTAAATGTAAGCAAATTATCCTTCTTTGTGAAAACTTTCCTGCTAATGCTATCTAACTTTTTATATCAACTTTACTTCTATTATTCTATTGCGCAAATAGCAAAATTCATCTACATCCATCAAAGTATCATTTCTTAATCCGATACCCTTCACACCACCACTCTTATTTTAATTATATCTCATTACTTTAGTTTTGTTTCTATTAATACTCATATTGTACTTGGTTGTCAAGATGGTGATCGTGCCGTTTAGCAGATCTTCCAAATCTTCACCTGATTCAGATAAAATTACAAAATCGTCAGCAAACCTTAATTTATTCTCCTTGAATTATGACTCCTTCTCACCTTAACTTCATTACTTGTTCAATGTTCACATTAAATAGTCTAGACGAAAAACTGTAACCTTGTCTTATTCACTTCTTGATTATTGCTTATTTTTCATGTCCATCAATTATAATTATTGCTATCTGACGTCTGAATAGGCTATAGATAACCCTACACTCTTGGTATTTTATTCCAACCATCTTCAAAATCCTAAGGAGTTTTTTATAATTGACATTATGAAAAAGTAAACTTATTTTGCCCGAACTCACATTCTACCTGCGTTCATACCATTCTTCCATAAATAATTCTTGCCAGGATTTTGCAGGAGTGAGTTACTAAATTGATATTATTCACATTTGTCAGCACCTACTTTCTTGGGTATTGGTATTATGACATTATTTTTAAAATCTGATAGAACTTTTCCTGTGTCATAAATATTACAAAAAAATGGAACAGTTGACACACAACTTGAGCATTCCAGTAATTCTGTGGGATTATCATCAATTCCAGGTGCTTTATTACTGCATTATCTGTCAGCGCTTTGTTAAATTCTGAGCATTGTGTCACCCAACTCCTCATAAAACATTATTAACTGGTCAATCAAGTATTCCTCCACGATAAAGAGATATTCCTTCCACCTTTCAGCCTTTTCTTGCTTACTGAGGATTGGTTTCCCATCTGAGTTGTGGATGCTATAATTCAATTGTTTTTCTTTTCTCTGAAGGATTCTTTGATTTTCCTATTAGCTGCACCTCCACATTAATCCCACCAACACCTTACAATATCTTCACTTCACCAGTTGTCACCCTGAACATATGAAATGCTCCCTCTCATATAGTTTAGCCCTTAGGGGAGCTTGAATTTGCCCTACTTGGAACAGTCTCATCACCTACATCAACTGGACCCTCAATGCTTTCATAAACAGGAAATACCCTAACTGACCTCCTCCAGAAACAAACATCCCATGCACTATCCACTGTCCAATTACCAAAACCCATTCTTGATCAACATTAGAAACATAGACCATCCCTTACCTACTTTCCTGGACTACAAAAACTCAACTCACTTACACTAGACTGCAATCAAACGCATTAAAAACATCCTTCCCACCATACTCCCCAGCTGCCTAAAGGATGCCTTCTGGCACCCTCCCAATATCCTTGATTTTATTACTTAATTTTGTCTATTTCTTTACCTAATTAGTATAATTTTAACACAAGTTTCATATAATTATTTTCTTTGTTTTGTATTAATACTGTAGGGCTAAGCATTACATGTCTTGAAAGAAATGCATTTTTCTGTATTTATTCTTTTAGGACATGGAATGGGACGAGTTTTTAAATTATATGCATGTTACCAGTCAAGCTGCACAACTGAAGGACATTCTGCAAACCAATACAACTGATACTGGAGATATTGATACAATTAATTTCCAACAACAATTAAAACAATATGAATTATGCATGAATCTAAATACTGAATGCACAAGTGTATTAGATAACATTGATAATTCACTTCTAAATATGAAAGATAATTTGAATGCTGAAATTGAGGCGATTCAGTTTCAAATTAAGAAGGAGTATCAGAAGTTTGATCAATCAAATCATAATTGGCCATATATATTTGGTATACCGTATTTCAAAGATCAGAATTCATTTTCTCCTCCACCTAATTCAGATACTGTACATATGAAAGCAAGGAACTTTGTAAGCACTGTTAACTTACCTCCAGGTCACTTGTGGAAAGCAGAAGATAAAACTTTTCTTTTGAATTATGTAAAACGGTATACAATACAAAAAATGAAAAAAGTCTCACAGCTTCAAATGAAGATGGATGACATGAACCCTCTGAATGATAATTTAAATGAAAAAGATTGGGCCCAAATTCCTTTAAAAAATCTGAAAGATAGGCATGGGTTGTTAGAATGTATTGGCATGTGGAACAGTTATCTTAACCCAAAGTTTAACAAAAAGAAATGGACTCGTGAAGAAGAAAATAGGCTGAAGTTTTGTGCCATTAAATACAACTATCAAGACTGGGAAGCAATAGCAAGAGAATTAAACACAAACCGTTCACCATACCAATGTATAGTACATTTTCAGACACACTTCAATAAAGATGTAACTAAGAAAAAATGGACAGAAGAAGAGAACAGACAACTGGAGACATTAGTCCGGCAATATAAACTTGGTGAATACATTCCTTGGGCTAAAGTTGCATCACATATGGTAGGTAGAACCAAATTTCAAGTTTACAATCACTGGGCCTATACTTTACAACCAAATATTAAAAAAGGTAGATTTACAAAGTTAGAAGACGCGATAATTCTTGCAGGAATAAAAAAGTTTGGAACTGATTATGGCAGAATATCTCGATTTCTTAAAGATCGTACATCTATTCAAATAAGGAACAGATTTAACACATTTCTGCAGTACCAACGAGGTTTTGAACCATGGACTTCAGAAGAGGATGTTTTACTTTTGAAGCTAGTTAAAAAGTTTGGGAAAGGTAACTGGAGTCAAATAAGCAACAGCTTCAGAAACCGGAACAGAACACAGCTACGTCACAGGTATACAGCTATTATGAATTGGATAAAGAAAAACCCTGACAAGGAATTAAATGTTCAACATAGGAGAGTACATTCCAAGATTGGAGGACCACAAGAAATATGGGAAAGTATTCTAAATGAAAGTGATCTTGAAGAGGACAACATTACTGAAGTAATAAACGAAATGGGCCTGGAAGATGTAACGAGAGATAAAACTCGTAAATATGTTCCTCATATGATAGCAGCAAAATTTAGGGATTTCTTAAAGGATATGTACATCATGCAGAATGCTGAATCGGAGCTTAATTTCTCTGAAGATGAAATAATAAGTTCTTGTAAGTTAATCGAAAGACAATTGAAATTGCTTCAATGTCTCTCACCTTTTAATTGGAATTATATTGCAAATGATAGTACATTCTTTGAATGCACGTACAGTGTTCTTCAAGTAGTAAATCAGACACTAAGTAGTTCCAGGTTCAATTATTTATATAATAATGCAGAAAATCAAGTAAATGTTTCTGTAAGTGAATTGTATGATGTACCAACATCAACAGATCATTCTGTTTCTGAGTCTGATGCATTAAATTGCAATCTGAATTCTGCGTTGATGAAAATGAAGGAAAGTAGAGTTCAGAATTTGTTCAACCCTCTTCTGTTCCTGAATACACCAATTTCTGAAAATTCCTCTGTAGAAGAGCTGAATGAAAATGCTGTATACAATAACGAGATGCAAAACACTGATGAGGCTCATCAGCTCCTTTCAAATCAAGTAAATGGAGATTTCATTGAACAATGTGTTAATTCAGGAGCCAATATTGTGAATGAGCCAAAAAATAATAAAAAAAACCATTTGGAAGCAAGACGTTCTGAAAACCAAGAAATAAATTTTAATTTCACACATTCTACTAACTTTGATACACTTCCTCCTGGTGGTGGACATGACTTGGAGCAATTTGACAATGACTTATCTTACACCAGGAATGTTTCAGACAGTTCAGAACTTCAATGTCCCATTGGTGTTAGCAAATATAACAATGAGTTAATTAATTCAAGTTCTGCATTGAATGAGGGTTGTGAAATACCTTCCTTAGTCTTTTACATACCCCCGAGTCATACTACATTAGTAGGTTTTTACACATTATTTTTAAACTTGGATACTATTAAAAAGTGTGCAGCCACCAAACAAAACTTTGCTAATGTGAAAGGTACCAAGAGGGCTAACTCTACTAAGCATTTATCAGATTTTTCATCTTCTGAATCAAAAAGAGCAGCTATCCTTTGGAAACAAAGATTTTTTTCTGCTTTCTTATGGCCAAAATTAATGTCAAGTCATGGCCCAGAACAATATTCATTTAATAGTCAGCAACAGACCAGTTTGCTTAGCGGGAAAACAAGCAAAAGAAAAGGTTTAAAGAAAACAATGAGTTTACAGAAGAGGGCCAGCCAACGAAAGAAAAAAAATTGTCCAGAAAAAATAACTGTCAAAACAAAAGTAAAAATGAGAATAACAAATCAAGTTAGAGGAAAGAACACACTGACAACAAAACTTGAGAGTAAACATTTAGTGCGAAACAGAAGAAGAAAGAAAAATTAAAATCAGTCTGTGTTTAATACTGATTTTTTATTCATTGCTAGTAAATAAATTGTAAAGTGGTCTTATTAATTATTACTCTTATTGAAGTGTTGGTTCAAATGTGATTTAGACAAGTTTTTAAAGAAATATTTTAAAACAATGTAGTTTCAATTCTGTTTACTCACCTACAAATTTCTATTACTTATATGTGAACAAGTTTTTCATTTTTGTGCATTATTCTATAATCTGAATGTGTAAGGCAGTGAAAAAGGTGTATAATTTAAAGTGCCTGCCTATTTCTTACAATTAATTTCAACAATTCACATTATATGCACCGTTTATACATCAATTTGTTATGTGCTTAGAAATTATTTCTAATTTAAAGTGACAAAGTACTATTTTGCATATTTACTCTGATTACATGTAAATAATCCAAAAAATTATATTTGAATAAAAGAGCACAAATCTAAGCAAAAAAAAAATTGTGGGGGTATGTTGAATTATATATTATGTAATTTGTTCTTTTGTAGAATTGAACGTTTCTAAAGAACATTTAATTATGAATACAATTGTTATGCAAGTGCTCATTCCACTAATAGCATACTGATATGCTATTTTGAAAATTGAGAATACAAAGCAAGAAAAATAAAATCAATTTTAATTAAATTTATTTATTTTCATGCCCGAAATTCATTATATATTAAAAGATTTATGTTTAGATAACTTTTGTAATGTTTCAATTATGTTTATCATAGTTTTTTGAAATAAAATATTATTTTACATAGTTATTTACTAACTAATCTCATAAGAGGCTCAATAACTATTAAGAATCCTATTAGAATACATAATACATTTCAGATTGAGTGTGCTAACAGCGCCATGCATTACATGTTACTACTGGGATTTTTGTTTTAAAAAAAAGTACATGAAACCTACAAATGCAAATAATTATATGAATATAATAGATCAAGTTGAAAGGGCTAGGTTTATATTCTGCGAAAGAAGCACACTACAACTATCTGGCTATAAGTCATTAAAATTTGCTGATATGATATGAATAGATTCATATGGAAAGAAAATGTATTATAAAATGTCCATGTTAGAAGTGTACTAATTGGATAAATAAGTGCTAAATAAATACATTTTTCCAATCCTTGTTGATTTGTCAAGTGGTTCAAGACACGGAAGAGCTGTAAGAACTACACACCACACTTACCAGGTGACAAACTCAAAACCTCATTTGAGTTCATTACCTGGTTGTATTATGTATTCTACTAGTTATTACAAAGGTAGCATAAATTTGGACAGATACATATTTTATTACATGATTGGAAATTCCATTGTATCCTGCAGTGTTTTTCTTTAATAACATATTTTTAATGTCATGGACTTGGAAATTTAAAATGTCATTTCATTTTCAGTTATATTCTTTAAGTATCTTAATTCATGATTAGTGTTACTTCTTGTTCATCCTTCACATACTGATAAAAAGTTATTGTTGACCTTATTTGAGTTTTCAGTGTGGAATATAGTTATATTGTGAAGTTGATGCCTTATTCCATTATCTCTTCTAACCAAATGTTGCAAAATATATTTCACTATGTTAGTAGCCCGATAACGATTTATACAACACATACACCCAGAAATTCTACATTCTTTTATTACACTATTTATGCAAAATGATTATAGTAAATTTATCTATAGTAATGAACCAATTAGGATGTCCACTTGATAAATGGAGAAGGTTGTAGGTAAGAACTGGAATGTAAATAGTATTTGTCTTTTGCTGACAACTAATTCCTCTTTACCCTCATAATTTTCGCCGCTACACAAGCAAATGGAACATCTAAATAATAGCATCCCACACTACAAGTTTTTGTGAAGAATGAGTACTAGATTATAACATCATACCTACTAAATGTAAAATGAAGCATGTGATGAATAAAAATGGATGTTCCACATACAATCTTAAATGTAGAGATTATCGACCAAACTTGATATTGGTCACAATCTAGGGAAAAACACTGGAGGTAAGACAAATCTAGGGTTTGGGGTGCCATTTAAAAATAATGTGAAAGTAACTGATATTACTCTTCATGGTGGACAAGTCCATTTTCCTGCCATAATGATATGGGAACACAAAAATATAGAAGAGAACTATGAAAACTTATAAATGCTCATTATAATCTGTCACTGCATAACAGCAATACTGATATTGTATTATATAAGGACAGGGTGGTTTTTCAGCTTAGTCTAAATTTACTTTTTGATTTGGTGACCAAACAACTAAAGAATTTTATCAATGCACAATTTCATCTTTTTCTCAAGACTTGTTAAGTATGACAACTATATCTAAAGGGAGTAACCTGAATGGATATTGAAGAAAAAAGAGGGTGGGGGAAGAAAAGAGGGTAGTAAAAGAAAGACTGTATTTAGGTAATGATACAATTACTCTTCACTTTTTATAAATGATCAATTGTTTAATGATATAAATTTGACCTTAAGCTTAATTTTAGTTTAAAAATGATTTTGTTACAAAGTTTCTATTATCACATAATTTACATATTGAAAACAAGTCACAATATTACTGAAGAGGTAATTACAGGAAGCAAAAGTAAATATTAACCAAGTGGTTTCAAATGTAACAAAGCTGCAATAAATATTCTCTTGCAGAAAAACATGTTATTTTAAAAAGTTTCAACAATTTTAAATGTAACATTCCAGACTTGAAACCACAAGGTCAAATTGGCAAGTCTTTTGGAAACACTCCAATTGCCTGACAACTTCGGCACTGTTCACATTTAAGCAAAAAGTCCATTCTGAATGCAACCTCAAGCAGTGTCATGTATTCCGAGACGGAAAATGTCGTGTTGGCAGTAGAAAGAATTTCCCATGGGTTTGAGCACGAACACTTGAGAGTAGGCATGTGGAGGATCTTCGTCACACTATAAAAAATTCTCAATTAAGAAACGGAGTATCACATTTTATAAAAAAAACTCACTTCAAAGTTGTTTTCAATTATCATAAATTAACTTTCTCTGAAAAGCATGCACATATTAGTTATATAACAAAATTGAGTAGTATTTCTTACTGAATTCCCTCACAGTTATTTTAATATTTAAGAAAGAAAAATTCACGCATCAAATGTTTTTTAAAATTACTATCTATAAACCAAAATTAATGTTGTAGTTAAATGTTTTACCATAATAAAGTGAAAGAATTACAATTGTATTTGTAATATAGAAATCAACGAAGATTTAAAAGACCTAAATAAGCCAGACAAAATAACCAGTTTAATAAGAAATTATTACAAAATAATAAAAACCAGAGACCATGTCAATGAGAAAGGAGGAAATATAGCTAGTAATTAACTTTATTACCATGAAAGAAAATATGTACACCCTTTAAATTTGAAGTATTATATGAAGTAAATAAAAATAATAAAATATTTACATCTGTTTTGATTAATGTTAACTTCATTGTTTAATTTGTAATACATATTTTATAACATTAAGAAGGGGGGTGGGAATCAAGAAAACTTGTCTAAAAATTTTGTTACTACACCTGATAAAATTAAAGATGAGTTTTGCAATGCAAATGAGTAGCCTAGAATCGCAGCAATGTGTGTACAATAAAACCACGAGTCACTTAATGTATAAATCACAAATTGAATATGTCTAAAAATGGTTTCATTGGAATTAAATGTCATGCTTGATAGTTTAATTAATATCTAAATAAAGAGGCTAAAAACACTAAAAATTATCACAAACAGAATTGGAGTATAAAATCCTTCAAATGGAAAGCACTAAATATATTACAAGACTATACATTTGAGTTTAAGAGGTCTGGTAGTAAAATTACTTCAACTAGTGACGATAAATAAAAGGATATAATAAATGTATTACACGAACATAAAAATAATTAGAATCATCATTAACTTTCTCACATCCTTATGAACTCTTTAAATATATTTAAATTTATAGAATTACATTGAACAGCAATTAAGCTTTGCCCAATTTTAGTCCATAACATTAACAACCTCAGTAAATTTTAAGTATCAACATTAGACAGCACTTATTCTAAGAAACAGGTTTACTTGTTGAATTAACAGCTGATCAATTAATTGATTGTGGTACATTGTAAAAAGTCTTCAAGATCCCACGTCAGGCAATATATACAACAAATTAAGTAAATGGCACCAATACTAAAAGTAAATTAAACTCTTAGAAAAGGGAAATCTTACAATTCATGTCATTGTCCTTGAGGGTCATGTTAATAAGTGATTTCATCTTTTAAATTGTAATTTCAACTTTTAAATATAATTTCCATGACTTTACTTTTAAGTGCTTGATAAACCCACTAACATTTACAACCAACATATTGAAAAAGAAAATCTAAGTATCTATGTCCTGGTACTAAATGGACAGCAATTTTTAAAACTTAATAGTTAATGTTAGTTATTAAATCCAGCTCTCTCTCTCTTTGAGCATTGAAATTGATACAAGTCTCGGTCATTTCAATAATATTAAGAAAAGGGTGTTCAAGCTACAAATTTATTTGGGTGGTAATATCTATTAGACAGGTGAGTCAGAGGAGAAACATTAACATAGGATACATTCAAAGCAATGACAAGCAAGTGCATGAACAGCCACAAGATAAGTAACATCTTGCCTGCAACATGATTGATGCCATAGAATTTACACACTGTCGTGTAACGCTAGCCGGAACAGATCGTGTTGCACAAAAAAACTTGTTCCTATAGGCTTCAGCACAAAAGTCTGGATATATGCATGTGGAGGATCTTCATCTGTCTGAAGAAAATAATACTTGGATGCTTAAACCTAACTGTATAATGAAGAAAACTCATATAAAATATATTGTACCTGCAGTCTTCCAAGAACGTTAATTAGAATGCCTCCATCAAACATGGGCTGTGAATCAACTGCAGTAATGATCCGATTAATTTTCTGGAAAGTCAGACTCTGGAAAATTAAACAAATTCAATGATAAGAAAAGTTGAATTATTTATCAGAAACATTTATTTTAAGTCTCGTCTTCATATTGGTTTAATGTTTTCCACCAGGCAAAATAACTGGTTAACCTATAGAAACCATTCAACTATAGTAAAGAAGCAACCTTTTACTGTATACAATTGTTTGAAGTTTGACAATTTATTTAGATAGTTGCTGTTTATGATAAACTATATAGCTGTGTGTGACACTAAAGCATCTTGTAATACAAGAAAGATGCAATTTTTAAATGGGAGTTAAAGTGTAACATGTGAGATTTCCCATCAATGGCACCAGCCACATTCACAAACCAATAATTCTAATACCTTGGGCAAAAATTAGAATTACAATACATAACTAATGAATGAATCAACATAAACAAATGATGAATTAAATCTACAAATAAATTTTAAACTAAACTAAAAATATCATACTTACAGTAAGTTTCTCAATGATTTTAACTGCTCCTTGAATCTGCATCCCTTCAAAGGACATAAATGATTCAGTCTGCAAAGGAATTTAAAGCATATATGTAATAAAAATGAATTTGTTCTACTTTATTTATTTCCAAATAGACTATGGCTAATTTACATTAATCCAATAATATAACAGCTGCACATATTGTCACAAAATTTCATACATAACATATTCAATTTAATAAATTCCATTACACAATGTTTATTCTCTTTACTATTATCCAGTTTCCCAAATTCTTTCTAAATTGCCCCATTATGGTAAGAATATTTCCCAATAATAAGTGTGGGAAATATAATTTATAACAAGTTGTATCTAACACATTAATTAAAAACATACACGCTTAATAATTCAAAATTTAAAGATATGGTTAGTGCATATAATTTGAAGTTTTAAGGAAATTGAAAAAGAGAAAAATTTACTATGTACATTCATACGATTTAATGTATTAGGTGTCACAGGTGACAGACAACTTTTGCACCAAAAGTGCAAAACCTGCAATTAATGTGGTCTATTCACGATTAATTTCAGACATTTCAAAATACATATTCCATACACATCTCAGTTATCAATTGTCTGAAATATATAACTGAAGTGCAAATTATTCACTTTTAGCTCCATTGTTAACTTTATTGAAAACGAAATTAGACAACAGACTTTAGGAAACTAAGAGAAATGTGTCAAAATTTAATTAATTTAAAAATTACACAAAAATGTTGATTGGATTATAGAACACACAATTCGTATCAAATTACCACAGGTTTTAAAAACATACGCAACCCGTTTGTGGAGACTTAACGGCTAGGTTAATAATAAGGAAGGTTATTAATGACATGTTAGGAAAATTATACTCACATTGTACATAGTTAATAAGTTTGGTCTTTGAACAGGGTCGTCAAAAAGTGCGTAATATTGCTGTACAAATCCTTTTCCAATAGCTTCGTATGCTGGATTAAGCGCCATGTTTCGTGTATAAAACTATCTCGGCTCTAGATTGTGCACAATGGTACGAACAAACTGTATTTAATCGTGGAGAACCTTATTAAAATGCCTCTGCAACAAGAAGAAAATTCAACGGCGCGTGTGCCATTCGATGGCAGCAATACGAAAACAAAAGACAATCGAACTATCGATAGAAAAAATCAAACGTTAATAAACGATTCTATTAAGAAAACCTTATTGTGTAAGTGATAAATAATTAATTGGTGCATATTTAATAAAAACACTTAACATAAATTATTTTTCTGTACATATATCCATTTCTGTAAACTGAATTTCGTTTAGCATAATAATTTAAAAAATTCATCGATTTACTGATTATGAGAAATTCTGTGCAAATATTTCGTTAAAAGTATCATTTATCATTGCCGCCAATTTATAAAGCAACCCAAAATTCATAGATCAACTATAATCAAGCTTTAGAATTACTTATAAAACTTCTAACGTTGACAATTTGTTCCTCGCATATGATTTCCGTTATTTTTTTTACATTTATTGTGTGTGTTTATCTTCAAAATTTAATACATAACTCGAAAATCTTTGCCATATTAACAATTTAGTTTAGCGAAATGTAATATCTTCTTCCAATAAGGTAACTAAACATATTCTGTCAGTGAATATTACAAACAAAATAAAAATTCGATCACCGAGAAAATATACAGTTTAAAATGAAAATAAATTACGTCTGATTGAAAATAATGAATAAGAAAGTTAGCCAATTCAGACAAAAAACTGATTATATACATACCACACAACGTTTCTGGGATCCTTGTTTCTTTCCTCAGGTGTGAAGAAGAGCCTAGAGCGACACAACTGCACTTGTCAGACAAAACTCAAAAGCCTATATACAATTTTATTGAATTGTAAAGTAAATCAAATATAATTCAATGTATTCTGTGTTGATAATAAGTTTCTCTGATTTATGTTTCAATAATTTTTTATGCCAAATAACTTTATCAGTTATTTGCTATCAACTTCACTTAGGTAAGTTTAGTTTCTACAGACTTCTACAGATTTTTTATTTGTTCTTAAATGATAGCACTAAATATGTTCAGAAAACTATTATTATCCAATAATTTTTTTAATCAAATTTCCGTTCGTCATATTTTTAAGTTTTAATAATGTTGACGTACTATAATGTAAATAATAATTATCGTCACATTTCGTATTTCAATATTTGTTTAAGTTAAGAATTTTTCACATTGTAAGTTTTTAATTGTCGTGTTGTAATATTCTTTATTATTATTAGTTTTCAATTAATAAATTTTCTTTTTAGTTTACCATAATTTATCTGACGATAATCATATTTACACTACAAGGTTTACAATAGAGAAAATTCTTTTTATCTACTTCACCCTTCTCTGGTCATCTGGGTTCGATCTCATTTAACTTGAATTTTTTTAACACATCACAAAGAGGCCATTTCGCAATGAATTTATGGTATTTTAGTTTGCAAACACTAATCACGTTCTGATCCTAACTGTTTATAGATTTGTTTAAACAATCACTGTTGATAGATTTGTTCTCTGTTTTCTCTCTCTCTCTCTCTCTCTCTCTCTCTCTCTCTCTCTCTCTCTCTCTCTCTCTCTCTCTCTCTCTCACACACACACACACACACACACACTCTCTCCCCCCCCTCTCTCTCTCCCCCCCTCTCTCTCTCCCTCTCCCTCTCTCCCTCTCTCTCTCCCTCTCTCCCCCCCACTCTCTCTCTCTACACATATATATATATATACACATACATACGATAGTCGGCCCTGAAATTAAGCCGTGGCCGTGTAACAAAATTATCAATTGTGATAAGAATTTGTTTTTATTAAATTAACTTTGTTTTGTATTTTGAATTCTTGTTTTTTATATTTAAAATCCTATCATTTCAACTATTAATTGTGTAAATTTAAAATCTAATTAAATTGTATTATTATAAATTTGCTCCAATGTGGGCTTATTTAAACGGAATAATTAATCATTTAATTTGTGTTTACTACAATATATATATATATATATATATATATATATATATATATATATATATATAGTGAACATTGCTGGTTTGCACGAAGAGAGGTGATAATCTAACGTTAATGATGCTACTAGAAATTATGTTCTCCACCTCTCCCTTCTCTCTCCGTGTGTGTGTGTGTGTGTATGAGTGGGTGGGGAAATAGGGCGATTGATGTTGACGAAACTCCGTGAACGTCTGCAATTTACTCCCCCACCCCCAGAGGACTCTGGGCAGTTACCAAGCGGATGCGAGTCTTATTGCTCATTTCCGGAGCATTGAAATAGTGTCGAGGTAGATTCGTCAAAACTCAATTTTAGAGTCAATCATGTTAATTACGTAACCGACCCTATTACGGCAGCTAATTCAGACTGGGCATGTAAATGTTATCGTTATAGAATATTTGGGTGAAGCAACCATGATTCTGCTCGTGAAATTGTTCTGGTTATTAAAATGCCCAGTGGTACTTTCGTGAGGATATTACCGGCATAAAATTTTTTATAAACATAATAGTGGAGTAATTTAAACAATCATAAACACGACTCTGACGAAATCTTCGGAAATATGTATCTTGAATTGTATTAATGCTGGGCTATTAAGTCACAGTTCTTACATGGATAATGTATATCTATAAAATTATTACAGAATTTTGATTTCATCGCGCCAAAACATCCACAATACTTTGGGAGATCTGAAGGTAATTTTTTTATGGTCGCAGTAATATATAGTGTCATTAGCGACCAAGTCTACAGGCTATGACATGAAAATACGTATATAACACTGTATTAGGTTACATAGGTTAGCCTATTTAATCTTCATGATATTTCGCAGATTATAAAATTCGAGATATCTTCACAGATTTAGTGCAGAAGAAGTTGGAATGGTATTTTCTGCGTTTTTATGATAACACTAAAATAAAATCCATTTGATATTATCCCCAGGGCTTTGGAGCGACCATTTTTTGAGTTGCTCCGCTCCGGCAACAAAGTATTTGGTCCAGCTCCAGCTCCAGTTAAAATAAACAGGAATTACATAATTTTTTCCTTTAATATATAAGTACATGTTTAAAACTTAATCTTTCCGGTTTTTCATGGAGAACAAAATTTCTAACGCTACATATCCTCCAAAATCTTCCATATATGTCGTCGCATTCTGCTTTGCAAAAGCTACTTGGCCTGAGTAATCTTTGAAAAAAAGAAGACAATCCAGAATGTTGAACCCAATCTTCTTTACTTCGTAATTTTACCACAACATGTGTAATTTTATACTATTCGTTCATTCTTCAATCCATCACAAATGTCCAATTAAAGATCCAAGTACACCTCATTAGTTGAATTTTTGTATTATCATTAGTCCATGCTGGAAATATTAGGGAAGGATCTGAAATCCACTGTTGCGACATATGTATATTCCTTTCTTCGATATCTTCAGTTTTTTCATCTTCTATATCCTTATTATGCCTAGTTTATTTACAGCACATGCCATGTTCATGCCAAGAAAACCAATAAGCTTTATAATAAAACGAAAGACAAAGTATTTATGTTATTCGCCCCTTTTTTAAATATAAGAGGAAATTCTAATTTTCGTAAAATGACTTTCCATCGGACTCGGTAAGAGGATTATATGTTAAATATTTTTGGCCCGTTTAAAGGTATAATTTACTACAATTGCTCCTTTGATGCAATTTTTAAGGACGAAACGTTGTTTCCAGAAAATTGGGCGTATGGCTTGATAAAAGACATACATTATAAATATTATATACTCGTAGTACATTTATTAGTAGATTCAGAAACATGAATAATTCTTTTAACCATTGAATAAATTTTAAAATACAAATTTTATTAATTTGTTTATCAATTCCACGCTAGTGGTAACTATTTATGGATAATAAGCAGATACAATGGTAAACATTATGCGATTCAACTAATTAAATATAAAAAAATCGTGACAGATAATCATAATGGTTAGAAAATCGAAATTTGTGAATTTTAAATTGAATTCAACATGGACACAGTTCAGTCTTTAGACGTTTTGACAATTGTCCGTAAAATTAGACTTATTTTTCTAGCCATTAACAAAGATTTTTATAGTATAGTTCTTTGTTTATCAGGGATAAAAGTTTTATGAATATTTAGTCGCGGTTTCCGAGTTATTGTGACATTTCATAGGTTTTCATGGGAAATAAACTTGATGAAACGGTTTGACATGATGTCTTCCGATATTCAGTCGCAACGGAAACGAACTTAGATATGAAAATAAAAGTTGAATTTTATTCTGACAGTTTTATACATAATGTGTTTTTACATAAAATAAGTTTTATAGAACCAATTTCGTATTTTGGATTTTTGAATTCAGCATACTTTATTTTTTAATTAATCTTATTTTCTTAGTTGTATCCATAAGGTATTCACATATAAAATAAAATTTATAGATATAATTTTCATATTTCGTAATTTACAAACCAAAGGAGTTTACTCTGTATATATTTGTATAATTATATTATCTCAGATTTATATTGTTGAGGGACATATATATATATATATATATATATATATATTGTAGAGATTACAAATGTGTAATGAAATGTTTTATAATAAATTGTTTCTGTATTATTATATTATCTATTGTATTATTGGCGGCGTAACTTTGGGACCAGAACATTGTAAGGAACAGCATTGTTTGGCGCGAGAACGCAGAGACTATAATGGTTGATACGGTGTATAGTCGAAAAGGAATTTAAGACGCTCAGAACTTTAGTAGTCAGTCAGTCAGATATTGAGAGAGCAGTTTGGAGGTCTTCAGGCAGTGTGTGTTGTGAGAAACAGTCAGCCAAAGGTGGCCGAATTCAGCAAAGTATAGGCTGAATATCATTATGTTAAAGGGATTCTCCACAGCAAACTGAGTGTGACTACGTAGAAAGGCGCTCAAAGTGTTGGAAAGTGAGACGATAATAAAATCAGTGCTATGGTCTGTCAATTAAATCAGTGTTCTATAAAAATTAAATAATCACGTGTGCACAAACCAGAGCTGCTCTAAATAAATGGTATGTAAAAAAAACTTTCTTCTGGAACCTTTACATAAATATCGTTTACCGCCAGAATTATATAGCTTAGTCAGAATTTTAGATTTCTATAGTTTTTGTTGTTGCCATAAAGTTTGTTATTGTAAATTTAATTTAATTTATTTGCTTTTGTAACTTGGGAAATTTGAAAATCACAGTCTTTATTAGGGGCCCTATAAGTGGCACTAAAATTTATATTCTCATAAAAGTTGAGGCATTTACTTACAAATATAAAATGTAAGTTCAAAGAAAATCAAATTTGTCAAATAAATAATATTTGGTATATTTTAAAAAATATTGGTTTAATTTCTACTTCCTTCCTTGTTAATTCAATTAAAGGTTTACTACAATATATATATATATATATATATATATATATATATATAATATATGTATTTTATGTTGTGTATGGCGCGCGTCTTATTTATTTAATTGAAGACTAACGGAAACGATAAATCAAATCAAATTAATAAGTAATGTACACTTAATTCTTCGCTTCCTGGCTGGACCATTTACCTGCAGACGTTATTGTGACGTCACGTTGCTGTTTCGCTATGCCCCAACTTGCCCTTTTCGCGACGTAATAAGTGTCAGTTTAAAAATTAACTGTTACACAATATCATGTACGTCAAGTAACGAAGTGGGAAAAATAATAAATATAAAAATCACACGGAAAGCGATGATCTATGGAGACGTCTTTGTAAAATGTACTGCAAACTGTAAGGAATAACACAAGGCCAAGAAAATGTATTTAATTTTTTTTATTACTGTGTACTGTTCTTTGTTTAGAGTCCTGTTGCTTTTTATGTATACAGCAGTATTTCATGAAAAGAAGAGCTGCGACACCGTTGGGAAAAGTTTTTTCCTGTGTATTTGTTCTCGTGACACTAACATGAGTTGTTTCCCGTGCGATTTTTTTTATATGTATTGTAACATCAAGCATCTTCGTTCCGTCCGGGGAAGCACTCGAGTAACCAAACATTAGCTCACTATCCAGTTGCCGCCGGAGAGAAATTTCAGAACGAGCAACTACTCACGTAGGTTGTAGGAAGCTTTCTCAATGGTCAACATTATGACACTATTCGAAGCCAACCGTCGCTCACTGATATTTCTACTCTCGCTTTATTAAAGAATCAATTATTTCCCCGTGAATTGCTGACGCTGGTGGATTAGCGGTTGAAACGTTGGATTTATTTCAAACTCGAGAACTGTTTATTCATACCGTCAATTATCATTGGCTTTCTAATAATGATAAGAAATGCTTCGTGTATCTTAAGAGGATTAGAAGTCATTTGGATTAATATTTAAGGTAATGTAACATTTTTAATTCCATAAATCAACAGCAAAAATGTAGTTTATGACCAACAACAGACAGATTATTAAAAAAATCAGTGTAATACTTTCCGGTATCTATTTGTACTTCCTTCAAATTCTGATATAACTGAAAAGTTATGTAATAAAATTAATGACACTTAAATACCAATACAGTAAATTTCATAGCCAGACTGACTGAACGTTTATAATTTCAAGGTCTACTAATTGTGTTGCAAAAATTTTCATTCAAATCACAACCTGGCGAAAAATATGTACAGAAACGTTATTATTATAAATATAATTTATAAAATGACTGTTTGAGGTGTTTCCTGCATATGTTTTATTACTGTAATAAATGTAAAATTAAAAATATGTGAAATATTATTAAAAAGATTTTTTTCCAAAAATGAATTGGTTGACGAAACGATTATTAAAAATATGCTTTCACAACGTTACGTTCTTAATTTAGTACATAATAATGTGTAAAATGCAGTAATTTATGTCAGATATTTAAGGAATAACGTAGGATTGTATTAAAATTATTCAGCGCCAAGTCGTCAATTATTCCGATGTACAACCGATGAAGTCCTGAAATTATATTTTTCTTAATTGCTTTAACAATTATTACATTTTTTCTGGCGTATGACCACGTTATTTATCTATTGTAAAAATTATAATGTCAGGTATTATAATTAAAAAGTTTTTTTCTTTTTATAAATGTGCGACTTAAAGAAATACACGCCGAAAAGACAGTTAGATTCTAATAGTATGTTAAAAAAATTTTACTAACCAGTAATTAAATTCTCACAAGTTTTGTTCCCTTAGTGTAAGTAAAATATGAAAAGGAGATTTCGTGTCTTCCGGACAGATTTGTCTAGTCTGGTGATAAGAACTACTGGGAGGGACGAAAGTTCCTTATAATGTTTTCTCACAATTTTGGAATAATATCTCTGACAAGTTATGTTAATAAAATATTTTTAACTAACTAATAATCTTAAATTAATTTGAATGCATAATTTTGTAAGTATTTATTGACGTGTTTTAGGGACTAATAAACAAAACCTAATAAATGTAATTCTAAACCTCGAGAACCGCGATAACCGTCATGCTCTAAGGATGTTTTTTATTTTTAAATGTAAGAGTTACTGTAGACCACATCTTCTTGAGAAGCTAATTCAGTAATGTGTTCAAGAACACAGATTTGTGTTTATTCATTATGTGTTAATTAGGAGATACAGTGGTTTGACGCAGGTCTGTGTCGATTGAGAAACAATATTTAGAAATAAGTAAAGGATATTTTTAATGGACTATCACAAACACACAATAAATATTTCTGCGAGGAACACATGTATCTTTGGCATTGAGGCGACGCGACGCTGCTCAGCTCGCGGCGCCTGTGGTAGGAACGGTTTCAACACGTCTTGACGGTGACCACCCTGACGAAGTTGGAGGCGCCGAGTGCTAGCTGGAGGTACTGTGCGTGTCCTATTCGCACCGACTTCTTCGCCTTGGTCTTGGGTTTCTGGGTGACTGCGGTGTTGACGACGCCAGAGCTGGGCGCCTTGACGCTGCCGCCGTTGCCCGTGTACGTGACGTTTCCGGAGGGGCCCTGCGTCGCGACGACCACGTGGCAGTCGTTGCCCGTGACGACGACGCTGCCGTCGTTGTGGCCGACGGAGACGCGACAGGCGTTGCCCGCCACGAGGACGAGCCCGGCGTTGAGGCCGACGGAGACCTCGCAGCGGTTGCCCACAACCCGCAGCACGTCCGTGTTGCGCTCCACTGAGACGTTCTTGTTGTTGCCCACGAGCGCAGTCATGATCGAGTGTGGCCGACATCGCGCTTCGGCCGCTATATAAAGCCCCCCCGCCAGCAGGACTTCCCCGGCAAAAGGCCCCCTATCTCGCAGGGAACCCCGCGGTCGACGCTCGCAGCCAAGCCCGCGATAGCTTCGCCAGAATTCGCTGTCGCAAACAAACGGACACGTTCGCCAAGGACTCTCAAAACGAAACGCTTCCTTCACTAATTTTTAATTTTAAAAACTTAAGGACAATACAAGGATCGTTCAAAGAACATCAAAACCTTTGGTACTCAAAAGTTACACACTCGCACATTTTTCAAAACAATCCCCCATAAATAATGCAAACATCCTATTACAACGCAAAATTTATTTATTATTACTGGTCACGGAAATAAGAATGCTCAATAATTAGAAAAACGACGGCAATATTTATATCTGAGGATTCTTCTTAAATCGTATGTAGGGAGAATATTGTAATAAGATTGGTAGAAGCTAATTATTACAGTAGGTAAACGGGAGGAAGGTATTATAACTGATAAATTTAATTAATTTTTTTTTGAAAAACTTCAGTAAATGTTACTTGGGCACCAAAAGGTAGAGAACTTGTGGTGGGAATTGTTATCGCATATGAGGACAGAGCAAGGTTATTTAAAGCATATAAAGGGCAAAAATACCATAACCAGCTCTATATTTCAAAGGTCTTATTGTATTGGTTAACATGACAATGAATTCAAAATAAAATTTTAGTAAACTTTCAGTCCTAAATTAGACGATAAACAACTGCAATAATTTATCTGAATAATCATTTTCCAAAAAAATCTAATTATTTTATTAAAAAGTTGTTTCTCACTAAAAAATGAAAATAATATTAAAAGTTGAGTAGTATCGAAAAGTAACTCATTTAAATTATTTCATGACGTGTATCTCTTCAGACGTAATAATAAATAAATAAAAATAAATTTTATTGGAAATTTATTGGAAATAAATCGTATTGTCAGTAAGGGGTTATTTAATTTTGATTTCCACTAAGTTCTGATTAAAAAATTGTAATATAATTATTTACATTAAAATACTCATGTTTATTTGTTGCTTCACGTGTCTGCCACTGGGATATTTGATTATTTGTAGAATTACAACACTACAAAGCAAACAACCGTTGAGCTTTGCCGGGCTTAGTTGCGCGGGGATCACGTCAGGATTCCCTAAGCAGGAAATAGCTCACCAATTAGAGTATAGTAGGAGGAGGCGAGAAAATAACATCCGCAAAGTAGCCATGTTGACGTTTCACATCTTACAACTTCTTCTTGTTGTTTTTTTTTAAAAAAAATAATTAATTATTTACACATGATTTTGTGATATGGTGTTCCAGTGGTAAAATTATTTAATTGAATTGAGCCTATACAACACATCGAGGAACGTCTTTCTGAGAGTTTTATCAAAAAATGAAGTGAAATAAGAAACACCGGAAGGAACTAGGCGATCCAGGGCCGTGAAGTGTTAAAGAAAAACAGCCTGACGTCAAGGTTGAGGTGAGAGGCCGAGGTTTGGTTTCCGATGTACTTGAAGCACTAACATGAATTTGAAACAATAATCAACTTTCTTCTGAAGATTCTTTAGAAATAATTCAAGGGCAGTGTTGCAACCGCAAACATCCGTTTATTGTATATGTTTGTTCGTCTTTTTATTTGCTTTCCATTTCTTCCGAGTATACTCAAGGTCACTACCGTGTGCCGTGAATGTCTGTTGAGAAATAAAACCTCATCGAGACCACTCATTCAGGCATCAGAACCAGATTTGTTATCAATCTGGGTATGAATGAGGTCTGCCCTGGTTCAGGACACTAGTAAAAAACTCGTCGGAGTTGAGAGAGGTTTCTAGAATACGATTTGGAACAAATCAAAGGGCTGGTATTTTATTTTTTCTCCACATTGTAGATACCGACAATACCAATACCAATTTTCGTGTAAATAAAATATTAGTGAAGAAAAAATTGTTAACATGGGAACAGACAATTAAGTGAAACAAACATATGAATATTAATATGATTTTGGAAAGAGTAGAGGATTCTTCCATTGAATTAATTAAATAACTACGTTAAATGAGAAACTACCCAAACTTACTAGCAACTAATAAAGTGTAGAAAACCGATTTTATTGTTGATCATCATCCTTGGACTATTAATGTCACGCTCATTTGGCATAATGTCAGGCAAGCAGTTCAATGTCTAATAAGGAACCCATAAACGAATATTATTTCGTACGAAACCTGTGGAAATTGAATTGAAGTAAGTCCAACCACTTGGACAAATTGGTGAGTAATTAATGATTATCTTAAATCGACTGCAATTACATATCTATAAGACAATACGCAGTTCGTGTGATTTTGTGCAATCGGGTTTGAGGTCCGGTGAACTCGGATTAGTGCGAAAAACATCATCAATCTGGAATGTTTCATTACAGAAAATGGCTGTTTCTGTTCACTCAAATTCAAGCCTGTACAATGAAACAAGATTAATAGTTACAGAGTTAAAAAAAAGTGATGGCGACTCAAGTACTGGATCTGCAAATGGTACTGTAGAACTGACTTACCGCATTAGGGACTATATTACCGTTCGTGAAGCCAGTCAGTAAACAAATCATATTTCCACGATATGTCGTCAATAATTATGTTTTGCCTTAGAGTTTTGAAGACTGTGGTGGCATCGTAAATGAACAATACCATTAACAGTAACTTAGAAAACGACAAGTGTATATCTTTAATTAAAAAGGATGTAGGTTTATATGTATGTATTTACATTAATTTCTATACAAAATTAAACGCGTGGACAGAGTGCAACAAAAAATTGGTACACATATTCCTCAAAAAACGAGAAACGGTACTGTGGGGGTGAGAAACGTGTGGCATAAAGGTAGAAAGAATTATAATTGAAAAACGTGACATATTTGAGTTAAATTACTGCTCGCCAAGAGACCGTGACGTCACACGGGAGAGGGCGACGTTACTACGCGACGATACTGCACAAAAAAGGAAATAATTCCTTTTTTCGTAATGAAATAAAGCAGAAATAGTTTTATTGAATAAAAAGTATAATTTTATCCAATAATTAATAAAAAACAATATGAAATTCTTTACGATGCTTGCGGAAAATGTAAGTTAATTTTCGTGCAATAGTAGTTACTCCAATATGGCGACCATTTGTTTATATTATGAATCTAGCTAATAATTTCATCAATTTAATCTTTCGTAATGTCTTAAGACTGAGGGACAATTATATCCTGCAATGCTCAAGGAGTATGTTTAAGTATTCGATTCGTAAAGAAATTCGTAGTTATGTTTGTTGGGTTTGATGCAATAAAATGCAATGTATTTTACAGCTGTTCAATTAATGCACTATCGGTCGAAAGTATGTACGGAACTAGGAACAGTTAGATTCATATTGACTAAAGATTCACATATAATTAAATACTTTTTCGGGTTTATATAAATAAGTACACGGGCAACGCGAGGCACCCATCTAGTATGATATAATATTGCTATGGAGAAAGCAAGGCTTTTCAGAGTGCAAACGCAACTCAGTGACATTGGTAAACAAATTGATTCGTTGTAAAATTTGTTAATTTTCATGAATTAGGAGCTGCGTCTGCACTATAATATTTTAAAAATATAATTACGAATAATTTGTCCGGTAGTTTCAAAAGGGACAACGTTACTAATCATTAAAGAAACCTATACAGGTCATACACTCGGGGTAAATATTAAATAAACGCTCTACAGATAATGCAACATCGCACAACAAAAGACCATAACTTCTAAATAAAACTGAGAATGTATAAATTTTTAAAAATAAATACATCCTAAATCGGAAATTAGTAACTTGGAATATGTTCTTTGAAAAATTTTGGAAGACATTTACTTGTAAGGAGACCAAGGACTTTGGAGAGATTGTGTTATATATCCATTTTAGCAGCCTGCTCAATTTTGAAATATATCCTTATATTTTTATTTCAATAAAAACTATGTTAAATTGTTAAAATTATTTTATTTATTGTATTTTTCCCAGTACTCGCCAACGAAATGGTATGAATTCCGTCACATGATGTCACTGCTTGAAAGAAATACCCTCATTAGATTGCAATCTTTTTTTAAAAAGTTTCTGACAGTTCATGGTGTCTGAACACTTGCGTAACGGAACGATTATGATTTGCGTATTTTCCGCGACCAAAATAAAAACAACACGTGACGTCCGCAGTATCTATTCACAACGCTACGTTATTCACGCTATGCAGATTAACAAGAATGTTTTTTTTTAAAAAAATCATTTCTAACTGAAACATTATTTTAGTTTTACAGTAATTATTTAGAATCAGAGGAAGTAAAACGTGAATTTTTTTTTTGCTTTGAAATGTGCTGGTTAAACTTTTTCCCGAATATATGTGATATTAAACCACTTATATTTCCCGTTCTGTAATTGTCTTATATTATGGTATTGACTATTACATTCTTGACACATTTTCGCATTTATCCCTTATTCCACTGGATATTTAATCTTTCAAGGGAGAACAAAAGATTCCTAATTACGGTTAACTTCTGATTTCAGAATAGTAACGATATTAAATAAAAATGAAACATAATCTGACAATTTATAAATTAAAATAATACTTTATGGGCGTTGCAGTCAGAAAATGATATTATTAAAAAAATTATATTTAATAAATCACAAAACGTTTCAGACCGACATTCGGGACCTCTTCTGGTTTCAGATATATATATATTGTAATAATTTATAAACTATTTTTTTTTTATCTTTTGACAATAATTCTGGATAAGAATTATATGGCGTTTTTAAATGGAAAGAACTATTACGTGAAAACTATTAAACAAGATTTATTAACAATTTTAAAACAAGTATTCAAATTACAAAAATATTTGGGACCTCAGGGTCTTGAACTGGGTTTGATAAATGGCAGAATTTATTTAATCAAAATCACAAAAATTACATTTGCTTTATATGGGAATCAATGCGTCTGAACATAGACGAAATTTGTTGCTGAATAAATAATGCTAAAGATTGAATTTAAACAATTTCAGTTTTTATCAAGAAATAAAGAATGATCTGAATAATTAAAGATCTCATTTTATCGATAATTAAAGAACGATCTGACGTTTATTTTTTAAACGTGGTTTACAAAGATTTTAAAGTTTTCTTTCTACTTACGGCAGCCCAGGTCTCATTTTAACTTTTCGTGCACAATTTTGGGGATATCACTGATTCTAAGTACTCACAGGCTCTAAATGTTCACAGACTCTAATTAGCGTAGTTTGTTAGTTGGTTTAAAATGACTTTGTCGATTCTCGATGATTTACTGCAACCTGGATTTGTAGGTCTCGTGGATTTTTGTTGAAAATGCACCTCATTGGTTTTGTCTGTTGACTGAAGACTAGTTCAATTTCTGCATTTTTGATATAACAGCGTACTGGTTACTGGAACACTTTCTCGTTCTTTAAATTAGACCTTTTTCATTCTCGCTGCTGACTGACTAAATTGTTCAACTTTTCGTGTATTAGAATTTTGTGGTCTTTACACCTCGCCGTTCATTGCCTGACTGTCCTACTTTTGTAAAATAGACTTTGCTGGTCTTCATGCCTCGCCGTTCATTGCCTGACTGTTCGTTCGTCTCGTAAATTTTGAGCGCGTAAAACCTTCTCGACCGATCAACAATACTTTCTTTGCATTGCCGGTTTGTTGCGGCGTCCGCTATATCCACCAATAATGAGTCCTCTACAATTCAACTTTTCAATTAATTACCAATTACTACAATATATATATATATAAAATTAAAGAAAATAATGTAAAGAATAAATCCGTACTTTCTGTTTATTATAGTTAAAGGATATTCGCAGAAACATCTATGATGTTCGTTATTTTTAATAGTTTATCATTGAGACATGGCTGGTTTGATGAATTTCACCGTAATTCCATATTTTTTTTATTATACAGTATAAGCATTATCGTTGCGTTAACCAGATATTATCGTGTATTACCCATAAATAATATTTATAGATATCCATCGGTGCAATAATTTATGGTATAGTCTTTTATATAGAACAATGATATTTTATTTAGTTTTAGTTAAAGTCTCTTTCAACATCACATCAAACTTACTGTACTTCGTTCTAATAATTTGAGTTTTGTAGTGAGCCAATTGGTTCTTCCATTCACAGGAATCGGATCCCTCCACTTATAGGAGACTCACACCCACTCCAAGAAAGCGAGATAATTTATAATTCTCAAGTCCACTCGTTCTCACTCATCACAAGATAGATTTTTATTTCAGCTGCAGTCGCCGTCTCACAACTCGCATTGGAATTATTATTAAACGGCAGTGCCGGTGTTTGAGTGACACAAATTTGTACTTTTCCAGTCACTATTGCCTGGCTATAATTCTGAGTGAATACTTACGTGTGAATGCAGAAATGGTCTATTTTCTTTCTTTAATATAAACGATGACCATAAATCTAGTCACAAATAAGTCGATTCTTTCTGAATCGTGGGGATCTAAAAGTGTTGTGATATGCGGGTTATGCCGAATGACGATTTCCGCGTTTGTTTGTGTCATGCGAAGGTGGAAAGTGCGCTGACAAACAGAAGACGAGGAAGAATGCTACGTGCCGTATTCTGTGACGATGGGAAGCTGGAGGCGAGACGCAACTGAAATATAAAACGACTGGAGGTAGTCCAACACATGGTCCTAGAAGCCACATGTGCGTAACGGAATATCCAAGGTCGTTATGGTTACCCTATGCGGGTAAATGGATTCCAAAGCGAACGCAGAAAGCAGGGACGACGTGGAGGGACAACAAAATCATTGGCACAAAAACTTGTAATTTACGTAAGTTAAAACGACTACCGAAGTTCTGTTAAATTACTGTAAACTGAACCCATCATCATTTGGTTAAAAGCAAAATATATGATCAGTCGAAAATGGTCAAGAAAAGAGAAATTTATAGTCCAAGGGAAAATTTTAGGACCAATTATTAATGCAATACAAACCTGGGCAATGTTTATTTCTCCTCGTCGGACGTTGACCTAATAACTAAAATTTCAGTAGCTCCAGTAATGTGTGCTGATGTTTGTTTAAATTTCGACAATTTAACTGATTTTTTGCCCATTCACTGTTATATCATATTTCGTATTTAACTTGCGCGAGGTTCATTATATTAATTTTAATATTAATGTTATATATGCTCATTTTGCAACATTGAAATAGATAATTTTACACTTATTTTAATCGAAATGTAAGTTTGATTCAATTGTATGTAATTTTCCTTAATTGAAGTCATTTTCACTTAATAATTTAATTAATTCTGTTTATAGTTATGTTCATCAACAATACGGGAATTACACTGCATTCCACAGATTTATATTCATTTAGGTCACCTTTCACAATATTATATTACCCGATGAGGCTCAAAAGTTAGTAAGAAAACTTTTACTTCCATGTTTATTAATTTCACTGGAGTTCTAATTCACAAATTTAACAGTACACTCAATATCATATTTTTCTGGCTTCATTGATTAATTTATTTATTCTGATCAATTCATTTACTTTCTTCCTTTAACTTATAATTCTATTTCGTATTCATTGTATTTCTACATTTTTGTTCTTTTATTATTATTTTTCTATTTACTTTTATCTTTAAGATTTTTGTTGTTTCCGCCTCCCTTCTTATGTATTTATTTTTAGGGGAATTTTATCTTTCGTCCAATATTGATAGGATCAAAATAACAACTTGAAATACAGTCGGTATGCATATATCTCTTAAGAAATATGTTCTAGTAAATAAGATTGCCGAATATGTGAATTTTAAATATCTGCAGGATTTATTTTCTGTTTAAACATTTTAACAGTTATTTTAAAAAATATTTAAATTAATTTAATTAATCTGTAAGAAAGGTTTTTCCGCAGTAGTCTAAAAAATACTACTGCAGAAAAACCTTCCTTACAGATATTTCAATACATTAATTTTAATATTTTTCTAAAAAAGACTTATGCGGAAAAACCTTCCTTACTAATATTTTAATAAATTAATTTAAATATTTTTATAAAAAGAACTACTGCGGAAAAACCTTCCTTACAGATATTTTAATAAATTAATTTAAATATTTTTCTAAGAAAGACTGCTGTGGAAAAACCTTTCCTTACAGATATTTTAATAAATTCATTTAAATATTTTTTTAAAAAAGTTTGTAATAATGTTAAAACAGAAAATAAATCTTGCATATATTTAAAATTAATATATTCGGCACTGTTATTTACTATAACATATCATCTATAGGTAGTCTAAATTCGAAGAAGTTTACTCAATAATTTAATTTTTATATAGAAAAGAAAGCCTGTCCAAGTCGTGATGAAAGGTTCAAATAAGTATGGCGATATCCTTTTCAAATGATATAGTTTTTTATGACTTGAAGATTCGATACTAGGGAGATTTATGTGACTGTGAAGAGATGTCAGTATACTCAGTGCTGATGATATCAGATTCTGTACCACAAAGAGCCAATTGTAGGGAAGGTTACGCAAGTGCCATGTTTACGTGTTACGTGAAAAAAAGAGACAACACTAAATAGTGAGAATAAGAACCACTACTAAGTTCAAATGGACATAAACTGGCTCATTAAGACGTTATAGAAGACGGCATATTTTGACGTAACTCTTCAAATATTTATGTTCGTTAAAAGTGGGAAACCCAGTGGCGTAACAATTCTGTCGAAACAAGTTATTACTTTGTGTGATAAGCACGAGCTATCAAAGTCAAAGGATAACAAGAGTGGCGGTCGCTTCCTTCATCGAAGAAAACCTTTGACTCTTGACTCGGAATGTAATGTCGGTCATGTCAACACTAAAACATGGGACACAATTCATCACTTTATGTACAATTCCTTATTGTGTTACAGCTACTCAGTTTATTAAGGTTCAATTTTGGACCACATAATTCAGAAAACAAATTACACAAGTAAAAAAAACCACAAAGCTGTCTTCTTACGTTTCGCCTAAAATCAGGTCAATATCAAATATTTTTTTAAAAAACAGGACACTATTTATTAATGAAAGGTACAAAGTTTATACTGGAAAAAGTACAGTGAACAAATATGTTCAGCAAAAAACAGTTAACACATACTGTATTTAAACGCTCAATTTATAATTTTTTAACAGCAGTGTTTCAATATTAATTTTAATGGCCAATTAACTCATAATGAAAAGTTCAGTAATCATATTCCATTTTATTCATGAAACTTTTTGAGACGATGTTTCGTCCTTACATTATGACATCTTCAGGTATTAATTAATGCTCTCTGGGCTTTATGCCCACAAATAATCTTTTCAAAATTGAAGTAAAAGAATTAAATTCTGCGGCGCAGACATGTCTCCTAATTAATTGATACCTGAAGAGTGATTATATGAGGACGAAACGTCGTCTAACAATTTGTATGAATATTTCGTATTTTTTTTTTATTAAACTTTTTATTGTGACTAATTTCGTCATTGACATTTATATTGCATCTTTCAAGAACACAAATTATTTTAAATGCGTGTTTTACATTAAATATTTCGGATTAACATTATAAAACAATTTAAAACAGAAATTTTAGTTAGAAAAATTGACTCGAGTGCTGAATATTACAAATTCATTCATTTTTCTATTGATAGTGCTTGCTATTTACCATTATTTGATTTTGAACTTAGTTAAGTTTAAAATTCTCTTTTTATAACTGATGACTATATATTGACAAACTACGATTGAACGAACTTACTTAAAAAGTTTTCCATTGGTATTCATGTAGAAGAAACAATTCACCAAATTCAAAATATTATTAATTTTTTGAAAAGCTTTTAATTGCAACTATAATAACGTATAATATATGGTAACTACTTTTAATCAGCGTAGGGAAAATATTTAAAATCTTCAATTTTAATACTGTAGTCTGATATGACTAGGTAGATACTATTCAAGTTTTGAGAGTAAAAAAAATTGCTTTTGAACAAGAAGCGAAGGAAAGTAAAACGAAAAGAAGATAACATGGAAGGGGGTTGCACATATTGAAAGGAAAAGTGGATGTGTTAAGAAAGATACACTAAAGGGGGAAAAACGGAATAGTGATAGAGGAAAAGAACGGCCGGGATAAATACAAAAATTATGACGAAAGGCATGGGAATGCACAGTTCTTCTGTTAGGACATTTTGTCTGTAAATTTTAATTTCGATACGGTCTCAGCAGATTGGATATTATTACCTATATCATACATCTGCCTCCCATGTACGGAAAAATAATTCCAGATCCCGTAGAAATTATATTGTCCGATCATATTGCAACCTTGGTATTTTTCTAATCGCGATAGAGGCTTTCCGTGCGAGTGCTACTAATGCAAAGTAGAAGTGACGTATCCAGGGGCCGTAATAAGGCTTCTACACCACCTAAGAACCGCGATTATAGTAGATCAATAAGAAACTAAGTTCGCGCTCATATCATTCACATAACCAAATGTAAGAATATATCAGCAGCGGTTTAGAAACACGACAGATTAATTGCGATATTATTAGAGATTAACACAGGAGAAATGTTTTACAAAGCTATATTTAAAAAATATATATAATTTAAACTCTGATGTTAATATTTAAGAACTTTTGACCGTGATAGAGATATTGAAATTATTTTTTGAAAAATATAGGTTGTAAATAAACGGAGGTTAGAGATAAATTTTGATATTTAAAAGTCTAAAAACAAAGATGACACTTGTCGGAGATTCTGTAGTAAAACTTTATACGCGTTGATATGAACAAAAATCGTGTTTGATGTTTATGGAACTGAGGTTTCAATTTATTTGCAACTATAATTATTTTCTTATAATATATAATTTAATTCTAAATAATGAAGAGTTATGTGGCTACGCTTGGGGGGGGGGTGTGGGGGGGTGGTTATTTGGATATATAAAATTTGCCTTTTTCTTTGATTCTAGTAATCAAAGACCTGTTATTCTGGCCGATACAAAAAAAGTCACAATTTTTACAATTATTTATACGTATGTACTGTGTTATTTTGTATGTTATCGGAACTTAATGTTCCTTTATAAATTGGGATAATGAAAATAATAAATATAACATAGTCTTTGAATCCTTTTATTCTAGTAATCAAAGACAGTTCAGTCTAGCCTTTGTTTTATAAATACCTTCGGTGATGTCGAAACGTAATATCTTTAATTTTCAGTATTTAATTTAATATTAAATAAATACGCAAATGTTAAATTATTTCTTATAGTGACACTGCTCTAACAGAGGAACAGTTAAGATAAATGTTTTATATAATAGTCGTATTGATTTTATTTGTGTCTGAGCTACACAATGCAGCCGTTATCAAAGAAAAATATGGAAAATAGGGGCAGAAATTATTTTCCCCGAAAATGAGTACATGATCGATATCAGAAGAAACATAAATTAGCAACTGTAAATCAGGCAGGAAATATCTGTGTTTGATTGGGTTTCTCAATTGTAATGATTCAAAACGCTGAATGTTATAGATTTTGTATCTCTGTATATCTTTGACAGAGATAATTTCTCTGTCTGTCGTTTGGAGAGCAAAGAAGAAACATGAATGGACTGAGGGAGTTCCATATGTACTCATTGAATAGATTATTATGGGTCCGGGAAGAAGCAGGACCACATATCTACTACTTTGAAGGAACCAAGAATATATCTGGTACTTTGAAGATAAAACCGGAGATAGGATGAATTGAAGAGCTGACTTTTCAGAACGGAACATTAAAACTAATAAAGCGTTAAAATTATAGAAATATTTTGTGACTACATTTTGCGTAAAATGAGCGAAGTGATTGTTGGCTAATATTAGAAGATGAATTCAAGAGCTAAATTTTTAGGACGGAACATTAAAAATAATAAAGTGTTAAAATTATAGAAATATTTCGTGACTACATTTTGCGTAAACTGAGCGAAGTGATCGTTGGCTAATATTAGAAGAGCCTAATCTTAATTGAGGATATCCGGAACGACATTTAAACTCTCGTGCTGGATCCTTTTTTTTTATCGCACTCCACAACTACGTGGGATGTAATTTAAAACGACCGAGTTAAATGAGGAGACTTCTGCATCGTCCCAAAATATTTCAGTTTGCATGGAACTGTACCATACCTCGGATCTTGCAACAATTTTTTTAATCTAAATTCATTAGATAAACTATAAACTCGTCGTAACTGACACGTGCAAAATAAATCGGGAATTAACACGTAGATTGTGGCAATCAATTTAATGAAATTTTTGTCTTCTTAAATTTTTACACGACTCCAAACTAATTATTTTATCATGATATTATCTGCCTGCATTATTTATACTTAGACTTTTTTTTCTAGTGGTACTTACATATGATGTTTTAACGACTTGAGGAAAATCCGGTAACGTTATCCAACGATCTGAGGACTTGCTTACACAATTAGAAAGAGACAATTTTATACGTTTAGTGTAGTTCATGGAGAAAAGTTTCTGCAATAGAGTTAATCAACCACAAAACATAAGACTTGCGATACAGAAAATTTATTTTTAAGTGACTATACTCCGATATAAATCACAGTTGAAAAAGCAAAAACTACAAACTGTCACTCTTCATAATAATTAAAGAATACTGATAACGAATGACATTTATTCTACCAAAGGAATCAAAGAAAAAATGATCACGAAAAATTAGGGTACGCAAGGACAGAAAATACTGTGAAATGTTTAATTTTGTTTTGGCGGAGAAGAATGGATAAAAACGGTTGAAAATAAAGAGAACTGGAGAGAAATTATCCTGAGGACATTCTTGCTGTACCACGCCACTGAAGAGCAAATAAATTATAAAGAGTTCTAAAGAAACTGGGAAGAGAACATAAAATATCGACGACTTGAATGAAAAATTAAAAACATTTGGATTCTTTAATCGTTTACATTATGTGTGAAATGTACGCGAATTTCGAAATACCTTACCACACCTTTTATATTATAATTGTAAAAATTCATCCAAATCAAACTTATTATCGTCCACTTGTACGCCTGATGAAGTTCCAAAAACAGCAGCGAAACTTCGTGTGATTTTATATTAAATTGTTTCTGGTATATTGGCCATTTTATTTATTTAAGTATTTACATACATTGATATATAGATGGAGAGTAAAATGTTCTGCTAAGGTCTCTGGAGTTGAAGTATCAATTCTTTGTTAAGGAGTTTAAAAGTTTAATTTCGAAAATGAAAAATGTCAACTTTAGTAATGTAGTGGTGACGTCGAGTTATAATCGCAGATATAATAAGAAGTTTGATAAAAAAATATTTAATGTATAGATTAAAGAAGACATAAAGATGTTGCAGACTGTTTTTTTCCGTTTTAAGAAATACTTTATGGCGATGATTTGTAGTCTGAGTAACCTTTGATAGTCTAAGTTCTACAGAATGTGAATTAAAGGGTTTTTAGAAATTCTGATCAATCTGATCACTCTGAACTGTTCTGGAAAATACCAGTATAAAACCTTTGGACGATTCTTCCCCAATATTTCGATCTCTTTCTGAATATATCAACAATTCGGAGCATCAAAATATATCGTAGGTTGCACGCGGTTTAAATCCACTCTGTGTGTTAGAACCGACTGATTTTACAGAAAGTGTTTAACGAGGTGTTCTCATATTGGTAGACACTTTCGGGGATTCCATCACCTCGATCGTTGACAACAGGATAATTAAAATCCGGGTCACTGGAGTGGAAATTTTAGGGGATTCGAGGGGAAGAACTCGACGGCCGGCAAGCATGAATAAGCAGTACGAACTCGTTAGTTAACTGAGAAATATCGCTTACTCAGCGAAGAAGTAAAAAAACCGACAACAAACAACGAGAAGCATTTATAAGGCGACAGACACTTGCCAAATACACTGGCTGTGCTTTCACAAAGTAATTACTGTTATCTACTTGTGAGAGATCGCCGTTTACCAGCAATGGCGGAGATAATTGCTCCTGACGTCGCTGTTTTGTTTGCAGTAGATCGGTACAAATTACGGGGCTTATATAAGGGGTTTAAATGCACATTCAGTTCAATATTTTCATTTTAAAATGTACAGTCTATATAAAATAATAACAGATACTTGATATTTCCCAAACCATAAGAGCAATTTTAATAAGACAAAAATTATATTTTGGAAGATTTTTTAAATTTTTAAATATTATATAAATAAATATTTGAAAGTTCAGTTAATCGTTATTTTTTTAAAAAAAATTAAATTTAAAATAGGCAAGGCAGCAAAACTTTGCCTCTAAATTTTTTGCATAATTTATATATAAAATTATTCAATCGTAAGAGGGCTTAAAACCAGAACGAAACGTCAGGATATCTAATTTTTGTTAATAAACAAATTTATGACTCAATGCCGTTTATTTCTTCTATGCAAATAAATTTTATTCGATAATAAAAATAAAATACTATTTATTGAAAGTATTTATAATATATAAAATACTATATATAAATTAAATGAAAAATTCACTAAGAATTACAACTGAAAATAGTTAATAGAATTTTAATCAAAATATTTTAATATTATTATTTTAAAGCTTTTTATTACTCAACTAATTTATAAAATAATTTCCTCAACAATAGTTTTTAAATTTGAATTTTATCCAAGCTGCTGGAAATTGTCGTAGTCATCTTCAAAATATTTTTTTCTTAATAAATTTCATTTAATTCAATTTTTGTGGCCAATTTGTTTTATCAAGGAAGATTTGTTTAGCGTTTCTCCAACAAGTTTTCAACTCTCAGTATATTCTAGTCGCTACTTTAATTTTTTTTTTTTTCGTTACTTCTATCACGGCGTATTCTGATTCCTTGCGCCGTAAAATCGACCGCCCGTCTTACGCTCGAATAATTCCAGTACACTTTTTCTTATGAATTATGTGCTAAGTCTCCTCAGCTCATGTTTCCTCGATTAATGTATTGTTATAATTATTAAGAAACCGTCACATTCGAAATTTGGATTATTATTTTCGGGCGTGGATATGTTTCTTTTTTTTCTGAGCCGATTATTAGATGCTCGTGTTAAATACTAATTCGGTCTGGAAATCATTCGGACTAATTTATTTGTAAGCCGACTTCCATTAACTTTCGCATACTATATCTGAAGTAATTATTGGAGTTCACTACTCATTAAAATGTCACAAAACAGTTTTAATATTTTTATACGAATATGACAATTAAATTCTGTCTATTTTCTTCTCTGCATCTGTCAGTAACTTCATGGTTTATAAGTTCCCTCCATTTGGTAATGAAATGGGTAATAATAACAAATGAACTTATATATGATGTATTAATTCTGTTTTTTTTGTACAAGGATAAATATTAATTTCATCGTTAACATAAAAACACACATCAGATAGTAACTTGGTTTGTTACATAAAAAATTTATTACTTCAAATTTATGTCTATAAAATAAACTAAATTATGTGACATTTGGTTGGTTTTATGTTTATAGATCTGAAGATGGAAAGAAAATTTAACGAAGTGCTGGAACAAAAACTTTGACTCTCATCGAGTTTAACATTGACACCAATACATTCCATTTAGAATTTTCTTTATATAGTCAAAAAACGACTAAAATTTAGATGAACTAATTAAAGTCTTGAAGTATTTGGACGGAAAGCACACAGAAAGGGAATAATCTAAATGAGGTAAGTTTCTAAAGGTTAGAATTAAGAATGAAATATATTATAATTACAGCTTATAACAGAGGCATATTTAATTTAAGAGAAATATTTTTCGGATGTTTCACTGATTGATAGGGAGAAGAAATAATATTAGTAGAGACAGTGAAAAGAGAAAGAGCCTTTCGAGCAGTAAAGAGCTCTCAAATTTTGCTAATGATCAGGACTTTTCCCCGTCCAAGCGCACAGAATTCATTTAAAAAAATAACTCGTTCTATCGCTGTCTAAAGTCGTTACTGTGACCATAGACGGCTATGCGTCACGATAGTACATCTACGCGACTTTAAAACAATGATGAAACCATACATATAAATATAATCAAACATATTAATCGAAAACTGGACAAACGGTTGATGGACATTGATATATATTGAGGGAAAATAAATCCCAATAAAACTCAGTATTTTATGTTTCCTGTGATATTGTTTGGATTGAATTGCGGAAAACGATCCTAATATTGTACGTTTCCCAATTCCTTCAAGTTTTCCTTTTTCCTCCTGTGTCACTGATAGATTCCGACGAACGTAAAGTCACGTTGGAGCGCGAGTATCCATTTTGTTTTAGCTGATGAAATTTTTCCTCACTATTTCTGCGTTACTTTAGTACTTCTTTGACACCCGTTTCTCTGAACGTGACTACGGCTTATTTAGGATAATATCTGGCCAATAAATGGCGTGATAAGCTCAACTATTGACGTTAATATACGTGTTGAACTGGTAATTCCGTTGTTTGAGTAAAGGAAAAAAGGAACCGCCATGAAATGAGTGGATGATGATCTTCCTTTCGTTACTTTTTCTCAAATAATTGATTACCGGATTAGAGCTTATGGTTAAAAATTTTCAAAATCAGATCAAATACTACCGATTTGAATTTGCTAAGATGGGAACTAAATATATCCCTGTCCCGACGTTATTCAATAAATACTTTTATGTGATTTTCAATTCGAGCTAATTAAAAACGAATGTAGCAGAACTACCGTGCAGTTTATCAAGAACTGCGTCAATATTTATCAACCGCGAAAAACAACAGTGCAAAACTTCCGCTGATTCTCGAGAACGCAAAACAGCTGCGCTTAAATCGTTGAAAGAATCCAACGCAGATATTCATACATCTACTATTTGTGTGAAACTATTTTTTTGAGGTGTAGACAGGCTATGTGTAGAGTAATCCACATAGTGGCAACTCCCCTTTAATAGCATAGGAAGGGATCTGAAAGGGGGGGATGCGGAAGGGTAGAGGAAGGTAGCCAAGGGTTAACTAGGGCCCCCGGGCTATAGTTTAAGGATCCTACCCGGCATTCGCCTGAAAGTAATGCAAAGAAAACCGTGAAAAAACCTGCATCAGGTAGGTCGGGCGTTGGGTACTTGTCCCACGCCCTTCCGATAGCGGGAGAAGGGTTTTCTGTGAGGACGCAGCATTCCCTTCTCCGTACCTCGACCAGTTTAGGAGGCAGCTGGCCGACTGTTCCAATTGGAACAGAGAACAACTCTTACCGTATGCCCAAGGTCTGTGACCCCGGAACATTCACCTCTCAAAACAGGCCGAGGTCCTGATACAATTACTTGACTTATTTTGCTTTAATTACTCAACCGCGCTCGACCATGTATTATTCTTCCGTGCTGAATTATTTTGATAATCAGGTTAAATTATTATTTTTAAAATTGTGGAGTCATCATATCCACGTCAGAGTAAATTGTAGCGCTAATACGAATTAAGTCTAGCATTTTTAATAAAAATATATGTTATGGTTCCTTGTCAATTTTTTACAGGTTCAATTCTTGTGACCAAGCCTAATTTTAGTTTTCAAGGTTTCTTTATCCTCTAAATTATATTATTTTGAACCTTAAGTTTATAATTTGTCCTCAAGATCCATATGTTTTTTTCTCTGACCACCATTCCACTTACAATTCTTGTTACTTAACTCTATATTCCTAATTATTTCATCTGTACTCCGTCATGATTGTTTCATTCGTCAGTGAATTAACTAAACCTGGATCTCCGAGTAGTGTGGCTCGTCTTCTTGTTAGCGTGTTTTACAGTATTTTATATACTCAGTGCAATAAATTATTTCTAAAGCCTTCTAGTCCTTTATCAGTTCCACTATTATGTTGAGAGTAACCTTTTGGAAGCTTCTCAGACTTTCAACGAAGTACTTCACGAATTCACACAGTTACTTAAAAAATGTCTCTGTAAAACAAAAATAGTAAATGTTTATTGTAAATAAAGCTTATTCGCGGTTGATGGTTTGAGAGTACTTTGGTACTTATAAATTTTTTCCAATTCTTTCGTCTTACTTGACACAATGCTCATGTTGATATATAAATATTCCTCCTTAATTGAAAATTCATGAAATACAGCTGTATGAGGCAAGAGTAAATTAGTCATGAACAAACAATTCATTAACTCCAGAACAACAAACTATAGTGCTGACAAATCGCTCGCAATAAAGAGTCACTGGCGAGTGAGTGATTTACACTTGTCGTGACGAGGTATACATGGAATAATGGGACTTGTAGGACGTAAACGCCGCAGGAATTGCTGTGTATTAATTTTTATGGTTCACGTGAACTTAAGAAGTTTTCATAGACTAAGCTGTTGGGACACTCAACCTTGTACTCTCAAAAAAAGATTGGCGATTAGCTCTTCTCGATAGTTTGACACAAGAGTTCTAACGTCACTCACTGGAATCCAAAAAATGATTGGAAAATCGTGGACCGGTTTATAAAGTATTCTGCATGAGTCAATTAGAATAATTTAAAAATAATATTTTAACTCAAAATGAAAAATATTACATTACTTTAAAATTGTCTTCTTAATATTATTATGTAGCGGAATTTTTTTTTTCTTGTAATGTAAAAACATCAGATATTTTAATACAATCGTAATTAAAATAATTTCCCAAAATTTTAGAATATTCACAACTTAATCAGTCCTCCATAATTAGTTTTTTATTCCCAGAATGTATGGCTCTTTTATCTTCAAAATTAAATATTTAATTATAATAAACTAATTAAGTGCATAAGATTCTATTAAATACCTAGCAACTTCTTATACTTAACGGTAGAAGTACCTAGAAACAAACAAAAATTTTCCAAATTTATAACTCAAAAACTTTATTTGGAAGTTCAAATTTTCAGCTACAAACCAAAATAAACTTTCACTGTTTTCGTGGCTTTCTTAAATATTAAATATTTTATGTCATACTTCAACGTTTTTTTTATCAGTGTCAGTATATAAAACTTTTTAGCAATTTTCTTCAAATGTAGAAAAATATCATACAAACATTTTGAAACAGCAAAATAGTATAAAAATTTTAAAACTTTTTTTAGTGTTTTCATAAATATTTTTTTCATTTACGTTACAAGTTGAAGAAATGGACAGAAAAAAAAACAAATATTTAATTTTTTGGTCATGAAACGGGCCCTAATCAAACATATCAAGACAACACTATTAATTTATAGATATAACAATACAAATATAATAAGAATTATACAAATTAAATGACAAGAAATTGACAAAAAGTTGGAGATAATTTTTTAAAATTAGAGATTTACGAATCCGGGATTATAAGATGGTAAACGTTGTTTGAAGACTCTTTTTCGGTTTACATAGTTCTGTTTAAATATCAGTAAATAAAGGCTTTTATCTTCATACGCCTTATATTGGTCCTCATAATGAATTATCAATTGAATTTTATTTAAATATTTGTCTGTTTTTGGTCTTTCTTAATAGATGATTTAACTTTAAAATTCCATAAATATATAATTTGAGGAACACATTTGCAACAATATGAAATTGTTCAGTTGTCGATAAAAACAAAATTCAATTTGTATGCGCTGTGTGACATTAAATTGTTATAAATTTCGCCAAAAGGTAGAAATTGGAAATATAATGGCCACCAAAATCACAGTTTCCGTCGAATATGGCGGCTACTGTATCGATAATATATGAGGCTTATGAAATAGAATTTTCCTCAATTCCTGGAATGTTATTTTATGGATGTGGGATATTTCAATATATGTAATTTTCGCTGTGGGATTAATGTTTTTTGGCTGTTGCGACTGATGTAGATGAGAACATTAGTATCTTTGGGAATTCTGTCTCATAATATTTCAGTTGATCAGAATTTGAGGGCTACAATCCAGATAACGTGACCGAGCACACCTGTTTCCTTAACAGGAAATGCTTTGCCCAGCTTTCACAACGAACACTGCTCAGGTGCCAACCAACTATTGCAAGGCAGACTCCCAAGACTTCTACGAAAGACTACTTACTCTCTGCTAACCTGGACTTCCCCCAAGATCTCGCCATAAACGTCTGGCAACGTCAGGGAATCACCATGTGCAAAGGTTCGCCTACAACTCTACATGATTTATTAAGTTATAATTCATTAAAGCACTCTGGCGGGTCCAAACGAAACTACTATGCAATTAAACAAAGTAATAGCATCATCAATAAAACTGGAGCAACACCGACGGCCGCTGAAATTCATGGTTGGATGCTGACCCGCTCAACAATCTTTTATCATCATCACTTTCACATTCCACAACATCTTTTTATGAAGTTACTACAAGAAGAATATACAATATAACGCTAAAAGGAACGTTGAAATAAATAGTTTAAAGAATTTTACGTTATTTCTTTACGTGACCGATAAAAATTTTGGGCTATATAATTAATTAAGAAATTATGAATTATCACAAAAAAAATTATTGTTTAAAAAATAACATCACATTTATTGTAAGGAGAAATTGTCAAGGGCAGGGTAAGCTACCCACGGTTGTCTTTCTTTTCTCTTCGGTTCTAAGCCGGAGTAACTAAATTAAGGTTCCGATAAGTCGCGACACGTAGGTCAGTTTTCAGACGTGTCACACCGCGGTCGTAGTTGTTGAGCGTAAGGCAACTTCCATTGGAACAGCCGGCCACTACGTCCAAATCTGGTCGAGGCAAAAAGTCGGGAATGCTACGCCCCCACAGCAAACCCCAACTCTTGTTATCGGAAGAGCTTGGGACAAGAACCGAGAGCCTGGCCTACCTGTAAGATTTTCCCTACATCACATTTACGTGAATGCCGGGTATGATCGTTAAACTGTAGTAATTGGGGCTACCTTGATTCCTTCCCACATCTTACATTTTTATCCCTTATTGAGCTATTAAAGGGAAGTCTCCACATTTTGAAGTGGTGACGTATTTTGAGCGGCCGTGTCCTGAGCGGTCAACAGACCCTTCCTCAATCCGGACCGCTGACCGAGCAGGTATAAAGTTTTCCGGAGAGCAACTTTATCAGCCTTGGTTTTAACATTCAGTGAATGTATTACAAGTTTAATGTGTAACATTTCTGAAACTTATAATTTCTATATATATAATATGGAAACTGTTCCAATTGGAAGCGATTCGTTTAATAAATATGCTTAGAAATAATCAGTTAAGGTACAAATCTTTTAACAGTTATATTTATCTGACGTCTTTAAATAAATAAAAACATCAGCGTGTTTAGTTATAAATTTATTATTAATTTAATTTTTTAAACATTATAATAGAAAAAACATTCTCAAAGTTTCATCCCTAATTTATTAGGATCTCTTCAGGTGTTGTAAAGCCAATTGAATGGTCTAATTTCAAAATCCGTGTAGCTAAAAATTCATACAAAGCAAGATTTTACAAACATGATTATTTAAAATAATAGTTAAAGACTGATACATTTGCTCTTCGGAAAACTTTATACCTCGCTCAGCGATCAGGTTTGAGGATTGGACTGTTTTCCGCTCAGGGCACGGCCGCTCAAAATACGGTGCCTTTCTATTAGCCTGTTTCCTAAACAAAACCAGGTCTACTTATAACATACATTTATGTGCCTTAATACAGGAAAATTCAAAGGAATTCCAGACTGAAAGTATAAGATACCATATTGACTTCACCGAAGAAAAACTGTTTTGTTTAGTAGCTTCATAATTTTACTAAAGTTTTTTTTAGGAACAGTCTACCGGGGAGTCATCCACTTTGAGGCCTCCTCCCTTTAATAGTAAACGAAGGAATAGAAATGTGGGGTGCGGATGGGAGAACAATGCAGTCCCCAAGGCTATAGTTTAAGAATCCTACTCTCCGTTCGCCGAAAAGTGTGAAAGGAAAACCCTACAGAAACAAAATTATAGTTTGTTTTATTTACACTTTTTCTCTTTTCTTAGGAAAATTTAAATATGAAAGTAAGAAATATGTGCAGGTTAATTTATTTGAATTGAAGAAAACATTCCCACATGTCTTTTCATACATTATCTGGGTTACTTTGTTATAATTGTCGATTATATTGCAAGCATTAGCTTTGATAGTTTTTAATTTAACATACTTTAAGATATTTTGGCATCAAATACTTTGAAGATGTTTTTATTTTCGATATTTAGTAAAAGTTCTCAACTTATTTTCATCATCGTAACAAACTGACAAATGTCCAGACTAATTAAAATATTTTCGTAAAATATTTTTTCTCGTTAAATGTGTCACTTCGAAACCAGATAACGTGTTTTACACAGCAACGTGAGAAACATTCGAGGTAAAAATATGTATTAGAGTGTTTTTTCTTGACAAATAAAGATAAAAGCTAGCTTTGAACGACATATTGTTACTTCTTTAATCACTGTCAAATATTTTCGTAAAATACTATTAACATTCATTGCTAATCGGTTTCCTGTGTTCATACATAAAAATAGCTATTTTACTTTTTTTAGAAATGCTCTAAGGCAATGGCAGTTTCTTATGCCTTATTACGGTATGTTGTTATGAATGTGTAAAGTCAGCTCGTTAATGTTTGTTAGTTAAAAAGCTTACGTAAATAATGATTTAGGATTATATTTACCAAAATAAACATAATATATATTTTTTAAAATAAAATGTATGACAGTTTAAATTTATAAGTTTCCCACTTTATTAACGCACGTTAATTTTTCAAACAATGATCAAAATCGATTATATATGTAATTGAACTACGTGTCCAACGTTCGATTTTCAACGGCTTATAATTACATAAAAGCTGAGTAACGTATTTAGATGTATTTGTGAAATTACCGAAACGATACTTAAATGCCCGATCAGCGGCGACAGACAGTCGTAAAATAAGTAAAGTGTTTGTTGTAAGATGTGAGGCCATCCGGACTGTATATACTTAAATAATGTCACTCTCTGACCCAGCTGCTGTATACGTAATATGTTATCTTGTGAAGCACCTTCAGTGAATTCTGTATTACGTTTCCCGGATCACGTCGTAGCTTCTGCGAAGAGGAAGTTAAATTAAATCAGCAATGGGGATTTTCGTAACGATGAGTGAGATGGGGAAAAATTAGTTACGTATAGGCAAAACCAAAGAAAATAATGTAACTATATATAGTATACAGCACTGTAGGAACAAATATTGTCAATCGAATAATACAAGTGAAAAGGATAAAATAAATAAAAATAATCAAACAATAAAGTACAGAAAAATAGCATATTCATGTCTTGAAAAGTAATAATTTAGTAATTTTTTTTAGAATTAATTAGAATGGTATGTTACATTATGCTGTAGAGTACATTATAATTAATATTGTCCTTCTTATTTATCATTTATATTACGAAGACGGTAATTAAATCATTTACATGCCTTACTAAAATATAATAATAATTTATGATTGTATAATAAAGACTTTAGATAACACATTTAAATAAAATACAATTGTATATGTAATTGAACTACATGTCCAACGTTCGATTTTCCACGGCTTATAATTATATATTCTTATTTATCATTTATATTACGAAGACGGTAATTAAATCATTTACATGCCTTACTAAAATATAATAATAATTTATGATTGTATAATAAAGACTTTAGATAACACATTTAAATAAAATACAAAAAGATATTTACAATATGTTTCGGCCTTAATTTTGATGTTTGTTAAAAAGAAACAGAACATTAGCTACAATGGAAAGAAAACCAAACAAAATTCTAAAATAATTTCACAAACAAAATTTAATCAGTATTCTGCTTACATAATTATATTTAACACGTTGTTACAATTAATTTCAATGTTTTGTAATGAAGAGTTTTATTGAAAAAAATATTTTATAAAATAAAATTATATAAAGGGACAAATTAAAAAATCATTTTGTTTTTTATAAAACTTGATACAAATTGTATTTCATGATAGGTATAGATGAAATTTCTGAGCGTCACTGTACAATCAAGAAAAATATATTATGGCAGTTGTTTACATCATCGCTACGTCACAGAAACATAAAAACGCCTTCCCAGGTGTGATCAGACCGTGGTATCCGGTTAACGATGACGCGCAGAAACTGCAGACAACAACTACAACTACGCAAGCTGATCAGAGTCCAGTCTTGTCATCTGTAAATTAGCAGCCGAACACTGAAATTGCTCAGATACCTAAAACTGAAAACAGAACTGATATATAAAGTATTTAACCCAGTGCCCCACTATTATTTTCCGCATGGAGGTTTTCAATACATTAAAAAATTATATACGACTCCCTCAGTCAAAAACAATGTTTCATTTCTTTTATCTCAAAGCGACGATTCTAAGTCACCATGAGTATTAGGCAACAACTCAATCAAACTAATATTCAAACTGTATCGAATTAAGTTACTTAAACGACTCCATTATCCAAAAAATGTCTCTTCGTTGCGCTCAGAAAGCTGATGACGAGGTAAACCAATCGTGTCAATGCCTCGCATTGTAAAATTTATCTCCGTTAAAATATACAAAAACATATTAATTCTGTTGACCAGATATGTTTAGCTACTGAACTTTTCATCTGCCAACGACAATACATTATTAGTTTTTCGGTTTTTTGTATGTGTCTTTGTTTTCTTCCGCGATGTTCTATAATACTTGCTGTTTTAATTAACAATGATTAAGAAACATAGCCAATTCAGACAAAAAAGTAATATAAATACCTCAAAACGGTTCTGGGATCCTTGTTCCTTTCGTCAGGTGCTAAGAAGAGCCTAGAGCGACACAACTGCACTTGTCAGTTGACAAAAATCATAAGCTTTTTTTGAAGATTTTGAGTTTTGGCAACTGACAAGTGCAGTTTTGTCGCTCTAGGCTCTTCTTAGCACCTGACGAAAGGAACAAGGGTCCCAGAAACGTTGTGTGGTATTTATATGACTTTTTGTCTGAATTGGCTATCTTTCATATTCATTATTTTCAATCAGACGTAAATATTTTCATTTTTCGTTTTAATTAACACTCTGATTTTTATTATATTTTAATGAAACCTAAATTAAGGTAAAAATGCAAAGAATATACTTCGTAACTTGCTAATTTTGGTTTATGTTCGAATTGAAATACGAAAGTCTTCCCTTTGACTAAAATGTTCTCGGACTTACAAGAAGTTTGCACAGACGTTTAGTCGACATTTCCATCCGTGGAAACAAGTAATTATGACATTTATGTGTGTTGTTTGAAGGAAATGACGACATATTGAATTTGGCAGGAACTTCCGATGAGGCCGTATCTGGTTATACAAACTTCTGTGGCATGCGTCCGATGATGACACGTCGGGATCCAGACACACTCGTCCGTACATCCCCGATCTTCGGCCAGACCACGTCACTTTAGATGACGCTTCCGTTCCTGGAAGTTTCCGAGCGTACCTGTCCAGAGGCTGCGGAACTGCCTTGGCTCGCAAGACAACCTTGGCCTGAGCAGGAAATGCGAAAGCAACATAACAGGGAAAACGTTCCTAATCGGAGCACAGTAACTCCTACTAGCTACAACTGATAGGCACGTGAGAGCTCGTAAGTCCCGTACAAACTATGCAAATTTCTCTTTTACACACAATTTTTATTAGTTCGATAGAGTAATTCAGTGAGAATTTTAATTTATATCCTTTATTTTATTTTTGATTATTTTAACCGAGGTTTGAGCATATTTGTTGCTAGTGGAACACTCTCATGTGCTACAGCACACAAATTTATGAATAATTTAGCCTTTAATATTAAGAATCTTGAAAATAATTGTGTTTTAAGTGTGAATACCTGCTTCGATTTTGAATATTTGCCTGGTGACATACTCCTTTACCACTCACAGCTAATGTGGTCAGCTGGTCTCTGTGCTAAGAACAAAAAACTCTGTCTGAAATTAGACAGGCGCATGCTCAGTAATCCGTTTACCCCCCCCCCCCTCTCCCCCGAAAAACTACGTCCTTTCTGTGCTCAGCAGCAGTGAGCATATACAATAGTGCCCAACATTAAATTTATATAAAATATGTACGAAGGGAAAACATTAGTTTCTGTGGTCTTCGTTCTAAATTTTTCCGTTTTTATTAATTAGACACAATTGAATATTATGTAGACGGAATTATAAATGTACCATTTTACGACTCGGTTCATTTGCTGCTCTGAATTCGTATCTCTGTCGCCGTTGTATTATAAGTAATATTTTGCATAGTTATCAACATAAAAATTGTTATCGTTATTTGTTTGTTATGATGTAGCACATAACGAGACGCCATTGAAAATTGTAACCGCCTGTAACGACCAAGAATAAGAATAAGAAAGTGTGTAGGGTAATCCACATAGTGGCAACTCCCCTCTTAGGAAAGGGATTGAAAGGGAGGATGCGTAAAGGTAGAGGAACGTATCCAAGGGTTAACTGGGTTCCCCGGGCTACGGTTTAAGGCAATTCGCCATGGAAAACCATAGAAAAACCTGCATCAGGTAAGTCGGGTATTTGGTATACGACAGGCTCGCAACCAATCATAAAGCAAAGGGTGATGATCTGACAGGGGAAAACTAGTGACGTGGCGACGAACGAAAAATTGAGGACCTTCTTGGATTTGCCAGTAGAGTTAGAATGATGAATATAATTTTCCTATGTTCGGCGTTTGCACAAATGTGAAACATTCACCATGGTGATTCTCGTCCAAAAGTATGCAGTTACGTTACTTACTCTTTTGGTTTACAGAATGCTAAAAGCATATTGTCATTAAAAGTGAGGCGCAGAGAACCTACAGGAATTATCAAATTATCGGTGGAGTGATGAAATTTCATGTTTTTTTGTTACCAGGTCCGTGGCAAGGCTGATACGCGATTGACACTTGTGATTCAGCAGGCGAAGTGACACTTGCACTTTGGCAGGCCAGATGTCTTGGAAAGAGACAGATCCTGATGACATGACATCAGACAGACCCACGCAGAACATTCCACGAAGCTGCCCGACTATGGCTACACGGTAAACTGTCACCACGATGATCAAAGCCTTCGTAACGTCTCAGGGTCCGTAGATAAAGGTAAGATTGACAATGCGAGTCAGTTGAGGTATCACCAATCTTTTTTCTTTTGGGTAACAGGCTACATGAGGGTAATCCGCATAGTGGCAATTCCCCTTAAATAGCATAGGAAAGGTTAACTAGGACCCCCGCGTTGTATTTTAAGGATCCTACCTGGCATTCACCTAAAAGTGATGCAGGTCAAACCCTAGAAAACCTGTATCAGATAGGTCGGGCATTGGGTACTTGTCCCACGCCCTTCCGATGGCAAAAGAGGGGTTTGCTGTGTGGCCGCAGCATTATCTTCTCCGTGCCTCGACCAGGCAGCTGGCCGACTGTTCCGATGCTTATGAACATTTTATTGAAATTGTACTATTAAGATAGGAACAGAAAATGAGCTAAAAATAATCAGAACACTTCATGTAAAAGGAGTCCAAACTTTTACATGTTAACATGGAAGAGTATTGGCAAGGAAAGACTTTCAATAATTATCCACGCGCAAATTAAAAATTATCTGACGTTCTTGAAAGATATAATATAAATATTAACGGAAAAATAAGTCAGAATAAAATTTTTAATAGACAAATACAACGTATCGCCCTCTTCAGGTATTAATTAAGGCATCAGCATTCATTAACTAAAAATATTTCAATTTATTTAATTAAAATAAATACACTGAATAGGTCCTAATGTGAGGACAAAACGTCGTATTTGACTATTAAATATTTCAACCTAATTTAATGAGCCATTAATACCAATATTAAATAATCCACACGATATTTATAAGGTAATTTTTCGTTCAACAAACGTGTTTCAACGCTCGATATTTCGTTTATTTGATTCTATTCATTCATATACTGTCGTTTTACAAAGGAAATAAATTACGTAGATAATGTAAAATTAAATTAAATTTTCTGGTTCTCTTAGGCAACCTTAAAACGTCCTTCTAGTTATACAGTACGTTATACAAGACGGCTGATATCATTATCTACTGAAATAGGCTAGTAAATAAAACTGTCTCAAAATGACGATAATTGATCACAACGCCAGAAATTTCGCTGATAAATAAACCTATGAGATCTAAAAACGTTCGAGTAATATTTTAACTTTAGTTTTGGCTGAAATATTTGTTTTTAAATATTTATATCATTGTTTAAATGTGAAACACTGTCAATTTGTCCTGTAACTTTTTCACTACATATATATATATATATATATATATATATATATATACACAGGTAGAGTAATTAGAATTTTTTCACATATTCTAAGTTAATATTTGTCGATATCGAATATTAAACGCACCAAAAAAAAATGAAACTCGTTTCGCAAGTCTGAAACTTGACTCACAAACGACTACTCCACGACCACAGTACAGTAAATATTGCCCAAAACATGAACGTTAGCACATGAAAGGCGTTCCCACGTGATGGATTTTCCTTCCGCAGATATGTTAACTGTTACAGGAAAACCCCCTTTTAAGTCAAAATGGAAAAGTAAAGGATAATTAATGGGAATTTAACGCGACTACCAGTTTTACGTTTTGTCGCGATTAGTGGTTAATGAGTTGGGAAAATTCTGAGCGTTTCATAACATGAATCTATATAATTTATAATCATAATAATTACAATTTTTTGTTACTTTAATTTTACAGTAAATAAATTGGCTATAAGTCCGAATAAAATTAATACAGCAATTGCAACTAATATAATTACAATACATTGCACCCATAAATCGGGATATAATCAAGTGTACATGGGAGTTGCAGTATTATAAATAATTTTTATTTAAGTCATAGATTTACAGTATGCATTTAAAGCATACGAGACGCAGAGAATTAATTTTTTTGGCTAATTTTTAAAAGAGACTTTCAATAATATGATTGTACTTTTTGGATATCTTATATGTTTCGTTAATAATTTTTTAAATGTTTATTTCCTGATTTAATTTAATTTTATAGGGAACACAACCTCAAGTATTCCTGGAAAATCCTATATATATATATATATATATATATATATATATATATATATATTAGTTATGCTCATGAAGGATTTTTTTAAAATTTGATTTCGTAGTTTTAGTACAATAAGTGGTTTTACGTTAAATTATTTATCCTTATTTTTGTGACATTTTTCAGCATTTTATATCAGGCCGTTATCTGAAACTGCCATCGGACCTAGGTATGGCTCGTAAGCACGGAAACGATTTAATCGTCATTTCTCCTACAGTGTAGATGTTAGCTGCGGGAAAGTTATTTGATGGTAAGTATTCCTAAACACGAACAACTCCATCTTATTATTCATTTACTTAAAATTAAATTCAAGAAGAAAAATTCAGTTCTATCCTTTTCAGCCAACTATGAATCATTTCGTGAATCCTTGAAGCTGGGTAAGACACGAAAATATTTTCTCAAACAAATAAAAAAAACGAAATTGAATAATATTAGAAGATGAAGACTTATAAAGGTACAAAAGGAAGTAGCGGAAAAGGTAAAACGTGAAGGAATTGTATGATTAATTCAGAAATAGAATAAACAAAATTGATTTTAAATATTTCAATATTAAGACTGTTGTATTATTTTACTTTTTATTTATACGCAATAACAAAATCATTCATTTAGTGGGAGTTAAAAATTAACTAAAAATTTTAATTATCTTAGTCACAATATTTTTTTATCAGTAGGTCTCTATTGGTGGGAATTTAAATCTGTTAAATATAGTGTAATGTTGACTAACAATGGTTTAATTTTCATTATGTATTTAAAATTTATTTATACAAAATTTAATAAAAAAAATACAAATATGATAATTATTCAAACTTGAAATGTTAATTATAAAAAATTATCATGTTCTCAGTTTGCTGAAAACCAAATCGAATTCACTTCATTACAATCTGTGTAATCATTATCTAAAATTAAACTGTAATTTGGTTATTATTTATAAATAAAAAACAATTTTTTTCTGTAAACACGATATCTTGAAATTTTTTATTAGTGCCTTCCAGTAATATAGTGTAAATCACGAAGAAACAAATAGCTATTTTCTACAGACAGTGAGAACTTACAGTAGTGTGAGGCCTATTAATTACTTTATTTTTTAATATTATGTTTTAATTTACATTTACATAAAAATTATTATGACTGTTGTTGCGTATGGTCTATTTTATGTTAATAAATAATTAATAAATTGTCTTAAATCAAAATTACAATTGTGATGTATAATCATTTATTTATATAAAAAAACCTTTGTAATAATGTTTAAAAAATAGCTTAAGTCTAAATAAGCATATTTTTCAATATTAATTATTAATTAATTTTGAATTTGGGCGGATTTTGTTCGTTTATATTTTTTAATATTAATCCAATTGTTTCTTTCAATAAGATACGTATACTTCTTAAAGTAATCCTGCAAAACGCCATGTTACATATTTACGGTACAGGTGCACATCAATTTATATTTACTTTTTAATTTTGTATTTAAATATTATCAAATTTATAAAAAAAAAATTAATTGTAAAAAATTCAAACTCCATATTGAACAGATTTAAATTAACATAGAGTGATAAAAACAACTGGGAAAGGATATAAATATAATTAAAATGTAATTGAAAACTACAATTAACGCAATCTGTAAGTTACTAATTTCAGAAATACGGAGATTGATAATCTTTCTTATTTTACTTTCCGAAAGAGATAAACATTTTTATAATCGCGAAACGTCCCCCTGACAGTTTCTTTTCTCTTTCGATACATCTTGCATCTCTTAAATAAGAATCAAGTTTAGGAAAAATTCAGTAAATTTACAATTCGAAATCGAGAACGTTTCAGACTAGCTTAATATATTCCGCCCAATTTCGGATGAATACAGATAATTTTAAAATTATACAGAAAACAAATACTTCGACAAATTCTATAAAGAAAAAATCTCGGAAGAAATAGACGGAAGATTTTTTAAAATTGCAACCGGTAAGAGGCAACGAGAATAGCGTAAAAGTACTTCAGGTAGCTCGTGATATATTTTTATTTGAATTTTTAAAGTAACGTTAACACCAGCTTATTTTATAGTAATAACATTTATTCATATTTTTTATCAAATTGGTAGTTGAAATATCTGTATGTTGGCGTTGCGTTTCGGTGCCGTATTTTTTTTTAAAAAAAGGATAGTTCTAAGATAAGCCACAAAACAACCTTTTTTTATAGAAAGAATGAAAAATAGAGTCCTTAAAAATCTAAAATCTAAGAATGATTTTATACAGAAACAAATCTTACTATTTTTCGATTGTATTTGGCAATCTGTCATATAAAAACTAATATTGCTAGTTTTTTTTTCAGAATTCATTCACTGACGATTTCCTTGGCGCGAATTATCTGGCATCTACTATATTCTACTTTGATTTTATCAGGCTTCAATACTATACTATAAACTATTTCTTTCAACAGTAATCTTTACTTAACTCAATAATTATTAATAAGAAAGTCAGCCAAATAAAGACAAAATAAGTGATAATATAAATACCACACAACGTTTCTGGGATCCTTGTTCCTTTTTTCAGGTGCTAAGAAGAGCCTAGAGCGACACAACTGCACTAGTGGGATAAGGATCCCAGAAACGTTCTGTGGTATTTAAATTACGTATTTAAAAAACGTTGCTGGGATCCTTGTTCCTTTCGTCAGGTGTGAAGAAGAGCCTAGAGCGACACAACTGCACTAATGTGACAAGGATCCCAGAAACGTTCTGTGGTATTTAAATTATCACTTATTTTGTCTGTGTTTGGCTATCTTTCTATTTATTAATTTTAATTCAGACGTAATTTTGTAATTTCAATTCGTGTACTAAAAAACAATAAGTAATAATAATAATAATAAAAGAAATTCTCACTAATTTACATTCAAAGCTGTTATACATCTCAAACTACACTCATTTCTCAAATAGAAGTTGATAAACGCTTCCGGTTACTTCACTTGTTTTTAAATTTATTTTTGGAACAGCCTTGATAAAAAAGAAAGTCTTCTTGTCTTACTTGCAGCAACGGAGATTGTCTTTAGACGTAGTATCACGACGAACGAGCCTTTTCCTATAAATTGATAATTCAAATACGAGACATTTTCCGATACTTTTCACCAAGTGTCGGTCGGTGACAAGAAAATAATGGAACGACGAATTAATGTGACTTTATTTTAGAAATGAATATTTTCCCGCTCTTGGTTCTGTTATTATACATTTCGCTACTCTCCAGACTGAACAATTACTTTTTCTTTGTAAATCCGTTTGATTTTCACAGCTCTGTATCATTATTATACAGCCTTGAACAAATTCCAACGTTTTCTGATGTTTATACCACCATGGTGTGTACAAATGCGTTTTGATTCTACTCGGTAAGCAGAAACGATCCCTCTGTTTCTACGGGTGCTGACTCAGTTCACCCTCTCTGTTTTCCCTCTGTGCCCGATCCGGTAATTGAATAGAGCCCGAGGGCCCTATAACAACCAGGGAAAGTCGCGTCTCGTCGTCTTTCCAACATGGTGGTTTATGCATTTAGAACGCGTTACATAATTATTAAACAATATTTGATGAAGAGACAGGAAATCATAAAAAAATAATTATCCTACAACGGCAGAGAAAATTGTTAAATTAATTAGTTTTATGGCCTTGAAATATAATTCCGTTATTAAAATTATGTCCCGTGACGTACGTGCGGCAAGGAGTTTGTGGGCAAGGGGTCTAGTACAAAATCCCGACACACACTTGCCGGATGCACGTTTTCCCGATAACAATACCCCGATTGAATTTTGCCCGACAGGATAATATCCCGATTGACGTCTACCCGACAGGGCAAAATCCCGAAATATGACATTTTACAAAATAAAGTATAATATTAATATTGTAGAACGCTTTGTAAATTAAGTTATTCATTAATGCGTGGAACAAGTTCAACCAACCTTGCAACACGTATCACTTAGGATCCACGAACAACCCTGTGGAATTAAGATAACTCTAGGATCCCTATGAGGGTGGTGGAAAGGGGGAGGGGGGCATTTTCAAACTTCAAAATATCCAATAACTGCCCATATTGGCGCCAAATAAATACTTTATGGGGTCTCTCATATTCATAATGCCACTCTGGATGCTTTTAGTGTCGAATTTCGTTTCCTAAAGGCATGGAGATGAACTGCGAGAGGATTCTCTCGCAGGTAACCTGCGAGGGATGTTCTCTCGCAGGCAGAACCTTGTAGGAGAGATACGAAGGGGCTACCTTTGGGGATGCCTTTTCCTCTCCATTTTTGAACTAAGGTTCCCACAAGCCGAGGATCCTCGGCCTGTTCTAAAAAGGCGTATTTCCGGGGTCACAGACCTTGGACATACGGTAAGAGTTGTTCGCTATTCCCATTGGAATAGTCGGCCAGCTGCCTCCTAATCTGGTCGAGGCACGGAGAATTGAATGCTGCATCCCCACAGCAAACTCCTCTCCCGCCATCGGAAGGGCGTGGGACAAGTACCCAATGCCCGACCTACCTGATGCAGGTTTTTCTAGGGTTTTCCCTGCATTTCTTTAGGCGAATGCCAGGTAGGATCCTTATAATATAGCCCGGGGGCCCTAGTTAACCCTTGGCTACCTTAATCCTAAAGGCAATCCAGTGCTTTGGAAGTCGCTGAGTTCCAGCAGGATTAGGTTACAGTTTAATTCCTATGGGTGGGGGGTGGATAGGAATGATATCAATTTGATATCATTTGATAAACTATTTATTTCGCGCCAATATAGGCAGTTATCGCTTTTTTTTATTTTGAATATGCTTACTCTTCTACCCCCATTCATAGGGCTGCTAGAATTAATTCCGCAGGGTTGTTCCTGGATCTTAAGTTATACTTGTACCAAGTTTAGTTGACTTTTTTCCACGCATTATTGAATAACTTAATTTACGATGTGTTCCACAATATTAATATTATGTTTTATTTCGTACAAACTCACCTTTTCGGGAAAATGACGTGTCGGGAAAAAGTCAATCGGGATTTTGTCCTGTGGGGAAAAAATGCATCGGGCAAGTGAGAGTCCGGAAAACGTCCAGATCCCGTGGGGAAGTCAGCACGGTTACTGCAATTATAATACAATCTTGTACACACCATTGTGTCGTGAAGTCCCCAGGCCAACCTGCCTTAACGCATGCTCGTTTAGTTTGTTCTGTTTGCCTTGAGTCTCCCTAATTTTCTGTTTCCCCTGCACTCAGCTATGAGCGTCAAGAAGTTTCTCTGCTTCCCTTTCACTCTTTTATGTTTCACTCCCCTTCCTTTTAATGTAATAATAATAAATGTACTCGGCCCGGGACACGGCAGTGAGAAAATCTATTAATCAGGATGGGAAACATTACAATAATGATACAGAGTCCGATTTAATTCCTTGTGACTTTGGCCAGAGGAGCTTACAGTTTAAGAAAAAAAAATTAAAAAATGAACGTGAAATATTAATGTTTAAGAGGAGCTATTAAAATAAATAGGAACAGATTAAAAGCAGATAACTTTCAGAAACTTTAGGAATTTACCAATATTATCAGTGAAAGTGAAATAATTGACCAGGTGAAATTAATTCATCAACTGATGCTTGTTAACAGTTTATTTTTTCAAATTTTCCTCCTCCTTTTCTTCCTTCTTTTCCCTCTCGATTTAATTTATTTCCTGGGAGTGTTTTAAAATAATTGCATTATTATTTTAATTTTGCTTTATTTACTTATTAATACTATGATAATTCTGAATGACTGTGTCATAACCGGCCAAAAAGTTGTAACCTCAATTCCAGTAAAATATCTCATTCAGCCGTCACTACTGTATTAATATTTCTCATCGCTACGTCCATCATTTACCTTCCTGGTTTCCCAATATTTCTTTTCCAGAATTTTTAATTTTCTATCACTCAGTTAGTCGTATCAAACGTTCATGAACTGGAACCGTATCATTATTTTATTTTCAAACATTATATGAATATATCAAATAATATTAATGCAGTTACCATTTAAATTTTACTCTACTTAATAACACTGAAATGTTTACCAGATCACAAATTTATTTTAACCAGTGGAAACAAACGCAACTGACTTCGTCTGTGTAGTTACATAAGTAACATTGCGAACATTTGTCTACGTTGAACAATCAAGTCCACAGATAAAAAAAATGTATGTAAATATTCTGCGTCAAGTAAGGCTGAAAATAAAGTTCAGTAAACAATACAAATATGTACTACAGAATATACTATATATATATATATATATTAAAAATAATTATTTAGGACACCTTTTAAGCTAAATAAATGTTTTCAATATCCTACATTTTGTTGAGTGAGTGCAGTACACCGAGTTAAATATTAAATGTACGCAATTAAAATTCAGCACCAACATTCATAAATACCAACCAATTAATACAAATTAAATTAAAATTCATGTCTAGACTCCTTGCCGATAAATCACATGTAACATAATTCTCAATTTAATTATATTAATGTCATATAAATCGTTACAAATCGCATGTTACTGTCAAGATTTATACGAATTAATCCTTCAATAAAATTTCACGTTAAAATCTTACCATCACTCAAATTATACAGAAATAAATAATTGTAAAAACTAATAAATTAATAACATAAATTATAAAAAAACACATAAAGTAGAATAAAATATAATAATTGGAGTCTAAGTTAAATTTGGTTTTAGTTGCTAGTTTTATTCTTCTAGACGAAAACAGGAAGGAAAAACAAAGGAAGACAGTAGGTACAGAGAGAAAATAATCAACGAAACAAAGGCAAAGAAATACATTAAACAAGACGGATAAATGATTGAGGGAATAAATAAACCATACCAATATGTCAGAAAAATTTACTAAAGCAAAATTTCGTTTGAATACAACGTTTGTCCACAATTTTGGGACTTCTTCTGGTAATCAGGTAAAATACAGTTTTAAATTTTCAGCCATGAACAGCGCCTACGACGTTTAAAACCTGAAAATGTCTCAAAATTGTGAACGAAACGTTGTATTCAAACGAATTTTTAGTTTAATAATTTTTTCTGGCAGACTAAATGTATTGCTTAATTATTTATTAAAAATTAATTGTCAGATTATATTAAATATAAAATTAATTGAGCGTAGTTGATAGCGACGAAGTAATTAATCGTCCAGAAGACGAAGTGGAAAACTAGGTAATGACCATCGGAGCTACAGTACGGGAGTTCGAAGTGTCATTAAGGCGTATACGTCCTAAATTTCGCCTAGCTTCAGAGACAACCATGTCGACATATCTGTTGTGTATCTACTTTTTTCTTCCTCCCTTTTTTGTTATTTCTTCGTCTTTAGTCTGACAATGTAATACCTGAAAAATAGTAATAACAATATTAACTCATCACTGTGAACAGTAGATTCTTAAAAGAAATAAAAGAAGGGAGAAATTTTTAATTTGTTAGTCGTACAAATCACGGTAATGTGCAACTAATTTTTCTTAAAGAAATTTTAATAATGTATGTGTACATGATTAATATGGACATATTTTTAATCCTTAAATTGCATAGTTATTAATTTATATTAATATGAAACATTGTTAAAGCTCTAATGTTTAAATTATGACCTAAATATTAATAGCAAACGTGTTATGGGGATATGAACCGGATAAACTCGTATATGACACGCTATGATTCCATATGACTGTCTCGTCATAATCTTCGGTAGTCTTCGAAACGTGGCGTGTTGTCGACGAGTTTACCCGGATAGAATCCCAAAATTCTACAAAAATATTAATATATACGAATTATAATTCTCGAATTTTAGATTTGGGTTTTAAAATGCATATAAATTTGATAGAAAAAATTTATTAAATAAATGGTTTGAAGATATTCAAAATTCTAATTATTTGCGACTGATAAAAATAGGGGTTTTAAAATTCTTCAACTAAAACAAAAAATCATTACAATATTACGACGTTTCGTCAACAATTTTGGGGCTTTTACCAGGAAATATATATATATATATATATATATATATGTATAATATTAATATGTATATGAATATTTGAAGATTCATTTCGGCTATAAGCGTCATAAATCGCAGCCCGTACCACTAAATTTATATTCATAGTATATTGGCTGTATTAATGTAATTTATCGTATGTAAAGAATAACCTACAGCACCTTACAATAGTCTTAATTTCGAATATATAAAGTATATAACAGAAAAAATAATAGCACGGCCACACAATGCCATAATCACTCGGATTAAAATAATGAAAACATTACATCATTAAAATAGTTAAAATAATAAAAGAATTTATATATATTTATATAAATTCTTTTATTATTTATTATTTATTAATATATTATATTACATTAAAATAATAAAAGAATTTATATATATATATATATATAAATTCTTTTATTATTTATTAATATATTATATTATATTATATTAAAATAATAAAATAATTTATATATATATAAATTCTTTTATTATTATTAAAATAAATTTATATTTATATATATATATAAATTCTTTTATTATTTATTAATATATTATATTATATTAAAATAATAAAATAATTTATATATATAAATTCTTTTATTATTTTAACTATTTTAATGATGTAATGTTTTTATTATTTTAATCCGAGTGATTATGGCATTGTGTGGCCGTGCTAGTATTTTTTCTCTTATATACTATATATATTCGAAATTAAGACTGTTGTAACGTGCTGTAGGTTATTCTTTACATACGATAAATTACATTAATTCAACCAATATACTATGAATATAAATTTAGTGGTACGGACTGCGGTTTATGACGCTTTTAGCCGAAATGAATCTTCAAATATTCATATACATATTAATTTTATATATATATATATATATATATATATATATATATTTCTATTTTCTGGTAAAAGTCCCAAAATTGAAAATAATAATCGTAGTGTCGGTTTACATAATTCGATTATCTTTAAGTACTGGTAGTTACGTAACATATTATTAATCGAAATATGTAAATTGACTCCCTGATTATCATTCATAATAAAAATCCTTTATTTTAGTAATGTACTGTTTTCAATTTTTTTAATGCAGATATTTACTGATGAATATGGTTTGGTGTGACTGAACTATTATTATTTTCGTTATGAACACGAGGAAAGTGTAGACGGGCTATATATAAGGTAATCCACATAGTGCAACTCCCCTTTTATAGCATTTGAAAGGGAATGAAAGGGGGGATGCGGAAAGGTAGGCTACATAGGATATATATTCGAAATAAAGACTTTTGTGACGGTAAGAGGTTATGTTTTGTGTAATTTATTTTAATATTTAATAAATTAAAAACTGCTGCATTCATAAATTCGTGAACGAAACGTATTGTAATGATTTTTTTGTTTCCATTTTTTAATACACTCTTTTATGATGAATTGTCTGTTTTTCTTTTTATTTATGAAATGATAATTGTCAGATAATATTAAATATTAGAATTATTACTGAATATAAATAGTCGTCTTCGTAATATTATAAATAAATATTCATAGTCTAATTTTGTGGCCTAATCCAGTTTGCTTTTCTCGTTGTCTCTGAATGTATGGTCGTGTAACCGCCTGTTTGAGGTTGTTAGTGCTTACTGTCTCCGTCCTTCTCTTCACTCGACGGCACAAGAACGACTGTCGTCCGCCGACTCCCGGCCGCGACGAGCGTGCGCCGTAAGGTTGGCAAGTCTGCCCCTCTCTCCTCACCCCCTCCCCCGGTCCCGTCCAGCTCCAGCGTTCCCTTCAGTTGGCCAGCAACCGTTGCGGCGCGTAACACGAGAGGGGGCATAGAGACGTTTCTTCGCCTGGACAACAAGCAACACACACGCCACTCCACGTGAGCGAGGTAAGGCGCCCGCGTCCTAGATGGCGTGACGTCACCATCGTTCTGCGATATTCGCGAGGGACTGTTACCCGGCTAGGAACACCCTTAGCATGAATGATAGTTTTCCCTCGTAGACTGTTTGTTACGGGACGAGGCCGTTATCTGCAGCAGAGTTGGCGACAGCTCTCGACTCGGACTTATTGATCTAAGCCCCAAAGCGACGGGACGGACCGCGCGCCTCTACCTCACTACTTTACCTATCACGTGTCACCGATACCAACGTGCCTCGTCACACTGCTGTTCACGTCAACAGCCGTACACAGGACTATAACTACGCAACGAAATTCAAATCGATTATAACTGCATTCATTGTTCGTTTGTCTCTAGAATACACCTTCCCGCGTGAATCGATTGTACATGGAGCGTTACGACAAACCAATTCGCGATCTAAATGCTCAATTTATTTTACCATTAATAATACAAACAACCTTTCCACAGAACTTAAATTTAGAATAATTATTTTAGCCACTAAATTCTCTGCGAATGTGTTATGAATAAATTTAGAAAGAAAAAAATTACGATAATCACAAATACTGACAATTATTTTCATAAAAACATATTGACAACTCATTTTATCGTTCAGAATATAATAATATGTTTGAATTTGAATAAAAAAATATCGTCTCAGAAAAATATATTTCTGAAATTAAGCACGTAAAAATCAAACTCCATTACAGCATCCATGAATTTTTACTACAGGAATATCTGACATGTTTCATCTTTGTTTTTACGCTTGTATCTCAAATTTACTCTAGAGCTTTAGTTTATTCAGGCGGGCAAACGAGCCTTTCAGTCTCACATTAATTTTGAGGAAGAAGTAAATTTCAACCCATAAAATGCAACCTTAGTTCCATAAACATCAAACACGATACGGTTGGCCTTAACAACCTCTATTAATTTTTTATCTGCGACATGTGTCAACTTTGTTTCTCAAAATTTCTCCCTAACCTGTCTTTCACAAAGCCCTCCAGGCAAAACAACATTAAATTTAAAAATAAAATCAATATTTCTAGTCTGTAATCTAGGTCAAAGTCCTAAAAAATTAAAATAAATCGTTAAATACATAACAAAATTTAATATATATATATATGGCACAAATACGTTCAAAAATGTTGTTAATTAATTTTAAGATTAACATTTTATAATTATAAAAATGTCTTTAAGGTTGTTAAATATACCTTATTATTAATATCAGACGTAAAAATAAAATATTATATGATAAATTTACATAATATCTCGGACTAATCAACGGTAAAAACTACCACAATGAGATACGTAAATATTCTTCTTCTATCGTTATCACTTGCTCAGAATTAATTTTGCCGTTCACATCAGTAAATTTTTTTTTATTCACCATAAGATTTTGCCATTATCAGAAATTATCAAACACGTCATTCTGCCTCAGTTACGTACATTATAACTACTATACCGATATTCGTTATTGCGCAAGAAAATGTAGCCGATGTGATCTATTGAATTTCTTTAGAACTTCTGAACTGACGTTTCAGTCAAACTCATTGTATAAAACATACTATAAAAATTTACAAATACGTATCAAACACGTTTCGACCTTTTATCTTTACCACGTCTTGGGAGAACGAGAACACTAGTAATCGTGTTCGTACCTGGAAATAAATAGTTATTAAATTTCATAACACAATTAATTTAATCTGTTCTTAAATATTAACAATTTCGAGGCGTAAAATTTGACATAGATTTTTGGAAAACCCTTAAAGTGACATTTTATTATTTGTATTTCTTGTATGCAAACTATCAGACTTGAGAGAAAAATTTTGAAATTACTGATAATCGAAGTAGATCCAGATTAAATGATCCATCATGCACATTAATATATATATATATATATATTAAATATATATTCAATTAAATACTTTTTCGAGTTTATATAAATAAGTACACGAGCAACGCCGGGCACCCAGCTAGTACTTAAATATATTCCTTGAGTATTTCAGGATATAATTGTCAATTGTCACTCAGTCTTCATACATTACGAAATATTACATTGATGAAATTGTTAGCTAGACTCACAACTAATATAGCGCGAAAATTAACTTACATTTTCCGCAAGGATGGTAAAGTAATTCGTATTCTTCTTTATTACCATTCGATGGAGTATTGCTGTATAAAATTATACTTTTTATTTAAAGAACATATTTCTGCTTTATTTCATTCCTAATAAAGGAAATATTTCCTTTGTTCGTTGCGTATTAACGTCTCTCTCTCGCGTGGCGTCATTGTCTCTTGGCGCTCAGTAATTTAATATTTAATGATCACGGTTTTTAATTATAATTCTTTCCACGTGTATGCTAGGCGTTTCTCACCCTCACAATACCGATTCTCGTATTTTGAAGAATATGTGTACCAATTTTTGTTGCATTCTGTCCACGCGATAAAATTTGTATAAAGAACAACGTAAATACATACATACATACATACATACAAATATACATCCTTTTTTATTATATAGATATATTAAATATATGTATATATATACAAATATTTAATACGATTCCAACACTGTTGCAAGTATCCATTTAAAATAAATAATTTTTTAAATATTTACATTTCGAGCCAGTGCTCCTAATTTGTTTTCGTAACTCCATAGTGATGCAGTGGTAACATTGTGACTGTCCCAGTCGATGATTGTGGAAATATCCCTGATATATATTAAAAATCTTCTTTACATATAAAAAGTCATGAACGATTGTTAAAATATTTTTTCTGTTAAGTTGCAACGGCTTGATGAGGTTCTTGCGTATGAATTTATTTCAGTGAATTATATAATCTGCTTTACTAGCCCTGGTCAGGGTTTCGGAAACCAAAAAAATCGTGCCATTGATATCCTTCGCCCTTAATGGTTGTCGGTAAAACTCTCTGAGGGAACATCATGGTATAGTCATTAGTTTCTGGTGCTGTTATGCCACACACACACCATTCAATTCTTTATCACGTCCCAGGAGTAAACACGCGGAGCGGCGACGTTATTCTCGTGCTGAATGAAGCGTGCCGACGCTAAAGCTCATGTGTAAAGGATCTTGGTCGCTGGATTCAGTCTCAAACATAAAATACGTATATAAGAAATTATCTTCCGTTTGCTATTTATTAAGAAACCTTACTTTTAAGACTAGCAAGCCAGCATATTTTGTTTAATGTCTCGACTCATATTCTACTAACATAAGAGCTTCTATGCTATAATAATCGTACAAGAGAACATCTGGTACAATACAAACGTCAGCTTTGGTAACAGTTATATATATATATATATATAATGTAGTATTCAGTTTTATATAATTATAAAATGCCAACACGTTTGAACCAAATTACGTAACATTCAATTTAAACAAAGGAAAATAAAGCAAACACGTTGCTTTGAAAGTTAAAAGGATTGTACAAAATTTTAAAGAGATAACAAAAGAATACTTACTTTAAATTTTGTACATTTTTATGTTTTTAACAAATTGCCACAGCTTTAATGATACTCATCAACTCAGAGCCGCTTACTGGGTCTCTAATAATGATAAAAATAGATTTGCAATTTTCACCAAAATTTACAAACGAAAATACTAATTTAATTTATAATAACAAAATTGTATAAAAGAATCTAACAACAAAAAAAAACTAGAGAAATCCGACGATAAATTATATTTACATAACGGTTTACAAAATAGTGTTTCTACATACCATTTTATTTAGAGTTGCTCTGGTGCACTCAGAACTTATTTTAGCTTTAAAGAAAATATTGAATTAACAGGCCATAAAACTGATTCCTATATCGTTTCACTTCACTAAAATTTTCGGCGCCTCTCTAACACGTCATCCTATTTATTTAGATTGGTTAAAGTCCCAGGACAAGCTTCAAAAACATTATCGTTTACACCAAAATGCATTATATTCAATGTGAATGAAAACATGTATAATTATATTAATTATTATTAGTATTATTTCTTAGTTTTTACAGCAACATGACTTATGTGTCTTCTGTATTACTACTTCTAGTAACCAGTTTTATTCCCAAAATATTTACATAATAATTACGTTTCTTTTCGTACATTGAAGTAAAAAAATATCTCTTCAGATGTTTTGACGAATTTATATATAAAGATTTTAGCTGTGTACCCAATATACCAAATTTTATTTATTCCATTGGTCCTCAGCATTGTTATTACACTTTTATTATCAATTCTTTTGTGACTTTCCACGTAGAAAACCGTAACACGGTCTATAGAAACATTTTTCAATTCATATTCATTCTAGAAGTTATTAAATATTCTGTCTTTCGATAAGCCCAAGGAGTTGTTCAGATATTACCTTCCATTTTACTCGCGTATTCGGCTTGCCTTTTCAGTTTTTCTTTCAAATTGTCGATATGCTGTTTCCTCGTTCTTCTACGTCCTATAATTCTTCATACTTATCAATAACGTCAGGATGTTTCAGACCCATTTTCATTTAAAGGTCGTCATTGATCATTTTTTACTCCAGTCGGCCTTATAATTTTTTACTCATTAATTGTCCAGCATAATTTAAAAGATTTAGAGGGTTTTTTTTGTTTCCAATACGCCAAATTACTTCTGTTTACTTCAAATTAGTTCTGTTTGCGCGTTAGCAAAATTTATTTCCATTTAAAAATTTCTTTATTCCTGGATATATCTTTGTTCGTATTTCTTTGGAGTAGTAATAGTTGTCGCTTAGCAGGCTTCCTAAATACTTAAAGTGACTGGGAGTTTCTAATTCCTTGTCCTCTGCTGCTATTTTTAAAGCCTCGTACGTTTCTCGTTACTAATAAAAGAAACTACGAGTTTCAAGGATGATGCTTATTAAAATACGTTTACGAAAGTGAAACGGCTGGCGACATGATTTATAGTTCTCAGAATCCAGGTGATTATTGTAATTATTGGTGGAAAAAATTCGTGGTTAAGCTTGTTCGTGCGCTTGGGGAACTGTTTAATCTGGTTTTAAATTCTCAGAGGGGGAAAGTGCACGCAGGGGTAGTAAATTATTCGCACAAGCCGTGGGCTTGATTTGCTAACGTTCCTTTCAACAAGACCCCAAATTACGTACGTGTGTACACTTCTAAATTTAAACAAAAAGAGCAGTGAATGGGCTCATTTACATTTAGATTCACTTATTAATTCCATTAGTCCTCTAAGACGAAATGAAGCAATCAGAAGAAATAGATATTACATAAATATCTGAAAATATAAATAATTTATGGTTTAATACGTAATTTATAAGCATATGAATAATTTTACAAAATTTAGAAGTTAATTGTAAAAATAAGAAAATGTATTACTAAATTAAAATATTAAGTAAATATTTAAGTGCGTTTATGTCAGTACACAGAGAAATTTAAATCATCAACGAACAAATAGAAAAATTATTTAAGACAAATTCTCAAATTAGAAGCAGCGGTACAGTCGTTTATATTAGGGATTAAAACACCAACTAGAAAAATTATTACAGACTTTACATAAGAATAGGAAAGTTCAGAAAGACATATTAGAGAAATTAGTTTATTAAAATAGGCATTAAAAGTTATGTAGACATCTTTAGGTTGTTAGTTAAGTATTAGTCAATTCATTCATTCCAAAGTGAATTTAGTGATTTGAAATAGTTACTTATAAAAACTTGTGTGAGAAGCGAAGTTTTGCGAATAATGAAATTGTGTTAAAAAATAAATTAATGGGTGATAGCAGAAAGCTTTTTAATTTAACGGGAAAGGAATAAGAAATTTACAAGATGCAATATTTTTCTTTCTGTATATTTTAATTTAGAGTTACAACTATATCCTGTATCAGAACTGCATAACATTGCAGTAAATAAATTTATTCGTTTAAATTTAACGATATCTCTTGAATAAAATATTATAAAAATCTAGAAAGACATAAAAAAAATTAATTCCATCAAAATAAAATTGAAATGCAGTAAAGCAGGTCACATAATGTGTCCAAAACAGAATCTCTGAGCAAAACATAGAATATTTTATTCATGTCTACGTTTGTGGCCAGTAATGAAAAACCAAATTTTCCAATTCGAAAGGACTCGGGGGTAATAGTTTATGTAGGCTAAAAACAACGACACCTCTTCTCTGTTTTTCGATGATAGCTAAAGAATGAAGCATTATATTGAAAACAAAGTTCAGTAATTAAATGTAGAGCATTAAATTCTGCGTCGAGTTGTATATTTTATTTTGAAAAAAATTCATTTCAATTTCATTTTTATAAATATAATCATATCGTATGCACATCGGTATTTACATACTTCTGAAGTCAGGGAACTCTGATTAAAAACTTGAAGGGAAATATATAAATTGGTGTGGAAGTGACATCGAAGTTGAAGTTTTCTTGAACTACACCTTATCTCAATAATCATATTCTCCAGATAATGTGGAAGAGTGGAAACAAAATCCTTGACGGGTGACATCGTATGTCCGACAGTGACGTCACATTCGAGAGCAACTGCAATAATTTTTTTTAATGAAACGCGAATAGTTTCCATTGAAGCATTATCATGTACCGCGCCCTGCCGGAGGCTGGAGAAGAAGAAGAAAGTCTAGTAGGCTATATATAGGATAATCCACATAGTGCATTATCGCCAAGGAAAGGGACTGAAAGACAGTGCGGAAGGGTAGAGGTAGGGCCCCCGGGATATAGTTTAAGGATCCTACCCGGCAATTCGCTTAAAATGAAGCAGGGAAAACCCTAGAAAAACCTGCATCAGGTAGGTCGCGCATTTGGTACTTGTCCCACAGCCTTACGATGGCGGGACCTCTCCAGCTGTGGGGTCGCAGCATTACCTTCTCCTTGCCTCGGACTGTTTAAGAGGCAGCTAGCCGACTGTTCCAATGGGAACAGCGAACAATTCTTTCCGTAAGCCCAAGGTCTGCGACCCCGGAACATACACCTATCAAAACGGTCCGTGGTACCTCACTTTGTGGGGGAACCTTAGTTCAAAGAACCAGAGAGAGGAGAAGGCATCCGCAGAGCTCTCTGGGAAAGTTCACCTGCGAGAGAGTGCTCTCACAGGCTTGCTTGGAAACTGGAGGTAACTTTGCAAATTTTACGTATTAAAAACGCAAGCATAGCTACGATTTTACTGGAACTACTTTACATCGCGGTTTCATTATAAGTCTCACATTCGAGGTAGTTTCGAACATGTCACGGTGCTCGCTTTTCAAGAAAAACTGTGCACGTTAGTTTCTGAAGACATCGTCGCCGTCCATAAATCGACCGGGAGCATCCATTAATTTGAAGTTTAGTTTAACGCGAGACCAAATAAACGACCGCAAGTTCCACGACGGCATCATTGTCTCGGTCGGGAGAATTTAGATAAGTCCAGGAATGTTTGTTGTTGTCTTCCTTTTTCTTGTATAAGGCAGAGAAAGGAGAACGAGCCTCGATACATCTTAAGAGCTGAAGCGTTGAAAATCTCCAATGACGTAAATGGAACACATTCTATACTCGCATCACTAAAATCAAATATAGGCGAAATAGTTATTTAAGATTTTTTTGATCCGAAATTCCCTCTTGTAGGTTTCAAAGGCAAGTTTTGAAATGCATGCTCCATATTCCACTATTTAGTTTCAAATCTACCATTAACAAAAGATCGGCTCTTGTAGAATTTGCATGGCTTCATTTTTTAAACCCGTTTTCTCTTTATTTTTTAAAAAATTAATGTTATATGGAAATTTGTTCCATTACAATGCCTCGTAAGATTTTAATATCAAAAAATTTTTCTCAGTTATTCGAAATAAATGAGTTTTGTGTGTCTGTTCGTCAATCACTCATCCAGCGTCTCCCCATCACAAGTTGATCGATGTTTTATTTGATAGCCGATCAACATTTTTTTTTTACACCTGGAACTGCGAACGAATTCTACGACGACGACGTAAGGATTTCATAACATTTCAGGCGGAGCCTCGAATATCAAGTTCCGACCAGGCTGAGGGATTAGATTGGTTCCCCCCCCCACTTCGTCTACTACTAGTGCTACTACGACACCTAAATCTCTACACCACCCTCGTCTTTCCGCGTTTTTCATCTCCCCGCATGTTTCACTGATTAATGTGCAGGTTTATATCCCTCTTTTCTGTAGGGGTGCCAATCCTCACAAACCCCTCCGTTTGCACTCCTCCTCCACCACTCACTGCCCCCAGCATGTATATCTAAATTCTCGTTACAGCTTATTGCATGTTTTCGCAACGACCATAAATTTGTTTTTTACCATCGGAACTCGTGGGGTGGAAACCTTACGACGATCTTTTTAGATATTGCAATTTTTTTATATGGCATCGGTAAAGCAAATATTACTTAAATTGTTTTATAAATTATAATAAAAAACCAAAAAAAGTAGGTTATATTAATATTCTGAAAATATTTCAAAATTTGATATTATTCTAAAATCCAACGTTCAACATATTTAAATTCCTCATATTTCATTATAGGATTTTTATATTTTTCTAGTCATTTGATTTATTAAGATAAATAATATCGAACTGTATATACACAAAATCAGTTTAATGTTTCAGTAATGTGGAAACGTAACAATTTTTTTCTTTGAGTTTATAGAGCCTGAAGAGGATAGAAATATTTACATAAAGGTTGAGCTGTTCATTGGAACAGTCGGTCAGCTGCCTCCTAAAATGGTCGAGGTACGGTGAAGGGAATGCTACGTCCCCACAGCAAACTCCTCTCCCGCTATCAGAAGGGCGTGGGACAAGTACCCAATGCCCGACCTACCTGATGCAGGTTTTTCTAGGGTTTTCCTTGCATTACTTATAGGCGAATGCCGGGTAGGATCCTTAAACTATAGCCCGGGGGCCCTAGTTAACCCTTCCGCATCCTGCCTTTCAAATCCCTTCCTATGCTATTAAAGGGGAGTTGCCACTATGTGGATTACCCTCATGTAGCCCGTTACCCTAAACAAAAAATATTTTTTTTATGCTTAATATTTTTTTTCGAATAACAAAAAATGTCTTACAAATCGTTAATTATTAGTCACTGTTTAATATTTTCTTCTTTTCTTAAAATTGAAGATATATATTCTTCATGTATATTTTCCTACAAAAACGCTGTGTAGCAAACAAGATAACATTCCGTATATTTCGCCGATTCCCTTTGAGGAATTTAAATTGAAGCTGAAAATTACAAATATTTATGGATGGAACAAAACTGAGCTAAAATAAATATTTACAAACCTCTTGCGTAAATCGATCAGATACTTTCAAGTAACCAGTCTGTCTTTTGTGACTTAATTTCACTACACAATTTATTTTAACGACAGACCTTATAGAATATGACCAGCAGGATAACGACCAAGAGTGAGGATTTCAGCTTAATTATAGTGTGAGTAGGATGTCAGTAAAAATTAATCGTTATATAGAAACACTGGAGAATCAAGGGGAACCCAATATAAATTTATGACAACGTGGGGAACTACGAAGATTTTTTAACAGATTCTAATGAATGTTATTTTGCTTAAGAAATCAGATAACTGTAAAATGTAAAAGAATTCTAAGTGGTAAAGGGAACAATATAATATTTGAAGTCAAAAAATTATATAAAAATATTGTACTTATAATTGATGACGCTGAAGATAGATTTTAAATTAAGCCTTTGGACCTGGGTAAATCAGAAGATTTATTAGTTCTTATAAAAATAACATAACCTACCAACGTTGGGTTATCCATAGTTTGTGTGTTCTTGTGTTTCTGTTAGAAGAAGACTTCCTTCACGAATCGAGGAAAAAATCCTCGCCATCATGCGTATTTATGAATCGGCACTGTGTCGAGATCAGGACCATTTGTTTTCGTGCGAGCCTTCGCAGCCATGAATATGCATGCGGCTCCGTAACTAACCTCGTGCAATTCCTGCGTCTGGTCCACCAGATGCTCGCATATTCCTCCTACATTCCATTGGCGTTATTTCTAACTCCGCGCCTTCGAGGCGAAGTTACGGGCGACTTTTACAGCAGTTGGCCTCGACACCAGCGGGAAAGGGACTATTACGCTCTTACGTGATTGGACCGAGTCCAAAAGCCACTGCTACCCTCCGATTCCACTCCTCAGGTCGTTACAATAAAAACATACACCGTCTTATGATGTAGAACAAAACCTCCTCCGACTTCCTTCGTCCCACCACAGCGACTGCCACAGGCTATTACATAAAAATTGCTAAACAAGGTAATCCTCTGTCTGCAGATCAGCTCAGTATAATTGTTGATGCAATTATAAATCGAAATGAATAAGAGGAAATATCGAAACCAAATTGACCATGCTGATAAATTACTAAGAGCGCTATTACTGAATCTTTTATAGAGCTTAATGAACACGCAACTCTTTTTGGCTTATTAACAACCGAAAAACAAAGTAAATTTGTGATACGGAAAAGAGATTCTCAACGTGACGGGTTTTAAAATTAATTACAGGGAAATCGAGCGAGTTAAATGTTTTAAATTTTTAAGATACTACTTGTCAATAAATCATATTTTACCGATCAAGTTTTATTTCGAAGTAAATTAATATCAGAGGCAGCCCAATTGAACTTCATTAGAGTATGATAAAGTCTGTTGCAACATATGCTTGTAAAAACTGGGGTTTGAAAGAACCCCATAAACAAAAATTACTAGGATTTGATAGGAGATGAATATATAGACCAAACAGAGCAGACAACGTCACATGTAATAAAAAGTTAAATGTAAAAAAATTTATTAATTTCAAAAAATGCCGTAGATTAAATTGAATTGGATATGTAAATAGGATGGAAGACGTTTAAAAAGTAAAGTAAGAAAATACATACATGAAAAAATATTAATATATATAAAAGAGAAAAAATAATTACATTGACGTGAAAAAAATTTAAAAGAATTCAAGTAGATGCCAGAAAAAAATAAAAATAATGAGAAACTATTAATTTAAGTAACACTTTAAGTTGAATGAGAATAAATTCCGTATCTCTCAAACTTAAATTTACTAGGAAAGTCATTTAATTCTTAAATTAAAAGTTTGTTGACTTGGAACAGTCGGCCAACTGCCTCCTAAAATGGTCGAGGCAGGAGAAGAAAATTCTGCGTTAGCCCACAGCAAACCCCTTCTCCCACCATCGGAAGGGCGTAGGACAAGTACCTAGTGCGCGACCTACCTGATGAAGGTTTTCTAGGGTTTGTGCAGCATCACTTTTAGGCGAATGCCGGGTAGTATCCTTAAACTATAGCCCGCTACCTTCCTCTATCCTTCCGCATCCCCTTCCAAATCCCTTCCTATGCTATTAAAGGAGAGTTACTCTTTAAAAAATATTAAGCTGATGACGTTTCTTAGTCAACTGTGAAAAAGTGATCATTCAAGAAATTGACAGTAAAATCCTTCATTCTGTAACACCTTTAAATCATTAAAAAAGTGTAATAAACTTCAAATGCGTGTAATGAAAGTGAAAAATAAAATGAAAAGCAGTTTCTTTATTTTTAAACCTAGTGGAAATAATATTCGAAGGAAGACTGAGGCTGTAAACCTGTTCCTAAACACTAGAGTAAATTAATCTTCAGATTTGTATAGGTTAAAGGGAACGTCTCTGATCCGCTTGTTTATACGACTTTATTTGCTTGTCTCTCGACATTATCTGTCCGTAGTCGTACACCAGAACAGGAAGTCGGACCGGCGAATGACAGATTATTTTTAATTCGCCTCGACTCTCAGAGCTAATGAAGAAGAGCTGATCTTCACACACACACACACACTAACAGTTCTCTCCCCTCATGATCGATGCAGCGTGTGTTATGACAGCCAGACATACGACGAACCTCGCAGTTCGGCGTCTCTCTGGAGGAAAGAGAACAATATTTCAAACGGAGCTTCAAATCAGAGAGAGCACGAGAGAGACTTGTATCATCACATCACTTACGACTGACATGGCTGCCGAAGACAGATGCTGGGAGGGCCAGATTTGTCTTCTCTGACGCTCGAAATAGTCTGCCAACAACCAACACCTAATACCAAGAACAAATTTCAGTCGAGCATCCAGTCAATACTCATAGGGCACTGATAGACGAAAATCGCCGTAATTTAATTGTTTCGGTTGAGATCAGCCAGTAGAAACGTTTAAGAAGAAACAAACACAATGGAGCAAATGTACATTTAACTGACTTCAACTGAACCATAAATGAATAAACCAACAAACGTTTCAGTAACATACTCATAAATAAAAATAGCACATTTTAATAAAATCAAATTTATCACTAAGGCAGTTCCTTTAATTTGGAACCTTTCAGGTTCAAATATAAAAATTTGATAAATTTATTTTCACAAGTCTGATCGAAAAATTTAAAGACAACAATTTTTATAACTATGATAGCTAGAACAACATTATGTGAATATATATATGTTTAAAAAATATTTGCAATTTATTGCTTCTAATATCAAAAAATAATTAAAATTTTGTGGACCAGTTTCTAAAGATTTCTACAGCCAAAATGAGTGTTGTATACGCAATGATGTTAAGCGTATTGTTGATAATTAAAAATAACAATGAAAAAACATTTTTAATTAAATGACACAAATCATTTACAATATAAAAGCATCAAATTATATTTAAAGCGGAAATATAATGTTACGTGTAGCATTTCAGTCATCAATCATCAATATTATTTACATTCATAGTCTAATTATTTTTGTATGTTTCCACTAGAAATTATGGATATTTAAATAAGTGCGTTTGGACACTAACAAACTATTTTGAACGTTGAATTTTTAATTACTTTAATGTTCATTAGTACGAGTATTTAAAGATAGTTTCGTTTGGCCAAAATAACATTTAATTTTGTAAATAAAATTATCTACATCTAGTAGATTAATTTTGTTTTTTATATTTTATACTGAGTTTAAATTACAGGAAGACAAGTCGGATTCTTTATTTCTGATTATTATTTAGACATCAAACGTCTTTGAAATTGAACCGAAAGGCTACAGAAACCATCAATTTCCTGTATACTCAAAACAAATCTCTGAAACTAATAAAGAATCAAATGACGACACTCGGTTTAGATGTTTTAGAGTGAGAAATAAAATAATTCAGATACTTATCACAATTTAACATATCCATTATTGCCCCTATTTTAATATTTATGGTATTTATTTTACAGTCAGTGAACTATTGAGACGACCAACACTTAATATGTATTTTCCTTTTTTATATTTTGATAACAAAGCGTTTACTATTTTAGTATTTTAATTTAATATATAAAAAGACTAGCGAAACTACTAAGACTTTGCTTTCTTCCGTAATAGTGATTATCTCTGCCGGCGTGGCGAATATAAATTAAAAATCATGAAGTTATGTAAGTCATGCATTACATATCAAGGACAGCCAGTGAATTTCCAAGATCGTTAATAATAACTGTAAAACAAATAAAAGCCAACTAAAATCACAGCAACGAGTTATTTTCCAACAAAAAAATTCTTGATAACACGCAAATTGAACGTTGAAGTCGGTAAACCACAGATTCAGAATTGTGTTCTACATGAACATTGAAAGAGAAGGTAATAAAATAATTCGAAATCTTTGTCTTGGTGAATTTAGTAAAAGCGAAAATTGAAGGGCAGGATAGAATCGGTAGATATATAAATATAATTTTTATTAGTATAATTGTATATAGGCTGACTGGATTTAACATATGTTAATTAACAACACAAGGGATTTTTTATAACGCACGAAAATAAAAATAAATTACTATCGTCAAAACATTTATTTTGTAAAAAATTAGCATTATAATTTTCATCTCATCTTCCTCAAAAATCTTCATCATGTGAAGTTACAAATTACTATTTAAGAAAAAACTTTTAAATCGAATATACGAAATATATTTTTTTTCAATAATTGAACATTTAAATATATAATCTTAGGAATACATACCTTTATTATGTTCCTACATAATCAATACTTTATTCTTCAATCTTCCGGGTTTCCTGATATCTACAAATTTAATTGTGCACATTTACAATTAATATATCTATTATTTATTTAATTTCTAAGTCATTACATTAATTTTATTATAATTTTTGAAGTGATGTAGATGATTATGTGTCGAAAGCTACTTGGGTTTAAAATTTTAAATAAAATTTTGGACGATAGTCAATGTCACTGAGAAAAAAAACCTTGATATTAATAATATTTTTTTTAAAAAAAAAGTAATCGATATTGAGAATCGTAATTCGAAATAAAAAGTGTGCTGATAGGGCACTACACTTCTACGTCACATCATTAAATGACAAATAAATATGAATAAGGATCTCAAACAAAGAACACTCAGAATTTCTACAATTTGTAGGAAAGAAGAAACATTTATTGCATTTTAAAAAAAGGATGAGTAATAATATATTATTAATTTTTATAAAATTAATTTTTTATAAAGAAATGTTTACAGAATACTTAATAAATTTTATTTTTATAAAGGCGAAATGGACTCGTGTTATAATATAATTTACTGAGTCATAATAAGGAATAAATCTCAAGTAATGTGAATGCCGAGGATGTTAAGTAATCGATTTATATGTTTTACTGATACTGGAGTTGAAGGTGATGTAATAACACGAATGATAACGTATTCGTTACATAATTAGTGTTACGAGCTTTAATCCTGAGGTCGATTCCAGGATTCCGCAGCTCTAAGACACGCTACGATTCTGTTACAAGTGTGGAAACTTGCTTGCTCCTATGAGTTCAGTGCCAATTTGAGTGATTCTACTTTCTCCTAGCTCACTTGAATTCCAGGTTGAGGAATAGACTTGTGGTTGGGAAAGAATTGAAGCCCGATTCAGAAGCTTCAACTTGATTAGCAAAGAGGATCGGGCTTCTCGCCTTTCCAGCCGTTACTAGTGTGTCAAGGTCAGGACGTAATATATTAATTTTGATTTGCTTCCCAGTGAAGTTTTCCTAGTTTATTTATTTTTTATTTTATTTATTAGAAACCGGCTACGCGAAGGCAAGCACATTAAGCATAGCGAGGTATAGAAAGTGGAGACGTCGAAGGGAGAACAAGGTTAGTCGAGGATGTTTCAGACTTTCAATCAATTAGTTAATTGTGTATAATAGGTCTGTCAAATATTTATCCATTAAAGAAGTGGAACCGTTATGATATAGGCCTTCTTATGACTCTGGTTTATCCGAATTATAACTCAGATTTTATCCATTGTTTTGCCATTATTTGCATTATTTTTACAGTTTATGACAAACATGTGAAATATAATCTTATTTAGCGTCGTAAAAGTTATTCCAAGATCGTACAGAGTCCTTCGTGCGGCCACAATAAAATATAATTACCATGCGCTTACTCAGCCTGGCGTGTTTGGCAAGGAAGAAGCTTGTAAAGCATGATGCATCGCCCAAAGACAAGGGATTTTATGCGAACAGAAGATGTCTGCGCCTCTGCTCATTGAATTTTAAGAGGCTCTTTCTCGTTCCGTCTCCTTTCTCCTGGAACAGGCAGACTGCGTGCAGACTTTACCCCTCTGTTTCATCTTTCACGTCAGCCTGGAAGGGAACTCGAGAATGCAAAGAAAAACGGACACTCGAGTTTCTCTCCCGACTGCACAACGAGCCACTTCCAACTATTAGTACTATTTTCCTTAAAAGAATTATGCCCGAGGACAGCACGAGTTCTCTAGGCGCAGAAAAATTGGCACTTGCATTTTTCGGAGAACATGCAATAGCTTCGTGGTTAATAAAATCGAATTTTACTGGCTTTATGAAGTCTGTTAACTATGACTATGAGGAAATTAGTAGTTACTTATGGAATAACTATAGCAAAATAATGAATAACATATTTGTAATGTCGTAATTGTGGAAATCAATCAAAATACATGATTCAGAGTTAAAGAATATTGTATTTGACAATTTGTTATTTATAATAAGATATAATTTACGACCTACAGCAGACATTGTATAATCTATTAAAATTGTTAATTTACCGTAATTTTTTATCCAACAGAACAACATTTCTGTAGATATTTGCAGAATCTCTATATCTGATATATAGATATAGATGGCACATATCAGAGATTCTGCAGCAGTATTTCATAGATATTGTTAAGGCAAAACACCTTCTTATATATATATATATATTAATATACACAATTAATACGTTAATTAAATGAAATTTGAAGAATTTGCCTCTCGTTGAAGCTATTTATGTAATAATCAAATGGATGGCGTTAATTAAATAAAACAATTAATAAAATTTACAAACAATATTTATTTATTTTGTGGCAGTAATTTAAAAACAATTACAAATTTAAAATATTAAATCTCAGGGTCTTCACAGGGTTTGATAATGGACACATCAATTATATTTAAAATCTTATTAACAACAAATCACATTTACCTAAACAATACGTCGACTAAAAGAAAAGATATTAATTTGACAATTAAAATAGAACAAAATTAACAAGTAAAGAGATTAACTCTGATTAACAATTTAAGATGAGAACGAAATCTGACTTCTATCTTTTAATTACGTTTACAGAAATCATTATTTGGTATTTTGTTACTCACATCTGTCCAGTTGGTTCCAGCATTTCCTTTTTGGTTTCGAAAATACACTATTGCGAGATTTTACACTGATTCTAAGATTCACAGATTTTACACTGATTCTAGTCAAAATTGATAGGATGTCAGGAACTCGGATGATCCTCCTTTTTTGTCAGCTATCTGTTGACTGCTTGTCTTAGGTGAATTCTGTGGTTTGTAGATTTGATAGCCTTTACTGCTTTGGACTTAAACTGCAACATTACTATTTCTGGCTGGCTATGGACGTAAAACTGCTTTTACTTAGCAAGTTTCAATGTAATGTTTTCGTTAATGTTTTACTTTGTCTTCAATTCACAACTTTGTTTAATAGTAAGACAATAAACGACGGCTAGTCTCTGCCCTAGTATCACTTGTTCCGTCCTCCGAAACGTCCCGGCACCAACCAATTCTGTTAAATTCCAATCACCAACTGAACTATCCTCGTCTCGAGTTTTAGCGCGCATACGCCATTTTGACCTTCCGACAAAGCAACAGAGCTGGGCTACATTGTCGCTATAGAAGCTCCTGCCGCAATAATAAATTTCTCATACAATTTAAATTTTTATGTTCAAACAGTTAATGTCCAAATTAATTGGCATTACAATATATATAAAGATGGCACATATCAGAATCATCCAATTCGGATAGTATATATTTTGAAAATATTTGGAAAAAATCATTCTAATTTTCAAATGAAGGAAAATACCTTTTTTTACATAAAAACTCAAATAGATGCTCAATATAACTTATGTATTGAATTACTGCTTCACCGACTGAATTTATGCTGTTCCGCATTTCGACCATTTTTGCTGGAAATGGAGGGTACATTAATCGAGTCTGTGGTAAACCCTGACATGAAAAAAAAATCACATGCAGTGTTTCTAGGCCAGTGATGTAAGGCGGAATCATTTTGTCAACCGTCGAGGAAGAATTTCATAACTCTGTCACGTACAGGATCTAGTGTGAAACAGTATCTCATGAATGGTTAAAATTTTTAAAATCGGATAATTCTTTTTTTCAATTTAAAATTGTCATACTTAAACAATTTATTTACTTTCCCACTAAACGTAAAGTCACGCTGTTAATCAAAGACCTTGATGATTGAAATGGCCTGAAGAACGGTTAATTTATTTTAAATTTCTGGTAACTAAAGTGTCCACGTTAATTATTTCAAAATCAGAGACAAAAGGCAATCTTAAATTAAGATCAAATATTTTCCACAACGGTCAACATTTTATTGAGAAAGGATCAACGTCGCCATCGACGGTGTGAGGTGGGAAAATGAAATTAAGCTTTCTGGAACACATCTCGCCGGTATTGATGGTGGATGTCTTGGAATAACTTTCTGTGAATTACAAAACTCAAGAGACGCCGCGAAAGTCACTGCCGCAACTACTCTAATTACAGTTTATGAGAAGAAGCAGGGAAAGCCGCGCGCTGATGGGAGCAGGTTTCTAGTCTGCGTACGATACCACAGATAAGACAATCAGTTGCAGTTGTAAACCGGTCGAGGTGATAAACGTGTGCTGGTTGAGTAACAAAACCTATAATAAAGAACTACATCACATTATCAATAGAAAATACAGTGACACAAAATAAAAATAATTTTAAAAGCTCAGAAAAAATAGTACCAATTTTATACCTATTTTTAAAATGAGACGCCGTTATCATCACAGATGAATAGCCTCGCTGTAAGCAAAATTCCAGTGAAGCCCTGCACAAAAACCGAATAATTTGCATGATTTTAATTTATATTCGCCACGCCCGGCAGACAGGATCACGATTACGATAGAAAGGAAAGTCTTTGTAGTTCCGAAAATTACACGATATCCCTGTATTAAAATGAAACACGAAAATAATAACAGTTTTGTTATTAAAATCCACGAGGAAAATAGACAAACAAATTTCAGGGATTCGTCGTGGTAAACATGACACGAATTTAAATATTATAAAAAAAAGTGGGCTATAACGGCATGAAAAGCAGGTGACTCATTTTATTTTACAGCCCCCCCCCCAAAAAAAAAAAGCATTCGAATGTCATGTATCTGATTTCGTCTGTTTCAGCTGCTTTTTTTCACTGAGTATAGAATAAATTGATAGTTCCCGTAGTCTTTCGGTTCAATTTCAAAGATGTACGACACTGTGGAATCTCTTGTGTTTATGTATCATATATCAGAGTGATTGAGTATCCTTTGTACTGCGAAAATTGTTTCCTGAATTTATAAGATAAACATTAAAAGTTACTTCCTAATAATAATATCTTTTTTTGTTTGCTATAATCAACTAAGGGATTTTTTTTCAGCATTTTATAAAGAAAAATAAGAATTTTCCAAAAATTCTGATCCTGTTTGTCTTTAATACGTTCATAATAGAACTGACCGTCTTTAATGAGCTTCCTGCAAGAAAATACCAACTAAAATGTTGGAAAATATAAGCTGAGTAAATGCCATGGAATTTCGATCGAAACACGCCGTGACACAGAAATAACAGAAGTATATAGATATTTTGAATAAAATAAAAATAAATTAGGGATCACAAACTCTAGTTGACATATAATAAAGCACTTTTTTTAAAATTAGTACTCTTTGTATGTTCTGTAGATACCAAACGCATTAATTTTTTTTTCATTTACCATTGGGAAATATTGTCACCAGATTTTAAAGCTGTATTCCTTACACAATACCTGCTACAGTAATGGTGGATTTATTTCAAAGGTACTCGTTTGTTTTTTTCAGAAAATCAAACGCCCAAGAAATTGTCTCTGGACATCGAACGTCTATAATGACCTGTTTTAATTGTACGAAAGACGTTGATCTTTTATGATTTAACGCCTCTCAAATTTGTTGTACAAAATTATTATTCATCTCGTTGTCTCTTCAAAATTCTTAAAAAAAATTTCCCTCTCAGATATTTTCAGAGTAAATTACACTACATGAGTTGTCTGTCCTTTTAACAATCATCGACTTTCTGCATCAACATTCTTTTTAAAAAAGAACTTCAAGGTTTCACTTGGACTTAATCTTGTAGCCAATAATTACAATTGTGGAGTTAATAAGTTTAAATTAATTCAAATACGCCCACACAAGTCCAATTTATATCACAGAGTGAGTGGTCGCGCTGCATTGAAGTGCTCTTGACAGTTGAACCAAGTGTGTGGGCATATATATTGATTTTCTGGATCAAATCCGCATTTCAGCTTGGCTGGCACCACACAGCGACTCGCATCTATCTATGTAACGTGTCCACGATGGCATCCGGAACGTTTTCGAGTAAACACTGTGAGTGCATCAGCGAAACGTCTGCCTCTATTTTTAGCACAGTGGGCTTTCCCGGTCATCGCCCCACGCGGCGGCGACGGCGGCGGCCTTCATTCACGGAAAGGGAGAGTCAGATCCCAACATCACGACGTCCAGATAACCGGCGAGGGGGGCGAAAGTTCCCAACAGGCTGAACCCTCACGACTGGACGGAGTGGAAAGCTTCGCCACCTGGCACGAGATCCATTAATAAACGCGAGCCGAAACCACCCAAACGTGTGTTAAGTATCACGTCGAATCGACCAATCAGATACAGTTCCTATGAACTCGTTGGCCCAGAGGCCTACTTCAGTCAAGCTCACTTCCTCCACGCATCACAGGGTAGTGGATCTCCTGAAAAATGCGTCCTCTAAAATTCAAATAGCGTTTACATCTATAGTATAAAGGTCAAACGTGTCATGTACCGCAGGAATTGAAAGTTCCACTAAATGAAAAATTGTTTGAAACCTCAATAATGTTTTTATTAATTGCACCATAAATTATCATGTTTGTAAAATCTTGCTTTGTTGGAATTTTGAAATTAGATCATTTAATTAGATTAATTAAAACACCCGAAGAGGTCTTAATAAATTAGGCATGAAACTTTGAATGTTTTTCTATTATAATGTTTAAAAATTTAAATTAATAACAAATTTATAACTAAACAGGTTGATGTTTTCATTTCTTTAATGACGTCATATATGTCACATAAATATAAGTGTTAAAAGATTGGTATCTTAATTGTGCATTTCTCAGAATATTTATTAAACGAATCACTGCCAATTGGAACAGTTTCTATATTATAGATAGAGGTAGAATCTGGAAAAAAAATCCAGATAAGTTTGAGAAATGTTATACATGAAACTTCTATTACATTCACTTAATGTTAAAACGAAGACTGATTCTTTAAGTAATAAAGTTGCTGTTCCGAAACGTTATACCTGCTCGCTCAGTGGACAGGATTGAGGAATGGGACGGGTGACAAGAGGGGGAAGGGGGATAGGTTGTCCGCTCATCGCACGGCCGCTCAAAATACGGCACCCATTCGGTATCTCAATACAGAAATTATAATTTGAGATAAAATTGACAGAGATAACATAATGAACAAAATGTCAGTGTAACTTTACGATAATTCTCACATTCAAACACTTTATAATATGAAATATATTAATCTTATAACAACACTAATTTTAATGAAAGTCTTTCAAACAAAATTTAATCGTTAAAATGTTTTACAATTTAAAATTTCAATTTTTGCCAATGTACCCCTTATCACCAAACACTCACTTTTATCTGATTTGAATTCGCCGAGGTAACCCAATTTCTTTGAGCATCAACGTTGCATTGACAGTTTGCAACACAGGGTCGTCAATGGATTGAGATAACTGTTAGATTTCCAATAATCTTAACTTATCCAGATTCAAGTTCATACAAGGTTCGCTTTCATCTGCCTAGGTTTCACTTTGTTTTAATCTTGTAGCGCACATTTACATTTTTATAAATATTTCGATACAGGCACCTTAATTCCATAGATATACATAATTAGACTCAATTTATAGTATTGACTGACTTGATGCAATCGTTGAGCAAATCGAAATTGTGATGACAGTCACGTGAGCCACTTAATGGTTACCAGTAGAGAACATCGTGGTCCCTCAGGTTCTTTGTTGTGGTGATCATAAAATGTTCCAGACCTGTCGACAGTTTGACACAGACCACGAGTGTGAGACGAGTTTACTTCCGGTTCTCAGCCTGCGTTTCGCTCTTATGATCCTGGACACGTAAACGTTCCAGTATAATACACGGCCATTGTAACATTTTTGCATTATTTTGGTCCTATTTCTGTATCCCACAGTTGGAGTTTTCTTGGAAAGGTAGTCAACGTCGCCGCCTATACCTCGTTCGTAAAGGAGATGACATTTTTTCGGGTTGGGGGGACGTACTATAACATCTAGGACATGTTAGCATTGTTTTGCACGTATGGTGACATATTGTAAAACTGAATTGGAATTAATATTTCAAGCAATTTGTAAATTAATAAATCCTGTTTTATATAATTTAACAAGCATTTTATAACTACAACTACACAGTGAAATGGAATATGATAATGGTTAGTTAGTAACTTATCAAGTGTAGTATTACTTTATCTAATTATTGCCACTTTGTCAATATTTTAAATTGTCCCTTTAAATTCTTTTAGAGGCTGTTAGTGTTGCTCGAAAATAAAATATTTTAAGGACGAATAAACGATAAAATATTTAGTCACGTACCGGAAAAAATAAGAAAATGTTATACCAGGTCGACTCGGCACCACCCTCCATATTCTGAGAAGAGATAGGGTACCTTTTTCCAATGTTGGTAAAGCCGTAAAGGAACATGCCAATCTGTAGGTAGGAGGCCTAAGTGCTGTTGAGTCAGCCAGACGGTTATTGCGTGGGGAGACACGAACAGGACGAGGGGATTGGTATTACCACAGCTGGGAGCTTTCAAAGGCGAGGTGAGGGCGCACTGGTTATTGCCCTCTAATGGTTCTCCCTGTTTCACGGCCTCTAACTGAGCTATTCGGCCTCCGTAATGCGTCACAAAACCAATACGGACAAAAACCAGCCCCACTGCGAAGGAAATCAAAAGCTCATCAACACCCCCCCACAATACTCGTTCATATGGAAATCACTGATGTTCAACATTTCTTGATGCTACACGATCGCCACTTCTTCAAAGAAAATGTAACTCCTCAAGTTACAAGAATTAAATACTCATAATGAATTAATTTGAAGAAAATATTGTTCATTGAAAAAGATTTGACATTTTATAAATTTAATGTCACCAATCTGTGTTATTCACTTATTTTGCAGATAAAGGGTTTTAATTTTAATTTACTGCCGCCATTTATCCGAAATACATTGACTTCTTTTTTCGTGCTCCGACCAACGAAGACGCTCAAAATACTTTTCTAAGTGACTTAATAAATGCATGTAAATGATATTACAATAGACTTAGAACAAATCAGACGATGACAGAAGCCAACATTTATTTATGTTCAATTGATTAAGAACTTGGAACTGAAATACTTTACATCCCGATGAATGATTATACCTGTAGTTGCAACCGCGAATGTTTTCTTATTTATATTTCATTATTTTTTCAAAATTTTCACGAAGCCTGCGAGGGGATTCTCTCGCAGGTGAACCTTCTCAGCTCTGGCGAAGGCTACCTTTGGGGATGCCTTCACATCACTCTGGTTTTTTTTAAACTAAGGTTCCCACATGCCGAGGCACCTCGGCCTGTTTTTGAGAGGTGTATGTTCCGGGGGCGAAGACCTTGGGCATACGGTAAGAGTTGTCCGCTATTCCTATTGGAATAGTCGGCCAGCTGCCTCCTAAACTGGTCGAGGCACGGAGAAGGGAATGCTGCGTCCCCACAGCAAACTCCTCTCCCGCTATCGGAAGGGCGTGGGACAAGTACCCAATGCCCGACCTACCTGAAGCAGGTTTTTCTAGGGTTTTCCTGCATTTCTTTAGGCGAATGCCGGGTAGGATCCTTAAACCATTGCCCAGGGACCCTAGTTACCCTTGGCTACCTTCCTCCACCCTTCCGCATCCCCCCTTTCAAATCCCTTTCCTATGCTATAAGAGGGGAGTTGCCACTATGTGGATTACCCTATACATAGCCTGTCTACACCAAAAAAAAAAAAAAATCAAAATTTTTGCCTCTCCCGCCATCGGAAGGGCGTGGGACAAGCACCAAATGCCCGACCTACCTGATGCAGGTTTTTATAGGGTTTTCCGTGCATCACTTTTAGGCGAATTTCCGGGCAGGACCCTTAAACCATAGCCCGGGGGCCCTAGTTAACCGTTTGCTACCTTCCTCTACCCTCTCTACCCTTCCGCATCCCCCCTTTCAAGTCCCTTCCTATGCTATTAAAGGGGAGTTGCCCAACGTGGATTACCCTCATGTAGCCTGTTGCCCTAAAAAAATCCAAATTTTTGTGAGACGTCTTTGTAGAAGTTAATATGTTAAAGCCCTTACTCTACGGAAAATTAACCAATTCGTGATTCGATACGATTTTATTTCAGACGAAATAATATACAATAGTGTCTATTCTTTGAATGACTGGGGAAGGATCAATGAAGTTTAAAATTTCGTATAAATATAAATTTCGGGCTAATTAATTGCAAAAAAGGAAATGCTTTTCATACAACACAGGAAACGCGTTTTAATTGTAATTAAAGCTACCGCATTCAGTTATATCATAACTCTGATTGTATCTCAGAGTGAAAAGCGAGGGAGAGGTAAAGCCAGCGTTAGTTGAGAGATAATGCAAATGACTGGAGTTCGTTGTACAAACATCCCGGAGTCCGGCAGCGCTTTTCAGTACTTTCCTGGAGGCTTTAGGGCAGAAGGTCAGGGCGGTCCTCAAAGCTACACTCTCTGCTGTGCCTTTCACAGAACCTTCCTAATTCAAGGCAGTGCCGGGGCACGAAAGGCCGGCTAGATCATACATCTTGCCTGCGGGAAATGTGCAATCGAAAACTAGTCTCTGGTTATTAAAATTATGTCCTCGAAAGAGTTGCTAGATCGTGAAGGTTGAAAGTGTTCTAGCTTAAATAGTAACGCGCAACTAAATAAAATACTGTTATTTTTGCGGTCAATGTTGATTTTTACATCCATGATATGTAACCTCAATGGGTGAATTCATCACAGATTTTACGGAAAAATTCCAAATTTATTATTGCTTTGGTTACCGAAGTTAAAAATAAATTCAGTTTCTATGCATCATTCGGAAGAAGAATGGAGCTTATTTTTATCCGTGAATGAAGGTATAGTTGAGTAGTGGACCAACTGCGGAACCTAGTCAGGATTTACGAGGTCCGTATCTCAGTTGTGTTAACGTTTTCGCAGTCAGATCTCCGGAAGTGCCAATCTCTTATCGCAGAAACGGCGAACATTGACGCTAACAGCGTAATTAATGGAAGGCGAAGTTTACACAGCTTTCAGCGGGACGCTGGCAAATGGGCTAAATTGAGTGTAAGTGGTGAAGCTTAAGCTCACTTCACATATGTGCACCATCTTTGAGATGTCACCGAACGGAAATGTGGGGAATACACTCTGAAAAATAAAGAAAAATTCGTTGTAAACTGACCTAGTATTCCAAGTTGGCGCGACTTGAAAATGTAAATAAGGTAGCAGAGACACACTGACCAGATGAGCGTGTTGGGAAACAAGTTATTGCTCCCCTTTACGTATAGTGGAATTTAGGGAAACTGGTCAACGGTGACACACAACTTACAACCGAAGGACCCGGACCAGTTTGAGGCAATGAGTATTTGCAGAATTGTCGAGAGCATCCAAACCCAGGTACAGTAATAACGTTGGAAGACACCGAACACAGTGAATGAACAACGCGTTTATGTTGATGCAATGGCCGAGACAAGAAGTAGGTTCAGAGTGTAAAAAGAGACCAGCAGATTGACTCACACAGCCATATGACTGATGGGTCGAAAAAAACTGTCATGTGAAAACGATTTTTCTCTTTTCCATTTTAAGAAGCAAATTAGTTGCACGTCGCGTCGGCTGTAATGGTTATAGCGTCATTAGCAAAGCAGCGGGGAGGAAAAAAAATGAGACTCAGCATTTGAGAAAATACAGGTCATGGTCCCAGTGCCGGGACTCGTTTACGGCATTGACCTGAAATTTCGGAAGGAACCAGAGAAAATTCCGTACCAAGATCGTTACACGTTCCTCTCCTTTCGTGTTTGTTCACTTATTAATTTCGCGGTCGAATCACACAATACTTCGGAATCATTTTAACCAACGGTTACCTCAAGTTATGGCTACTCTCTCCAAGAATTGATTTGCCATTAGTTAATTCAGAACCGACGGAAACGAACGACATTGAAAAATAATAAATAGAAATTTGTATCGCAAATGTAATTCAGAGTCGAATGGATCGCATATAAACTGCAAAAACCAAGAAAAGAGAAATACCTGAATTAAAATAATAAAAAAATATCAAAAACAGAAGAAAAGCTTGCAAACGAAGCTCAGCATTAAAGGATATTAAACTAAGGTGAATAATCAGGAAGAAAATTTTTTGGAACAGACACGTTGAGATTTTTTCATCCTGATTCTTAAATGTAGTTGTGTTTTCTTAACTCACTATCAGAATCTGCGAAAAACTGGATGAACCCATTTAAAATTTAAAAATTATTCCCATCTCACCCATTTTATTACAGACAGATGTCCACTGATAAAATTAATTTTTCATCTCCGATATTTTTCTTCGTACGACGTGTAGTTTCTTCAGATAATTAGCTGTTTCGAGTGAAAAAAAAATTGAAATTGCAACAATATAACTATTTCTCTTAAAAATAATACTTGTACATAGTTTCAGAAATATGAATTTATTTTATATAATTCTACGTAAAAAAAAAATCTCGACTGATGTATTTTCTTTAAATTCAACATTATAGTCGACTTTTTTAAGACAAAAAAATTAAATATTAATTTTTAACTCACACACTTTATGAAGTCGCAAATTAGGGACTGAACGTAGCGGTTTGCTGTTTTTGTATTTGCATTTATTTCAATATCCATTCCGCCATTAAAGTAAATATTTAATATTAAACTTGTAATGACCTGTTATACATTTATTTTAATACGTACTTTATAATTCGTTAGTACAAAAAATATTTTCCTGGTCTTATTTATTCCACTAATATTAAAAAATTAATATTTTAAATAATTTTCATAATTTGACAACAATATATTTCATTATTATAGCAGTATATTTGTATATATCAGTTATAATGCACATGAAGAAGTTTCACGTACCAAAATTATAATACTATAATAATGAATAATATAACAAATTCTGCAAAAAGTGCTAATATAAATACCACCCATCGTTTTTGGGATCCTTGTTCCTTTAGTCAGGTGCGAAGAAGAGCCTAGAGCGATTCAACTGCACTTGTCAGGTGACAAAACTCAAAAGCGACGAAAACGCAACAACAATGGGGGAGCCGAAGGGCTAGCCTAACAATAAGGGAGCAACGACAATGAAAAAACAGAAGGTTTAGCGTAATAATAAGGAATCATAGCTATTATTGAGTAATATAGTGTCTGTACATTAATTTTTGATTTAATGTAAAGCATCTCTGAAATAAGTCTGGAATTGTACCGGGTGTCAATGTTTAAAATCTTACCATTTTTCCAATCAAATGCATGTTTAGAATTGATGATATGTTTGGATACTACAGATTTTTTATCAATGGGAAGTTTGATATTAGGCATGTGCTCCTTGATACGTGTATTAAGAGAACGTTTTGTTTGCCCTATGTAGCAGGAATTACAATTAGAGCCAGACATTTTGTAAACAACACAATGTTTGCTGTAGGTGTCAAGTGGGTCCTTGTGGTTCTTAATGAAGTAGGAAAGAATATTAGTGGAACTGTAAATTATGGATATTTGATATTCTTTGAATATTTGGATAAAATTGTGATGTAAAAATTTGTAATACGGGAGTACGAGAAAAAAATTGGTATAAGGTGTTTGGGGACGATTGACAGCAGGATATTGGATTTTGTTCAATCTTCTGTTTATGTCTTTAATAATAAAATTTAAAGGGTACTCAATGGACATTAAAATGTTTCGGACAATATTTAAGTTGTGTTGATGGAACTTGGAGCTCTGTCTACAAGATTTTATACCATAGCTCTCTTTTGGTTTGGAGGACGATCAGAAAGATCATTGGCTACCTTTCTTATTCATTATTTTCAATCAGACGTAAATTTTTCATTTTAATACTATAATAAGTTCATATTTATAAAAGACCATTTAAATTTTCTTTTTTAAGATCTAATTGAAAGTTGTTGCACTGAACACGCGCAAAACGGAAATTCGAGAATGAGCTCCATAAATGTCAGCAGTCAGAGAATATACAGACGAGCCGACTATGCACTGGTGACAAAAGTATCTGTGACCGTAGTAAACAGCATCTGTCTGGATGCTGTTGTTTATTATCTGTGGAAATGCTGCTTTCAAGCGGCGGAAGCGTCTCTTTGTACTGGTTACGTCGTTGGGCCTGTAGCCGCAGCTTCTTTTACACCCACGCCTGACGGTCCATCAGCCCCGAGATATGTAAATTAAATTTGAGAGAGAGATTACCGACCGCGTTCAGAAACAAATTTCACGCAGCCGGAAGGGGAATATGGCGGAACGGAAGAGATTGCACGGACGAAGAAGAACTCAAACATATGCACGGCGCATCCATCTTCTCAACGACGAATTAAGTTTCCAAGAATAATTTGAAAAAGCGGCTTCAAAAAAATCAATTCACTCTTCTCTTACATCACAGATTTCAAGGTTAATTATCAATTTAACTACTGTCACCTTATTTCAAAAATTATATTGAAATAAATAAAGCGGCCATAAGTCAGAAAAAATTAACATTTACTATCATACATTTCTGAAAAAATATTTTTCTTACACGAGTGAAACTTTTAGTTTTATTCTCTTTGCCGATAATTAACTTCTGAGAATTTGGTTTTGTCTGAGGAATAAATTATATTAGTATCCTAATCATTAACGCATCAGTGTTGATAGCAACGATCTGATTTCACCGTGCCCGGAGCCAATTAACGAAAGTGATTTCTTTGAAGAATTTTACGCCCCTGGGGTGACAAGTGAAGAGAAATCGTTTGGAATTTCTCCATGACCATTTTAAGTATAGGTGCCGGAGGATATAACGATCTCCTTTCCTGCTGGTGGACCTCGTCTACGAGATCAGAAGCTACGAAGGCATTGAAAATGAAACTCTCTGCCAAAGTAGAATCTATAGAAAACTCGTACTTTCTTTTGCTCAAGACGGAAAATACTAAACACGAGGCGTGCTTAACATTCTGATTATTAAAAGAATAGTGACGTCAATTGAGTCAATAAATATATAAACCTGAAACATTTTTAAACAATTCAATTGAATTTTTTTTGTAACCTGAAGAGATCTCAAGTGTGGATGAAACGTTGTGTCTGTGACATATAATGTTTTAAATTTGCTAATAATTTTTCTAGTTGTTTTAACATTCATATAACTTAAAAAGTTTTTTTTTATTTTTAATACGGAATTTTTGGTTATAAAATTCTGTTTTTAAATTGATAAATAGATCAAGTATGAAATAGAAATTTATTAATTACTACCTGGGTGCCCCCCGTTGCCAGGAATGTCGTAGGCCCCTATATCCATAACCTTCAATTTGAATCTACATGTGCTCACCTTCCATGCCAAAAGGGGTTGAACTCATTGACCTCTTTCATATCGTCCCTCTCAACATTTTACAAAATTTCCACCCACGTCCCCACTCTACTTTGGCTTAAACAAAAAGCTGAAAGTCATAATTAAGATCAGAGATATCGATACCCCAATCGTATTAGCGTTATTTTCATGTAACGCCCCACCAAACCCCACCCCTAATCTCGCTCCCCTCCATGCCGACAGGGATTGAAATTATACACAGAGAGCACGTAGAGAAATATTATAAATTTAATGGACCCCTGAAAAATATGATTGCTACGCTAATATCGGCCGAATAACATGTTTTAAAAATACCACCCATGCTTGGGGGAGTTAAACGGCAAGTTGATTGTAATAATTAAACTCATGGACATACAAAACCTTGGATTAAAATCGAATCTCGATATTTTTGCATAATTTTTAGTAATTCTGCACACCTTTCAGGATATAAGTACAAATTCATTTCATTACTAACCTAACTTCATAGCTAGAGTAATTTTTATAAAATATATACTTTGCGCGAGCGAAGTAACGGGCACATGCTAGTAAATTATTAATGACCAATTATAGAAGACAAGTAGCGATGTAACACAAAATCAACACACTGCCTCGAGGTTAATAATCATTCCGAAATGTTACATTAAGAATTTAAATGCACGTTTCTCCGGATTGTAAGACGAGAATACACAGACAGAACTACGATGTCAAAGAAGTTAAACTACAAAGGCATCCGTACCCAGCTTGCCTTTCTAATTATCTGTTATCATTCAAAGGTTAAATCGCCTGATTAAATTAATTTTAGCATCCTTTTAAGAAATTTTAGGTGTTGGATGCAAACTGGATGCAGCTGCTGAGGAGGGAACAGCGGATGAGGCCGAGTGAAGGGTGTGACGTAACCAGACACAATCAGCCTCATCCAGCCGTTATGAGAGGCGTGGAAACGCACTGCTGGTACATTATAAAGTCTGGCAATACACACAAGGTCACGTGGGCTCTAAAACGAGGGTTGTAATCTACTTAAAGTTGAATAACTTGTCTCTGTATTTAATGACTACATTCAGTTCACTTAAGGAGTCGAACTAAATCTAATCTTGCATTTCTTAGACCTATTATCCGAAGTCAAAAGTATCTATCAACTAATTGGGATTATAATGACCTACTCATAGAATTCTAAATTCTATTTTGGAGCACTCGTATTATGGTGTTTCGTACCTATTCCATTCTCTTATCAATAATTTGTATCATAAAAGATTAGTGGCAACTAGTTTGATTATTACTAGAATAAATGAACACAAAGCGTATTTTATATCTAAAAATTACATACATAGGCAAATTCTCGAATTTGAAAAAAATATCGATTGTATATTATAACTCCAATAATAAAAAAATAATTATCTCTGAATTGTTGCACGTAAAAAGCAACCATTTTTCGATAAACATTAAAATGCATACTGTTTACCTTAACAATTATTGCTACTGAATCTCTGACGTGTATCATATTTGTTTATATATATATTTGTACATCCTTAGGTTTTGACCTACAGACGGGTCGAAACCTAACACAACTTTAAGGATCCAAAAATTACCAATATGTTACAGCCTTGTAATTATTGTTTAATTTAACATGAGACAGAAAATATATAATAATACTCATAAGAGTATTCCGTGTGTGAGGTAATGGAAGATGAAATGCAGAGAAGCATACATTTAGGAAAGAAAGGGTAACTATTAACTTAATGACAAATGCGCAATTGATACCACCAGAATACCGTGCGTGCATATGATTGTTGGATGGACCTGATAAGGGATTAAATGATTTTAAATGTAATCACCGAAAGAAAATACGGTCTGTTAGTGAGCACATTTTTTAAAAATGACTTGCCGAAAAAGTTACAGTAGATGGCAAAAAAATAACACGTTAAGGTGAAGACAGAAACAACGACAGATAAACAAATCTTTGGTAGTTGTGTTGACTGTTGTGAGGACTTGAAAAATTAGTCGAAGAATGGGGAAAAGACGGAGACCGTCATAACGTTTGCATAACAAAGTTTAATGTCATGTATTGTGAGACAAATCCTAAGTTTCAAGTAACATGAAAAATAATTTAAAAAAATATTGGAATATATTTTTAATCACTTATAGACAATTTCAAATCGTCTCTTTTCGTAACCTTATTATATTCATATTTGATTTATATTAAATATATTAAAATCAAATATATATATATAGTTGATTAAATTTCCAACGGGATCGCAGTAATATATACTAAAATATTTCGATTTAATAATATGTCGCGAAATCATCTAGATGCAGTAAAATAAATAACAAAAATATGATAGCAATGAAAAAAATGTTATTGATATGTTTTTAAATCTACATTTTTTTAGGGTAACAGGCTACATGAGGGTAATCCACATGGTGGCAACTCCCCTTTAATAGCATAGGAAGGGATTTGAAAGGGGTGATGGGAAGTGTAGAGGAAGGTAGCCAAGGGTTAACTAGGGCCCCGGGGCTATGGTTTATGAATCCTACCCGCAATTCGCCTGAAAGTGATGCAGGGAAAACCCTAGAAAAACCTGCATCAGGTAGGTCGGGCATTTGGTACTTGTCCCACGCCCTTCCGATGGCGGGAGAGGAGTTAGCTGTGGGGTCGCAGCTTTCCCCTCTCCGTGTCTTTACAGGTTTAGGAGGCAGCTGGCCGACTGTTCCAATAGGAATAGCGGACAACTCTTACCGTATGCCCAAGGTCTGCGACCCCGGAACGTACACCTCTCATTTTGTTCGAACTATTTTTAACATTCTTAATATACAAACTGAGAGACAGACTGCGTTTGAAAAAAATGTTATGGAATCGTAGGATGTAAAGCATCAATAAATGAAAATATTGTTGCAATTAATCAGATAACATACTTCTAATTGCGATATATTGATTGTTGAGGTTGATTTGTGATTCGTTGGTCATGATTGATGTTTACATTGTGCTTGGTAATTAAGAATGTGACAGAAAACACTAACATCTACGCATTTACTTTCAAGAGAACATTTTTTTTTGTAAAATGTTTAATCAATTTTGTTTAGTCCAGTGATAAGTACTGATTATAAAACCTTCTCCTCGACTTTCTGAGGTTGACTGAAAACCACGTATTGGTTATTTATCTTCCTTAAAAGGTTTACTCCGAGAAGAACTACTTTCTTCTTACCGAAGTTCTGATTCCGTCTTATATGGACGTCGATATTGATGCTCCTCATGTTTTGCCAATTACGTTCGTGTAGTGGAGAACTTTCGTGCCGACTTTCCCTGAAACTGGTCGGGGGGGCTATTAATAGAGACCGAGAGGGCATCTCAAGTGCGTGGGATCCACACGTGGTGACATGGCCACTGACTCAGTGGAGCATATGGCGGTTAGTCTCTATAAGGAATATAGGAAAAGGCTCAAGGTGGACCAGGGGCCTTGACCGCCTTGCAGTCAATCACTCCCGGCACCCGGACCGCGTAAACAGGTGGTCTTCCCCGACATTATCGTCATTGTTGAGCAAATGGGCTGACGAATGAGAAACTATGGAAAACACAAATGTTTTCCATTCATATTCTTCCAAATAAAATAAGTGGATTGAACATATAGAGAACAATTCAGAGATAATATTATTTCGACTGTTCCATTGCCTGATTTTGGACAGAAATTAATGAATTAATTGTTGTAACGAGAAAAAGAGGTCTAGGCTGTGAGGCAAAAAGGGACGTTTCTAACAGTTTACGACTGTCCTGTTTCTCTAGGGAGTAAGGGAGCAAATCAGAGAGTTGCAAACCATGAATTATTTCACAGTATCCCGACCCTGCGAGACTAGAGGTTGTCTACGCTTTACCATTCTCGGCTCATATACGACTTCATTTCCAATTGATACAATGGAATATCTGACGAATATTATTTCTGAATTAAAACCATCCATTCTAATAAATTTCAGATGGAAGGTACAGATGATAATGGAACAGCGTGAACCAAACGACCATTGATCACTGTCTGGTTATGAAAACCTGTGACAGACAAACCTGTTCGACGAAATGAGGCAGAAGTGTTTGGACTAACTCTCAATTTAGGCCCGGATACAACGACTTTTAACACAAATTTTGTTTCGTAAATGAAATTCATCCTATTTGTTCCGTCACCATCAAAGTTACAGCAATTGAATTATTTTCTTCGCTCGGCTCGGCTCGGCTGGAATCGTAACTCGTACATGACATTTTTTTTGTCTAACAATCTCCACTCAGAGGTGGCAACCACGGCGGGTCTCGTGTTGAACGATCCAAACAGAGGAGTAGTGAATCAGAGCGACTTGTGAGAGGACTTAAAAGCGAGGAACAGAATGCCGTGAAATCGATCTATTCTCACCGTATGGCGCAATGTTTGAAAGAAACAATACAAAGCTCTTCTCACGCCTGATTTCTCAACAATACTTTATACGAGGAGGGTCTGGAAAGCGTCCCAGATTAAAAAAAAATATAGGTGAACAATGAGAATAATAAATCTGAATGGCCGTTCGCAGACATTAGTCACGAAGTAAAAAAAAAATAATACGAAACTTTTTTAAAAATATATTTCTGAAAAATGTAATACATCAACTATTGCCCGTAATGATTCAAATGTGAATATATTTCTTTATCTTTGAACATAAGATGCAAAATTTATGTTTGTTGATAATGGCGTAAAGAAATGAGGAGTCTAATAGATCATAGTGCCATTAACAGTTTCTCTGGAATGCTATGAATATAGTAGGTTAATTTCTATATATGTGTCAGGACTATTTTTGCCTCAACTCTGATTCTTCCAACATATTCACCCCCTTTCCCAAGGACTGAAATATTTTTATATAGTTCTAAAAATTTGACTTTTTGATAAATTATTGGATTATAAAATACGAAAATATGTGATACAATATTTACGGAATGTGTGTATTTAATTCAATAAGGATACACAAGAAATACGTAAAGTATCTCGAACTTCCAGTAGAAATAAAACAGCGCATAATTGTCTACGTGGTCTGGGATGACAGAAATAAAATTTTAATTTCATACTTTATAAATTTAGTTCAACTGATATTTTTTTTTATATTTTTAACCCAAGGTTATATTCAGCTACAAAATTTATAAAAAGAGAGAGCTTTTAAATGTAAATATTCAATTTTGAATTTTTAGAAGCAATTTGTCGTAGACATCTCTAAGATAATAATCAGTAGAACATTTTTAATAAGATATATTAAACGCTCCATTAACAGAAATTTTAATAATAATATTTTTTATTTCACAGCACTAAGTTTCGGTACTTATTTGCACCCTCTCCAGGCTGTTGCCGTTAAAAACAAAATAAATCAAATTTGACATTTTTATATGAACAATATATGTTACTGTAGAGTTAATATTTGAATAAGAAACATAGCCAATTCTGACAAAAAGGGTAATATAAATACCACACAACGTTTCTGGACTCCTTTTGAGCATTGTCAACAGACAATTGCAGTTGTGTTTCTCTAGGTTCTTCTTAGCACCTGACGAAAGGAATAAGGATTCCAGAAACGTTGTGTGGTATTTATATTACCCTTTTTGTCCGAATTGGCTATCTTTCTTATTCATTATTTTCAATCAGACGTAAATTTTTTCATTTCAAATTTAATATTTTTTCCAGTCATTAATGGACAATATAATACAATGAAATACGATATTAAATTTGTCATAAATATTGAATAAAATTGCGGGGAAACTCGTAAAAATTCAAAATAAAATAATTTGGGATAATTATATTAAAAAGTAATAATAGAACAATTGATGACCATATACAAACCCTTTTTATTTTTTATTTATGCTATGACGACGTTTCGATACATTTTTGTAACTTTCTACTGGTAGTTTCCAAATTAATATAATAAACTAGCACAACTAAACGATTATCAAGTTATTAAATTCTCACAGATTTTTAAAAAATAATATAAAGTAAATAATATAAATTTTATTAATTCAAAAGAGACGTTAAATTAAATCTTTAATATATTAAAACGCGTTTCCTTTTAATAAATTTGGCTGCCTTTGGAAACAGGAAATATTATTCTTGTCTGTGTTTATTTGTTATTCACATTGAATTAATTCTTTTTTATAGCATAAATTAGTTCCATTACGCGATTTAGGATAAGAATAATATTACGAGTTGCTGTGGCGACGTGACGAGCGAATGTGAGACCGTCACACGTTCCACGGAGAATGATTGCAACAGTCGTGTATATCATAATTCAAATTTAGTTTGAGAATTGAAGTGGCTATTACGAGGCTGTGGTTCCACGTTAAGCAATACATGACGACACCAATTTGTCCCCGAGAGGATTCCCCACATCACCGATTTATCCACATGCGGCGGAAGGGCGATCGTTCGGAAAAAATTACATTATGGCCGCAATATTATTAGTTTGCTAGTTCCCCCCGCATAACGTTATCCATTACTCCAAGTTAAGCCCAATCTTCGATTCCAGCAGCAGCAAACCGGCGACAGGCGAAGTAATCTACGACGGCATCGTAGTCGTAACCCCTCGGTGATTTATATTTCTGCTTCTATTCCCAGTCCAGCGACACAAACTCGCCCTCAGACGGGATAATTTACGATCGTACTGTCTTTGAACTCAAGTGTTGCTTGGTCTTCTCCCTTCACTTTCATTTTGTGGTTCACTTACATGTGTCCCGTGCGAGCTTAACTAGAAATTTACGTCTTTTGTTGCTACTTTTAGTTCGTCAAAAATATTTAAAAAAAAGGTCTGCATATTAATGTTCATTTAATTAGTACTGACCCGGAAGAGGAGTTTTCCCTGTGTTCTCCTCCATTTTGCGATTCATATTCAGTTACAGTTGTAAGCCGTTATTTATTTTGATTTATAAGTGTTTAATCTTTATTTTCATTTTAATGTTGGCAATTAATATTTCTAAAATTATAGATTAAAATCTACGTAAATATCTCATTTTTCTCTCAGTGGTAAGTTTAAAAAAATTGTGACTTAGTTCCGTTTAGAAAATCTTATCTTGTCACGCAGTAAGCAACCCTGGAGTCTGTTTCTCTGAACTTATTTATCTGCTTGTCCGATTTTTTTATAACAAACCTGGCATTTAAAATTATGCCTAATTGCATAGTTAAAGATCTAATAAATCAAAGAACTAGAATGACATATCTGTTATTTTATACCTCGATAAATAAAATTTATGAGCATAAATTTTGAAAGAAAATTTTCCGAGATCAGTTTTAAATACGTATTTACGTATTTAGCTCGCCTTTCTCTTTTTAAACTACAATTTTTTTTCTCATTCCTATCATCGATATACTTAGGCGTCTCTATTAACGCCCAGGGCTAGCTACTAATTGCTTTACCTTCAGCATGTAATGAAACCCAACATAACTTTCTATGTTAGTTTTTCATCGAAAGAAATTTAGAAATGACATCATCTTGTCTCTTTAAAATAGGACAGAAAAAAGTATTTCACGCTGGTCATCACACCAGAGATGAAATTGATTTTTAGACGAATGCCGGGTGGCATCCTTAAACTACAGCCCGAGGGCCCTAGTTAACCCTTGCTACCCTTCCAAATCCCTTCCTACGCTATTAAAGGAGAGTTTCCACCATGTGGATTACCTTCATATAGTCTGTTACCCTAAAAAAAAAGGCTTCGACATTCTTCAGTAGTAGAAACGTTTGGACTTGCGAATTGTCATGGTTTCACGTCATAAAATCATCCAAACTGATACTTTGACAAATTTTTCTCCTTAACCCAATTTAAGGTTTCATTTCTTGAATAAATGCTTCCCTCCTGATTATTGATGTCTTCTTTACGTTGTCCATCCGTGGTAGTCATGCACTCAATAACGGCCTGTAAGTGCTATCTCATTTTAGCATAACTTGCGGGTGTTATTTATACATGCGGGAGTTTACCTACAAATTTAAACCCTCTTAATTAACATAACCTGTATTCGGGAATGATTTCTATTATAATTTATCGCAAAATGGTGAAAAAAGGGGCAGTACCGTTTGACACGCGCGCACACACAGTTTGTGACCCTCTTTTTTTCAGGAGCTAATCGCGGAGGAATCTAATTTCCGGACACGACAATGCGATTGTATCTCCCACATATTCACTGAATACGCTTCCTTTTCCTTTCTCCGGTTCTATGTGGTGCAAGTTTTGCTGTAAAGCATCATGCAAAGTCAAGACGAAATAAAAAATTACGCGAATAAAAATAAAGTCGTATCTCTACTATTCCTTATATCAAAGCAAATAAAATAATATAAATTATGACAGAAACGTGAATAATCTCAAGAATAAATCTCAAAACTATTATTTAGTGGGACACTGGCCTGTGGCCATTTTTATCAAAAGAAATTAAGTTGATCTTCGTCTACAAATATGAACGGCGTCAGACAGTTGGATGGAAATCCGTCAACAAGGAACAGAGGCATTTAAAATTAGCTGTTGCAGAAATATCAAGTGTTTCTTGCATTTATAAGATAATCTCTGTGATGATGAAATAACCTGTTTTTCTCGTAGAGAGATTTTATTTCCTCCAAACAATTATAATCTTTCGATCGAGGGACGCGGAGCTCATCTGCAGCCTTTCCACGATTCCGTTATATCATTTAAGCCCAGAAAGTATTTTGAGAGGACGAAATCTCACAGGAACGGAACTGGATAAAGAGAAAATTATGAAATCGGAAATACATGAGAATTTTTATCGTAGAATTCAGGGTTTTAATTTTGCGCTTGAGTGATGGAAGAACCTCTCGAGTCCGGAGATGCGAGCTTCAGGCAGAGAAGACCTTGACTGCCGAAAGTGCTAAATGCTGGGTCCTTCCTTCCCTCGGGCCAGAGATGAAGGAAGAAAACTATTTCAAGGACGTCGAGCCATTATGCATACTCGTCAGAATCTCATTTAGAATACGACCCGCCTTATTATTTGCAGCCATCCTGAATGCAACCGCCAATATCGTCTCATATTCATGAGACCATGTCAATACGTTACTTGTGAGCACCGAATAATTTACCTGTTATTCCGAGAAAAACTTTCATTGCGGAAAAAATCCTAAGAAAAACTTTACGTGTCACGTCTTACATAAAATCACTATTTTTAAGTATTATTACTATAAAATTGTATTGAAACAGATCAACCAAAGTCTACTTTTACACTAGCCTCAATATTTAATGTGAAAGTTCCAAGAATCAATAGTAATGACACAAGCTTGACGCTACGATAAAATTACATCTCATTTATCTCATTTTAGATAGAAGAATATTTTTCTTATTTGACAAAATTTTATAGGAAGAAAAACAATGTTGTAAAATTTATTTGAACCAAAATGGTTAAACCTCGTATGACAAAAAATACTATTGTATTCATTTTGGATAAAATCTATTTGTAAATTTTTTAAAAATTTGTGAATGAAACGTCATATTATTTCCTTCACCTGTTTGAATTTTTACAAGTTTTTGCTTACCTGATTTATTATTATCTATTAATCTAAATAAACTTGTTATATACAATAAGAAACAGAATTCATATCAATTTGTAATATTCTGTTGTCGTAGAAACAAGGAATAACCTGATCAAAGTACAAAAATTACCGGAAAAGACGCTGAATTTTTTTTTATATTTTTTATTATAATCGTTTAATTTAATTAAAATATTATGTATATATAGGGGTTGGAATTTTTTAGGGGTTGATGCTCAACTGTCAATGCTATTTGTATGTACTTCTATCCTTTCTACCTTACCTATATATAATTTCTCGCTTATTTCTACTCCTATTAATCGGACAAAGGAACGCTTAAACAATAATTTTTGACCAAAATAAATTGTTTTGGTTCTATTAGGTAAACTTCTAAAATGACTGGACACTTATTTTAAAGAACGAAAATGTATATACTTTTTTATATAAATAGTAAAGAATTTTAAACAAATAAATAAGTCAATAAAAAATAAAGAATTTTTCGAACTATGTTTGACCCACGACGTTTGAGGACTTTGTGAAATAATTCTTTTTTCGGTTTTATATTCAGTTTTAAACGACTATACGTCATGATGGTTTATTTACGAAAATTTCTACGGCCACAAAAAATCAGACTGATACAATGTATATAAATATATATATATATATACATAATTGTTTTTGCATAAGAGAAAAATCCATTAAAACATATTGTTGCTTCGACACTTTAGACATCTTAATAAACAATGTTTTTTTCTTTTGTTTCAGGTAAGGTCATTTCCAAAATGCCAAGATGTCTGGTTGGAATGCAGACATTTTTGTTTTCATTCCCGAGAGAGTAATCTGTCATCTAGTGTTTGGCTCAAAAGGGTACGTCATCATTCTGTGCATTCAAGCGGAAGTATTATATTCCACTGCAAGGACCTTGTAATTGTAGATCGATAACGTTCACTGGTCCCGATCAGGTTTTTGCCCCGAAAAACAACATTCAAACAACTTTAAATAAAAATTTATATTTATAAAACACATCTGGGAAATAAATACTACATTTCAGTTTTATAATGGGAAAATAAAAACAAGTTATTATTCAAAAGCGCAGCAGCTGTCACTATAATTTACGACCTTCAGTTTAGATAAAACCCCATTAATTCATTTTGAACACAACATTTTGACGTATGTATATGTAAAAAATAATATTTAATAACGGAACACTGAAGAAGAGACCAAATTACATTTTTAAAAATAGTAACAATTTCACTGTCGTGAGAAAAATATAATGACTTTTTCGCAGGCTGTAAAGTTAATTCCGCGCTATGAAAAACCGTGAATGTCTCTGGTTAAATAGAAAATAAATTTCTACGCTGCATTTTATACTCGTCTTTCCAGTCTGTCTGTGTTTTATTATTGTGTATGACGTAAATGTGTAATTTTCTACAGCCAGTTTAAAAGCAGGTATCAATTATAGTTTTGTTGCCTTGAAGGTCTTTTTCCCTCCTACCAATTCTGAACAAGTATCCTCAAGGCATGACAACCAAAATATATCATTATATGTTTTCCTCACTACATCTACCAATCTTCTTAGAGACAGACTCATGAGTAGGTAACAGTTTTTAAAATATATTAATTTTATCGAGATGTTTTTATTATGATGTTTTGTTTTCAAGAAGACCTAAAAGGAGAATGTGTGGTTTACGCTCGTAAGTGATGTCATCTAAATAAATTATTATGAAATGTTTATTTCCATGGATATATATGGAAAATATTGTAATTTTAAAAATATAGTAAAGGAAATTAATTATTTTAAAAAAAACTTCTGCTGTTGAACGGCTAGTGTTTCATTTTCTCTGTATCCGGATTACATTACTGCGATTGTCAAAATCGTTTCGTAGCCGAGTCGTACTATACAGAAATAGCAATGTATCATTGGCCGGGGATCCCCCGTCGGTCACGTCGTAAAAGTGTTGACCCGTGACGATCTCCGACCAATTTAGCGCAGGAGAAAATCCATATCGCTTATCGTGTTCAGTTGAGTTCCAAACAAACAAATGCGTGGGAACTTGGGCACGGTGAAAAAAAAAATAACTGGTCTGTCACTCCTTATATATATATCCACTAAATCTTTAAGAGAAAAACCAAATGCAGAAATCACATATTGTGATTAGTAGTAAAATAATTAATAGTCATATGACTGAAGTGGTGGACTCTAAGGAAAGTTAGAGTATTAAAAAAACATTTCCCTCTCCAAATATTAACACAGAATGAACACCAACTTTCTTGTATATCTCGCTGCTTCGCCCCAACCCGAAGAATCGTTTCAGAAAAACTGCAATAAATTGTCTCTTTTGAATATGGACAAAAACTGGCCCTATTGTATCCAATTTCTGTACGTACGTCAACTAAGATGTGTTAAGTATTAAACATATATACTTCTTCCATTAGACTTATACATATTTTATGCATTTGACAAGAAATATCAATTAGTTTTGGCCAACACTTTAGAAACGTTTACATAAATACTAATACACATTTGAAGACACCAATGATTTGAAGTCAAGTTAGTAAATAAAAAAATAACGTACAGAGGGTGTAACAGAATCCTGTCTGTATTTTTCCCCCCGAGTGAAAAAGATTTGATTGGAAAGCAAGGTTGCTGTCCGTCACGTAACTTTTCATGTAATTCCAGACCTCGTCCTGGCTGCTCGTCGTGTTTTGCTGTCTTGCGAGTTACAGACGTGGAAATGCGCATTACGTCTGCAAGGACATTGCGACCGGACATCACGACCTTACGTAACTCCACAGAACGGAAGACGCCGCCAGAAACACACACACACACAAGTGTGGTGAAAGAACATTCACAGGAAGACTGCCGTATCCTACCTTCCATTCGTATATGGCTTTACGGTCATACCAGCAAAGGTGTAACGGGAAAGTGATTACAATTGTAAATATGACCAAAAATACATCACTGATACAGTTTCTACAAAATACATCCATATATTTTCTTTACTTTTTGGTCTCAGTATCGAAATGCGTATGTCAAAATTATTCAAATGTATAGTTAGGCAGTACCGCGCTACAGAGTAATTGATGCATTAAATTGTAAAATCTATTCGGCGAATTAAGATTTTCAGGAAAAAATGTAATAGAAAAAAATTAATTATATTAATTAGAAGACATATTTACCATTTATCTTGGATTAATTTAAGAGACTTAGAACTCACAGAAAAGTAATGATACAAGTCTAAGGAATACATTCTTAGCTAAATATTTCGATTACACGTTGAAGATATTGATGTAGATATATTGAAGCAAACCCCGATTTTCCATTATGTTTATATTTCGTAGAGTATTTTCATCGTCCCACAGAATCATGCTGATTCAGTTTAAAATATAATCTTTAAAAAAAAATGTAAATATTTGCGTTTAAATATAATGACATGAGGTATTTTTAAGTCACGCTTTTTTCCCTGATCTTCATTCGTAAATCAAAACGTTATATTACTCGATCAGCCCCTTCATTCTTTTTAAAAATATTCTGAACGTGAACCGAGCTGTTATATCTTGTCACGTCGCTAAGACCTTCCAACACTTATTAACTTCTAAGAACCTTCTTAAGGTTGTGCAGCGTCTGTCAGGAACCATTTGAGGCTGATAAATTATCGCGGCTTCTCAGCACATACAAAATAGAATGGGTTCTACTGTGGTCAAAGTCCAACTTTAAGAAAGGGGCTTATAGGAAAATTTCCCTGTCGTATAAACTAAATTAAAATATACTTTTCCATGTCACCTTCAAGTTTATATGAGATTTTCAGTAAATGTGTTCTAACAATAAAGTGAATATCCTTTCATATTCAATTATGGCTGATAATATTTTAACATATAACGGAGTGTAGGTAATAAAATAAACTTGAGACCAATTTACTTGTTCTTCAATTGAAAATCTGCATAGAAGTGGTCGAGAAATATTTTGGTACTTGAAATCAATATTTTAATAGAATAATCAGGCAGTATTGCAGAAGAAACGAGAACATCAGTAATTCAAATTAAATATAAATAATTCAGAACACTCGGTAAAAAGACTAATTGTCAAACCTTTCCAATAAAATGTTTATATTGCCAATAATAGACGATGAAAGTTAAAAAGAAATATGATGTGAGAAATCCTGATCGAAATTATTTATACCTGAGCTTTTGGAACTAAACATATATTACAATTGCTGTAGGAGATGGATTTTAAGGTCTGAAAGTTTCCGTGCCAGTTGGTTAATGTCTCGCAGAAATGTCTTTTGTGAGTTAGGTGTCTCCAGTTCGCGTGCTGTTGGCCGGAAACTAAAGCACAGTAGTTTAGAGTTGCGTGCCTGTGGCAAGGAAGACACTGGCTGGCTCGGGAAAATTCTTGAGGGTATCTGGCAACAGTGTAGGGACCCGGGGGCACAGATCACACACAACCCTACGAGTAGAGACGAGGGGGGTCGCTTTACACAGAGATCGATAGGAACTATTGCTCTGCCTTAGAACATAAATTAATCATAGTCGCATTATAAACCAAAATATAAAACACCAGCACATGCCTGATAACTGCAATTTTATCGATTTTTCAGGAGAAATTTTCTAGTGCGCAATCAATTCAAGTTGGTTAAAATAACTGTCCACGTATATATTTGTCTCTCAACTAACAAATATTAGAGATAGTAGAATTAAAAATGAATTATTGAATGTAAAAATCCTAGAAAATTGAATATAATAATATGAAATTACATTGAATACATCATGATTCTTCACGATTTAAGAGTGGAAAATTATGTTTAAACCAACAGTTTCTATGTAAACTGTAAACAATTACAATGAATATTTAATCATAGCAGATTCCAAAATATCCCGAATTCTATGAAATTGGCATTAATTATAAATTAAATAAATAAATCATAGGAAGCCAGAATAATACAATTAAATTAGAAATTTACTTCTCATAAATATACAAAAGAAGAATATAACGTTACGGCTCAATTGGGGATCTCAAAAGGAATTTTATTAATAAAAATTAACTCTATGGAATAAAGAAATAAACTCTTTATGAAACATTTGAAGCCAATAATCAGCATATTTAATTCAATAAACTAAAATTTTATATAAAAATTAGCTTACAAAAAAAAATTCCCTGAATAAAATCAAACATTCTGTTTCATGACGTAAAAATTCAATAAGCAGGTTCCAAACATTTAACAAAATTATTTATAATGAATTTATTTTAACATTTTTCATGATTCAAATTCATTTTTATACATAATTTTATTTCATGGAATTATCTCTGTTACTAGTTAGCTCCAAAATTTTCATAAATGTTTTTGTATTCCATAGATCGAATTTAGGTATCTTTGTAATTTTTTAAAATTAAAATAGAGCCTTTAAATTGAGATTTTTCCATCGTAATCGTTTAATAATATTATTCTGACTTTTTTACTGATTCATTTATTTCATTTCTGCGCATTTCCTGATGAAGACAACAATTAAATCTCCTTCTGTACTGATTACTGAATGAAGCTACGGCGATGAACAATATTAAAGCCATTATTTGGATAAAAAATTCTTCTTGGGAGAAATGCCCTTAAATGCAAATAGTCTCGTAAAATTAGAAAGAAGTATAGAGTATTCGAAAATAATTTTTATTGAGCTTACAGAACCGATCGATAGACTGCATCAGTTAATAGCCCGGAATCAGTAAAACAGATGAACAGTGTAACATCTCACGCTTCGCTACACCAGAAGCAGCTCACCTGATGTCACTATTGTCATCATTGCTATACCACGCGTCAGCAGCGACGCCGGGTGGCGCAGTTGGAGGGAGGGGAGAGGATGAAACGTGTTATTAATACAGTCACGACAACTTTCTAACACGGTCAAGTTATAATTATAAATAAATGTCTTTCAATACTCCAATCAAGTTTAAACTACGTGTTAGCAATTATCTTTACTTTGTAAAAACATTATAATATTCTTTCTTTGGTGTAATAGGCGTCTTTGGTTACAAGGTTTCACTGCTTGGTATTTAATAACCTTTGATTCTGTACTGTCCTTCTGTTTGAACAAGTCTTTTCATCATAACTTGTTTCTTTTCCAGCAAGCCTAGATCGTTCACATATTTTGTGTTAAATTTATTTTTGCGATAATAATGAAGCCTGCTGTGTTTATGAATGCAAAAATAATTGTTTAGACAGTTTTATGAAGATTCATACTTTTTTTATGCAATGGAAATAAATTTATCAATATTTTACTCAAATGGTGGTTGGTTATGTAGTTGGATAACGTCACTGCCGAAGGCCTAGGTGTCCCAATTATTTTTTTCTAAGGTCATATGCAGATATTATGCATGTAAACCGCATCGCCTACTCTTTTCCGGCCGAGAATGGTAAATGAATGAAAATCGTTGATGATTGAAACGAGGACATGCGTAGGAGCTGCATGGAGACTTTGAGTGAAGGCCGATCAATATAACCGCAACGTCTTGCTTCAATCAGCTCTCCCTCCAGAACGTGAAGCAAATCAACTGCAACGCATTGCATTCGCCAGGGGAAAAGGTTCGTATCCGAACGACGGATATCTTCTATTAGCTACGGACTCATCCATTATCAGAAATAATTGCCAGCAAAGGCAAATTGAAAGTCAGCGGGGAAAGGTGAAATGCGACGTATGAATTAAAAAAAAGGTTTCAAAGAGACGGAATTCGTAAACGGGTCTGTTGAGAACAAACACCAAAAATAATTGAAAAATACTAAATTATTGTTTGAAAAGTTGTAACAATTTTATAATTGGAAGTGACGTTAAGCCTGTGGCTTCGATACGGGTTAATGTAATAAAGTTTACTAGTCCAATAGGCAGAAAAAACCAGAAAGAAATATCAGGCAGCCAGCTTTACAACTTTGTAACTGTCACAGGAGAAAAAATTCGAATACTGCTGTAGGGACCTGCAACGCTCGGCTACAAAAAAGGGGATATTACAGTCTGTTCGTTATAAACCAAGCTGATTCCCTAGACTGTTTAAAAACATTGAATTAGATGCTTGTCTACAAGTTCCATAAAAAATTATTTAAGAGATAAACCTTTTACGAAGCTCACCTACGAAAATTATTGAATTCAGAAATTAATATTTTAAAGCGTGATGAAACAAAATTTTAAATGCCTTAACTTTCAAGAATACTAAAAGAAAAGAAAACACCGTAACGATAAAATTTTTGTAAGAATTAATTTTTTTTGTGCATAGAATACAGAAAAACGCGAGCTCTGTTGCTAGGCAGAGCACATGTTACTATAAGAAGTTTAACACACACAATTAACGACGTATCCGAATGAAGGGTTTTTTTTGCACCGAAGATCCATAGAAAGTGATTATAGTCGGCGCCACGAAAATGTAATATTCAGATCACGGACTCTTCCCGCTACGTTGCGAAATACTGTGTCCAATAATAAGCAAGCACAGATAACTGCGCAACACCGATAGATGAGGGGTGTGACGCAAAACTGTCCTTGATATTACATTTTCGTGACGCCGACTATACAGTAATTTTCAAACCGGAGTCGCCATTAGGCTTACAATCTCTATTCCAACGTGAGAAATATAAAACACTTTTAAGTGTCGTAATCGGAATAATGGAGCCATTATTAGCAAAATAATTTATGAACTTAAATTAGTTACCGTTGCAAACCTAATTTGATTTCTGCTGAAACAGAAACACCCCAGAATTTGCAAAGCGACACAACATTTACTCGGGATAATTACATGATAATTTCAGAATGCTTTATGAAACTTGCATGGACGAACAGAAAATTATCTTCCTGTAAAATGTACTTTCACTTGTCCTGTCTTTTATTTTCTACAGTACACTTTCTTGCTCCCCGTGAGTTAATTTCCTCTTCCTGGAGGACAGGATGCATGTAAGTTCCACTTAAGCGATGCCGGTTACCTTGGCACCAAATGAAAGAACTTAAAAGCAATGATAGATTACCACCTTTCCCGTCCTTAACAATGAGCTGTCACAGAAGAAGCAAGCCACACCTAAACTTTCCTTCCATTCTGTTTAGTCTTAAACTTCCTCCTCCCAACACCCACTAAAATCCTTTTATATCTCCAGAAAATCCAGTAACACAGACGAAATGTAAAAATATGACAATACGTAATTAGTCTCTTTCAACCTTAAATACTGTAACTCGTCGTTGAGTTTGAGAGCTGTAATAAATTAGTAAACATTATAATAGCATAACTAATCTAAATTTGTTTAATACTTAATACTGAAGATGTCAGACAATTTGCAGTTCAAAATTAAGTTTGTATGTCAACATAAATCGACTTTACTTTTAGTAAGAAAAAGCACCCTCACATTTAATGTAACTTCATAATCCTCGTAATCCACTTCAGAGAGTAAGTTTTGTCTTCTCCCGTCTTTCAAATTATTCTTGTTTCTCACAGTTGCTTTCTCTATTACGCTCACGACTAATTTTTTAGCCCCTTCCTTTTATGTAACCACAACGCATCTTGACAGCCCGGTCCTCTACTTTCTTCACAGCGTTGATCATACATAAATCGTTAGTAAATTAATTTATTATTTTAGTTTACAATTTAAGGAATATAAAAATTGATCACTCAAAAAGTTTTTTCGCGAAAACATCTTTTCACCAAGAATAATCGGGAATCAAATCACCTATTCGACTAAATTCGTTCCTCGAAGTTTTTTAACCTTGTTTTTCAGATAACTCAACTTCGTTACGGTAAATATAATTCGTGCGTCAACATTTATGTATTCAAACTCATCTGGTGAATTAACTGACGCTTCTTATTTAATTTTTAAATAGTGATAAATTTGACATGAATTTAAAAAAGTGAATTACATTTCGTTGGAAATGAAAATCTCTGACAACGGACGAAGAAGAGGCAGGCCCTGATTTTAACGAAGAAGTATTCCAAGCAGAGTCATAAATTTTGAGGTAGCTTGATTTGATGTGAGTGTCCAGTTAAGTCGCCGGAGTCATGCGACGCCAGGCGTCGACTTTCGGGCGTCATGTTTCCATGGAAACCGTTGCGTGTGTTGTGAATGGATTCTCTCGGCTTTGTTTTGTCAGACGCCTACGAAGAGTTCCACCGAATACGTGGGGGAGACTTGACACGTGCAAGCGATATAAAAAAAAACTTTCGGAGATGTACACAGTAAACAGACTCTCGTGTTTCCATTAATAAACATGCTGAGGATTTGCTGAGACTGGTTTCGATGACGTTTCTCAGTCCCCCTCCTGTGTATTTTACTTCACGGGCCGCAGAAGATATTCGTTTTTCTTATCTTATCTGTATTCATAACCTACCCCAAACGAAGTCCAAACGCTCTCGCTTCAAAAAACACTTCGTCGGCGAGTAGCCTTAAAATTTTGCTTGCGCGGAAAGTTTTACTGTGGACAACGTATTTAGAGTCTAGGGTAGTTAATTCTCTTTAAAAGATTACACTGAGACCGTTAACTAATCCCATAAGAAAAAGAAACGCCTCCTCTTTTCCCATTCAATTAAAGACGTCGCTGGAATTGCGTTACCACCTTTCGCGAGAAAAATGACCCTAAATTGCAATTAAGAAATGGAGAAAAATACTTGGATGAAAACAAAAACGATGCTTAGTTTCTCCACTGTATTTGTTAACAGATTAGTGAATATTTAGGTGGCGTCTTTTAAATATCCATCCGCCTGTACATCTTAAAGATCGTTGGATCGGGCCTTATCCAGTCTTTGAAAATAAAAAGTACAATAGTTTAGCAAAAATGAATTTTTGCCAATTGCGTCAATACATACAACCTATATTTTAAAAGAGAGCTGAACATCGAAGCTACATTTCTGAATGGTTAATAAAAAAATACAGCTTCCAAAAAACACAAATAAATTTGTGTCGTGGCTCATTAAACTTACAAGAACTATTGACAATCGATAACATGTATACAGGATAATTTAAAACCATTTAATCAGTGACCGGTGTCCTGACATAAAATAATATTTCAAAATATTTTTTTAAAAAACCATCTTGGGATTAATTGACAATTTTTTTTATAGCCAATATATCAGTATTTCATAATTTTATACATATAAATTGAGAAATCCAATAAACATACATTGATATCCAAATATTTGTAAAATAAATTGGAAATAGACTTACAGAGGCAAACTCAAAGTTTCGTCCTTCCATTAGAATATCTTCATGTATTAATTACGAGACCTTTATAATATAAAACTTAAGATTCAATTATTGTTTCAATATTCATAATTTAGCTTAATTCCTTTACCTAATGACTTGTAACGAATTTAGTTAATTTTTAAATAATTTATAATATTTTGAAATCTTCTTTTCTGTCTGGACATCGCTAACTGATTTAATGATTTTAAACTCTCGAATAATTTTCTAAACTATTTAATTGGGAAAATATGAACCTTTCGGCATTATTGTCATAATCTTTACACAAATATTTATATAAATTTATAATTAATTTTCAATTCAATTGAATGATTGTACTAAAGAACGAAAGTTTGTATAAATATTTAATAACTGGCTGAGTGCCCGGCGTTGCCCGTGTCTTATTTATATAAATATTTTATATGAAATTCTTGTTGAATTTAAAATGTTTAAAAGGTTATATTAAAATTTATTTGTGTGCAGATGATTATGGAAAAATTTCCAAAAGGTGCAGATTTTAAATATTAAATATTTCTGAAAATTATTAATTAGATTCAAGTTACTGAAAAAGATAAAATACAAAAACTTCATTAAGTCATATTAAATTTAAAATAATTGAAGAATTGTCACAATATTAAAAATATTTGTGAATAATTTGCAATTTATATATTAAATATTTAATTCTGACTTATTTAGCCTTTAATGAATATATCTTTTAAGAATGTCTGATAATTTTCAATTTCAAAATAAGATGGTCCAATTTATACATAGCATATTAAAATAAAAAATGTTATCAATGATAGGAAATATAAAACTTACAGGTTTATATTGCCCGTTTGATGAATCCGAGGTTTTAAAAAAATCTGGGGTAAACGTGGGAGAGAACAGCAAACATCCGATCGAACTCTTAGTACGTATTTTCTCCCGCATTTCTGAGAGCAAATAATTCTCCAGAGTTAAGTGGCCGTTTAAAGCCTATTTTATCTACAGAGTCTAAACTACCTCGGTGCATCACAGAATCCGAAGAAGAAGAAGAGAAAGCTCGTGACTAAAGTTGTGTAAGAGAATTGCGGTTAAAAGGTCTTGCTGCTCCAAAAGAGGATTTACACTAAAGATCGCAGAGGTTTCTCTTAAATGTGATAGACGCGTAAACGAGTTCGTAAATCCCCTGCGTCACTTTCTGGCTTCCTAAAAACGGTTACCTAATTATTAAATATTATTTATTAATGATTTTCTTATGTGAATTTAGTTTTGAATTGTTAGCATGGAGACGTAACACAGGGTTTCACGGAGATATGAATGTATATAACATTACTATTATGTAATAGTAATAGTATGTAATGTGTATTCCTATTATTTAAATTCAATATGTTATAAAATAATAAAAATTTAAATTTTATTCTTAATTTAAATTACATAATATTACAGAAAAAATATTCATAAATACAGCAATAATAAATTATATTCATAAATAACAAATTTGTTGTGTTCCAACAAAAAATGGAACGAAACTGTGTGTAATATTGTTGTATAAAATAATTTTTTAAATAATATTGACATCAATAATTAATTTTTCTTAGAAATTAAACATATTTACTTGACTGTGGTTGAGAAAAAACAAAGATGATATTAGAAAAAGAACTTCATGATTAGAAGTCTTATCATTTGAAATAATGGCTCGTTCCAAATCCAAAAATATATTTTTTTACCACGTTGATAATCCTCAAATAATGGCTGATAGTATTTGACGTGAGATACAGCTAATAAAATAAAAATTAGGTTCAAATAAAACTGTGAAATGGAGTTTGTGGTTGAAAACTAACGGACATTCTTGAAAAATATAAATACTAATGTCCAAATAAGTCAGAATAAAATATTTATAAAAGAAACCTGTGCAGTATTCGTTGGTATGCAGACGAGATATTTAGATTATTCGGATATTCTATTGTCTAGGAGTAGATAAGTAAGAAAGAAAAATTCAAAATGGGAATAAAAGTAAAAAAGTAAAACAAAGAAAGAAGAAAAACAGAAAGAAAGGGGTAGGTCAAAGAGATGACGAGAAAGATTATCTAGAAGATCAGAAAAAATATATAGAGATATACTCCAAGCGATGAAAACAAGAAAAACAGAAAGAGAGCGACAGTGTGCAAGAAACAATTTAGGTCTGACAGACTGCCTCTTTCTTTCTGTTTTTTCTTGTTTCTTTGTACTTCTTTTTTTCTTTTCTTATCCTTTTTGACTTTTTCTTTCTCACTTATCTACTCCAAGACAATGGAGTACCTGAATAATCTAAATAATAATGTTACTTCATCATGGATGAAATCCTCTCGAGCCGTGTAAGATCGTCGAAAACTTCGCCTGAAGATGATAATGCTGTATGTTATCGAAACGTCGCGAGTCTTCGACGGTCTTACTCGATTGGAATCCCGAGAGAATTTCATCCACAGTTTACACCGGGAAAACCTTCGGTCATTGTCAAGAAATTTCAAATCCAGATCAAACGAGTGATTCTCCTTAAATAATACCAGGTGAAGTCTTCACGTAACAACGAAACTTTGTGTTTCTCCATGAAGGATTTAAAATTTCTGTATTAAATATTTTATTCTGACTTGGAGTTTATAGTTTTTGTAAGTCATGACGATTTAAAAATGAGTTCGGAAGAAAACAAGAAGAGAGGAGCTTAAAAATCATTAGGAATGAAGTCGATATATTGGTGGTTTTTTAATGGGTTTTCGTAAAAGGTTTTCATTTTTCTGCAGTTCTTGAATATAATTGGAAATGCAATATACATAATATTTCTAACTGAACTTTCAATTTATAAGTCTACATAAGTAGCAGTATTAAAATATAAAGTAAAGCTAGCCAGAGTTCACCAATACAATTACATCTTCCGGGGCTCTGGTTGGTCATATACGTACAGTCGTCCAGTTATCCAATCGGGAAATGATAATGGCCGTTGAAATACCAGCAACAAGCGGAGGATTCCGTGCTTTTATATTAAATGAATATTACAATACCGCACATGGCTGCTTCACATTGAAATATTTGCAACTCAAGATAATTATTCCTCTGTATGCGGGCGATCCGGAAAACGAGGATAAAAGGATACGGAGAAAGAGGCTTTTAGCGAGTACCAGCAGCATGAATTATCCTTATCTCCGACAAGGCCAGCCTTCCGCATCTATTAGCATCATAGAAGTTGAAGCCACTTGGCAAGAGAGGCCAACGTATGAAGTGCCTTTCAAAATCTACATTCGAAATCGACAAAATGTCAAACGCAGACCGCAGGCAAATGAATCGCTGAACAGGGGTTCTTCGTAGGAACTTAAGGGACAACAGGTCCCACGTGGTTAAGCAACGAGTTTCTTTTTAATAAAACTTAAAACCAGATAATCCCTTTGAAATAATCGTTGTATATGACGCCATACATTAAAATGTTTAAAATTATCATTCAAATTATTTGAAATTCCGTCAGTCAAGTATTGGATCAATTTAGTGGTTGGTTTTTGTTACAGGTAATCAAGTCAAGATTAAGAAAATAATAAAGTGCAACTCCGTCTCAGTCAACTGGAAACGTTGAAATAAAATCACACGAAATTGTGAAATTCAACGCCGCCTCTCCCAGTTTAACTTTAATATTTTAGTGAGCCGAATTTATGGGCGAAACTGGTTGACCGACTTCTGCAACCGCAGTGTCAGATGACGTCGCATTCACAACGAAGAAAAATAACATCCAGAAAGCCACGACGACTTCTACCTTGAGTCAAATTTAACCAGATTCTCAAAGCTACGACTAATCATTTCGTAGGTATGTTTAATTCGAGGATGTTCTGCTAAAGTATCCATTAATTTACTTGACGTGTGGCGTACTTTCTATTAGAAAGGGAATTTGTATATAACTGCTCGGAAATTTCAACAATGTTTTATCTTTTCATGTCACTTCCGACATACATTCGTAGCAAGTTTATTTCATGAGCGAAAAATCACCCTACATATTGTAATCAGTTCGAGAATATGTGGCACCTTAAAAAATCTCATCCGTTTTAGGTTAAGAGATGATAAGAACAAAGAGCCGTTGTCTCTTTATCCCATTCGTAAGAATATAATTAATGTTTTTAAGAATAACAGTAGCGTTGCTCCACGGGAAAGTTCCCCACTGACGACAATACTGCCCTCCATGTTCTCCATTCTCCTACTACGAATTTTGTATCAACTTGCTATACCTCACGACCTACAAGAGGTTTGAAAAACTTGTAATGAATATTATTGGTAATTAGAGGAACGGAATTCTTTAATATTTGGCGTACTAAATAGTTGAAAAGAATACGATAAAAAACAATGAAGTGGTCAGTGGATTGGAAAGAAGAAACTAAAACGCAAAATGTCCTGGCATAGTTATTAATTTCATATATATTTACTTATCATCTGCTTACTGAGCCTCTTTTTTGTTTCAGGATAGGGTAATACACATAGTGACATCTCCCCTCTTGTAGCATAGGAAGGGATTTGAAAGGGGGGGATACGGAAGGGTAGAGCAAGGCAGCCAAGGGTTAACTAGGGCCCCCAGGCTGTGGTTTAAGGATCCAACCCGGCAATTCGCCTAAAAGTGATGCAGGGAAAACCCTAGAAAAACCTGCATCAGGTAGGTCGGCCTTTTGGTACTTGTCCCACGCCCTTCCGATCGCAGTACAAAGGTTTGCTGTGGGGTCGCAGCTTTCCCCTCACCGTGCCTTAAACAGTTTAGGAGGCAGCTGGCCGATAATTCCAATAGAAATAGTGGACAATTCTTACAGCATGCGCAAAGTCTGCGACCCTCAAACATTACTAAGCCTCAATACAACGTGGTAAAATATCTTAATATTCACGTATAATCTACGAGTGGAAATAGGCCCAAGGTCGAGTGAAACCTGCCGGCGCCAGCTGCGTTTTGCCACCGTTCTTTACTTTGCAGTAGTTGCACTTTTTACGTGGTTGCCTGCCCCTTTTAAGTTTTTATCAAGCCCGCGTCGATTGTTTCGTGTCTTCCGAATACAAACTTCGAGAGAGAGAAAGAAATACAGACTGCAGAAAAGTTATAATTGGCAAAGTTAAGAGAGGGCCGGAGGCAACTGGAAACTGACGTAAGACCAATTTCTCCGCTCTGACCTGACCGTGGTCCTCAAGGATGCGGCCTTGACTCTACTAGTCTCCTGTGCATCTCAGATCCTGAAACCCGCCATTGATCACAACCCTTCTCCACTAATTTATATTGATTGTGAGTGAAAAAATATCCAAAATCTTCACTTATTTTTATCTCAGATTCTAAAATTATCTAGTGCTGACAGTTTCATTTTATTAACTTACTAGCTGGGTGCCCGGCGTTGCTCGTGTACTTATTTATATAAACTCGAAAAAGTATTTAATTGAATACTTAAATATATTCCCTGAGTATTTCAGGATATAATTGTCAATTGCCACTCAGTCTTCAAACATTACGAAATATTACATTGATGAAATTGTTAGCTAGACTCACAACTAATACAGCGCGAAAATTAACTTACATTTTCCGCAAGGATGGTAAAGTAATTCGTATTCTTCTTTATTACCATTCGATGGAGTATTGCTGAAGAAAATATTTCTGCTTTATTTCATTCCTAATAAAGGAACTATTTCCTTTGTTCGTTGCGTAGTAACGTCTTTCTCTCGCGTGACGTCATTGTCTCTTGGTGCGCAGTAATTTAATATTTAATGATCACGGTTTTTAATTATAATTCTTTCCACATGTCTGCTAGGCGTTTCTCACCCTCACAGTACTTTTCTCGTATTTTGAAGAATATGTGTACCAATTTTTGTTGCATTCTGTCCACGCGATAAAATTTGTATAAAGAACAACGTAAATACATACATACATACAAATATACATCCTTTTTATTATATAGATTTTCAGTTTCATGTTACAGTTAGATTTTTCGCGGATTTATTAAGGGCTTTTTACTCTTATTGCGTTATTCCTACTCCTTCATCATGGGTTTCTATAAATCGCCTGCTTTGGTAATGGTGCATCAGCTAAGATTCACTCCATAAAAAAAATGGTCGTATAACGTGCATTTTTTAATATAATAAATATTCATAAAGGAACCTATGTTGTGAGAGACTTGACTCAAATTATCAGAATATTGGCATAAACCCTGATTATTAACTGCACTGAATTTTCCTCGAAATCGACACAAAGAAATTGACGTCCTTTAATCGCCTTGTAAATTACCGAAGAAAAATTTGCTCTTTGTTGAGTATGCCACACAAAGGTTTATCAAAAGCTTGCAATAAATTCTTAGTATCTGATATCAAATTAAATTTAAGTACTACTAAGTTAGAGTTTTTGTTCCAAAAATCGAATCACATCAAAAGTGCGTTCTGGATAATTTTTGCCTTTGTTTTTTATCTTAATTTGAGAAGACAGTTTTATCGATACCTCACGGTTCCGGCGAACCTTTTAATCTAAATTAGAGTAGAAGCTAGTTGCATAACATCTTTAAGACTCCAAAGCGATACATCAGGGAGATAACAACTAATCGATAAAATCTTTGTCATACAATTAATATTTTGGAGGACATTCATTTATTCATTACACGGTCACAAAGTACAATTAATTCAACGAAAATCGTGTTAATAATCATTTTATATAATCTTTATGGAGAACTAAGAAAAAATCTATATATTTATCGCACTCAAATAAATATCAACTGTTTGAAATCAAGTACTTAAATAAATAGTACAAAAGTTCTGAGTCTTAAGTTTTAACACATTAAGTCGGAGACTTTCTTGAATATTAAAGTTGAGAGATGTAATTTTTTGTCTCTTGTAAATTGGTAATAATTGGATTTTTTAAAGCAAAAGTTCAACTTTTGAAAGTCCAAAACCTTCATCAGTTTCCGTCCTTCTTAACGAGACTCTCGAGCGACCTTCTCCGCAAATAGCTTGAAAGGAAGATAGTGTCATTTTCGTCATTATCCAATTACAGGATATCGCCAGACGGAGCATAAGTAACCCACTCTACAGTCAGGTCCAGAAACGGTCCATTAAGCCTCCGTCCTCGAAGCGCTTGAGTTTTCCACTTCTATGGTCACGATTTACTCTTGCTTCAGCCTCCAAAACTTCAGCAAGATTGCGAACAAAAGTTCTTTCACTGTTTGAATAAAACTCTGTTTTCTTAAATTGAGAAAGGTATTATCCCAGTAATACCGTGCTATATTTTAAGAACACTACGAAGAAAGAAGGTGCATATTTACTCTTGTATATAAATTGTTTACGATTTATGATCACATACAAATCGAACAGTAAACAATAACTATATAAAATCTTCCTGTACAATCCTATAATAATATCTGTATTAATCGAATTATCACAAATCGATTCTTTATTTTTTGAGCAACGAAGGTAACAGTTACTTACTCTCGAATATTAGGATTATTAAACGACCAATTTCATGTTTGAAATTATCACTTTTAATCCTCATATTTTCACTACTGTTTTAATAATTATATTAAATATATATAGTAAAATTATTAATTATATATATATATATATTGTAGTAATTGGTAAATAAGGCATTGTTCTAATTGAAAAGTTGAATTGTAGAGGACTCATTATTGGTGGATATAGCGGACGCCGCAACAAACCGGCAATGCAAAGAAAGTATTGTTGATCGGTCGAGAAGGTTTTACGCGCTCAAAATTTACGAGACGAACGAATAGTTGGGCAGCGGAAAGCAAGTAGAACACAGTAAAAGAACGAACAGTTGGGCAGTAAACGGCGAGATGTAAAGACCATGAAATTAGAATTCACGAAAACTTGAACAATCTTTGTCAGTCAGCAGTGAAGACTGAAAGGTCTAATTTAAAGAACGAGAAAGTGTTCCAGTAACCAGTACGCTGTTATATCGAAAATGCAGAAACTGAACTAGTCTTCAGTAAATAGACAAAACCAATTAGGTGCATTTTCAACAAAAATCCACGACACCTACAAATCCAGGTTGCAGTAAATCATCGAGAATCAACAAAGTCATTTTAAACCAATTAACAAACTACGCTAATTAGAGTCTGTGAACATTTAGAGTCTGTGAGTACTTAGAATCAGTGATATCCCCAAAATTGTGCACGAAAAGTTAAAATGAGACCTGGGCTGCCGTAAGTAGAAAGAAAATCATTGTAAACCACGTTTAAAAGATAAACGTCAGATCGTTCTTTAATTATCGATAAAATGAGATCTTTAATTATTCAGATCATTCTTTATTTCTTGATAAAAATTGAAATTGTTTAAACTCAATCTTTTAGCATTATTCCTTCAGCAACAAATTTCGTCTATGTTCAGACGCATTGATTCCCACATAAAGTAAATGTAATTTTTGTGATTCTGATTATATAAATTCTGCCATTATCAAACCCAGTTCAAGACCCTGAGATCCCAAATATTTTGTAATTTGAATACTTGTTTTAAAATTGTTAATAAATCTTGTTTAGTAGTTTTCACGTAATAGTTCTTTTCATTTAAAAACGCCACATAATTCATATCTTGAATTATTGTCAAAGGATGCAAGCTATGTATATAAATTATTACAATATATATTTAATACGGCTTGATAAAAAAAACCGTCATCCGGCACAGAAAAATAATTTATTTATCAACGACTCTACCAAGTGACGATCGTAATTTTTTTTTCGGTTATAATTATTGAGAATATTATACGTACCTTCACCTCAAACGAGAGGTGAGAGAATAGTTGAGTCCTGTCACAAGTCTGACCGTTAAATTCTCCCGATGAAGGAACTCACGTCATCGCGTAAGCAACTCGAAGCGTGGGTTTAGCATGCTCTCGCTAAAAGTTAAATATTTGGTGGGGAAAACCAGCCTTTTTGGCTTTGAGAACATTCACACTACGACGTAGTTGAACCAGAGATGAAATTAGCGTCGTGGTTGTAATTTAGCGTCTTCAGATAGAGAGAGAGGGAGAGAGAGAGAGCGAGAGAGAACTCTTTTCTGACATTGGTAACGCCTTTCCAGCATCCTCTCTAATTGGATAGTCGGACAGTAGTCGTTTCTCTTAATCAAAGACCAAGTAAGCCCCTCAACCTGATCTTTTGAAGAGAAATAACGACGCTGAAGAGTAAACAAGAGGCCGTACAGACGCAAAGTGGCCGTCTCGGCGCTAACGTCACACGCAGTTAATGAGGAAAGCGGCGAGGCGGCACCGAAATCGCCCGAAGAACACAACTTATACGGTAAACGACGTTGTTAAACTCAAATACAACTCGGCGGAAAGGTAATGAACTGGTTATCAGCTACAGACTAACAAAATTGTAATGGTTTTATACCTGAAAATAGAAAGACTGTTGAAAGTTTGCTCCACGTACAATACAAATAAAAGCAACACGAAATAATTAAAGAATATATAAAAAATTGAGTTGATAACGTATAATTGTTCGTGAAGGTGATCTCATGTCGTAATAGCAGAATCGTAAACATTTCATTATCGATCACTAGCTGGAATGCCCTGTGTTGCCCGGGTTGTCATACATGCATGACCCCCGATTTTACTTTAACTTCGGTTACTTTTTCGTTATTTTTATGTAACGCACCTCGACTCCTATCCCTAAATGTGCTCACCTCCCGTGCCGAAAGGGGTTGAACTTATTGACCCTGAAAAAGTTTATTGCGACGAATGTATCGACCTTTTTAGCATGTTCAAAAATTTCCTCACGGTTCAGCACCTCTACTGTGGTTTAAATAAATAGTTGAATGTCATAATTAAACTAAGCGGAAATCCCGGATTTGACTCGAATGTCTCTTTTTTATGCGTTATTTTTATGTAATGCCACTCCACCTCCACCCTTAAGGGTGTTCTGCTCTCAAGCTCTAAGGGGTTGAAATTATGCACAGACAACATATAGAGACATATTATGAATTTCATTGACTCCGAAAAATATTTAGTCGACGCAAATATCGGTCGGTTAACGTGTTCGAAAATTACCAACCCCACGCAGGAGGGTTCAATTGCTAGTTGAATGTCATAATTAATCTCAGCGACATACATAACCCCGATTCCACTCGAATCTCGGTTGTTTTCGCGTTATTTTTATGTAACGTCCACCCACACCCCCTAAGTGTGTACCAAAAGGGGTTGAAATTGTACACGGAGGTCATCTAGAGAAATATTATGACTCTCATTGATACCGAAAAATATTTATTTGACGCAAATATCGACCGTTTAACATGTTTGAAAATTCCCACTCCCGCCCCTTCTTGGGGGAGTTAAATGCTTAGTGTCACAATTAAACTCAGTGACATACATAACCCCGGATTCGAATCCCATCTCGATTCATTTTCGGTTATTTTTATGTAATGCCACCGCACCTACGCCCTTAAGGATGCTCCCCTCACAATCCCGAAAGGGGTTGAAATTATACAAGGAGAACATGTAGAGAAATTCTATGAATCTCATTGATCCCGAAATATATTTATTCGACGCAAATATCGGACGGTTAACATGTTTTAAAATTTCTACCCTCGCTACGCGTTGCCCAGATTGTCAAATAAACTCAGCGACATACATAAACACGATTTGACTCGAATGTCTGTTGTTTACCGTTCACTGTTATACAGTCGTTCACTTTTCCATATTTTCCTGTTTCCAAAGGAAGTACGTGTGTCTAAAGACAGATGAACGTTCAGTATTTTTAACGAAACAAGATTGGTTTTTAGAAGTTTAAACATTTTTAAGAGCTGGAATATATCGCTCTGCACAGACCTAGTCTTGAAAATTGTGCCTCCACTTATTGTCGCCACTCACGCCAGACAGACCCGTTTTGCGGCCCTGGATCCGTGCTTAGACCTGACTCTCTTCTGGTGGGTGTGTTCAGTTACAGTTACGCACTGCACGTGCCGCGTCCTTGCGCATCCCACGCACTGCACTGAACAGCAGCCAGAGTCTACAGGCCGTTGTGCTCGGAGACACTGACTCACTCACGCAGTCCGACAACCGAGCCACCTTTGCGGTGTCCCACTTCCAAACGAACCAGTTTTATTTCATTAGCACCTTTCATGACCGCCTTTTTTATATATATGTTTGCGGTTAGGCCGTGTGTTTTATATTACGGAAAGTCCAAGTTCACTTCCCTCGATTTGCGTCGTCCAGAAGGCCGTTCGTGATATTTATATATATATATATATATATATATATATATATATATATATATATATATATATATATGATCAAACTATTGGCACTACTGTTTGTGATTCTTGTATCTGAAAGATATAAATCCTTCTGCTAGATATTTGCTAGTTGTCACTCATCACTCGTGGTCAGTGTTACACGTTTCATACTAGATGGATTATGACGTGCTAAAAAAATATGATATTTAACATGATGCAAATTGAGCTAGATGAAGTTCCATTCATTTCGCATGTCCTGCAGACCAAAAAAAAATGCGTTCGATAGTAGCCGCGTTCGTTGAACCATAGATACATTAGGTCTGTTCTGGGGTTGAATACAACTTTTATGTGGAGGTATTACAGTCGAATCATTAAATTTTCCATGCCACAAACAAGTTCTATACAGGTTATTTTATCTCCCACAATGGAAAAACTGGAATCTCATTCGATAAAATCAGACTCAATGAAGATAATGTTCAGAAATTAGTTTTCCTCCAGAGAAAATTTTTACCGTATTTATTAATTAATTGACATACTAAGCCGTTGCCGATATGAGAATCAAAACGGGATTGAAAAACTAAATAATTTGTCCAAGTTGAAGCCGACACATAACTTGTATTTTATCAGTCAATTAATTAAAACATTGTCCTTTATATTTTTTAAAACTAGTCTTTGAATTTTAAGAGAAATGAATCGTTTAGTTTGTAGCAGTAGAGGAAGAATATATTTAAGTATCGGACAATGACCCATTGGCGTCCAGGATATCGAATAGTCTAGTATCTGAGCTCTTTGTCACGGAATTGTATTGATTGAGAGTCCTTGACACGCAACCACCAGCTCGTCTATTCATTGCGACTTAAAATTGTTGTATTTTCGATACCGTTGATGAAGATTCGCGTATTCTAAGGTTATGGTTGGACTTTTAATTAACGGTCAACTTCTGTCCAACGAGTCTTCGCTTTTCTAAATGGGTTATTTTGAGGAGAATCTGCGCTTCGCTTAGCGCTAGTGATTTATTGAGCCAAGATACACTGGTGCTGGTAGGCGAGAGTCTATTTCCCGCGTTCCTTGACGTTATCAATAGATAAGACTAAATTAAACGGGCAGTGGTCACGCTTCCTGGCAAGAGTTCCCAGCGATTGGCTTAAACTTCGAAGCAATATACGGGAACATTAGTCAATGATAGGATGTAACCAGTGATGCCAATAAAAATATTAGATTGTTATTCTTTGTCATTTGGAGCCAAAGCTGTCCACTCACTGCTAATACGAGTTCTAAGACAAGATTTAAATAGGACGAGTAATTTTGAAAGAATACTTTTGAGGAGGTTTATTTAATTATAAAGTTTCGTTGGCCACTAAGCTTATTTGCAACAGCCATGATTATGTGTAAGTCCAATTTCAGCATTGTGTCGTTTCAGAAGAAGTTTGTGGGGTCACCACGCTGATGTTTGACATTCCTGATGACTTTTAAGCAATTTTAATCAAATCCCAGTGAGTCTTGCGTTATCGATCTTTATCAATTAAACCAGGGGAAGTCTATTACGTTCTGCGGAGTGGATTTCAGATTTTTCTCCCGTGGAGAACTTTGTGGTGTTTGATCAAGGGTCGGTCGCTTCTAAGAATCCTCTTTACGTGCCTTGAATTTACCAGAAAATTTACCAGTGATTGCACAAGCCGTAATGAAGCTAAAGGAAGAACTGAGTTTAATTTGAGCTCGTCGAGTGGAACGTCAAGTTTCATCTATTGATCTTTCCGGTCGCTTGTGGCTAATAAGTAAATCTATCTTCCATCTTGTGTTGAGATCTTGTGAAGGAGTGAGGGGGACCCTTTGTGCCAAAGGAAAGGGGGGAATTTCCACCCTACACGAGTCTAGTCTTAGCTTACTCGCATGCTTCAGCTACAAGGAATTTTTAAAAGAAGATTAAACGGTCACTTTGCAGTGCCAATAACTCTGGCTGCCTTTTCAGAATTTATAAACACACGAGCACGATTCTAGTTTCAGGAAGTCTGAATATTATTGAAATACTCATATAATAATAAAAGACAGTCTAATACCAGCATAAGCTGTTCCCAAATATTGATAATGGAATATGAACTATAATTTATTGATTACTTGTACGACCGTTAATAATATGAAGACTATAAATAAGGCAGATAATTTATAAAATGATATAAATTTAATATAAAGAAATTAACGAAATATTTCCCGAAATTTACATGACATCGTTTTGCTGTCCTGCCACTTGATAGCTTTGATCTGACTCAACCAAGGGATTTAGAACAAACCGATTAGCAATGGCATTTAGATCGAAAAAGTAGGAGTCTCACTAGGCTTCAACAGATTTTTATTGTGTGCTGGAACGCTAACATTTGTAATGTACACCATTTATTTGATCTACAAGCTCACCAGGAAGAAAATTACTCGCTGCATCATTAAGTTGATTTGAACTTCGTGGCTCACTTCCATAGAGTCTAGCATCGTTGTTTGCCCAGGTGATTTAAGGGAACAGCCCTCCTCTACCTGGCTCCCGTTGTCCCCGTGATTTATAATAATGGCTGCGGCGAGGCGGATGCATAATGGCGGTGCCAGGTAGTACGTACCTGGGGGAGCAGCGCGGCGGCGTCCTTGACCTAGCAAATCTGGCAACGCCGCAATTTCACTCTCAAAGAGAAGGGATTCGCTTACGATTAGACACAGACGACAGTTAAGTCACCGACGACGTCTTACACAACTTTGGGAAAATAGACTCCGGGAGTTGTATCCACAAATTACTAATATATTTATTTTATTCAATACATAAACGATGTTTCAGTACCTTTTTTTTACTTTCATCAGATTTAATCGGGTTATTTTATTTCTACTATTTTTTCTATATTTTTATATAATTAAAAGTCTGTAAAAAATATTGTTAATGTTTTAATTTGTCATTAAGAAAAAAAAACGAAAATTAAAAAATCAGGGTGTCCGAAAGGTACCTGCTTTTTATTACGTGGCATAAACACAAAATTATAACTTTGGAATCCTCTGATTAACAAATATAGAATTCAGTACCTTTTAATTTTGTTTAACACTATAAAACATAGATGAGTTTTATGAAAATTGTGTGATATCACAGATATTGGCACATACTTCTGGTTTCATATAATTCATACATAATTGTATTAGTGCATAAACGATGTTTCAGTATCTTTTTTTTCACTTTCATTAGTTTTAATCAGGTTATTTTCTTTCTACTATTTTTCTATATTTTTATTGAATAAAATTAATTAAAAGTCTGTAAAAAAAGATCGTTAATGTTTTAATTTGTCGTTAAGAAGAAAAAAACGAGAATTTAAAAATCATTCCATGCAGGGTGTCCGAAAGGTACCTGCTTTTTATTGTGGCATAAACACAAAATTATAACTCTGGAATACTCTGAACAACAAATATAGAATTCGGTACCTTTTTATTTTGTTTAACACTACATAACATAGCTGAGTTTTATGAAAATTGTGTGATATCACAGATATTGGCACATACTTCTGTGACAATGGTTTCATGTAATTCATACATGATTGTATTAGTGCATAAACGACGTTTCAGTACCTTTTTTTTTACTTTCATTAGTTTTAATCAGGTTATTTTCTTTCTACTATTTTTCTATATTTTTATTGAATAAAATTAATTAAAAGTCTGTAAAAAAAAGATCGTTAATGTTTTAATTTGTCATTAAGAAGAAAAAAACGAGAATTTAAAAATCATTCCATGCAGGGTGTCCGAAAGGTACCTGCTTTTTATTGTGGCATAAACACAAAATTATAACTCTGGAATACTCTGAACAACAAATATAGAATTCGGTACCTTTTTATTTTGTTTAACACTACATAACATATCTGAGTTTTATGAAAATTGTGTGATATCACAGATATTGGCACATACTTCTGTTTTCATATAATTAATAATTGTATTAGTGAGCTACGACGCGTGTAATCCGTAATCTATTAATTTTATTGCTCAGTTCACGGTGCTCTTAAACCCCAAAGGTCAATTAGCACGAAACGTTCGTGTTCATTCATCACGGAAAATCCACCGGAACCGTCAATTATGACGAACAAAACAGAAATAGCAAACGGGGACTGATAACAGGAGTAATATGTGAAATGACCTAGAACGTTTCTGGAGGGGTATTTAGAACAGAGGCCGTGCCAGGATGCGGCCGAGAGAGACCATTGCCAAGGCCGAGGCAATAAAGCACGGCCGCCAGAGATGATACGCACGCGGCGGGCGTTACGAGGTAGAATTAAGCACCACGTTCTCATTGTGATTATCTGGGAAGCCGAAAGCAGTAAACAGGGCCAACGATCTCTCGAAAATATGAATGGTACGACGCAGACAGGAAGGGGAAATACAGATCATTGACACTTGACCGTCGGAGAGATGTCGCGTTAATTCAGGTCCGTTGAACTGAACTCCAAAACAGAACGGCTACGCGAAATTAGTAACGAGTTAGCGCTTTTAGAACCCCAGATTAGCACAACTAGCACGTGGTGCTCAGTTCCCACGGAACTTTGCCTCATCTCTAGAGGTTGTGTTTTATTGCTCTGACCTTGGTAAACCCCTGCACCATCTTCTAACTCGTAAAACCGAGTGCGTGTAATTAGTTAAATATTGAAATCTATAACGAAGTCACGGGCACGCAAAAGTACTTGCCAATTCTCTCTCTCTGTACTGATTATCTTTCCTCTCTTTGAATTACCTTTCCTCCTTTACACTTACTTCTTGAAAAATCAACCCGAATCCAATTAAATTTGTCACCGTACTTAAATTTCAAATCCACGTTATTAAATTCAGTCTGGGTGTAAAATTGTATAGCGAAATTTTTCTATAGCATAAATGAAGTGAATAGAAATCCAGCGTTATTGCTCGAGACGTGGCATTCCTGGGCGAATTAAAAAAAAAACCACAAGAAGCATCCTAATTAATTTTTCGTTCGTCGAGGAAAGTGCTGAAGTGGCTACTTAATGACCAGGGCGTTCCATTGTAGTCTCCTCTCCGAAGGAGAAATTTCCGCGTCCACAGCGTGGATAATTGTAATTAGCCGAGACTGTGCTGTTGTGCAACGAGCTGTCTTGGCTAATGAGAGGAGGAATCCTCAACCAGGAGGAAGTCAGTACCTTAACAGATATCCTATGGATTTCCGATAGCTACACGACTTCGTCTGTCGGGGGCTGAGTCGGGCTACAGGCTATTCAGTGGAGAAAAAATCCGGCAGAATGAGGTTGTAAGTGGTCATGACGGTTTCATTACTGAGTGGACCAAAAATTGGAATTGTTCTGGAAGTTACGTAGTAACTTTACATCCAAGACGCAAAAATTCACTGAAACATTATTTTTCCATTGGTTTTTGGTAGTGACTGATTTTAATGAACTCATCAGGTGTTGAGAAGAACATAACAGGAAGTGACCGTACAGCTAAAACCAAAGCCTCGATAAACTCGCAAGACCTATGTATTCGTAAGTAGCTTATATCAAAATATATAATATAACCCCTGATTAGCAGTCAAATTAAGACCCATTTAATAGTTTTTTAATAGCTTTTATTTGTAGTGCTCCAAATCCATTAGACACATAATTACGGAAGTCCTAAGTTAAGGACGAAACGTTTTAGTTAGGTTGTTTACTTTATCAATTTTCTCTCGCTTGTGGCCGATTTATTTATATTATATAAATTGAAATATGCTACCCTCCCGCTATCGGAAGGGCGTGGGACAAGTACCCAATGCCCGACCTACCCGATGCAGGTTTTTCTAGGGTTTTCCCTGCATTTATTTAGGCTATTGCCGGGTAGGATCCTTAAAATATAGCCCGGGGGCCCTAGTTAACCCTTGGCTACCTTCCTCTACCCTTCCGCATCCCCCCTTTCTAATCCCTTCCTATGCTATTAAAGGGGAGTTGCCTAATGTGGATCACCCTCATGTAGCCTGTTGCCCTAAAAAAAAAAAATCTCTACCCTAGATAAGCCTGCGAGAGGATTCTCTCACAGGTAACCTGCGAGGGATTTTCTCTCGCAGGCAGAACCTTTTAGGAGAGATACGAAGGGGCTACCTTTGGGTATGCTTTTTCCTCTCCGTTTTTGAACTAAGGTTCTCACAAGCCAAGGCACCTCTGCCTGTTTTGAGAGTGTATTGTTCCGGGGTCGCAGACCTTGGGCATACGGTAAGAGTTGTTCGCTATTCCCATTGGAATAGTCGGCCAGCTGCCTCCTAATCTGGTCGAGGCACGGAGCAGGGAATGCTGCGTCCCCACAGCAAACTCCTCTCCCGCTATCGGAAGGGCGTGGGACAAGTACCCAATGCCCGAGACGTACCTGAAGCAGGTTTTTCTAGGGTTTTCCCTGCATTTCTTTAGGCGAATGCCAGGTAGGATCCTTAAAATATAGCCCGGGGGCCCTAGTTAACCCTTGGCTACCTTCCTCTACCCTTCCGCATCCCCCCTTTCAAATCCCTTCCTATGCTATTAAAGGGGAGATGCCCAATGTGGATCACCCTCATGTAGCCTGCTGCCCTAAAAAAAATATTTGTAGTATCTTTCGGTTAATACCATACTCATCCTCTTATATTGGTTACAGTATTGAATTTATTCAATCTAATTTAGAATAATTTATTAAAATGATTACATGTTCAATTCATTTCTGAATAAATTTCCTCACGGTAAGAAATATCGTAAATGTAAATTATTACAAATTCCTTATTTCTTTTTATGATGGTGAGATGTCACTTTTATTCTTTATAAGATAAAGAAGAAGGTGTAGACAGGCTATGTATAGGATAATCCACATAGTGGCCACTCCCCTCTTATAGCATAAGAAAGGAAGTGAAAGGGGGGGTGCGGAAAGGTAGAGCAAGGTGGACAAGGGTTAACTAGGGCCCCCGTGCTATGGTTTAAGGATACTCCCCGGCAATTCGCCTAAAAGTGATGCAGGGAAAACCTCTCGCCGTACCTTAACCAGTTTAGGAGGCAGCTGGCCGACTATTCCAATAGAAATAGCGGACAACTCTTATCATATGCCCAAGGTCTTCGTCCCCGGGACATACACCGAGGTGCCTCGGCTTGTGGGAACCATAGTTCAAAAAACCAGAAAGAAGTGAAGGCATCCCCAAAGGTAGCCTCCTCCATAGCTCTCTGGGAAGCTTCACCTGCGAGAGAATGCTCTCACTAGCTTCCTTGATGTTTCTTTCTTTATAAACATACCTCTTTATTATTAATATTCTTCTTTAAATAACTGAGACTAACCTGTCATAATAACGGAAATCTTGGACCTGGCCAGATTTTTGTATCATTCCATAATGGTATTGGAAATGCATGCAAGATCCCAGTTACTCAAAGAAAGAAATTGATAAGAAATGGGTAATAAATTTAATTAAATTACATCTCACCCTGATTAAAAAATTAACAGAACTTATTTGAACATGTAATAAATTATACTGTATAATTCGAATATTGTATATTTGAATTATTAACAATATGATTGTGGTTGTAACCGAAAGCTACTTCAAATAAATGCTGTACTTAAATAAAATTTTAATTTACTGATAAAAGGGGTTTTATTAAATAATTTGTCTAAAATTTGTTTAAAATATTTGTCTCATTCGAAAGAATGACAAAAAATAAAAATAGCTGTTTTAACATGAATCATACAAATTTGTCGTTACACTCTGGACTTGAGACTTCTACGGCGCCAACTGCATTTCTATCGGGGATAACGTGAAGTACGTCAACAAAGGCTGCGGCCCCCGTTTTACAGATAATCTCATCGTGGCGTATATACAAGTGGATTAGTTTACATTAGCTACAGCAACCACGAAACAGGTCGTTTCTCTGTGAACGCCCTCTGGGAAAATGAAGGGGAAGCATTGAGACTGGCCTTTTCATTAGAATTCAAATTAACCCACGGGGAAGGAAAAGGGAAAATAGATACGCGTAGACCAACGCAAGTGACTTTTAATTAACTGGCATTATTGAGCACCTGAAGGGCCGAGCTCTTTTATTAACTACTGGAGCGCCGTCCTGCTGAACTGAGGGCGTTCTTTTAAAGGTTCTTTTAACATCTGCACCGCGACGAAATGCTAGAGGCTTTGCATTAATAAATAGTCTGTGAACTTTATGCAGTTCTCACTGATACACTGTGGCCTTTTACTGTTAACAGTATATCGTTGCATCAGTGACTCAGAGATCAATTTATTTCCATACAAGAACCAGTAATTTTCCCGTCAACTTCTAATAATGAATTTTTTATTTTTGAAAATTACTTCTGCAACGCCAGTTTGCCCGTTATGGAACACATCGCTTTAATTGCTTTACTATTCACGCTCCGATTTTTTTTGTCCTTATTTTTACTGTGATTTTTGCAACTATAGCGTCCGTGGAAACGAATCCAATTTAATTTGAGTTGCGCAGAGCGTCATGAATTTATAAGCTTTCCAGGGCAATGCAATTACGATTCCAGAATAAAAAAAAATTGAAACTCCATTTGCGCATGTGTTCCCTAGATTTTTTCGTTTCCTACGCCTACACATAACCGACTCTAATTGAAAATTGTATCGGAAGAGGTGGTAATTTTCGGGATTTAGAAATTAATATTCACTTTAGTTCACAATTAGTTACATCTCATTTTATTGTTTATCCTTCAGAAATTTTAAAACTGGCGCAGAGTAATATATATATATATATATATATATATATATATATATATTTGTGTGTACACGTCATGGAGCAGCCATTTTGTAGCGTCGAAATTTGAGTGGAATTACCACCGACGTCGGCGTTAAACGTAAACGGGTTGTGTCTGGCTGTGGAGGTGTTTACCTTGTCAATCTCCCGGTGGGTTGTCACGTTGCCTGCCTGCTTGTGTTGTAAGGCGACCTTTCGTGCTGCAACATTTCGGGCGACACAGAAAAACCTGCAAGCTTTCTCCATACAAAGCTGCTGGAACAAACCGAGTCACTTCCGAACGACTCTGGTGGCTATTCCTGCTTCGTCGATCGCATTGCGTGGTTGTTGCCATCGTAAAACACCGAATTCCGTTTTGATATAGTTTGGAATATATTGTGATTGCCCATTACGTGCATCCTCTGCTTTAACGCAGGAACGGATCGGAAACATTCGAGAGAAGAACCCAGATTGGATCGAACTTCAGCCGCGGTAACAACTTTGCCACGAAGGTCAACGAGCAAGTGATTGGATCTACTTTCAACTTACTTAACGTTTGTCGCCACAAATATTAACTGGCAGATCCAGAATTGTGAAATATCATGCACTGATAACATATTTTGTATTGGACAATTACAAGAGAAGATGCTAATTAAACATCAAGAACTACATATGGCATTTATCGATTTAGAAAAGGCTTATGATAGCATCCCTCGACATCTATTATGGTCGGCAATGAGAAATATGAATATCCATTATAAATGGATTAATATTTTTAAGAGAATCTATAATAATTCAAAAACCAAATTTAAAATACAGAATAAACTAACAGATGAATTCAGAGTGCGGGGATGCAGTCTATCACCGATACTTTTAATATTTATTTAGATCAATCACTTAATTTATGGTATAAAAAATGTTCTGGAATGGGCATTCCTATAGGAGATAGGATACTACATTCATTGTTGTTCGCCGACGATACTTGCAGGAGATGAAGAGAACATGACATACATGATAAATAAGCTGATGGAAGAATATAAAAAATGGGGACTGAACATTTATTTATAGAAGACAGAATACAGGTGTTTAGGAATAGATGTAGAAGACATAACACTCGAAACAGGAAAAATAAAAAAAATGTGAATTTTTTTAAATACTTGGGGTCAATAATTACAAATGTAGGAACACGTGAAAGAGATTGCAATGGCAAAGAATGCTACCAAGATTTTACACGTAATAATTTGGAATAAAAATTTAACAAAAGAAACAAAAATCAAAATTTATAAGAGCATAATACAGAACATTCTATGTTATGGAAGTGAAACTTGGCCCCTGACAGAATTGTAACATCCCAAAATGCCATCATGTAACACTCCACCGCTGTGAACATGTAACATTCCAGCAGTTGGAAATGGGAAGTCCAGATAGATCGTTCACCAACCGAGCTATACCTCCGTTAACTCACCTGGCTACCGATCTAGAGGATAAAGGAAGAATTAAGAACAGGAAATAGGAAAGTCGGTAACGTGAGGGATCGGGTTCAACTAATTGAACCTAGGCGTAGTGGTTGGTGTTTCGCTGCACTTCAGTCAAATAAGAGTTGATGAAGAATAAAGAGATTTAATAGTTAGAAATAAAATAAAGTAAGACAAACTGGCGGATAGCACCAGGAGCCACCGACCCGTCTGGAGGTTGGATCACGACTGTCGTTCCCAAGAAGCTCTGAACAATTCGAAGACTCCTTTCCCCCTCCCTGATGATTTTAAGTCTCCAATGAGAACTCTTACAGAGAGAAAGATTTCTGCTGCCGTGTGCATGTCTGCATAAGGCACTTAAAATGCTGACTTCATTAGACGCAGCGTTTTCACAGCTGCCTAGGCGGAAGGGGTGAAGATTTATGTTGTTGTTGTGCGTATCGTTACTCACTATATCTAAAGTGATGTCTTTAACTGCATCAGCGTTCTTGCAGCTGCGCCCTCTTAGGTCCGCTATGCTGAAGAGACGTTATGATAAGAGGGCACGTGTAGACTATTATATTACAGAATTACAAAAGAACAAAATTAGACCAGTAGAATTCGATTATCTGAGGAGAAGTCTTCAAAAAACAAGACAGAAATTAGAAATGAGCTCCTTGGGAAAGAAATGAACGAAACCACGTCTGTCGTTAAAAGGATTGAAAATCAAACCCTTAAATGGTATGGTCACGTGCAAAGAATGGAAAATGGAAGATGTCTAAAAGAAATATACCGATGGTCACCTCCTGGAAAACATAAACGGGGCAGACCCAGATTAAAGTGGAAAACCCATGAGGAAACCATAATGTAGGATAGGAATTTGGAAGAGGGAGATTGGATCGACAGACAGAAATGGAAATTGAAGACGGCAAACCTATAAAATGGGGAAAAGCCGAAGACGAAGATCCAGAATTGTCCGCCTTATGGTCCATTATGTTGAGTTATTACTGGTCAGATAGATGGAGAAATGGTTTAAGACTTGAAGCGACTCTCCTGATTATAGAATAAGTTGTAAATTTCTGAAATACTAATCTTCGAGTTGTCCATTGATTTTTATAACAATTATGTGGAATAGATAGTTAAACATGATGGATGACATTCGCTGGTATAAACATGAATGAAACTTTATCATGACCGTAGTTTCTCGATGTTAAAGTCTGTCCTGTGTGATGCTTAACCTCGTTCCACCCCCACCACCTTTAGTGTGATCACATTAGGGCCTTGACGAAAGATAAATGGCTTATTTGCTTTGTGCCGCGACTTATAGACCGATTGAAGAACAAACATCGTTTCCTTTCAACAGCTGGTGACACGATCCGCCGTTGCTGAAAATTATCCAGCTCTCTAAATGCGTCTTTGCTGCTTTATTCCGTAAAGGGAAACGAACTTACCATACCAAATGGTTGAAGACGAGTCATTCGTTTGTCACCTAAAAGCGTAATGTCTCTTTCACTGACTTAGTGTGATTAGAAGTTAATTTCAGATACATTGATTCAAAATTTCCTGTACAGATGAAATAGCACAAAAATAATAAAGATTCAATATGTTTTACATCAATTCTTATTTTACAACTTCTCCGGCAACAAATTCAGAATTATTTACTTGCATCGCGCCCGGTCACCATAGCTATCCAATCATTTAAACTCTTGGGGTTACCGACCAGAAATTCGAACATTTGGGTTAATACTGCTTATTGTCTAAAAAACTCTGGAAGAATATGGCATTTATCCGCTTCTAAAATACTGATAGCAGCTTATAGAGACAATAGCTATAGCGGTAGTCGCGTCGATGGCGGTTGACGCAGATTGAGGAAGGCAGCACGGAATACGCCACAAAGATCTAACGCGGACAAGTCATAGACGCTTACTCAAGCTGATTGGTTGCGTACGGGAAAAGGATATCACCAGCGGAGAAAGACGCTAAAATGACTCGCCATCGTTTCTGCAGCGCACTATAGTAGTCTTTGACCCCCTACGGAGGCGATTTCTAATCTCGCACAAAGAATCTGTTGGTACGCTTTACGTGGTTACTACCCTGTGAAGATCTGAACTTATGTTGCCATTCGACACTTGTTGACCCACAAAATGCACAGTCACAGGACTAAAAGGCAATTAGAAATTATATTTTATCTTAAAAAATCATTAAAAAAAATTCCCATGATTCTAAATTATACAACTCCCATTAATCAATACTGATACATGAATGTAAGCTTTCCTGCTGTATATTATTAATAAATTTTTCACGGTTAACATCGACAAATCTGAACCTGGTGCTTAACCGTGGAAAATTTATTAACAACGATACACTTAATAATAATAATAATAATTTTCCTTAAAATCCGCAGGAAATAATTTCCATTGCGACGCAAAAAGTGATTTCACATCATGGACGTTCCTTTCAAAGACTACAGAAAATCTGAGACGTCTCGGCCAGCTTTAGGCGCCCCACTTTCTACAGGATCAATGTGACAGATAATATGAAAAACTTTTTCAAGACGGGCTAGAGGTCTAAGAGGTTGTTTGCTGATAATTAACATTTGTATCTTACAGTTAACGGCATCGGTGGACGATTAACAAATGCATGCGAAAAAAGTGGGTGCGGAATGTGTGAGTGTGTTTCACACTTTACTACCGTTATCGAAATTGCTTCATATGATACCATGGAAGTCAACGACCGATAGTAATACGACATTTTTAATTCGCATTCCTCGGGAAACACAGTCAGAAATTTTTCTACTCGGTGACAAACTGAAGATCGGTGCGGTAGGTAACTAGTAAATAAAGTTTATCAAAGGTGAGAATTTTCGTATGATATAAATATTTTTTACAGATAAAAAAAAACAAATGTACCGTACATTTAAGAAGAAAAGATTATTATTATTAGAAGTCTGGTTGAGCTCGGTCCTCAAAAAAAAGAAACATCCACATTAATAAAATATTTGTGGAGTAACCACAAACTAATTTAATAGAACGATATGGATGGAAAATAATATCGAAAAAAAGTTTTCTGTGAATTAAATTTCAGGTGTGTAAAGGTAAAATTTACTTCCGCAGGACTAGGATTGATTTTTAACATAAAATCTGGGGGGGGGGATATTGATAATCATTATTATAAAATATATGTAGCAGTTCAAGAATTTAAATTTGATATGACTGATACATGATTTAATGATAATTTATGTATTTTTTTAGGGCAACAGGCTACATGAGGGTAATCCACGTTGGGCAACTCCCCTTTAATAGCATAGGAAGGGATTTGAAAGGGGGGGGATGCGGAAGTGTAGAGGAAGGTAGCCAATAGTTAACTAGGGCCCCGGGGCTATGGTTTAAGGGTCCTACCCGGCAATTCGCCTAAATGTGATGCAGGGAAAACCCTAAAAAAACCTGCATCAGGTAGGTCGGGCTTTGCGTACTTGTCCCACGTCCTTCCGATGGCGGGAGAGGGGTTAGCTGTGTGGTTGCAGCATTCCCCTCTCCGTGCCTTGACCAGTTTAGGTGGCAGCTGGCCGACTATTCCAATAGGAATAGCGGACAACTCTTACCGTATGCCCAAGGTCTGCGACCCCGGAACATACACCTCTCAAAACAGGCCGAGGTGCCTCGGCTTGTGGGAACCTTAGTTCAAAAACGGAGAGGAAAAGGCATACCCAAAGGCAGCCCCTTCGTATCTCTCCTAAAAGGTTCTACCTGCGAGAGAAAATCCCTCGCTTTGGTCTCATATGTTGAAAAATACTCATTTCTAAATAGGACAACAAATAACTGCAACAATTTACCTGCAAGAGTTGTCGGAGAAACTTCTCTAACGGAAAGAAATTTTAAACTTAATCTGAACTTGTTATTGAATATAGGGAAGTGTAGTAAAGTGTATTGCATAAAAGTGAAGTGATAAACGAAAAAGTTAAAATGGAAGCATTCCTCGTCTCCTTAGTTAAATACTTAGGTAATCTCTACTTTCAGATATCTTTCCACTTTCCTTCTTTTCTGGCCTGTACAATATTAATTCCTTCTTTTCTTTTTCAAAATTAACCTTTAATTCATATAATGTATTTATAGTTAGATACATACATTTATGTACATGTATTTATAGTTGTAATAATTTCCTTATACCTAGCTTATATTTTATTATAATTATGTTAAATTTACTCGATTTTCCTTTATTATAACTTCCCTTATTTAATTTGTAATTAAATTGTAATTTCATACGTCTGCCACCGGGCACTCTGTCCATTTGTAGATTAAATAAATACATACATACATGCATTTTAATATTCTGAGTCTTACTGTCGAGAATGTGTTAATCAGTTAAAATATCAATACTTGGCTTTTCGTGGTAAATAATATGAATCGCGTTCGGAGAAAAATTACCCGCTTTTAGAGGATAGCTAAACTACACCTTCAAGGGTTAAAGGTTTTTGAGCTGATTTTCGGGTCAATGATTTCTATTGTTTTCAAAGAAACAAGCGGCGGGAGAAAATATTATTAAAACATTTATCAGTCATATTAAATATAAAATCTGGAATTAAAATATATCTCATTTTCTAATAATAATTATCAATATATAAGCGGCGGGAGAAAATATCATTAAAACATTTATCAGTCATATTAAATATAAATTCTGGAACTAAAATATACTAAAAATAATAATTATCAATATTTTTCCCCCAATTTTGTTTTAAAAAATTAATCCTAGTTCTGCGAAAGTAAATTTTACCTTTACACACCTGAATTTTAATTCACAGAAAACCAATTTTTTTCGATATTATATTCAGTCCTTATCTTTCTATTAAATTAGTTGGTGGTTAATCCACAGATAAGATTGTATTAATGTGGATGTTTCTTCTCTTTTTATGAGAACCGAGCTGAACGGGACTTGTAATAACAAACTTTCCTTTTTCAATGTACGGTACTTAATTTTCCTTTGTTTGTTTTTTTTCTGTAAAGAAATAGTTATTTATGTCACACGAAAATTCTCACCTTATTTTCTCGTTACCTACGACTCTGTGCTTCAGTTTGTGACCGAGTAGAGAAATTACTGACTGTGTTTCCCGAGGAATGCGAATTGAAAGTATGTCTTATTACTATCAGTCGTTGACTTCGATGGTGTCATGTTTAAGGAATTTCGATAACGGTAGTAAAGTGTGACACTCACTCCGCATTATCTTTTTTTTTCTCGTCCGTTTGCTAATCGTCCACCCGTTGCTGTTGTTAAACTAAAACCTCTGTGATTTCAGTGTTGACGCGTCTCAGAAGATTCGTATTGAAGTGCATTTGCACTTTCTCGGGGGTAAAGGACCGGCTGTTTAAATTTCTCGCATCGGTTGTATCCTCGGATCGAGAGATTTTCCAGTCGATGGAACAAGGAGCCCGCGCGGAAAAGTTTCGAGGTTGACAGGTAGAACAACAGAAGCTATTCATAGTCGACGGAACTGAGCGAGGAAAAAAAGTCTGCGTCAAAATTTATAACAAAAGTGTGTCTTTACAGAAAGTCTCTCTCAGAAGCGAGGAAACGTTTGTCGGGAGACATTCTTAAAACATCAAGTGTCTATACGACGGTATAACAATTTTAAAATTTAGCATCATCCGTTTTATTAATCACTAGCTGGGTGCCCAGCATTTCCCGTGTACTTATTTATATAAACCCGAAAAAGTATTTAATTCTATATTAATCTTTAGTCAAGAAGTGATTTAACCTAAATCTAAATGTTCCTAGTTCCGTAATTTCTTACAAACGACAGTGTATTAATTGAACAGCTAGAAAATATATTGAATTTTATTGCATCAATCCCAACAAACGTACCTCCGAATTTCTTTACGAATAGAATACTAAAATATACTCCTTGAGTATTGCATGATATAATTATCCCTCTTTTTTCAGACATTACGAAAGATTAAATTCATGAAATTCATAATGTAAACAAATGGTCGCCATATTGTAACCACTAATATGGCACGTAAATTAACTTAAATTTTCCGCAAAGATCGTAAACTATTTCGTATTGTTTTTATTATCATTCAATGGAGTATTTACGAATGTAGTTATATTATATATATATATATATATATATATATATATATATATATATATATATATATTGAAGTAATTAAAAGGCAATTAATCATTTAAAACATTGCGGACTTGAATTGTTATCGACAAACAGACACAAATCACACACAAGAACGGACAAGAATAACAGGTCGAAAAGCATTGTAGGACTGTTAAGAGAACGTATAAGTTGTTGGCGATCAAGAACGGCAGAAATCGGTCGTAATAAAAATAGACGAGACGTTTTCACAAGTAAATTTAAGTAGAGGCAGAGTACAGCATTCACCCAGATAGTGCTGCAAAAAGATTTCTGAGTGTTCCAGTTTACGCCAAATAATTTTAAAAAGTCTACGTGGAGGAATTATCAGAATTACCGCAAATTTGCATAATTCCGGAATAAGTCATCTACAATAATCCAACAATGAAGTGTAAATTCAGTGAAAGAATAGCCTGTTTTTAGAAAATTGAGTGTGTAAGTGATGCTGAAAGAGTTAAATTGCCCAGGTACCAGAAAAACTGTAAGTCATACCTCATTTAAATTATTATTTTGAGCCTTAGATTAAAGACAAAATCGTCAGATTTCGTATTTTTTGAATATTAAATTAATTCGTAATTAATTCATAAAAGTGTAATCGTCACAGAAATTTGATTGTTTAAAAAAGGAGTAATACCTTCCTTTATTTAAATTCCCAGATAATGACCATGAGATTAAGAGTAGGAATTTTGTTTGTACGTAATAAAGGTTGTAAAAGGTCATTGAATATTTATTTGTAATTTGAAATCTGTGTGCATCGAATAAATTAAGTGTTTCGTTAGTTTATATAAATTTTCTTATTTATGAAACTTTCATTTAAAAATTTCTATTATTTAAATAGATTCATTAACGTGGGCATTATTGTTTAATTATAAATTGTTTCATAAATGAATATTACATTTTGGCGTCCTCAACGTGGAGCTAAATATTATTTTATCATTCCTTCATTCTTATTTTTGGCTTCACCAACGTGTGGCTTACTATCATATTATAAATTGTTTATTAATTTCTTTGCATTACAATATATATATATATATATATATATATATATATATATATTATATATATATACATATATTATATATACATATATTATATATACATATATTATATATATATATATTGTTATTACGCAGTCTGCGTGTGCTGTGACGTCACGGTCTCTTGGCGCGCAGTAATTTAACACCAAATAAATCACATTTTTGTAATTATAATTCTTTCGACCTTTATTCTAGGGGTTTCTCGTGTTTTGTAGAATACACGTACTTATTTTTGTTGCAATATGTCCACAGGTTTAATCTGTATAGAAATTAACGTAAATATATGCATCCTTTTTTTATTACATAGAACATTACAACGTAGATTGAAGTTTCCTCGACGACCAGGTAAAGAAAAAGAAAATTCCAGTATTCGGTAAAAACTAATTATAACTCCATGAATGGTTAAATAAAGTTTCTAAACATGGTTCCATGAAAAGCGAACAGTATATGAGATTTTTATACTTAATATGTTGCTTAAAATAAAACTAGATCCGAGGTAATAAAAATTGTCTCTCTTACTTCGCTTGTTCGCCCACTTAATTCCATCCAGAGGAAAATCGTAAAATATACTAGCACGGCTAACATTTTATACACTACATAGCTTTACGACCTGTCCTTATGGGCGCTGCTGTCGAGTTTTTAGAATTTACTTTTACGAGTTCGCCGACTGGGTAACAGATTAGTTCAAAAATGTTAAAGCGTAAACGGCTGTTACTTAAACTAAATTTTAAACCCCATAGTCATTGATTTTCCCCAAATTGTATAAGACACACGGGCGAGTTATTTATATGAGAAATATAGGTCGGGAAACCGGGGAAATATCAGACCTGACTGAGTGACGATTGCAAGTCCGTAGTTACTTGTTGGTCTGTCAGGTGTTCGCTAGATTAAGAAACCTCAATAATAATTTTAAAAAAATTAGTTCTGAAACGTAGAATCAGGCAAATCTTCTGGGAAGATGACAAAATATTTTACTCTCTTTACTTACTCACAAATCTCATAAAAATTATCCCGTATTTTCTAAATAATTTGAAAAGTAATCGACAAAACCATTTATTTAAGAACTTACTTTCGCGTTTCTCGTTTCCTTAAAAAATATTGTGAATAAATTAAATCAAACAATGTAACGAATGAGAGAGACCATTATATTTCCCGGCTTAAAAACAGTTTTTTTTCAGAAGTTAGCTTTTATTTCTACAAATAACGAACTGCAGACAAATTTAAATCAGCCTGGTGATTTTTCATCAGCGCTATTGTGTTGCTGTCACACCAAACTTTCCACGTTTCGTTTCCCCACAACATTTGCTGATTATGGCTGAGCCGAAGCGTTTATTTCGGAGCTGTGATGAGTAATGGTGGTGACTACCGTACCTGGGAATTTGGGGAACGAGTCGACGTCGTCGCGTAGGCTTCGATGTTCCAGTTTCGCCCGCCCTGTCAACAGGAATCTCCAGGAGGAGGCTTGTCGTGTATTTTCGGCCGCATTAAGAGTCACGGGAATGTGTCTTTTAAAAATAATCAGGGTGGGGAAGGAATGTCTACGCTTCGCTACCCTGACACAGCTGGATAGGATAAATCTGTCTACCCCAGTTACACGCTGCTCTAATCACAGGTGGTTCTGAAGCCAGGAGAAACTTCTCTTATGAGCCACAGAAGCTAATTTTATAAGCCGTTATTAACACTACAATTAGCTATCCAAAATATGATTGAAGGAACGTCGCACCGGGTCGGGAGTCGACGAGGACTAGCTGAGTGGTCAGAGCAGCCGCCCGGTAAGCGTGTGTTAAATTCCTGGTCCGGTCGACATTTTTCCATCCATATTCTTAAATTAACATGATCATATCTTGAGACTTATAATAAGCTTAGTTGATTCCTTAGCTGTAGATGATGAGATTGGAGTTATTTAAATTAACTCAACACCACTCAGACGACGTAAAACAAGCTTTTGCAGAAACTTTCAGTCTCATTAAACATCCTAGAAGTTCGGTTCCTCTATAAAATTTATGTAATATAATTAAATACTAATACTTACCGTATCGTCACATTCAGTTCACGAAGGAAGCTCTGGAGATCTTTAACGAACAGCTACTGATTTTAAAGAATTGTTGAATATATTTACTAAATAGTTCTGCAGTTTCAACACAAGAAGTCTTCTGAAAAAAAAATATTTCAAGGACATTAGTTGAAGGCAGTCATTAAAACTAAAAATATTTATCAACAATCAATTAGTATTCAGATCTTGTCTTCTAGTATCGCAATAGAGTCCATTTCTACGAAAAACAATCGCACGAAATATTACATTATATATATATATTGTAATAATCAACAGGTAATCGTTTAATTAATATGCCCCACGTTGTGGAAGCCATTTATGTTATAATCAACAGGTAGGGTTAAATTAAATGAAAAGATAATCAAAATTTATAACATAAAATAAAATTTATTATCAAATTGTGGCTTCAAACTCAAAAACAATTACAATCAAAATTTTTATATCTCAGGGCCTTTACTGGGTTTGATGATAAGGACACGATAAATGTATAATTTGACTAATTAACAATTCAAAATATAATTTACATAAAATAAAACAATAATTCAATCAATGAAAAGAAAACTAGAAGAAAGCGAACGAACTAAATCTGACTTTATCCTTCAATTAGCGTTTACAATATTATTCAAAATTATGTTACTTACGGACTGTCGGTCTGGTACCGGAACAATCAATTTTTACCTCCTTCGGACACTTTTACACTTGAATTTTTACTCATCAGGCCTTGGTTTTCACTGACTCTAATTAATACTTTTTAGTTTGCCAAATGTTGGTTCTCTGTTCGTTAAGGATGTGTTATTCACTCGTTTCGACGATAATTAGACGCTGGATGCAATTACTTGGTCTTCCAAAATTGAAACAATGGTCTAATTTGAGAATAGAAATTAGACTTCTGCACTCAAAATGTTTATCGATGAATATTTGGATGTTTATTTCACAGACTGCAACTTATAACAAAATTGTTCTAACTGGTCTCGCTGTTCTACTACCGGTATCTGGACTCTTTCTAAATACTTCATCCGTCCACAGCAATCTCTCGGCACCAATTCTATCCTAGCTGGCTGTAGACGTAAAACTGCCCTTCTTTCCTGGCTGGCTGTAGACGTAAACAGCCCCAGGCTTTCGTGCGCGAAAACGCCATTTTGACTTTTCGACAAAGCAGCCGGGTTCTCTTTTCCTTTGTTGCTTTGTTCGATCAGACCGCTATAATGGATTTATCAAACAATTCAAATTTTATGTCCAAACAATTACTGGCCTAATTAATTGGCATTACAATATATATATATATATATATATATATATATATATATATATATATATATATATTGTAATAATCAATTAGAGGTCGTTAATAAAATTAATTTGAAAATTTTGAAGAATTCGAGCCTAATTGAAGCTATTTATGTAATAATCAAATGGATGGCTTTTTTATTAAATGAAAGAATTTATAAAATTTACAAACAATATTTTTATTGTGACAATAATTTAAAACAATTACAAATTTAAAATATTAAATCTCAGGGTCTTCACTGGGTTTGATAATGGACACATCAATTATATTTAAAATCTTATTACCTAAACAATACGACGACTAAAAGAAAAGAAATTAACTTGACAATTAAAATAGAACGAAATTAAAAGTAAAGAGATTAACTCTGATTAACAATTTAAGATGAGAACGAAATCTGACTTCTATCTTTTAATTATGTTTACATAAATCATTATTTTGTATTTTGTTACTCACATCTGTCCAGTTGGTTCCAGCATTTCCTTTTTGGTTTCGAAAATACACTATTGCGAGATTTTACACTGATTCTAAGATTCACAGATTTTACACTGATTCTAGTCAAAATTGTCAGGAACTCGGATGATCCTCCTTTTTTGTCAGATATCTGTTGACTGCTTGCCTTAGGTGAATTCTGTGGTTTGTAGATTTGATAGTCTTTACTGCTTTGGACTTAAACTGCAATTTTACTGTTTCTGGCCGGCTATGGACGTAAAACTGCTTTTAGTTAGCAAGTTTCGATGTAATGCTTTCGTGAATGTTTTACTTTGTCTTCAACTCACAGCTTTATTTAATAGTAATACATTAAACGACGACTAGTCTGCTCAAGTATCACTTGTTCCGTCCTCCGAAATGTCGCGACACCAACCAACTCTGTTAAATTCCAATCACCAACTCTGTTGAATTCTCGTCACCGACTAACAGTTATACATCGACGATGTCTTTCCGCGAACTGGCCTCTAGTTCACTGGAGTTTTAGCGCGCATACGCCATTTTGACCTTCCGACAAAGCAACAGAGCTGGGCTACATTGTCGCTATGGAAGCCCCTGCCGCAATAATAGATTTCTGAAACAATTTAAATTTTTATGTTCAAACAATTAATGTCCTAATTAATTGGCATTACAATATATATATATATATATATATATATATATATGTGTGTGTGTGTGTGTGTGTAAGCTACATGGCTAATACATATATCCCGGAAAAATTACATTAGACAGAAATTTATTTCCGTCACTAAATTAATTTAACAAATTTTGTTAATAACAGAGAATTGAATTAATTTGACTTAAACTTCACGAAAATAAGTTTTGTAAATAGATAGAAAAATAGACAAAAATCATAGAAATAAATGCAGCGAGTTTTCATCATTCATTCATTCATTTTTCTGTTTCAGTGGTATTTTATTATTTAATTAATAATTTTAATAAACGTAAGCAAAGACATTTTAAAGAACTTTATAGTTTGCTTCATTCTTACTCTTCACATTTTCCATAGTCATTATATCGGGAAGTCGACCCTGACCAATTCCGGTATTTAATCCGAATTTTAAAACATGAAAGACAAATTATTCTCTTTGAAAGAATTATGATTCTGACCGTTTACATATGTAATCATTTTCTTTAGTGTGGTTAGTTGTTGCTGATTGTTTCCCCCTCCCCCATTTTTTGATTGATTAAATTTGTCTCTGTTATAAAGGTTGTTATGAAGGTTAAAATGTGATGCAGTCAAAGGTCAAAAGTACTTTTTGGATCTTTATATTACTTCAACTTGTAGTATGAACTCTAGTTATAAGTTTCAAAGTATGTGTGTTTACTTCCCAACTTACTATCCATTTTATATATTTTTAAGAATATATATACAATCAACCGGCAACACAATTTTATGTAGTTTATTATATTTTCTCGCCCTGTAATGAATTCACTACTGTTGATATTCGTTGCTGTCACATTAGGTGACCAAGGAGGAACACAGAGCCGGCCATTGTCTAAGCACCTGTGTTTATTCGAAGCTAAACCCACCGCACAGTTGTTCGTAGGAACTTATTAGTCCTTTCAACGGGAAAAGTCTGCTTGTGCAAAGTTTGCTCCTCGCTACTGTGAGTTCAAATTTGTCTTCGCAGAGCCTTATAAATATTTCCAAGACCAACAACGTTTGTCTCCGGTTGCTGGGACGAGCCCCGCGTCAAGAGAGGAACAAAACGTTACAACCCCTTGCAAATTACTTTCTTCGTGCGTTATAACAGGATAAGTCTTTTGTATATTTATTAGTTAAGTAGCTTCGTTACCCGTCGTAAAGCTAGGGGTTGAACTTTGACACAAATATTTTTTTTACAATGTAGGCTATTGACAGGATTTATTGAACGCAATACTTGATTAATATTTAGTAAGTTTGTCCCAATTAAATCATGAATTTTGATCGCTCGGTTTTAAAAAAAATAAATCTCCAATTTTCCATAATAGATAACTATAAATTTCTCAGTTTCATAGATTTTTATTGTTAATTTTTAGATTTATCTAAAAGATTTTCTTCTCACCTTCTATTAATAATTAATATTTTGAATGCCAACTTGTAACTTACCCCATAAACTGATAATCCGTTCGTCAGTTTTTCTATAAAGCAAAAAAAAAAATATCCCAATAAGTTAAAATAATGTTTGGGACCGTTGGATGGCTGTTTGATATTACTACAAACATTCTTACGTTTCAAATTTAGAACTAAACCGGTACGAAATTTTTTTTTTGTGGAAAGCAAACAAACTCGAGACTTTGGAACGTCGTCCATTTTGTCTGAAGATTGCGGATCGCAGTTTGATATAACTAGAATGCTTCAAAATATTTTTCTTCGTTAAAAAATTAATTTAGGTGACGCGGTAAACCAAACAAAACAATGTCTCTGTCCAAAAAAGAGATGTTTGTGGCCCAAAATGAATACAAATAGGCGACCAATTGAGAACGTTCACCTTTTTGAATAATTACGCTATAGATAAATTACGAGCACGTGTTGTAATCACAGGTGTCGTGGGAGGGAGCCATCTTGATTCCGTTATCGTCGCGTTCACTAATTGAGTGGGTGGAAGTCGCAGAGAACGGTTCATCCGATCCTGTCAGAGCGTTATCCGACGGGAGACCAGGTCTCAGCTGTTCAAATGTTGCGTTATCGTCGCCAACCGAGCTCTGAAGTAACGCAGAAGGCTAACATAAACTCTTCTTTTGGATTTCAGAGAGTGATTCCAGAACTGGCTGCCGCATCTCCAGCTCCGTACCTGGTAAGTCCCATCATTTAGAATATCATCCGTAAACTATAAACTCAGTAATACAAGAGCTATAGTTAAGTTGTTGGGTGTGTTTTAAAGCAAGGAATCCCCGGTTAGTCAAAGAGCAGGAAGACGTGGCCGCTCGGAAAGAGTAAGGAATATTTCGAATGTCAAGCTGGAACCGAAATTTATTATCCATACGAATATTTAATTAATGCTAATGATAATAGTAAATATGTTTCATTTTATTGTATAGCAAAGGAGAGACTAGACCAAGAATTACTGATATATAATTAGTCAAAAAAATGTTACTTGATATTGAAAGAAACTAATTACTATACATCATGAAACGAGGCGAAGCAGTAGGAAAATTTTCATTTTTCAACGGCACTAAAGGATTGAAATTTTCGAGTCATTCCCTCTTTTCAAATTGAGTCAGTTATTTCAAGATAACAATTAATTATCAAGCTAATTAAACATTTAATAGTATTTTTCTCCTCTTTTTGGACTGATATTATAAACAATATACTTTTTTATTTTTTCCAGTGTTTTTTTATCATTGCAACAAATTTTTAAATAAATTGCACACATCATTTTTTAATTTAGAATTTATTTTCACCAATAATCAACTTAAATGTGTATAATATATGACCCTTATAACATAGGTTTTCCTGGTGTAGTGATTTATCAATCAAGTTAATTGTCTGTTACAACACGTTTCTGCCATAATTAACATCGCCGTTATCTGGTTGTGTTGTAAATAAAAATTTACCCTGTTGTTAAACGGAGAAAATTTTTTTCTCGTGATTATGAAACTGTTCCAACTATTCAGAACTCTCAACATCAAATTAATAATGTTGATATGACAAGCAGACTATAAATAAGAATATCTCAGAAGTTATTTATTAATTTTGAATTTGGTCAGAGCTTTCGGTAATTAGCTACAGTCGTCTATATAACAAAGAATATACATTAAGGAAATTTTAAATTCACATCTCTCTGGTTTTTTGAACAAAGTTTCCCACATGCCGAGGCACCTCAGCTTGTTTTAAGAGGTGTATATTCCGGGGTCGCAGACTTTAAGCATACGGTCAGAGTTGTCCGCTATTTCTATTGGAATAGTCGGCCAGCTGCCTCCTAAACTGGTCAAGGCACGACGAAGGGAAAGTAAACCCCTTTCCCGCCATCGAAACGGCGTGGGACAAGTACCAAAAGCCCGGCCTGCCTGATGAAGGTATTTCTAGGGTTTTCCCTGCATCACTTTTAGGCGAATTGCCGGGTAGGATCCTTAAACCATAGCCCGGGTCCCTAGTTAACCCTTGGCTACCTTACTCTACCTTTCCAAATCCCCCCTTTCACACCTTTTCCTATGCTATAAAAGGGAAGTTGCCACTATGTGTATTTTCATTATACATAGCCTGTCTACCCCTTCAAAAAATGTATATATAAATCTATTATAATTATTTGACTACAGTTTAAAAATATTATCTTCTATTGTCACTAATTGCTTTGCCAGATGTCTTATTCATTGTAATTGCAAATCGCAATTTCCATTCATTGGAGTCTCCGTTTGGTTTTCAAACTTACGTGACAATGCTTATTAGAGGCCTACATAAAGCGTCGGAAGAGGTTTTAGTATGTAAATTAAAAGAGTGGGAACGAGTGGAAAAATATCCGGAATAAAAAGGTTTGAAAATCTACATTTCAACGGAGTGCAACGCGATTCAGTGCTTTAATTAGAGAGTCGGATCACGACTTTTAGTGTCTTGGAGTCTGGAAATTCAGTCAGCGGAATTTACATAAACTTAAAAAAGAATCCATACGGATAGGAAAACTGAGCTCTTTAGTGACCCCCGGAATTTTAAGAACGCAAACTAGATTATATTTTATTCAACATTCCCTTTTTTTGAAGTTCGAGTCAAGCTTATTTTTACCCCAATTCAGCTATAGACATATACTTAAGTCACACACAAGCTTGACGACGTATATCATTAGTGTACTAATGGCGTTGTTGTGATTTCATTATCTGAAAAATATTTCAAATTGATTATGAGTCCGTATCAGCAGAGATAACAGACATCAAATCGGCACCAGAGTTTTTTTTATCTCTGCTACATATTTATTATTGCAATGTAGCGTAAATAATTGTATTGTCCCACTAATGTATCGGAGATAACAGCCTTCACGACGGCTAAAAATGTTTTACAGAAATATACAGCTTTGTAAACCTAAATACGGACAAAATCATATTGAATCATGTTGTTTATCCAATTTTAACGTAATTTTTTGATCACTCGGTTAATAAAAATTAAGAAAAATATCCCCACTGTTACAAAGGCAGAGTAATTAATTTTTTCATACATTTAAGTTTCTCGCATTACAAAACTGAAATTTTCAATTACTTTAAGAGATATCTGTTTTAAAAAATACTAAACACTTCATTACAAAAATAATTAAAATGTTGTTATATTTCCGGCACAGACATACGAAGGTAATTACACATTTCCCGGGGGTTGTGCCACACCCCATATCGACCAGGGGTGCTTTAGGAAACGAAAGATGTTTCACTCGCGTATACAGACAACAGTTTATCAATTAAGAAAAAACGTTAAACACTAAATAGTCTTACACGATGACACAAGAACATTTAAATTGAAAATATTCTGTGTATAAAAAATTCTTGCTTTCTTTAGGATAACATTATTTTGCATATAAATAAACACGATCTCCAATTAAGAAGCAAATATTGTAACACTGTACATAGAAATATTGAGGGAAAAAAGGTAAAATTTTAATCATGAAATTCAACAATTAAATTATAGCTAAATGTGGTTTAATATAACACATTCCTATTTTTAAAAAAACGACCCTTGTTTAAATTTGTATTTAGGTCATTAATAAAGAATGTTGAAACATTCGAACAGAAAATAAATTCTGTCCATTATCAGGAAAAATTTCAATCAGAGATGTTATATTGAATTTCTACAATATGAGTAAGAGAATCGTATTCCACGTCAGTAGTTCTTATTTCTAGCATTATCGGTGAAGATGAGCTCAGGTTTCTTACCACCCGAAACGTCAGATTCAATTTCCTTTATCTTGCCTCTCGGAGAACTAATTTATTACAAGTCCTTGTAAATAACAATAAGAAGTAGTCAGAAATGAAATACGTAGATTAAACAATTCTAATTATTAAATAATCATCTGTTTGAAAATCGTTTCAATAACTACTTCTGTCATCGTCATCAGATATACACAATGTTTTTTTTAATCAACCGTGAACGTCAATATTGAAGACTTGATATTTCTATTTACGACGACGATAAATGATTTCCATGCGACTACCCGGGTTGAAAACCAGTTTATTAAAAACAAAGCTACCGTGAGGAAATTTATGTGGGAATATGACATATTCACCAAAATAAAGAAAAACAGTTGGCATTTCTACCATTGGTGATCCTGGTTTAACAGAGGATTTGCTACTGGAACATGCAATGTTAGAACAAAAGAAGAAGAACTGTTGGGAGAAGAGACTAAAATGTTGAATAGGTGGTCGGAACACTATAAAGAACTCCTCGACAATGGGTTGGATGATGAAAATAACATTAATTGAGATGGAAGGCACGGAAGATAGTGCAAACAACAATAATACGAATGAGATCGGTTCACAACCTCCTACACTTGAATAAGCTGAAAGGGTGACTTGAAAATTGAAAAACAATAGAGCCCCTGTGGAGGATTGTTGCTGAAATGATGAAAGCAGATACCAGTCTACTAAAAATAATCCATATTTTGATATCTAAGATATGGATGAACGAAAGCTGGAGAGCTGGAAAGTTGGGATTATCTACCCAAGTTTCAAGAAGGGTAATCAACAAGCATGTGGGAACTACTTAATATAGCTTATAAAATTTTCTCTACTATTCTGAACGGAAAACGAAGTATATATGCATAAATAATATTGGGAGAGTACTCATGTGGGTTACGGCCAGGCAGAGGCACCACAGACCAGATATTTGTGACTAGACAAATGACGGAAAAGTTCTATGAATATAGAATTGGCCTTCATATGTTATTTGTGGACTTGAGACAAGCTTTTGATAGAATTAACAGGAAACAGTTGTTTAAAGTATTAGGAAAACAAGGAATACCGAAGAAGATAATTAGGCTTGCAAAATTAACCATGGGAGAGACAAAGACCAGAGTTAAAATTGGAAATAAACTGAACGGATCATTTAACTTCAAGACTAGAGTGAAACAGGGAGACGGACTTTCTACCACCCTGTTTAAACTGACCTTGCATACTGGAAATAATTCATTTTAAGGGCACAATATTTGACAGGCTAACTCTAATATGTGCATATGCTGACGATATCCTGATTGTAAGCAGAAATGAACGGGGATTGAAAGATACATTCACACGGATGCAAGATTAAGCGAAAGAAGTTGGACTTATTGTGAATGAAACTAAAACAAAATACCTAGTGGTCTCTCCATTACCAATAACCCCAAATAACTTGAATATCAATGGTAAATCATTTGAGTGGCACGCTGATTAAATCAGATAACCAGATGCATGATACAATCAGAGAAAGGATTCAGACTGGAAGCCGAGCCTACCGTGCAAATTCATTCCTCCTCCGTTACAGACTAATTTCTCGTAACACCAAAGTAAAAGTCTACAGGACGCTGATTCGGCCTGTGGTCACACATGGCTCAGAGGCATGGACTCTAACACTTACTGATGCTAATGCCCTTAGAGCCTTTGGAAGAAGAATACGTAGAAAAAATTTTTGGACCTGTGAAGGAGGATGAAAACACATGGAGGATATGTAGGAACCAGGAGCTGAATGAACCTACTTAATGGCATAGGTTCATAAAATCTCAAATACTAAGATGGCTGGGCCATGTTACAAGAATGGATGATAGTGGACTTCCAAAGAAAGTCTGGAAGGGAAGATTTTACTCGAGAAGAAGAAAAGGACGTCCTAGAAGTAGATGGATGGACGGTGTTGAGGAGATAGTAGCGGAGGCCAGGGCTAACACCGAGCTGTAGAGACGAGTGAAGAAGAATCTGCTAATGATGGATATATAACAAATATGATTGGTGCGGTACAGTTTCATATACTGAATGTAGCAGATCCTCCAAAGTTTATAAATGGAAAGTCCGGAGTATATATGATGAGATTTATTTTTTATTTTTTAATTACAATTTAACGTCGCATTAACCTTTTGGTCATTAGCGACTTACATCTGTTAAGTTCTACATTTGTATAACATTTAAATTACTTTAAACAAATCAGGTTTCATCGTAAAGTCTATGAGGTTGTTTATTGCTGCTAATGAGTTGCAAATCTCCATCATTGAATGTGCGGCTATGGTTGATCATCTTATCTCGCTATATTTGGGGCAGTCAAAGAGGACATGAGGAATTGTTGTGTGCTCCTTGCATGAGCTGCATACCGGCTGCGGAGATCTGGAAATCAAGAATGAATGAGTGAAACTGGAGTGCAATGTTCTTATTCTGGCTAGAACAACTTGTTGCCTTCGAGATAGGTCTTTTGGGTGCAATATTTCTCTGATGCTGTTGATATTTCTGAAGATGACTCCGCATTCCTCTGGTTTCACAGGTCTACTCCACTTTTCCTCCAATTCCTTGTAGAACCCTACTCTGCAGTCCCTGCTGGTGCAAACTGGCAGGTTGCTGGATCTTCCTTGATGATCAGCTTCCTTCTTTGCTAGGAGATCTGCCCTGTCGTGTCCTACTATGTCCTTATACGCCGGTAGCCAGGATATAGTGATCCGGTTTCCTTTTTCTTGTATTTTCAATATATTCTCTCTAATTCGATTTATGCAACCATTTCTGTGCACTGTACTAGTTATTCTGTGTATTGCTTCCTTGGAATCTGTTAATATGATATTGTTGGCCTCCGGTGTTTCCAGACACAGTTCCGTGGCCATGAAGATGGCGTATAATTCTGCTGAAATTATCGACGCATTATGGTTTATAGCGATCTTTGCCTGTCGTAACTATTGCGCACCCGACTCCATTTGAATTTTTGGACCCATCGGTATAAAATATCTTTGTAGCAACTGGTAGATTTCTGCGTTCCAGTTAATGTTATGTGGATTGTTTACTTTAAGTTTATGTAGCGATGTATCAATTGGAATTTCGTTAAGCTTCCATGGTGGTGTGCTTGCCGTGGTGTTGTGGCCTATCTCTGGAAAAGTCATTCCTTCCTTTCGTAATATATCCTTTAGTGTAGTGTAGTACGGGGTTAGGTTTCTAGGTGGTTCTTTCTCTGCATATCGAGGAGTGATGGTTTGTTCTCTTATTATTGGGTTCGATGCCTCTCTTGCCTTGATCACGTATCTAATTGCAATTACTTTCCTTCTGCGTCTAAGCGGAATTTCGTTTGCCTCAAGTTTTTGAGTCTCGGTATTGGGGTGGTTTTATAACATCCGGTTATCCCTCTCGTTGCCTCATTTTGGACAACGTTTAGTCTTCTTAGCATCCTTTTCTGTGCTGTCATATATATGTGTGCTCCATAATCTATTTTTGTTCTGATCATTGCCCTGTAGGTGAGACCCAATAGTTCCATCTTTGCTCCCCAGTTGTTGGAAGCTAGTAGCTTTGAGGATTAATAGACGTTTTTTGCTTTCTATGATTTAATTTATTTTATTATACTCTTTATCACAGGTAGATCGATGACGATACTCATTTCTGCGGAATGGTTGGATTGTTCTTTGTATCCGTCGTGGAACAATTCAACTTTTAATATTCAACTGTACCAACGGAATGTAATGCAGATAACAAAGTCTGCAGACGAACCCGAGGACCTAGTCTTGAGATATTTAGACTGACGTGTGTGTGTGTGTGTGTGTGTAACGACGTAGTGGAAACGTATTACTGAGAAGGCCGACTCGCTTGAGTTATTGGCTTTCCGGGAGACTTGGTTCCGTAACGAGCGAGCGGTTTGATCGCTGGACGCGGATCAGTTCTCGTCTTCGCGGCAGGTGCGGCCTCTAAATACAGCGCCACGTGCACTCTGCTGGAGAATTCCAACCACGTGGCGACCAGCCAGCTCCTGGAGAAAATACCTCCCCTCAATTAAACGGCTGCGTCTAACAATTTCCCGTGGGCAGCACAATGCCTCGCTTTCCTGCGCCATTGTGTCGAAGGCGATTCACGGCACGTAATTAGACAACGCGGAACAATGTCCAGCAGGTTCTCTTTGCTGTATTTGCATACTGCACTTGAACACACTCGTCCTCTGACTCGTTGGTGCGCCAAGTCTGCATAATGCATGAATGAGAATGCTTGCATTGAATACACGCGTCGCCCACGTACAGTCGTCCTTTCACCGCTGTCACACAGACTCGTGTAAGTCGTGCGTAATTATGTAAAATATGTGACCGAAAACAGAACATCACTGTCCCCGCGCAGAGACTACATTATATTAGCAAATGGGCGACAATTTGCATTATTAAAAGTAATAATGGGTGTGAGATCTGTTGGCCAATTAGCTAGATACAGTCATCAACCGTGGGAGAGCCTCGGCTTTTGCATTCCCAAATTTTCCGGTTCAAATTCAAATGCAAAGACTACGCATATCTAATGTTGAGAAAATTGAAGCAATCCCAATTTAACTTTTTATGTAACGGTAATTAAGTATTCTGCCATATGGATGATCCAAATACAACTGTGCATTTATTCCTGTCTAAATTTCTCTTCTAAAATCGAATATTTCCTTCTTTCATTGATATAAATTTTCAACATACTGAACTCTGCTACTATTAAATAACGTCGTGTACCAGTTCGCTGCTTTGTCTTACTGGGTCGCTTTTCACACATTCCTATTAATAGATCTTCATTTGACACCATGACCGTTTGATTTATATTTATTCAATCTTCTCAAACACCACATTTCAATACTTCCGTTTTGTCTGAGCGCTCATGATTCGAATTAGCCACTCTAGAAGCTTTGCTTTCCAATATTTCTTTATTAATTAAATCTACAGATTTATCTTTCAACATCTAATATTTCATCCCTCCTATACAATTAGTTTAAATTTGGTCTTCAGTAGCGTCATGTCACAAACAAATTTCTGAACCAGTTTCTTCCATAAAAATATTCTTGATATGGATCTACCATAACTGAAGACTGCTTGTCCACTCCCTCTTTCTCCAGCACCTCATTTAAAAACATTCAATTTATTTTTTTTTGCATTCGACACTAGTGAGGAACTGTACCAAGCTCAGTTTCATTATTAAGAATATAATTTGGTTCGAAAAATCTTTCTTCAGTAATGATTTCTTTGGTGGAATAATCGTCATTGGTCTTAACATTTCATTGGTCGTTAAAGCGACCAACGGTTTCAAATTATTTGTTGCATATCTAGGATAAATTCCGTGATTATTATATAAATGACCATTTTAAGGGTTGAGTTCTCATGTGAAACTACGGCGTCAATAGCGGAAAAAAATAGAAACGCATTTTCCCACTCAAAACAGCATCCATCAAAGAATTAAGAATGCTAGATTAGATAACACGTCAGAAACTGAAGTGTTGGCCAAGGATTCTCCAGACGTAAGCTATAACTCATTATAAACACAAGCACGCACGACTCTGGTAAATGTGATTCCATCACGACGCCAGGGAATAATGTAGTAAAGTGAAGATGTTCAAGGATTATAAAATAATAAATTGTTGAACCCTACATCCTGTCTGCATCAAGGCATCCAGAATGCTCTACTACACAACATAAAGAATCCCTGTATGTGATCTATCCGGTGAAGACAGTGGAGGCCCTGTGGATCTGTTGTTGACGTCCGTTCTTCCAGGTCACGCTAATTTCCTTAGCGCTTCGGCCAATTAACGTTGGCAAGGTCACACACAGGGAGAGATGTTTCGCAAGGCACTTACTGAGTGTGTGTATATAACACACAAGCGCCGCCTTCTCAACTGATTAGTATCCAGAACCCTGATTCTATCATCAGCCACAGCTACAAACATTTGTTGTAGAGATCAGTCGATGAGATTTAGAAAAAATTGACTTATCTCATCACTACTTGGTGATAGTAATATATATTATCAGTCGAATGAAATATGTAAAGCACAGTGGTTAACTGGAAAGGAAAATAAACATTAAGTGCCACCAAAATCAACTGATGATTGATCATAAAATGATTAAATTTAACGTAGTAGTTTCACAGCCAAATAGAAGAATCAAGGTCTCTCGATCACATTTTAAACAATTAAAGTGTCTGTATAAATCTTATAAAGAAATCAGAAGTTTGAAACCAATGAGTATTTTTAGTTTTGACTTGATTATGAAAAAATGCTCAATTGAGCTAAGAGGTCGATTGAGGAATAACATCATGAGAAGTATGACGTGAATGACAAACGTAGCAGAACTTTCTTGCATCAGACATTTGAGAGAGCATGAAGGATGGACGAATAGAAATTTGACCTGCAACCCCATGAATTTCCAAACCTATCTTAGACAGGGAAATGAAGAAGATGGCAGGGATTTTCGGAACGAGCGAATCAATGAGGTGAATAGTGGTTGGTAGTAGATAAAGACATGCGACTTGACGAAATATACGACGTTGTTAAACTGTTTCGTGAGATGTACGGCTCTTTATGACCTTGAGACATAACTGAGGTCCTGTTCGAGGATCATGATGAATGTTACTAAAAACACATACAGTATCACAAGTTCAAAATATTATCACGAAGAATAGGAAGTCTAAAGAATCAGGATGCAAAGAAAGTAACTCGTTAGGGTCAAAAATTTCTGACCAACACTGAGATGGTGACGGTAGTGTTGCTGTTTGGCGTGGAGGGCGTTGCTATGGAGACCGACACGGTCTGGGAACCTGACGAGTCCGCCCACATGACTATCGATAACAAGAACAGCTAAATAGAAATGTCATGAGAACGAGCAGTTGTTATGGCAACTGGAAACCTCCTGCGCTGTGGAGGCTTCAGTAAGCACTAACCGTATTAATTTGATCTAATACGATGTAAAATTACAAGACGAAAAAGATATTTCATACGATTTATCGAAGGTAAAATCACATTAATTATATATGACACAGACATGATAAGGTTAGAGGCTGGATGCAACAGGAGGAACGTTATAATGTAGTTGTCGTCCCGCGGTTACTGGAAGATAAAACTGGCCTCTGAATAATTAAAGTTAGAAAGAAAAAAATGACTGCGTGGTAAGTCGCGGAATGTAAATGGGGTTCTAATTATTATCTATTAATCCTCTTTTTTTTTTACCTTTCAGGAACGTTTCCTTCCCAATTTGCTAAAAACGTCCATCAGTAAAGTGAAAAGTTGTCACAGGTTCAAGCAACACGTGCTTGTAGTAATAAAAAAAATCTAACAATTGTGGCGTATTAAATGACGAAAATTTTATAATATTAATATAATATGCTAAATTTGTTAGAAGTATTGTTATTATTTCTACGTTCACATATTTTTCTCAGAGTTGTGGTTGGTTCTGAGGAACAATTATACTGAAGTACAATATATAAAAATGAACAAAACAAATAGCAAATAGTTTCGCTTACGTATGGAGGGAATGTTGCTGTCCTCTGGAGGTGAGGGCATTGTCAGCAGACGTCTTCCAAGAAATTTGTTGGTGGTTGAAAGAGCGGAACTCTATCTCTCTCGATTAACAGACTCGCACTCTCTAGATCAGTCTACGTAATTTTATCGGCTATCATCACCCTTCATCTATTACCTGGGTTTGTCCTGCATTACTTTTAGGCGAATGCCAAGGGCCCTAGTTAACCCTTGGCTGCCTTCCTCTACCCTTCCTCACTCCCCCTTCAAATCCCTTCCTGTGCTATTAAAGTGGAGTTGCCACCATGTGGATTACCCTCATGTAGCTTCTTATTCTCAAACAAAAGGCAGTCCTTTTAAACTCAAAAACGGAGAGACCAGAATTGGATTACCGGAACCTTGGTGTAGAAAGTGAGAACTTTGCCACGTGGTGGAACACTTATCAATCCTGGATTGTGTGACGACATCATGAAGTCCGAAACCTCATACAAATATCAACACCAGTCTGGCGCTAAGACAAACATCCCCGAAGAACGAGTTGGTCGAGATGTCGATGAGTTCTCTGGTCCCCCTCTATCCTTATTTATCTCTGTCGTCGTGGATGGAGGGCTTAATTTGGTCGACGAGATGCACAGAGGAGTTCTGTTGCGTCATGTGTACATTATCAGACGAGACAGAGAGAGAGAGACAGACAGGGGGCGGCTCTGTTGTGTAACAGAAGCAAAACATTGAGCCGCCGATGCAACACATACTCAGGAGTAGATTTTTGAGTGTTGGATCATGGTGGGATAAAAAAAAATAAGTGAAATTAATTTCCTGAATGTGAAGTTTCACTCAAGGTATTAATGTCAAAAATTGGAAGATTCTAAGGATATTTATTCCTAATTGTTCCCCTCTGAAGTAAAGCAGTCATGCCAATGGAAATCATGAGAATCTTTTCCCAAACTACTCAAGGTAATTCTCCCGTTCGAATATTTTCATCACTTTTATTTCCTTATATAATATTTACGTCCGAGAGTGAAATAAATTTGGCCAGAACAATTTAATTATGGGACAATATTATGTCATATATTATTATTCATTCAGAAAAATAAATATTAAAAATTATTGTATGCAAAATTATTAAGGAAATCTGAAAAAATCACCATTTTTGGTCGTTTCCCCTGTGGCTTATACATCACACTCAACACCAAGATTTTAAACGTCTATATCGAGCCAATATGTTCTAATTTATTTAGCTATAACAATCAGGCCTAAATTAAGGTGATTAGTATTTTCGTCTGGTCATATTTATATTGAAAGACGTTAATGTAAACAGAATATTGCGGAAATAAATTGTTGGTGTTAAAAAATCGTCGTGAAGTATATAAGTCATGTAATGTAAATAGTAAATACTTTAAGATTACATTATAAAACTTAGATAATGATTTATTCGTGCTTCTTCTAAAGAAACAGATTCATTCGCAGTCAGGAACTTGGGAATACAAAGACAGAAATGCGTCAAGTAAAATTATTTTCACTAATAGCGTCGTATTCGGCGAAGATAATTATCTGTGTGACAATGTAATGTAGACAGATTATTACTTAACAAGAAACACTGTTTGCTATTATATATAAGTAGATGCAGACAATTAAGCACGCTCCATTATTTTGTGATGTAATATTTAATTTTATCTGTTTACAGATTTTTGCTAACCTAGAGAATTGATCCTCCAAACTTTGAAATTAATTTTTTTTCTTGGATTCCGGTGTTAGTTGCAAATGTCAGCAGCCATTAACAACTGGTTGAAACCCCTCTAATTAATTAGTTCAATTAGCCGCAGGTCTAAATTATCCGTTGCTTTTACTTGAAATTTCTTATGAGTCAACGCAGTTTTTTTCTACTTTACTAATTGCAGTTAGTTAAAGTGTATATACCAACTCCAAACCTATTTTAATGTGTTTTTAAATTGTCTCGTAAGAATACAAATACTTTTGGATTTTGGCCCACATTTGAAACGAAATAGCCGATTCTTACTACCGATGTTACGAGATTAGTGTAGCTTGTATTCCATAACTTACTGAGGACTTTATATAGATTGGTTGACTCGCCTCCTGTAAGACGCTGAATTTTTGCAAATATGTAATTAATTTGGAAATTTTAACGAGTTAATTATACATGTATAGCAAAATGAAGGAACTAGTTCCAAAAGATCTAAAAAAAATCCAAATAGAACAATGGATGTAACGATTTAATCAATGACGGGTCATCTTCAACACACCAGAATCCGATAAGATCCTGAAGAAAGACTAAGAGCGTTTTCCAGCAACAGGTTTTGTTGCGTACATTTTCACTATTTAACTTGGATTTTCCTCATCGGAGTATTTACGGTCGATCAGTATCGAATTACAAATTGGAGAGTTGAGGGGAGATGGGATGCTTCTGTGTACGGTAAATGGCGCGTGAACAGCAAAGCCCAGTCTCTTGGGAAAAGTAGCAGATGCAGAAGCGAACGTTATTCGTTCTTCCTCGGACGAAGTAAAAGGGATCCGTCACAGGAATCGTGATCTCATAAACTACAGCTGCCGAGAACCCAGTCATTTCACCTGTCGCTCTTACGATCTTTGATTTCTCTCACATACTTTATGGACTTTTTTTTCAGAAAGTGCCGATAGAAACTGGCCCAACGTGACTACCACAGGAGACACAGATTGCGATCCAATGGCTCTCAGTAATCTGAGACCCGTTCAAGTTGTAACTTTTCTCTTCGGACTGGAGAGACGTGGCAGACACAGTGATAGGAAATGTTCGTGTGCATTTCGTTAAGTCTGTATCTTATCTAAAGCCTTACGGTAAATTCGGAACACTTGGAGCTGCGCGGTCGTACTTTCCAGTCACCAATTTCACTTAACGGTGTTTTCCAAAGAACGTTCATCATCATGGGGTGATGTTGCATTCCAAGAGTCATGCTCTACCGACCATAGCCATTCAGTAGCCACTCTGGTCGCATCACGTAAATGGCGCAGTTTGAATGAACTAGATTACTATGAGATTTCCGGATGTAGTTTTCCTTTACCCAGTCTTAGGGTCAAAATCGTGAAGACAGAAGGATATGTACGACCTCAATAATAAATTACTGGGTTAAGGATCACCCAAATTCTGCAACAGATTTTTTTGTTTTCAGTTTTTTAACAGGAATTTATGATGAATGGGAAAACAGCACCTTCGACGCCACGTCTATAGGAGATGATATGAACGTCAACCATTGCTTGATGGCGGTTATGAATATATTTTCAGGTACCCTATATGAGACTTAAAGCGTATTCGTTACAAAAACTCAACAGTCGATATTTTTATTTTATTTGGAAAACCCGTGTTTGGTCACATATATATATGATTTCACTGTTCACGCGGAGCGATTTCATTGTACGAAAAATTATGTTTCCCTTGGATCACCAAATCTTCCTGTTGCTTCAGTGGACCTTCCCGGGTTCCGTAGAGAAACCTCGGGAGATGTAAAACGATAAACGATATCACTCGGCTAGCTAAGGACGTGTTCGGGTAAGACGTATATTGCGGTTGGCAACCATGGCCAAATAAACTGAATAGCACCCCAGGGAAATGGTTGGTGGAAAGGCGATGCCAGGCGGTCGCCATCTGCTGTCGCTTCAACATCCTCTCCGTCAACACACCACACATATGTTGTCTTCCAACACTAGATACCCTACAAATATTTACCCCTTTGCCCCTGTCCTTGAAAAAGGCAGAAAAGCTCCTTCTATAGCGATCTAAATATTCTTTATTCTACACCCATATAAAAAAGAACAACTGATAGAAAATGAGAAGTGACCGGTCTTCAATCCAACCAGCCACATTTAACGTTAAACATTAAATTAATGTAACAGTCAACTTTCCAGCTTCACCTCCTTTCAGATTTTCGCCACTCAATACCAAAAGGATGGGAGATAATGTTACAATGAAATTGAAGACAATTTTTGGGGAAGTGGCACACCCGCAGTAACTTACACATGCAAAGGAAACAAAAAAGTTAACAACTCTCATTTGGAACTTTAACGTACGTTGGATGGTTAAGAGAATTCAAAATCGAGCCAAATTCCATCTACTGTAAGCTGAGGGAAACGATGTTCTCTATTACAGAATTAGTTAACTGACTATATATCCAATCTATAATAATACAAAAGCGAAAGTTAAAATATAGAATAAACTAACAGAAGAATTCAGAGTGAATAAAGGCCTTAAGCAGGGATGCAGTCTATCACCGATGCTTTATAATATTTATTTAGATGAGGCACTTAATTTATGGTATAAAAAATGTTCTGGAATGGGCATTCCTATAGGAGATAGGATACTACATTCATTCTTGTTCGCCGACGATCAGGTAATATTTGCAGGAGATGAAGAGGACATGACATACATGATAAATAAGCTCATGGAAGAATATAAAAAATGGGGACTGAACATAAATTTACAGAAGACAGAATACATGTGTTTAGGAAAAGATGTAGAAGACATAACACTGGAAACAGGAAAAATAAACAAATGTGAATTTTTTAAATACTTGGGGGGTCAATAATTACAAATGTAGGAACATGTGAAAGAGATATCTATATAATAAAAAAGTATGTATATTTGTATGTATGTATGTATGTATTTACGTTGTCCTTTATACAAATTTTATCGCGTGGACAGAATGCAACAAAAATTGGTACACATATTCTTCAAAATACGAGAAACGGTACTGTGATGGTGAGAAACGCCTAGCATACATTTGGAAAGAATTATAATTAAAAACCGTGATCATTAAATATTAAATTACTGCGCGCCAAGAGACAATGACGTCACGCGAGAGAGAGACGTTACTACGCAACGAACAAAGGAAATATTTCCTTTATTAGGAATGAAATAAAGCAGAAATATGTTCTTTAAATAAAAAGTATAATTTTATACACCAATACTCCATCGAATGATAATAAAGAAGAATACGAATTACTTTACCATCCTTGCGGAAAATGTAAGTTAATTTTCGCGCTGTATTAGTTGTGAGTCTAGCTAACAATTTCATCAATATAATATTTCGTAATGTATGAAGACTGAGTGACAATTATATCCTGAAATACTCAAGGAATATATTTAAGTATTCAATTAAATACTTTTTCGAGTTTATATAAATGAGTACACGAGCAACGCCGGGCAACCAGCTAGTACAAAATAAAATTTCAATAGCAAAGAATGCTACCAAGATTTTACACGTAATAATAGAAATTTAACAAAGGAAACAAAAATAAAAATTTATAAGAGCATAATACAGAACATTCTATGCTATGGAAGTGAAACTTGGCCCCTGAGAGAATTACAAAAGAACAAAATTAGAACAGTAGAATTCGATTATCTGTGGAGAAGTCTTCAAAAAACAAGACAGAAATTAGAAATGAGTTCCTTTGGAAAGAAATGAACGTAACCACGTCTGTCGTTAAAAAGATTGAAAATCAAACCATTGAATGGTATGGTCACGTACAAAGAATGGAAAATGGAAGATGGCCAAAAGAAATGTACCAATGGTCACCTTCTGGAAAAAAATAAACGGGGCAGACCCAGATTAAAGTGGAAAACCCATGTGGAAACCATAATGAAGGATAGGAATTTGGAAGAGGGAGATTGGAACGACAGACAGAAATGGAAATTGAAGACGACAAACTTATAAAAGGGGGAAAAGCCGAAGAATAGATATGCAGCATTTCATATGTTAATAATCGATATGTAATCACCACTCCAATCAAATACCTGGTGTTTCTCCGGAGCAGTAAACTACCACCATTTTAATCCACAAATCTAAACGATTGAAATAGTCCGAATTAAAATTTGTAGGTTTATGGTCTACCACAGAATAGGCTGTTGCAGAGGCAAGAAACCCGCAGTTGGAGAAAGCCTCCGGAGGCTGCAAAATGCAGATCAGAGTCTCTCATCGTCCCCCAGGGCTCTTTCCTTCCTCCAGGCTTGGGAAGATCTCCCATTGTCCTGCCGACGGAATTATCTCAACGTTTCCGTCGTCCCACTTGCCGCTTCTCTGAGATACGCCGGAGTATTTTTCTATGTACAACTTTGCAGTCAAAGGACTAACTCCATTACCGTACCGTGTTACAGTACCGGAGTGAGATCATTCTATACTTCAGCAATCTTCGTCCCTGAATACCGTAACACTACTTTACCACGAAAAATATTGACAATTACAAAAGCTGACTGCAATCTGATGATACAAAATAAAATCTCATGCATAAATAAACAGCAGGATGCTCAACGCTGACGTTCCTCAAAGTCCTCCGCTTTATCCTGACCAGTGTTGTCCACACAGCTATTTCTCCGAATCAAGAAAAGGCCTCTCCACAGATTTTCTATCCACAACTGTTTTTTTCCCTTTTTTTATATTGTAATAATTTAAAATATAATAAGAATGTGGCGTTTCTAAATGAAAACTTAAGTGAAAACTATTAAACAAGATTTATTAACAATTTTAAAACAAGTATAAAATACACAAAATATTTGGGATCTCAGGGTCTTGAACTGGGTTTGATAAATGGCAGAATTTATATAATCAAAATTACATTTACTTTTTATGGAAATCAATGCGTCTGAACATAGACGAAATTTGTTGCGGAAGAAATAATACTAAAGATTGAATTTAAACAATTTTAATTTTCTCAAGAATTAACGATCTCATTTTATCGATAATTAAATAATTAAAAAAACGATCTGATTTTTATCTTTTAAACACGGTTTACAAATGATTTTAAAGTTTTTCTCTACTTACGGCTGCCCAGGTCTCATTTTTAGTTTTTCGTGCACAATTTTGGGGACATCACTGATTCTAAGTTCTCACAGACTCTAAATGCTCACAGGCTCTAATTGGCGTTGTTTGTTAGTTGGTTTAACACAAATTGGTTGGTTCTCGATGCTTTACTGCAACTAGTTGCTCTGTCTCCTTCCCGACTGAATATTGCTTTACTTTTTAATATTTGAAAGTATGTTTGTGACTGGACCACATTCTTTCGTTCTGACTGCCGACTGTAAAACTTTTCGTCTGGTCTATTCGCTGTCTGCTGCCCGACTGTACATTTCCTGACTGTTCGTTCGTCTCGCAAGTTTTTGAGCGCGTAGAACCTTCTCGACTCATCAACAATGTTTTCTTTGCCTTGTCGGTTTGTTGCGGCGTCCGCTCTATATCCACTAATAATGAGTCCTCTACAATTCAACTTTTCAATTAGAACAATGTCTTAATTACCAATTACTACAATATCTATATTCAGGGTTAATGATCTATGGTTTCGAGTCTCGCGATCCAAAATGGCGGCGTATTTTTTTTTTAAATTTAGTTAGTCTACAGGAATGGAGTGCCAAATTTGTTAACACGTCTACCAAATCAAGTTTAAACGTTTGTTCCTTAATAGCAACGGATATAAAATCGGATAAAATTACATCGTACAAAATAATAGATGGTAAATAGACGTGTTAGATCGAAGCAAATAGGACAGAAAATTAAAAGAGGAAGGAGATAAATCAGTCACAGAAGCTCTTCGAAAGTCCCCTGTCTAAATGAGCTGGGCTGATCCGAATAGGTTCACGTCTTTTAACAGTTCCGTACTGACAGAACACAGTTTCCCATTGTGCACTCTCTTTGAATTACGTTTCCACCTTTCCCTATATGTAACTAAATCTCTTTGCGCCCTTATTACAAATAGGATTAAATCCAGCATTTTCTAATGACAATTACCGTCATTTAAATTTATATCGATGTTGATTTCATAATTAACATAATCTGACGATTATAACTTGATATATAAAAAGAAAACAGCCAATTTCTTAGAAAAATTTATATTAATTAACTATCTGGGTGCCCGGCGTTGCTCGTGTACTTATTTATATAAACTCGAAAAAATTATTTAATTGAATACTTAAATATATTCCTCGAGTATTTCAGGATATAATTGTCAATTGTCACTCAGTCTTCATACATTACGAAATATTACATTGATGAAATTGTTAGCTAGACTCACAACTAATATAGCGCGAAAATTAACTTACGTTTTCCGCAAGGATGGTAAAGTAATTCGTATTCTTCTTTATTACCATTCGATGGAGTATTGGTGTATAAAATTATACTTTTTATTTAAAGAACATATTTCTGCTTTATTTAATTCCTAATAAAGGAAATATTTCCTTTGTTCGTTGCGTAGTAACGTCTCTCTCTCGCGTGACGCCATTGTCTCTTGGCGCGCAGAAATTTAATATTTAATGATCACGGTTTTTAATTATAATTCTTTCCACATGTATGCTAGGCGTTTCTCACCCTCACAGTACCGTTTCTCGTATTTTGAAGAATATGTGTACCAATTTTTGTTGCATTCTGTCCACGCGATAAAATTTGTATAAAGAACAACGTAAATACATACATACATACATACAAATATACATCATTTTTTATTATATAGATAAAAACAAAAATCATTACAATACGACGTTTCGTTCACAATCAGGTAATAAATAGTTTGGAATGGATGCTAAATTTATTATTTCGTATTATTTCGGTTACAACCGTCATAGGACGCAGTCCGTAGCACTAAATTTATATTTGATCATCTAATTTAGCAAAAATATACACGAATACATTCAAAACTGTATATTACCTATTCCTAAAATTGTGGACGAAACGTAATTAATTTTTGATTTGATATTGATTCGAATACAAATTACCTCCGCCGTATATCGTCAACGTTCTCGCGACATCTGAATGCTCCCTTATTTCTCTAAAATTAGAGCAGGACGCTTGCCGGTTTCCAACACATTTCGCCGAATCTTCGAGGACACACATTAGTTTCCAGAAGGTGTCTGAACGGCGGGACGTGTCCGGAATGGGAGATCGCTGGCAGGACGACGACCTGCAAACAGAGACGTATAAAACTAGCCACATGTCACTAAAGGACCGGCTCGTAAACACGGAATTTGATGGCCATCCAGGCCTTTTCCTATTAATGGCGTAAATGGTTCAGTAACTGCAGAAATGGAGATTGTAACCCGGTAGAAGCTGCCATTATGCAGACATATGTCTTCAAGTATGAAAAAATCAAAAGAAAATATTACAGCTGCTTCTTAAAATGAAATCAAGTAGCGTGGTAATGATTATTTTAATTTTTAACTTCACGTAATAGAAGTAATAATATAGAACGAATTAGTTTTTTCTAGATTATAGAAGAAGGTTCTGACCAATTCAGCTTACATACATAGAGTTAAAATGAAACTATACGATAATTCACGTGTTCCTTACGAATTTTCTCAAAGGTTTCTCCTGTACATACAGCGAGAATTAAATCAGCGTTCCTAGAAAACCTACATCAGGTAGGTCGGGCTCTTGACACTTGTCCCACGTCTGTCCCATGACTGGAGTGGGGTTTGCTGTATGGACACAGAATTCGCATCACCATGTCCCGGCCAGTTTAGGAGGCAACTGGCCAACTTTTCCAATTGGAACATGGACAACTCTTAACGTATGCCCAGACCTCAGCATAAACCTCTCAAAACTGACCGAGATGTCTTTGATATTAAGAGAGGAAGAAGAAGAAGTGTGTGTAGACAGGCTACGTATAGGGTAATCGACATAGTGGCCGTTCCTGTCTAATCGCACAGAAAAGAGGGCTTTGGGGATAACAGGCTTTTTTGTAGGTGTAGACAGGCTATGTGCAGGGTAATCCACATAGAGGCAACTCCCCTCTTATGGCATAGGAAAAGGAGTGAAATGGGGGATGCGGAAAGGTATAACAAGGTAGCCAAGGGTAAACCAGGGCCCCCGGTCTATGGTTTAAGGATCCTACCCGGCAATTCGCCTGAAAGAGATGCAGGGAAAATTCTAGAATAACCTGCATCAGGTAGGTCGGGCATACCCAAATGTAGGCCCTTCGTTTCTCTCCTAAAAGGTTCTGCCCGCGAGAGAAAATCCCTCGCAGGTTACCTGCGAGAGAATCCTCTCGCAGGCTTTGGATCGGGAGAGGACCCTTTTTTTTTAGGGCAACAGGCTACATGAGGGTAATCCACTTTGGGCAACTCCCCTTTAATAGCATAGGAAGGGATTTGAAAGGGGGGATGCGGAAGGGTAGAGGAAGGTAGTCAAGGGTTAACTAGGGCCCCCGGGCTATATTTTAAGGATCCTACCTGGCATTCCCTAAAGAAATGCAGGGAAAACCCTAGAAAAACCTGCATCAAGTAGGTCGGGCATTGGGTACTTGTCCCACGCACTTCCGATAGCGGGAGAGGAGTTTGCTGTGGGGACGCAGCATTCCCTTCTCCGTGCCTCGACCAGTTTAGGAGGCAGCTGGCCGACTAATCCAATGGGAATAGCGAACAACTGCCCAAGGTCTGCGACCCCGGAACATACACCTCTCAAAACAGGCCGAGGTAACTCGGCTTGTGGGAACCTTAGTTCAAAAACGGAGAGGAAAAGGCATTCTCAAAGGTAGCCCCTTCGTATCTCTCCTAAAAGGTTCTGCCTGCAAGAGAAAATCCCTCGCTGGTTACCTGCGAGAGAGGATTCTCTCGCAGGCTTTAGAGGTTCTTGAGTAGAAATATTTTATTTTATTTTATTTATTTATTATTATTAGGTAACAGGCTACATGAGGGTAATCCACATGGTGGCAACTCCGTTTAATAGCATAGGAAGGCATTTGAAATAGAGGATGCGAAAGGGTAGAGGAAGGTAGCCAAGGGTTAACTAGGGCCCCTGGGCTATGGTTTAAGGATCCTACCCGGCAATTCGCCTAAAAGTGATGCAGGGAAAACCCTAGAAAATCTACATTTTTTTTTTTTTTTTAGGGCAACAGGCTACATGAGGGTGATCCACATTGGGCAGCTCCCCTTTAATAGCATAGGAAGGGATTAGAAAAGGGGGATGCGGAAGGGTAGAGGAAGGTAGCCAAGGGTTAACTAGGGCCCCCGGGCTATGGTTTAAGGATCCTACCCGGCATTCGCCTAAAGAAATGCAGGGAAAACCCTAGAAAAACCTGCATCGGGTAGGTCGGGCATTGGGTACTTGTCCCACGCCCTTCCGATAGCGGGAGAGGAGTTTGCTGTGGGGACGCAGCATTCTCTTATCCGTGCCTCGACCAGTTTAGGAGGCAGCTGGCCGACTATTCCAATAGGAATAGCGAACAACTCTTGCCGTATGCCCAAGGTCTGCGACCCCGGAACATACACCTCTCAAAACAGACCGAGGTGCCTCGGCATGTGGAAACCTTAGTTCAAAAAAAACCAGAGAGATGTGAGAGCATCCCCAAAGGTAGCCCCCGCCAGAGCTCTCTGGGAAGGTTCACCTAGCAGAAAATCTACATCAGGTAAGTCGGGCATTTGGTACTTGTCCACGCCCTTCCGATGGCGGGAGCGGAAAGATATAGCAAGAAATAACTGTGACAACACAACTACGAGAATGATTCATAAGTAAAATATCTTTAAATCTACATTTTGACCTGGCGTTTTATGAATGGTGTCGGCCCATTGTCTTTATTAGCTACGAAAACTCCAATGAGCAGAAACATTCAAAACAAAATTGACATTTTCTTTGATCATAAGTTTAAGTTTACAAATTGGTATTTATATCTGTTGGTTTATTGATACCTATCTGACTGTAGAAACTTTGAAAAGGAGGGTCCTCAGGTGGAATCCTGTTCCACGCAGAAAAAATAAACGATATTGGTTCAATACTATCACTTCTGACTTTAACCAAAATTAAATAAATTCGGAAAATATCCCAGGCTTGTTAATTCTATCCCAACATTACCAATAGACTCCTTTCGACCTTGAAATACGTTCATCAGTATAAATAAGGTGATGTCTGTGGTATGTAGGCCATTTCTTCAGACTCCAAGATAGTGGAAATATTTTTCTCGAAGGATTGGTAAGTTTCAGAGTAATATATTCCCGTTTTAACGTCGCTTGCTTGTTTTGTAACTTGCCCGGTATAAATGATGAGTGCATTATCTCGCAAAGTGACTATTTTGCGGTTTCCAGAGTGTTTGTTGTGCGGCTGTGGGCTTTGGAAAGGCGTCTGTTACATATTTATAGCGGCGCTATCGACTATGGCGCCCAGATGTCTGGCGGATAAACGCACTGCGGAAATTATGGGCGACGGACGACAAGCTTCGCCAACAAAAAAAATACAACCGTTGCAATTAAAAGCCCCAAATACGCGGCGGTGTTGACAGACAAAAAAAAGTGTCTATATGAATTTGTAATAGGCATATCTCCGACTGATGAGAATGCGTCACCGAGTTTCACCAATAACTGGGAGAAGGAAAGACCACAAGAAGTCTACGATTAAGTCTTGGTGCGATATATTGTGATTAAGGCAAAAATGTAACATATATAATGATTACTAATCTATATCTTTAACATGGTTATAAGCGTTACTTTTCAAGTAGCAAAGCATATATATATATATATATATATAATTTAAAAAATCGCTACAGCATGTTTAATAATATATATAATTTTTAAAATCGCTACAGCATGCTTAATAATATATATATATATATATATATATATTTAAAAATCGCCCCATATATATATACATATATAATTTTAAAAATCGCTACATATATATATATATATATATACATAATTTAAAAAATCGCTACAGCATGCTTAATAATATATATATAATTTTAAAAATCGCTACATATATATATATATATGTATATAATTTTAAAAATCGCTACATATATATATATATATAATTTAAAAAAACGCTACAGCATGATTAATAATATATATACATATATAATTTTAAAAATCGATACATATATATATATATATATATATATATATAATTTTAAAAAATCGCTACAGCATGCTTAATAATATATATATATATATAATTTTAAAGTCGGAAAGCAATCTAAGTTATTTGTTTGCATCTTATTAGTTTCCCAAAAGGATATTAGTTGGAACTGGCTCGGAGAAATAATCAGATCAGATTCTTTTATGACAGGTTCAACTTTGGCTGTGGATATTCCCCATTAAATATCCTATTATTTTAAATTTTCAACAAGTGGTTATTTTCTATTTTGGATTTGCAAAGATATTTGCAAAAAAATAGGTCAAAATTAACCCGCATCATCTAAACAATTAATTTTTTCCTAGTTATTATTTTGTTTTAGCAGATTTCAGTCACTTCAACTATTTATTAAGAAACAGAGCGCGTTGGTTTGTGTTTATTAACTTAAAGATTGTATTTTTACGTCTGTTTACATTTAACAAATAATGCAGTTTTTTGACCAGTACCAGACAATATTTTATTGTTTTACGACAACGTTTCGGACTGAGAACACCATTAACTCACATAATGATACAATAAAATTAAGCAAAATTTACAATGCTACAATTTGTTTATTCTTGATTTTAATTTTTAAATATTATTTTTGTATAATTCTTTGGTGAATTGAGTAATTTCTGATGATGAGAGGGTCACACATTTTTTTGCGAGACACGTTCCAAGGCCACAAGGAAAGATTGGAAATACCTAAGGTATTTGACAATTCTATTGAGGGTTGGTAATCCTCTTCAGTTCTGCTGCGACCGTACATGTGTGTAGTTGGTGAATAAGTGTCTCGGAAAAACTTCTAAAGTTTGTGTTTTGTTTTCAGTAGGATGTGAAAATAGGTTTTAACATTTAGCATTTTTAGGTAAATGTTTTCTTAGTTTAATTGTGTTTATAGTATAATATTTTTTATTCAACCACTTTTATAAATTCTTGATAATACAAATTTATTTTGTACAATTTCTCCGCAGGAAAGACCTGATGAAGGTACAAAGACGTACCGAAACGTTGTCGTAAATAAATAAAATACTGTCTGGTATTGGTCCAAAAACTGCATTATTTATTAAATTAAGTTTATAGGCTACTTAATATAAATAAAATTATGGAAAAGTATCAACCACAACCACCACATTAAATTATTTCAAAATTATATTTTAATTACATGCATTCATGCATTATAATATAAAATTAGAGGATGTACTAAAAGGACGTTGTCAAGCGGGTCGAAAATGAAAGAAAGATTGGGATTCCCGGGTTTAAGTGGTAGAACGCAGAGGGCCATGTTCGGAAAATTCCTTTCCCACGCGAATGTCTAAATCAGATAGTCTCCAAAATTTTCGAGCAGAGAGCCTGAGCTCCCATACATGGCGGGTTGACGTGGCACTTGCTAGCCCTGTGCCTCCCATATATGTGACTGGTCGAGGCTCGAACCCGGAGTCCCTAGAGCGTAGGCAGAGCGTTCACCTCAAGCTCTACCCATGTAAGAAAGACTTCCCTTGCTACCTCACAATTTTCTTCCCACTTGGTCAACACCGTATTCGCATATACAGTAGCCATATATCCAAAGTTGACATACTTCATCAAGTCCTTGACCAACCTCTGCAACTCTCCCGCTTTACCACAAGCGACATCCGTTATGACATCAGTAAACTCAAAGGCAAAGCAGCACCAGGTCATGATCAAATCACAAAAGACCAACTCAAAGCACTCCCTCTCAAAGTAATAGTTTTAATAACTCAAATCTTCATTGCCGTGATCAAATCCGCTCACTTTCCACTAAGTTGAAGCATGCCATGACAAACCTAAATCTAATCCAATAAATTACTGACCAATAAGTCTTCTCCCTACCTTATCCAAACTCTTCGAAAAACGTCTGTTACCAAAACTAAAAACCCAATTATCTCACTTAATCCCGAATATCCAAACACTCTTTCCCGCAACTCCTCTACTGAAAGTCACTGATTACATCTACTCATCGTTTGAAAACAAAAACGTATGTCTAGCAGCATTCCTAGACTCGGAGAAAGCCTTCGACAAAGTACATCATGATGCTCTTCTCTTCAAACTAAAACCCAACGTAACAGACACTTCCGACTCGTTACCAATTTCCTTTCTAACCGCTCATTTTCTGTCAATTATAACAACTATATAACCAAACCAAATCATTCATCTTAATCAACGCATGGGCTAAGAAATAGCGAATAACCATAAATTCCAGCAAATCAACCATCATCCCATTCTCGCTAAAAAAAACAGTTCGCAAACATACTCTACCTTGATAACTGCCCGACACCGAATAAAGCCGCTCAAACATATCTGGGACTAACGCTAGACACCAAATTAACCTGGACACAACACATTAGCAATCTCAAGTCTTAGCTCAACAGTAGATTATGGAAATTCAAACCGTTATTAAACAGAAAATCCCTAGAAAACAAAAGCGTTAATTTATACCTCCGTAATCAAGCCCACCTGGCAATATGCTTCCTCCATTAGGGGAGTAGCAGCCAAAACAAAATCCAAGTAATCCAAAATAAATGATTTCAGGATGAACCTCGTTACTTCAAAAACAACAGACTGCATACTGACCACAGCATACCTACAGTCAAAGACGTTATAAAAAAAATCCTATAATTCCCTCATTAAAAACTCCAACCATAGCTGAAATTACAGCCTCAATTCCTCCAGAGTCTCAACAAAGACGGCTTAAAAGAAAGGGGCCACCAGACCTCCTCTACTAATTAATGTTTAAATTTTATAGCTAATTAAACTTAGACCTTAATTAAAAGAATTAGATGTAATAAGTGATCATTGTTATGGACAACCTAATGGTTGCAACTAAACGCATGTTACCACGTTCATTTCAATAGAATACTTGATCATTATTATCACAACCTAAAATATCGCCATTAACTGTACAATAAAGAAATAAATACAATGAAGAGAAATGTGACGCCAGTCATTGAAGCAGCAAATCTTGGAGCAAGCCCCTCCGAGAATATTAAACAGAAAATCATCGGGAAAGTTTACGTTCTTTGGAAACACCCAATCTGAAAAATTGATAAGTAAGGAGAAAGCATTATTAAGTGCTGAGGCACTTCTTCTTAGAGTAGAGCTGCCGTGACCTTTTTTTTTTTTCACCAAGGACGAAACGACAGTTGGAGTCAATTTGCATAAGGCGCAGGGATCACAATTTCCATACATCAGACTTTCAAACGGACGCCTCCACATCTACTAAAAGGAAAAATTACGTCGCTTCCACTCTCAATTCGAAACTGTCATTCCTGTAGTAATATTAATTAAAATTCAATTATATTCCTGAATGTTATTTATACGCCGTAACATTAATCAGACAGGTATTCTGATTTTATGAACAAGTCTCCGACATCTAAGGTACTCGAGGACGAACTCCGTCGTAAAGTTAGCGTCATAGTCTCGTGTGACTGAATGCAAACTAAACGTATATGAGAAGTGAACGTTGAATTGAGGTTGTCTTCTTGAAGTAAGGAAAGATTGGTATTGTAGAAAACTATGTTTAACGTCAGGGAAGTAGGAAATGATCTCACTCACGGCACGATAATTCAAGCGCTTTTCACAGGCACAAGCTTACTCGGTTCAGAGTTGGCTGAGTGTGAAAGAATTTCAGCATGGAATTAAATTTCGCCGACAACGTAAAACGAGAAACCTGTCTCTACCAATCGCTGCAGTGACATTTTCAAATTTTAAAATCTATGCTAGAAACTGCTGGTACCAATATCCGCGGGACCCTTGTATGCATAAATGAAAAATAAAAATATTATCGTACAGGTAATCATGGAAACTTTCCAGTAATCAACTCAAATTATATAAAGCGTTTGGTCCGATTAAATGAACACCAGGAACATGACAAAAAGAAGCTGCTGAATCAATTTTGTTAAGGGAATATGTATTGAACGTTGTTACGTGGTCAAGAGATGAGCCGTTCCAATTTCCTCGTTGAAGATGAAGGATCGGCTTCCGGTCTCACCATCATTCTCTGGTGCTCTTCCTTGAATTCGTGCTCACAAGACCACCGGTCCGATGAAATGAACACCAGGAACATAAAAAAAGGAAGCTGCTGAATCAATTTTGTTAAGGGAATATGTATTGAACATCGTTACGTGGTCAAGAGATGAGCCGTTCCAATTTCCTCGTTGAAGATGAAGGATCGGCTTCCGGTCTCACCATCATTCTCTGGTGCTCTTCCTTGAATTCCTGCTCACAGGATCACCGGTCGCATTCGAGTTCTTCATTGTCCAATTCTTTACGTTCCGAACTTAGATTTAGTCCAATCTTCTGTGATTCGCAAACCGTTTACAAATAGTCTGTTCCTGTGTACCCAAACAAGTGAACCAAGATTGGCAGACGAGAACTTCCAATGAAAGCGATATGCAGAAGGTGTGTCGAGCACTTGTGGTACAAACAGTTAGGTGGTTCCGTTGCAGTTTGAAGGAACTCCAGCAGGTGTTGGCTGCCGTTTACGGTGCCGCAGTCCACTGCAGCAGCACTTCCGCAGCAAGGGAAGAATATTGATTGTACAACTGCGGGCGCTGACCCTGTGGTCGTTATATTCGGACCAGGTACAACACGACCAATGTTAGGACTTCATTCTAAGGAGCGGATGGACTGGTAGCACGTGTCCAACCATCTGCCACCACCAGATGACATAATTGGAACTATTCTCTTCACAGATCCAATAAACAACACAAACAAAAAATGGTAAACTGTTCATTTTCTGTCAAGTTAATATATCACTTGAGAGCACAAGCGCGCAAATTCGAAACCCTTACACACACACACCTACTTAGTCCAGTCTAAGAGAGAAGTTTGGCTTCATTCGGTTGCATCTAATTCTTTTAATTAAGGTCTAAGTTTAATTAGCTATAAAATTTAAACATTAATTAGTAGAGGAGGTCTGGTGGTCCCTTTCTTTTAAGTCGTCTTTGTTGAGACTCTGGAGGAAGTGAGGCTGTAATTTCAGCTATGGTTGGAGTTCTTCGTCTTCTAAGTTCTTCTCTAGCATATTTCGAACAGATACACTCATCTCGTTTCTGGCTTCCACACAATCCAGTATTACAAATGGCTACAGCTCACTCCATCTTTATTCAATGTTAAAAACCAAAAGATAATTTTTTTTAAAAAAAAAATACATCTTGGTATCCTTTTGATATCCGATTGTCGCCGTAAATATAAAATCTGACTCATTGGGACCAATTTAATCATTTATAGGGTCCGTAATGTGTTGTTTAGATGAAAGATACTTATAATATTCTGTTTGACGACACTGGTGTGGATTTAGTTAACCTATAGTTATTTCCATCGTGTAGAAATAAAAGGAATAGGAAACGGAAAATATAAGTTAAAGTTATTATGAAATGTTAAGTTGAAGGAATAACCAAATATGAATAGGAAATAATGTCCGAACTTAATATTCAGAGGTTCGTCACCAATACGTGGACCCTCGAAAGACAATTGTCGTTCTTTTACAACATATATTTATAGATTAACTATTTTATGTGAACGTTGAGGTGTGAGGCCTAAGTGGTTGGACTTATTGCAGGGGTTGAGCCCCCGCCATGGAAGAAGGAGGATGCGCGACAGAGCCGCCGCCTGCGGTAGAGGAGTTACCAGACGTAGCCAAGGCAGAGGAGCCGGCATCTCTAAGTGTGGGCGACATCTTCCTCATTTTGGGCGACGGATCGCGACCCGACGTAACTACCCTGGAGAACCCAGACTTTAGGCTGGAAGGCAGCGATAGTGGTGTAGAAGCAGGTAGCGGACGCGAGGCCACTCCCGGCGTCTCGTGCGACTCCAGTCTGCTCAGCTGCTGCTCCGACAACGAGGAACCGACGCCGCTGACGGCGCCGAGATCGAGGAAGGCTCTCGGTTCCCCGGCCAAGAAGCAGGCGCCGCCAGGAAAGCGGCGCTCAGAGCCGGTATCGGTGCGCACGGTGACGCCGCCCGCGCGTCTGCGGAGTGGCACCGCGTCTCCCTCAGTTTCCGCAACGTCGCAGCGCGCCAGAAGCGGATCCACCACACCGCGCCAACACACGCCCACCTCAAATAAACCCGCTCCCACGTCTGCTTTCGGCCGATGCACCACTGCGACGCAAAGCAGGCGAGACAAGACTCCCGTCCCCGCTACCACCACCCGGCGCACATCAGCGCCCCCTGCCCCAACCGCCTCCAAGGGCTCGCAACCGCGGTCGTCCTCCAGGTCCAGGAACGCGACGACCCCGACGACGCCGCCCCCTACCTCGGATATCAAGAGTCGCAGCATCATAGACACGTATGCGACGCTGCCACGGCGACGGAGACGCTCCCCGCCCGGCACGCCGGCCACAACACCCACTTTCTTCCGCAGTCTGTCAGCCAGCCGCGAACCAGGCCTCACGAGGGCGGCTAGCCTCCGCAAACAACACAACGCCGCCCACGCGTCGCGCTCGCTGCCACCCTACCCGCGAAGGAGATACCGCCAGGAGGCGGCGGCACAGACGGACGCCAAAGAGTTGACGGCGGTGGAGGTGCAACATCTGGAGGCACAAGTGCGGCTGCTGACGGAGGGACAGGCGCTGCTGCAGGCTGACTGCGAGAGGCAGAGACACCTTCTGCACCAGGAGACGGCCACACGGCTCGCCAGAGAGGAGGAGTTGGCGAGGACCATTGAGCGCGTCCAGGCGTTGCTGGGCACTCACGCAGGTCTCTACCACCTCACACTAATGTTATAAACACCATGATACACTGTAGTTATCCCACCTGATTGTAAGCGTTAAACCAGTAGTATTAATAGTATGTACAGGAAATACCACTTTTACAGTCGTAATAATTTATTTGTGTTTTGTTAAGCTATCGACTTGAACAGCCAATATCGTTTCTGCTTATTAATGAAAACCTTCATAACACTTAACAATATGAAATTGTGTAACTGGCCCTGAGACTAGAGTCCTCGATCTAGATGCCAAGTTGGTTTTCCATCAAAATCATTATTAAATACAATTGCTCGAGGCCTGTTGGACAGTTTCAACATTTCATATTGTGAAGTGCTTTTAAGGCCATCATTAATAAAGAGATGATATTGATAATTAAGCTTCTAGATTAACAGAAAAACAATTTTTACATATGTAAAAGTGATATTTCTTGTATATGTGCAGAATATGAATAAAGTAACATAGTTTTGAACAATAATATAAAAAGCATTAATACTTTTAAGAAATAATGGGTGAGAATAAAATTTGTAAATTAAATATATATATATATGTATATATATGTATTATTAAACCAGTTAAAACATAAAAATACTTAGTTATCGTAAATCAATCCTAAATTTTAAAATATTTTTTAAAAATAGTATGTACTAAATTCACATACTATGAAATAAAATATTTTATATTACTCATTTCAGATGAAGATTCTGGAAGTGACAGTCTTCAAGAGCTTGAGATTAGAGTACAAACATCTGGTCATATACTCATTAAACAACAACAAGAAATTACTGAGTTACAATCACTTTGTCGAACACTACAAAAGGTGAGAACAAAGCAAATGAATCTTTAAGCACCAAATTCTTAAAGACATAAGAACTTCTCATACTTTTTTTAATGTATTCCAATTTTTGTTACCATATGCGCAGAACTCATCTCACTTGAATGAAGAAATAACAAATTCAATAAAAAGTCTATGCTTAATAATTTATAATACTGAGTATTTTTAAAGGTTTGCATTTGTGCTGAATTGTATTTAATAAAATCTTGCCATTTAAAAAACTCTCAGCCCTCAATTAACATTGGTGTCTTCTGATAACAAAATATTAAATTAAATTCATCTTTTTTTAATTGAAAATTAAATGTATAATTTAAGCACTTACAATACATACACACAGACACAATATGGTAGATTTTCTCACTGTGATGCAAGTCTTTAAAATGCTGACCCTAAAATACTTCGATACAATTTTTAAAAAACCAACTAGGCAGATTGTTTGAATACTATTATACAAAGTACTTTAAAATAAGTTTTTTTATTATTGAATGGTTTAAATTTTATTTCAAATCTGCTTCATATGCTGGCCCTTTACTGTGCCACCTGATGCAGCTGTTTCTTTGTATCACAACACGGAATGGTCCTGCACATAGATCACAACTAGTTTGTGAAACACTTGACCCATAATTTTCATATTTTAGGATCTAGACAAGAGTTTGGCTGCCCAGAAGACATTATTACAACAACATCAGGAATTAGAGGCTGAATCATTTGAGTTGCAGGAATTCCTGCAGGCTGAAAAATCTACATTATCAGACTCACTCCGTGAAGCAGAAGTGGAGGTATAAAAATAAGTTCAATTCAAATACAGAAGCAAAATTTCACCTCACTGCACAAATTAATGTAAAATTTAATAGTGTAATAATACTATAATAATGTTAATAATGACAACTAAGTATATACAATTTTTATAGATTCAAAAATTGAATGAAGGGTTACTCAACAAAGAAGCTGAACTTGCACAACAACAAGATGAATGTAAACATCTAGTGCGGATCAGTGAACAACGAAGGTGAGAATAACATATCCACCAAAGTACAATAGTTTCTACAACCTATAATTAATAACTATAATTACTCAACTCAAAAGACATTAATTTAAATGCTAACTACACAGTTTTTCAGAAATTCTCACTTTGACTAAAATGTAGATTAACAATAAACATTCAATCAAGTTCATCTCTAAATGTGAGAATTTCTATTATAAGAAAAATCTTTATTAAAATCTATTATAATAAACTGCAAAAATAAGAGGTCAGAACTAAATGTGAATTTAATGATACATGTAAAATAATTTAAGGTAATAGCAAAAACTGAATTATTTCTAGCGATGACTGAACTTTCAATCTTATTAAGCAATGCTTCTGACTATTGTGAATACAGTTCATGATTCTGGTATTAATTCTTAAGTCTGTATTCCATTTCCTGAAATAATATTCAAAACAATCTTGTCATCGACATATACACCCACATTAAATGAATTAACTTATTGTTTCATGTCAAATTTCTATGACACAAACAAGTGCATGAAAACTTAAAATTACTTTCAGCATATATAATTATTATACCTTAATCAATACTGTACAGAATTGTAACTTTACATAGACACAATTTTGTTTTTAATCTTGACATACTAAGAGCACTGTTTTCACAGGCAAGAGTGTATGGCTTTGCAAGCAAAGCTTGGTGGTATTGGAACAAGAAGCAAAGAGCTGCTTCTACAACAAGGTGCGGCTGTGTCTGGCGCTTCAGTCGCCTTGTCAGGACTAAGCTCAAGACTAGATGCTCTGGTTGAGCAACTTGTTTCCTCTTACAACATATCTGAGAAAGATCTTGAGGTAAATGACTTGGAAGAATGCTACATTATAAATATATATTCCCAAGCTTGTAAATATAACTCTTTGCAGTTTGGAAGTTGGCTTGACTTTTAAAACCTTGTGTATAAATATGTAGAGAAAATATTTTAATATAATGCAATGGCATACTTGTACATTTAATCCTTTGTCCAAGTACAATGAAAGTATTATTGCTAAAAACCAATTACTTTGAAACTCATACTCTGGATAAGGAATGTGGTTAATTGGGAATATAGCAATGTTTTGTTTTGTGTATTCAGTTAATGAACGCATCTTCAAATAATGCTACTTCCTTATTAAACATATTGCAACATGGCATTATAAATATTGTTGTATTATGTACTTGAATATACAGCTTATATCTCACATTGTAAATAACATTCCATACACACACTCACCAAATGTTTTAATTTTCATATTAACATTTCATATGAAATGTGGTTCTTATTTTAAGAATCTGGAGGAATATAGAGTTGGCGTCTCAGTTTGTTGTTAGTTTCTCTCATTTAAGAATAAAAATTTTATCAACACTCACATAGGTTCAAAGTTTTGTTACTACTCTGAACAAGCACGCTAAAGAAAGAAAAAAATGTAAAAAGAATAAATTAAAAATTTTATTTACAATAATATTTTACATAATACAATTTAAATTTGTACTGTTCTTAAAAATATGCATTCAAACCATGTTTATCACCATTCTCATCAATCACATGCCACATTATGTGTATCTAAATATAATTCCCTTTATCACTTTATTTTGTTTAAAAAATGTTTCCTGTTCCCATGATTCAGTAGCAGTTGGCTTTGGTACTTGACACATACAGTATTAAAACAAATGATTTTGCTTGCTTCACATGTATTTAATTACGTAATGTATTGGTATTGAAAGAAAGCCAAGCAGAAATATAGTTACTTTTCTGTATGCAGAATCTAATAGTATTAAATTATACCTTTCCATTGCATTCCAAAATGAAGCAAATTTTTAGGTAAGTTGATTATAATAACATCATCCAATTAATATTTGTATAATTGTAAGATTGCACACTTTTTTGTAGCTTGAAAAGTGGTGAATAGATTTCACTTATTTTATAAAACTATTGCTGACATTTATGTGCTTGACATATTTTAAATAATCAGATGTAACTGTAAAGGAATTTATAAGAAATATAATAATAATAAATACAACCTTCATACAGATAAACCTTAAATTCAGAATTAATAGCTAAGAAAATTTAAAAGTACCAGATGTTTTGTTGTGGATTGGTGTCTTTTTTCCAATTAGGGTCGAAACGTCCGGCAACCTTACATTTAGTTTGTTATTTCTCAAATTAAAGTTTTGTAAGTATGAAGATAGTAGTTTTATAACAGGCATTAATTTCTATGTTATATAAGAAATATGACCAGTAAATAAATATTATGGATTAAATAAATATTTTTTTAGTGACAAGAAAACTGTTTTCCTCTGTAAAAATTGTTCACAATATTTTAACATAAGAAAATCATTATATTTTACTAAACTTGTACAGTAATTAAAAGTTATGTTTTCAATCAAATTAACCTTAAATCTATGCCAGCTTGTTACGACTTGCACTTTTGTTCTTGAAACTCTACTATTGGAAGAAAGTAACAGGTAAAGTGTTTTAAACAAAAGTCATATTTATTAGCATAGAAGTGATAATTAGTTCCTAGATTTTTTAAAAAATAGAATGTTTAAACAGTATGACAGTTAGAAATCATATGTTTTATAATTAGATGTCATATACTGCAGGAAACATTTATTATGTTCAAATAGTTTAATATACATAATTAGAAAATGCTTTGTTGTCCATCCATTCAAAGCATCTTCAGCAAAGAAAATATATAATACACTTAAGAGTATTTCTGCTTGGTTTCTTTGAATGTCTGCAACAATCATGTTAGCATTTCAATTGTATATAAGATCACCACCATCTTTAGATTTATGTTTCATCAATAAACTACATTCCATTTGCTAAGGAATATTTGTTTGCATGATTCCATTTGGTAGCCTTTCATTATAATTTTCCTCATTCTAATATTATAGACTTGGATGTAATTATATACAACTCAAAATTTGCTTGTATTTAGATAACCTGTGTATGAATGGGATGCAAGTAACTATAATTAATATTTGTAAATGCTGGTATAAAAACTTTAAAAAAATTCCAACTAATGAATTATTAAGTGAATGATTTGTAGATAGAATTTTAAAACTGAAATAAATGTTATCTACTTTGTAGTTAAAAACTAGGGTCATAACATTTTAGCAGTAAATAATACTTTGAATATACAGTACCAGGAAAAAATGTTACATTTTCCAAAACAAGATCTACTTGAATTTGCAATTGAAAATTAAAAATAAATACATTTATAAATATGCCAAGAATTCATGATAAAAGCTGGACAGTTCATAAGTTTAGTAATGACTTAAAGTTGAGACATTCTTTGAGGTAATCCTAAATTAAACATGTAATAACCTTTCTATAAACTTTTGTTTCTTTCATCAGGTGATTGAAAACACAAGAGCCTGGAGAGGCACAACTGCACAATTTCCCATTGCTGTTGTGCTTTGTTTCACTTTTGAGTTTGTCATCTGGATTTCGTGGTTGTTACTTCCGGTTCTTGTGTTTTCAGTCATCTAACAAAAGGAACAAAGATCCAGAAACATTATGTGGTATTTATGTCATCACTTCATTTGGTCTATTTTAACTATTTTATTTTTTCAAAGCAGACATATTATATTTTCATTTCAATGGAATAAACTTACTCAAAACAGAGTTTGGACAGAATATTCATTTACAAGCAATAAACTGTAAGTTCTTATTGTTAACAGGATGTAATATTCCACAACGAAGCCTACAGCAAAAGTAACAGCAGTACAGAAGCAAGCCCAGAGAAGACAGTCCCAATAGCATCTCCTAAGAGGAATTCATCATCTTTTGTAGCAGCAGTAATCACAGCCATACGTAATGCGACTGGAACAGGCACTGGAAAAGTGGTACCTCCTCCAGAAGAAAGTGTTCTGGAAACTGAACCAGGTAATGTTCTTGTGAGTTATGTTAATCCAACATATTTTACTTCAGTACATTACACCAAACAATTATTTCCAATTTAGAAATCAGCCAGACTGATAGCGAAGAACAGGCAGATTTACCAGAGCAGGAGCCAAGATTAGTGAACAGCAAATCAATCCAGAATCTCTCTCAAGCAATCCTCATCAGGCAGCGATCAGAGCAGGAGTATGGTGACATAGAAGAGCTCTTACTGGGGGACTATAATCCTGCGGCTGTGAGCCTTGTTGACCAAATTATAGAAGTGGACAACTTGGTTACAAAACTACTTAAAGTCCTCCGAATTATTCAACTAGATACAGACACCTTCATTGATGAGCTACAAGATGAAAGGTAAACAAATTGTAATTAATTAATTATAGCAATATTTAAAGCTCTTCATTTATATTTGCATTTTGATATTTATATATCATTGTGATTTTAAATACAATTCATATTTTGTTGTACAGGGAAACTCTGGCAAAGCAAATGAAGATTGAACAGGAAGAAAGACAAGAAGCCACTCACAATTGGGAAATCACAAGCTGTCAACTGAGAAATGAATTAGTTGCAGCACGTGAAAAATTGAGGCAATGTACAGCTGAGCTTGAACGCACAAAAAATCTACAGGTATGAAGTAGATTGATCATTTCAGTCAGTTTAACAGTCTTTAAAAAACCAAGTATTATCCTGCAATGAAGAAGGCTAGCACATCTAAGCAATGCAACAGTTTCCTGTCCAAAACACTACTACTAAATTATTTATATATATATATATATATATATATATATATATATATATATATATATATATCTGTGTGTGTGTGTGCACAGCCGACACACAGTTAAAACCTTCCTTTTCTTTTCTGACTAAGAGAACCCCAGCCTTAAAAAATTTGAATTATTTCACTCCTCAGCCTGACTGGACCAACTATTGATTTCAAGAGTAAGTCAACTTCACTGTCTCTCATTCTTATTTAAATGTGCTATTTAATTTGACCTCATCAAATTTTCTTTAAACGTTTAGAAAGGAAAGAGAAAAAGGCATTGGCTTACCTGAAATTGAAGCTTGGTGTCACCATTCAGGAAAGGAGGATATTCTTCAAATTGTCAGGGTGTTATATACATATATAATTAATTATAATATTATAATTATGAATGTCAACTCATTCATAATCTGAATATGGATAAAAAGTTCTTTCTAAAAACTAAGCTCATCAGATTCAATAGACTAAAATATTGCTTAGTTATAATGTACATTTTACTAGACATTAAATAATTTCTGTGCTAATTAGGTATGTGCAATTACAAATTCAATAGACTTAATATCATAAACAAAAAACTGCAAAATAATGTCTTTCAGTATCACTAAATTCCAAATTGAATTGAATCTGAGAAGTTAGGCATCATCAAGAACTTTTTACTATATAAGTATCTTAAAGAAGCTACATTTTATATTAAAAATCAAATATTAATTGTACTTATTCTATGCAACTGGAAAAACTTGATGAAAATTAAGGACTTAAAGTTCTTCTGTATTTTACATTTTGTTTCTGTCTTTATTGTCTTTAATTTTCTACATTCAACTTATGCTCAAATTAAGCCTCTTTTATCACTAATAAAGATTCTATGTGGAAAAGAAATAGCTAAATTTTAAAAGATCAGACTAAACTAAATAATTTGGTGAGAAGATGGTTGATTTAATAACAAAAAACAATATTGAAGAAAAAAAAAGTTCTAGAATGGGAAAGGAGAATGTAATCATCAAATTGGCTCTTGCAATTTGCACATGCCTAATCCAATTTTTTTCTTATTTTCCAAATTATTGCCCTTTTGTTAAATTGTCCTTTACCATCCTAGCAGCAAGGTAGACAGGAAAGACTTGATTTGCTGAGACAATGGTTATCTGCCAGTAGTTCCAAGGTAAGTACTGATGCCTGATGCAAACTATCCCTCCATTTCATCTTGAGCCATAATGATTTTCACTACTGTGTATGCACTGTTCGCATAAGCAATTTGTAAATGTGAAAAGATGTTATGCTTTCAATGTTGTTTACTTTTACATACATATAATTATGTTTAGTACAATAAACTTCCACCACACCAAGAAGGTTTCAATGATCCAAGCATGTTATTCGTATCACCACCATCATTAGAGCATTTGTAATTAAGAAGGAATCAATTTTTATACATCCATAAAATTCACAAATTTTCCATACAAATAATTTTGGCTAGTATTTTATTACACCAAAAACAGATAGCTTTAGAAAATGTACAAGGATTACAGTTGAATGAACATGTCTGTAAAACTACTGCAATGATATTAAAACCAAATCTGTTTTAATATTTGAATTCAAAACAGGTATTCTCATATTTAATAAAAGATGAGTTTTGTGTATCTTTTGGGAGTCAAATAATTTTTCAATTTAACAACTAAAATAGTTGATCTGTGATTAAAAATATATAATCATTTGCTTCTATCTGAAATGAGGCTATATAAATAAAGCATGTCTGTGAACACTTTGAATTCCAGTACCATTCAATACATTTCGCCCTCACTAAAACATGCATGGCCCCTTTCCTCTTAGCTTCAAACACGTTTGGAATGTTCTGCACGATTCCATGAAATGGATGTATTGGCTATCTTTCTTCTTATTATGTATTCAATTTACTTTTTTCTTCACAGTGGTTAATCTTGTGTTAAAGTTTAAAAAAACTTTACCAAAAAAACTGCTATAAACATTCTAAACTATACCTGCCTATACCATTAAGCATAAGATTTTGAACATGCCAGTCACATCATTAATTTCTTTCCAAGCATGCCAATTTTCACAAACACATATGAAACAGAAAGTGGCTTGTGTGTGTGTGTGTGTGTTAGCATCTCACAAACTTCTGGATAAAACTTTATTCTAAAGTCATGAAAGTAAATAAGCTTCACATTGTAGGCTCAAATTATACAAATAATACAATACAGTTGAATAAAAAGTTTTCCAATTTCAAACACGTAAAATTTCAGAGGCTGATTTTGCCTTCATCAGGGATATTTTAAAACAACATATATGCAGACAATGGCAGAAAGTTTTTCAAATATATTGTAACCTGAGAAAAATTTTATCTATGTTTAAATTGAGCATTTTTCTTTCCAAAATAAGTAAACAAATATATTGATAAAATATAATGCTACTAACTTTAATTCATGGTTATGAGCTGGTATATAAGAAGACAAATGTAATTTATCATTATGTTATAACTCACTGTTTATATTTTTTTTTCCAGTTGTCAGACATAAAGGATCAGCAACTTGCTGGCATTGCTATGCAAGAAGTTCAGAGGCAATATGAAGCAATTGATGGAGCACTGGAGGTGAGATCAGAATTAATTATAAGATTAAAATCAATATACACTCTAAAAAATATTTTATTGGAAAATAAAAATTAAATGATTTAGAATTAACTGTTTTGGGTATATTTTTAGAGTTTAAGTTTGACAGAAAATATTATTTAATTTACTTGGTTATTAAAATAAGAAAGCATAGTTCTCAAGAAATAAGTTACTTGTGGTTTTTTTAAATTTTCTATTAACTAAATTGAAACCATTTTTCCATTTCTTTAAGTGGGTGACTCATAATAAAGAACAACATTGTTAGGCAAAGGAAAGTGGGAAATGGGTGAACATCTGGTGAGGATTTATATAAAAATTTTGATAAAAGTTGAAAGATATTACAAATTAGCACACTTTCATACACTACATCATTTATAACAATCAAACTGAGCTATACTCACATTTAAATAGTATCACGGATAGGAAAGAAAACTTTTCAGAGAGACTGGTAACTTTATTGGGTGCTGCTAGCAGCCAACCTCACCTTAGTTTCACAGGTGCTGTTGTCTAAGAGGGGCATTCAATCTGCCTCTCAAAGAAGAAAGTTAAAACTTCCATAAATATGAATTACATGTGTGCATATTTAATAACAGTGGAGCATCTCAATATGATCATTTAATGTGTATACATTTGCAAACAACTAAGAGAATATGTTTGCTTGAACATATAGGAAGTCATAATTTTTAAATTTGTCTAGTTAAATGGGTGAAGTTTGTTCTAACCAGCTGATATTATTTCAGACTCTTCAAGGAATTCAAGGAATTGTGATGCAATGCCCTTCTCTAACCAAGCTGCAGCAAGATTTAGAAGAGACAAACTTCAGATGCATTACAACCTTACCGTTGGTTGGAGCTGACCTCAATGCCAATGCAGCACTGGTTACAAATGGTACTCTCAATGGTGGAACAAACAATGTTCTAGACAGTAACCAAAAATCTATGAAATTCTGACTTTCCACTTCAAGTTTTCAAGCTAAACTCTACCCTCCACACATTTGTTAGTACGCTAGTTCAAATGTGGCAATAATGCAAGTACTTCAGAGTGGCAATAAAAATTTTCTTTTATGTTTAGCCATTAAATACATTGAATCAAATTATTTTCAAGATGTAGTTTTACTAGTGTGAGAACTATATAAGACTTGAAATTTCCACAAGTATTTTAGCAATTCAATATTAAGAATACATAGGTGACAGGGCGTTGTGTTTGTTGCCTCGTTAAATTTTCACTTAGTTCATTGTGGCACACAATATAAATGAAAGCTGAATGAAATTTGTACACTTCATGTTCAAGTGATTATAAGATAGTGTTAACTTCCTTTTTAAAAATATATTTTGTGGCTTGTACTTGAAATAACGATGTACAATTTTAACTGGATTCACAGATTTCTAATTGTTCCGAGTTACTACATATTTCCAGTGAGACAAACAATACTTGAAGACGTTTCCTTAACTTGAAATATAATATTGTCATATTTGTCACTTTAAGATGACTTTTGGAATCACCAGACAATTATTTATCTAGTTTTTTTTTTTAAGTTAATAAATACAATTATAATTAGATAAGAATGAAACACTACTTCTTATGCTTAACAGTAGGCAGTATGGTAGGGACAAGAAAGAATCAATTTAACTTCTTTTTTATTGCAGCTAGTTAACAGTGGCTATTCTGTCTTAGAAGAGGAAGGCAAAATTTTGAAACTTCTGTTCATCCTTTCAAATCCTGAATCAGTCAAGTGTATAAAGTATTAATGTAAAATTTTGTGTCTGTACCTTTGTGTATTTTGTATAGTATTTGTATATGGTAATTCTTAGTTCTTTTCCATGTAAAGTAAGTCTAATGAGTTACATTCAGAAATTAAATTGGCATTAATTGACTTTCATTAGTTTGCTGAAAGAAATTTAATGTTGATTATCTTTAGATGTTTCTTGTTAAATTTTTTAAGTACCATAAAGCATATGACAAATGAATCATTCAATATGAATATTTCCATCCATATTGTGAACATTCTTAAAAGAAAATTCAAGCAGTGAAGTTGTACTGCCTTACTAATGAAAAATCCTAAATGATTATACAAAATGTAGTTATTTGAATTATATTCTTATATGAAAAGTTTTGTGTTTTCTTACTGCATGAAATCCCTTAAAAAAATCCAAGTAAACAAACAAGTTTCACTTGAGTAAGCTGACTATATTCTCAAGGTTGGAACAATATAAAACAAGTACAATTCTTTTTTCAATTTTGTTGTGGAACCTTATGAAAATTATCGTTTAAAACATACACTTCTGTTTTATTCTTAAAAAACTTATATAAAACCCAGTAATATAGCAACAAGAAATGATACATATACTTGAATGTACAAATATCACTATTTAAGTTGAGCAAAAAATTTCAGCCATTTATTGTTAAGAATCTAATATAGAATTGATATTATATCACAGTAAGTACAAATAAATCTGTCAATAATGGCAGAATAGTTTAAATTAATATGCTGAAAGAACATCTCGTAAAAGGAGTACATTTCGAGCCAGCTTTGGGATCTCACCAGGAGAGAGAAATTAATTCTACAGAATTTAAAGCCTACTATAAATAGAATTAATTCAATCAATCAAAATGATGCATTGAAAGTAGAATCAAAAATGTTACGCTTAAGTTAAACTTACTTTTTGATTGAAAGAGGTGTTGAAATTCTACTAGCATATTAACAAATTTTATAATTCATTTCATGCAAGTTGAGTTTGAAATGTGATATAACTATGATTTGGCAAAAAGCCATTATATTATTAAATTTTAAACAAGCACTTACACATGAATGAAGTTAAAAAATAATAAAATTTATCGTATACATTGGACTATCAATTTCAGTAATAATCTTTAAATTATTTGTAACATTAATAGCAGTAGTATTTGGCCTAATATGTAACATTTTGCTCATTAGTCTTGGGAAATATTTGTTTACAATATATCATTCTATTACATTAATCCAATCCAACTTATGATTATAGAGATAAACATGTTTGGATACCACTGAATAATTATGAACAAGACTTAAAATTAATTCTATGATCTTTAAGTTTTTAATGCGCTTTGAACAATATGGTGCACCAAAAAATAATAATTTTGTAAATAACATCATATTTATGTTTACTATTTTTATTTTACTTACATGAGATGTAAATTCTCTATAATTTGATCATATTAAATTCAAATTATTCTGACTATTTTGGCTGATTTATTTATTTCATTTATCATCTAACATAATTTATTAATCTGAGACATTAACATTTACTTTACAAATGTGCTTAAGCACTCAAAAATTTTAGCATACTGTAAGTAGTGGTTCTATTGTCACTCTGCATTTTTACAACAATTTTGTGCAAGTATAAGGCCAAAACTGGAAATTGTACAATGTAGGCCTTTCATGAAATTAGAAAATCTGTCTACCTTCAATCTACTGCTCCTACAAGTCTTCACAAAATGTTGTGTTCAACAGTGAAGGAAATAAAAACAACTCAGATATCTCAACATTTAAAAAAAAAAAACATGAACAGATGGGAAAATAAAAACTTAAAATAAATTGAAATGAGGAAGTTAATTAACTATTCCAATTTGACAATGACAACTAGATAGCACAGTACATTCAACAGACTATCAGTTGGTTGAAAGTTTATTTAAACATAATTGGAAAGTTGTAACTCTGGTGAAGCCTGCAAAAATTTAGATTGAACAACATTCCTTTCATGTTTACACTTTCTGATATGTGCAGGATGACCTCTTCCCTCCATACAGAATGAGCCCACTAGCCTCATAAATGTATTTATTGTACTTATTCCGGTGCCATATGATAAATGATGTGCCATTTAAGGCTAAACAATCTCAATTCTGCAGCTAGGTATTCCCTCTCACTTCAAATGAACTATTTTCATTCTGGTTTTGAACTTTTCAATGTCACACATTATCCATATTTTTCTCCTTTTGAATAGGAAAGAGTTAAGTCAAGTAACCTAAGGAACAATCCATCTCTTTGGAAGGATAACACTGAAAATTGCAACTATTTATACTGCCAGACATGACTGCTATATTGGGCAGGATATTTAGTTCAAATCTTCAGAGGTATCACTTCCTTCAAGTGATTGACTGGTCATGTTGCTCAACTTATCAGTGTAAGCTTACATATATTAAATTAATAGTGCAGTACACAATTGGAAGAGGAAAGCAAAAGTTAGAAATCATATCTTCATATATATTAAAAATTTTACAGATCCATTGAAGTATTGTAACATACAGACTCGACAAGATGGGCATAGATATTGGCCTTAAAAACACAAATAACAAAGATACATTATTTTATGAATAAACTTTGTATATATTTATTGTGAATAGTAGGAAGTTACCATACTTTGTCAATGGAAACTTCACTTCCATAAATGCAATAACTTAACATTCATTTACATGTATCAAAATAATTTAAACAACAAAAATATAACTACATAAACAGAATTTCTTTAACTGTATACTAACAGATCAAATTCAAATAAATTCAACTATATACAGACACACAAATCTCTAGTATTAATTCCATTCACCATATATACATACCTTATACTCCTCAAAAACCAAATATATACAACTAATACATTTGACCAATGAAATATGGAATGAAGATTATGTTTAAAAATATATACATTGAGATTTCATGTTGAAAGATATAACCGATGATAATCGTTCGCTCCAAAGGCTGCATTACACTTTGGACACTTGCGCTGTCTTGTCTCATACCTCGTCCTGAGACAATCCCAGCAAAATACATGAAAGCATTTACTTAAAACAGCATCTTTCCGTTTCACTTTACAAGATGGACAAGTTAGTGTCTCTTTGTATTCACGAATTTCTTCCATCATCACTTCATCCAGAGTCCCAGCAAGTTCTATTTTCTTCATCCTCTCTGCTTTCCTGCGGAGTTGTGCAATCTCCTCCTTCAAATCAAATCACATGGAATTAAAATCAATCAACATTTGGTATAAATAATGTTACTCCTAAAATTAACTCTCCATTACTTGTATTATTTATGACTAACCTGTAATCTTTTAGTTTTGTAAGCTTCTGCTTCTAAAGCACTTGTTTTTTCTGCAACAACCTGCTGAGCTTCTTTCATTTGAGCATGATACTTCTCTGAAAATGTAATAAAAGGTAATTAAAAATTTAATTAAAGTTGTAACTATATAATAAACATGGAAATCATATTTACAAGGGTTAGGAAATGAATATCAAATGTGAAACATTATAATTATACAATTACACTAACAGTATTAATTTAATAAATGTAGACAAGGGTAGCAGATATATTTGAGGATAAAAAGCCTACATTCCAACTACCTGTTAACAGATACATATTGAATATGCAATGGCTAAACTGTTAATTCAAGATAAGAGATCCACTATGAACATATTTCGTGTTCAATTTTGCACTGTACATAAAGAAATACTGATTATAAACAAAATTTGTAGTCCAAGAACCGCTGTACTTGAGCATGCCATCTTTGGTCATTATAAGTCTTGTTGAGTAATCGAGGATAAAATCTCTCAAAACTTCAACCACATTCTTCACATTATAGGGGCAGTGCAAGTAATCAAAACTGTACAGTTCATTAATAGTGACAAATAATACTTACCTAAATGTAATTTGAGATCTGCAGCAGACTGAGCACTCTCTATAGCTTTTCGTTTATGCATCTCCATTGCTTGCTGCCTTAAAGCAAGTTCTTTCTCTACTGTAGCAAGTGAGTTTTGTAATATTCTTTCTTTGTCCTCTAACTTCCGAACTACTACATTCGTAGCTTCCACTTGTGATGTTAGAGTTGCAACCTAAAGTAAATTACAATTTTTTTTACTACAGCATACAGTTATGATGAATTCATTCCTGTATATATTATTAATATGTATTTGTTTTATTTTTCCAGTAATTGAATGTTCTATCACATTACTATTGTAAATTAAAGTCAGAGTAGACTAATAAATTATATACCTGTTCTTTAAGCACATCTTTCTCCTCTCTAGCCAATTTATGCAATTGATTTGATTTAATCCTTTCAGTCATCAACTTGAAGTTAGCATCATCTTTTTCTCGAAGCTGCTGAATTAGTCGAGAGTTCTGCTCTTGCATATCCTCAAAAGCCTGGCCAGTCACTTCCATTTCATTCAATAGAGCTTCCTCCTCCTGAACAAGACAAACAAAATGGAGAACTTAATATGTATGTTTTATGAATACTAGTATAATTGGTTAATTAAAAAAATACATATTAAGTCATTTATTTAAGTAATATTCAAACTTGATTCAAATTACTACTGACTTGGTCATTTTTAAATGAAGTTCAATAGAAAAGATAGCTGGTAAAATCTCCAATTACAATACAAAAATAGATTTTATACTACAACTTAGAAAATACTCTGCAACCGAAATTTACATTTGCCAATCAATGTAAATTCTATATGATTTGACATCCAACAAGGCAAGAAATGTTAGTTGTACAACCACTACTAATATTAATAAATATATTATTAATAAGAATAGACAAGAAAACAAAGCAGAAATTGGCATCTGAAAGTGTAGGAGATTTTGAATTCTACAGCATTATTACAGTAAATAAGATATATCATCATTTGTCAACAAGAAAATATGGATATTACATACTCAAAATAATTTATGTGGAAAGGAAAGAGTGAGATGGAGTAGCATAACATAACTGAGAATGAAGATTGGTTACCACATCATACAGAATGCATAATTTTACCCTCCACATGTACAAGATGGATTGTTACTTGAAATAAAAAATAACACATTATGAAAAACTTTTGATAAAATTATAAATTCCAAAACAATAATTCTCATAAGCAAGAATCTAATCAAAGCCATTAATAAACCTGAAACTATTTACCCATGCTTACACAGTAACACTAAGTTAAAAAATGTATCTCATGGTATATCAAATAAGACTGACAACTTTATTTGTTGCTATTACCTTTAACGGAAAAGAGTAGCTCACTTATTTGAAACAAATTAATATTATGCCACTTCAGAAAAAATGACAAGACTTAAATGAATACAAAAAGGAAAATAAATATTCATAGTGTGTGACATTGTTCGTAGTGTTTGTTTTCCTGTAAGCAGAAACGGCTATTTTTGCATAATGTCCAAGCCAAGCATTGCTGCAATTGCTCAGCCTGCTGACATCAGAAAAGCAGCAAACTTTGCTAATAGACAACAAGAAAAAAGTGACATGCCATGGTGAGAAGTCAGTAACAGTATCAGGAAATCTTGTACCAACACTCCAACAAGTAGTATTTAATATATAAATATTTCAAAAATAAAATACAAAATTCAGAACGAGTAACACTTGCTAAAAAGAGTAGATGCTTCACAGAAGCCAATGGAAGAAAGTTGTGTTCATAAAAATTCATTGTGTAGAAGTTCATGAAAATTAGTCCTCAGTTTTACAGCTGAAAAAGGAAGTGCTTCCAATTTTATCAGGCATGGTTTCATAAACCTGAATAGACCACAGCAAACTTATCAATGAATCCATGTAACAAATCAGCTCATAAATTACTATCTATAGCAAATTTTAATCAAAGGATTTTGATATACTTTACTCATAAGTAATAACCTGCACATTTTGACTTACAAGCTATCCAGCATTGTTTCTGTATGTGGGCAGTAGCAAGTCAATTAAAATAAAGATATCTTGAATTTTCATGTCATGTTATTCTGACTAAAATAAACATAATCCTACAAGCTGTGAATTTTTTAATGGCCAACCAAAGAAGAACCAAACTCTATATCTCATTTAACCAGGGTTGACATTAGATAGTTTTTTGTGTATGTATCCCAACAATAAACTTGTTTTATAATTTTTCTCCTACCAAACCTTCTTTTGAATACAGGGATGTATAAAAGTAAGTTACACACTTAGACCCTACCAACATCATGCAATTAGAAGCTTTTCCAAGGAATAAACCTAAACATTGATTAAGTAACTGATGCAAACATTACTTTATAAAAAAAACCTAACTGAATATCTTCTGTTACCTTAAGAATTATAAAGTCGTAAGGAAATACGTCTTCTTAATAAACAAGAATTAAAATTAAACGATTCTATTTTATAAATTATCTGGTTTTGTACAATAGTTTCTATAAAAAGTTTTTATTGTGACAAAACACTAGACAACTTCAGACATGAGTACAAAAATAATAATATGGAAGAAAATACTTGATCTTCTGGTGATGGGCATAATAGATAAGCAAAATATTTAAAATAGAGTTCTGCTCAATAATTTATTTTATATTTTAATTCAAGTATCACAAAACATACATGACTATTACTCTGCTGAAAACTCGTCAGAACTGAAATTCACGCCTCACTAAGTTGTTGCAACCATTAAGCTATAACAATATTCTCAACATAAAAAACCATTAAAGACTTGAACCAACACACCCAACATTAGCAATGCTTTAGTTAACAATGCTGTTGCTGTAGCTTATCCATGAAAAGTTTCTATTTACTTACTGTTTAGAAAATGATGTGTTCCCAGATTCCTTAACAATGCATATTAATAAGAAAGGCTCTCCCTCAGCTTGTCTCCAACTACCATCCTATATCACTGCTTCCAGTATGTATTCTCTAAAATATTTGAAGAGTATCCATTTACAATTGCATAAATTCTAAGAAGAAAATTCTGTACGGTATCCTTCACAGTTCACTTTCAGGAGGGAAAATCAGCAAACATTGTACACTTTCCAAAACGAAACCAATGGAAATTTGAAAGTAACTCCTACATTTTCATATCTGTCTACAGCTTTGGCATTGCACATACAAAATTGGAAATATAATGAAAGTGCAATCTCACTTTATAAATCACGCATAAAAAAAGTACTTACATTACAAAAATAGATGTACTTATTTATATAATTGGGAAGCTTAGTGTTTGTGTGGTAAACATAAATAAATAATTTACTGCCAATTGGCTGTTGTTTAACACAGATTAAACCAATACTTAAATGAGACCATAATTAAACTCAACTTTCTGAAAAACAGCTCATTCTGTTACTGTCAGTCATTACATTACAGTCAACTAAAAGTTCCAAAAAATATATTTTTTTCATTTGTCAATCAAGTGAAGTAGTAGTTATGAAAATATTAGGTATGCAGGAACAAATGTTGATAAACAGTAGTAAGTGCTATTAATATGACATAGGAAGATACGTTCTTCAACTTATAAATACATTTTAGGATTACAAAGTTCTTTAAATCTAATATTAATGTATTTATTATTAGTGAGAATCACTATTTCAACATTCGGGGCCGCACTTACAGGCATAAACAACTACTGACTACTTGAAACAAATATTTCTTTCGTTTTATTAATACTCTACTAAAATAAAATTATTTGTAGCATTTATTTATATATAAATGCAAAAAGACTAAAGTCAGTTGAGGAACTTTCATAGAGACAAATTGATCAGATAAATAAACCCGATTTTGTTATCTGGAGACTAGTATATATTTACTCATTTACTAATAACATTTTATGATGCCCCATTTATTTTCAGAAGAAAAAGTTTCTACTGCTCATTATTATTCAAGCAGGCAAAAAAACTTCAATATTATTATCACAATACTGTTTTAATGTTAGTAATAAGTTATTGTTCTCTAGCAACATTTTTTGTATGTTGTATACCTTTATTTTAATATCATAACAGTTAAGACCTCTTTCCTTGAGGATTAATGATACATAAAACAAACACAATTTATATCATTATAAAATAAACTTATTACTTGCACTACAACACATGACAAACAGAAGAAAAGAATCTCCTAAGCCTAAACTGCAGAAATAAATATGTATATCCTCAAAAACTTAGTATTATCAATACATACTGAAATAAAAAGAAGCATTTATATGTACATTGTAATCTTAAGGATTAATACTATTGTCTAATATATACCAAAACTGTAATATTGTAAGAAATGGCTTCTTTAAAATACACAACTCAATAAACAGCAACAATTAACCTCGTGAGACCATGTAGAGATACATTTGGGACACACATTTACAGTTGAATTGAATTAGTTATATTAAAAGCCAGAAGCAGTAACAATATATTCATGCACCCAGCATGCACTTAAACTGATTGTGTTTAATTAAATATTAACAATAAATGTTTTGAAAACATTTTATTAGAAGCATACCATTCAAAACTCATAAAAGTTATGGAGAAACTTGAGATCATAATGTGTTTATTTGAAAACTAAATTTTAATTAAAATCAAAGCCAGTTAAATTTATGAAGAAAACGGTTTGTTAGACACATGAGAATGTGATATTTACAAACATTAATCATTAAAATTATACTGAAGAGCAAAATTCTGTAAAGTAATTTTTAAGTACCATCAAATAAACTATCCTGTCACTCTCTTATTTTCACAATTTTATTAGTGATAAGTATTACAAAAATATCATGATCATAATTTATTATTCTTTTTCAGTTATAGAATTAACTTTTTAACATGGATTTAAAGAGGCTTGATGCTTGTATAACCAGAAATGACTTGTGTGACAAATTAACTATAATGTTCTTAAAGACCTTAGATTTAATGAACTGTTAAAATTGTTAATATTACATTTTGGCTCCTCTAACATGTATAGTTTTTGAGAAGAGAAGATTTCAAATATGTTTAAAATAATTACCACTAAGTGATTAATGATTACCTCTAAAATTGCACATTCATCGAAGTATTGATTCAAATCCTTGGAGAGGCACTATTAAATTTCCTATTCGATGTTTAAAACAAATCATTATTTCATTCTATGCATGATCTAAAATATTATTTGTAATTCATTCCCCTAATTATTCTTACAATACAAATGTAAGAAAATAAACACTGCATCAGTATTTTTGAACATAAAATGCCGTTAATTTTTCTGTGAAAGAAAGATTCTCAACAAACATCATTCATGTCAAATAGGCAGAAAAATGATTAACAATAAACTAATTAATAATCCCATATAAAAGTTAAATTATTGTTTTGTATTACTGTATAGTTCAAACAGGTAAATAATGACATCTGAATTTTAAGAAAGTGTATGTGATGTATAGAAAGTGGATACTTGGCTGTGACATTTATCTCATTTTATGTATTGTTTTTTTTAAAAATGCTGAAACTTAAGTTTTGATATATTAGTTTGGAAACAGAGTAAAATAACAACCTGAATTTATTTCATTTCTCTTAAACATATTAAGCAAAGCATAAGAAAACAGTGTAACAATTATTTGCAATGGAAATTAATATTGCAAAGTTCAAATATTTAAAAGTAATAAGCACAAAGTATTTTTAAAATCTTCTTCTACCACCACCTGTTATCACCAAATGTATACTTCATTATAATTGAACAGCATTTTATATGCAAAAAGAAGGAACATCAATTTTTCAAGATTCAACATAAGATAGATATTTACAAAACACAAATTAAGTTACAGAATTAGACAAGCACTTATAACCAACTACTACAAGTTTTTCTAGTCACCAAAGCTAACATATAAACCTTCAATACAATAGTGTTGCTCAGATGCATTATTAGAGTAAATAAAATTAGTGAGGTTAAAGAGGGAAATGAAAAGCCCCAATGTATTTTCAGACCTTACTGAAGAAAACTATAACCCCAGGCAATAAATTTATAAGTTATGCTGTAACATACTTGTACATCAGAAACATTCCTCACACCATTTCAGTTTTAGTATTTATTTTAAAGCCATTCAACTTACAAATGGTCTCATGAGGTTATAGTTGCTCTGTGTTGCCCAACTGCCATCTACCTGTTTCTGGGATGCCACCTGCTTCTGTAACTGATATGCTTGTTCTTCCAGTTGCTTGATTTTACGCATGGCATCCTCGTCACATAACTTCTTCCTTTCTTCTCGTTTGTTCTCCTGATTTCAAGAAAAATTGATATAAATTTATTGCAGTAAGAGAAATTTGTTCATTTAGTAGTATTATTTAGGCTTATCATTATGAAGTTACTGAAAATCAATAAATATTTAAACTATTGATAATTGATTGATATCAAAGGACATTTAAAATACTTACATTTTCATGTAAGACACAGAAGACTATTTTTTCATCTTATTTATAGAAAAAAATAAGTTTAGAAAGTTAATTTTTAATTTTTTCCTCCAAAATAATATTTATATTCTTGATTCATACATTTTACTTGCAGACAATGCTAAATATAAAAGGAATTACTCAAGACTAACAAAGCATCAATCCTAATGAGCTAGGAATAATGGTCAATGACTGAAATTGAATCCACCCTAGTGACAACAAACAAGGAAAAGCAAGCTATTATGGCTATTCTAAGAAGAATTTTCCAAATATGTACGGGAAACACATTTTTCAAATTGTAGGCCAAATGTTTTCTTAGTGTAGATAGCAGATGAAATTCTCTCAGGATTCCAGCCAGATAAGTTAAATGAAAACTTGTAATTTCAATGATTGTTATCAAAACGTAATGCGTTTTCCACTAACTTACTCAGCTGGAATATCTCAAGAGAATTTAATCCTCATAGTTTTCAGTGTCTATAGTCTATAATTCATGTATTTAGCACACTCAATTTTTTAATTTGAATTTTGGGTAAAAAAGTTATGCAGCATACACGACTAATTAGGTAGTTTATAAAATAGTATAACCTTTAATGGACGATTTACAAATAAAAACTGGGTTTCATCCCTTACTTTTAGAAGCTATACCCACAGATTTTCTCCCACTGAAAAATAAATTACAACTACTTATCAAATTTATGCTTCAATTTTTATTTCAGCATGTTAGCTGATGTTTCACTTGATAGCTATGAGTATACTCAAGGCTAGGCTACGTCTATGCCAAAAGGTCCAGCTCCACGATAAGCCATATCCACTATAGCGAAGTGAAATTAAAACTTGTGTGAAAAACATATTTGATATCTAAATAATAATGTATTTAAATATACAGAGTAAATATTTCAACATTCGAAACTATATTTTAAAAATAAGATATTAACTGACGTGAAAAAATGTCAATTTTTGCAGAAATCATTCAGTTCAAAATAAAATTTTAGATAATCAGATTAAACAGCTGAACATTAGTATGCCAATTATAAAATGTGAATTTTCACCTGAATCTTTTTCAGCTGCTGACGTAAATCATCTAGTTCAGCCCGTGTTTTCTTTTCAGCTGCCATCAGCTGCACCTTATCTCTCTGTTCTTTACTCACACCTTTGTACATATCAAGTAGCAATTTCATTTCTTTCTGATCATTAACTGCTTTCCTAAAAACCAAATACATATTACATCACATATTTTAATTTAAAGTTATTTTAAAATAATTACTATGTTCTAAGTACAGTAGTCTCTGTAGTAGGAAAGGGACTGAATACAGAAATGACAGATTACTGGATTTTCTATGAAAATGCAATTTATTTTAAGGAAAATGTTTAATTGATTAAAATAAACCTAACAATTCAGTGTACTGCAAAGAGAACATAATGAAAATTCATATGTATTTATACTGAAATATTAGGTGAAAAATATGTTTCACTTAATGAACAGCAATATTTTACCACGATTAATTTCTTAAAACTCCATTTTCTGCATCAACAACCCTATTCTGGAAAACGAAACCATTTATGATATTGGACTGTTGTTGATGACCAATAGAGGAATAAAACCATTTGAACAGTCTCCAATAAGATGTTTATTTACTCAAAAAACAATAAACTTATCCAAAAACTCTGTGGACCACGGACTTGTTTTCTCAACAGCTGAATACCATATCCCAGTCTGGTTGAACAATATTAACCTAAAAGCAAATCATTGCGGCTATTCTGGGAAGAACACCTTCTAAATATACTGGAAACTTGGGAGAATTTCACCCACATAGTTTTCAGAGACTACACACTATTATTTGTATATTGTACGCAGACTAAGTTTTCAATCAAATTTTGGGTAAAAAGAGTGCACAGGATGAATGAGTAAAAAGAGTACAATAATAGATTAGATGTGTTTGTAATTCTGTCTTCCTATTTCAGCCTATATTTAAAAATAAATAAGGCCACACACAATCTTATTTAATGCATATTACAAATTATCTACCAAAGAAGGCAATGTACAGGTTTTATCTTAACCACCAAATGCATATATCATTGTGAACAAAATATTTTAGTATAATATAAAATTAGAGTAATAAAATTCCATTAATCAAACATTCCTTGTGCTTCTAGTAGACTGAAGTGATTAGGCTTGGCCATCACTTACTATACTTAAAATAAAATTCTTTTGTAAGAAAATAAAAACACCTTAAAAAATTCAATCCTTCATATTCATTATCAACATATGGAGAACAGTAGGAGTAAGGATGGTCTAGGACAAGGTCAAACCTGGGAACAGAAAAAAATTACTATTCTATGAGTACAGTAGCTAAATATAGTCAATAAAACTAATACATACTTTAATTGAGCTCGAAGATCTCTAACTATTTCAGATTCTGCAACTTTTGCATCTTTACTGCGATGTTGTTCCCTATGATCCTTTTCCACCTTAACTTCTTTCTTCACATCCTTTTCACGTTTAATATCTTTCTCCTTTTTTATTGTTGGAGAAGTAAGCTGCCGATCCTTTTCAGCTCCTACTTGGTCTGCTTCCTCGCCCTGCATCCCGAAAGCAAGCATCTAACACACAACAAAAGCAACACTTTTATAGAAACTTAGACAAAATATGGATTTTTAAGTTTCTAATAATTAACTATGTACTATGTTATTAGAGGTGAAACCATTAGTTAACAAATATGATCTTGTTGAATAAATAACTATTAAAAACATTCACTCAAAATCAGCAGATGAAAACAAGAAGCTTTTAAAATAAAAATTTTAATCAAAGAATCAGGACAGAAAAATCTTGACCGGACCATGAACCGAGCCCGGGTCTTCCACTAAGCTGTGGGTGCTCTAACCACTGAGCCATGCAGGTCACATTCGAGATTTTCCCATCCATTATATATATATATATATATATATATATATAGTCAGAGCCCAGCTTCACCAATAATTCACTGGATCACAATTCTTCACAACCTAACTTTAGATCTCAATGAAGACTGGACATTAATGAAAATTGTTACAGAGAAAATGAAATAATTTAGAGAGAACAGAAGGAAAGCTTTCAGTGAAGCTCTGACATTTAGGCCATAAAATTTGAATTAAAGTATAATACCGTCAAGATTTTTCCATCCAGATTGTTTAAATCAAATTTCAAGTCTATATGGCTGAGCTTCATTGTAAGCTTCCCTTCTGTTCTTTAATAACAATTTAAGTTCTATATACATACATTAATAATAAAAAATATTTACTACCAATGGAAGAAAGGTCATATTTTTAACACCACAGAACATGTCTGGACAACAGAAATACCTCAGGTTCCTCTTCAAATCCTTCTTTGGTTGTATTATTTCCAGGTTCCTCTTTAACTTGAGCAGGTCCTTGCAGAGATGATGGTTCCTCCTCTTTGCAAGATGATTCTGATAGAGAACCTTCTTTAACTTCTTGAGAAGCTTGTTGACCAAGTCTTGAGGATAGGTCTTCAATTTCTTTTTTCAACTGAAATATAATTTATAACAATAAGCAACCACAAATTCAAATTATATACAATAATTAACACAAATTTAGAATTGGTTGACTTAGTTTGTGTATTATAAAATGGCTGTGTTAAAAGTATACTAATTAGATAAATAAATAACTTTTCTGTTATAGTTGCATTTATTTTTATTTTATCTTTGCTTTTGAGTTCGTCACCTGGTTTGACTGTTGTGTCGTTCATACAGGTCTTGCGATTTTAGATCACTTGACGAAAACAAGGATTGCAGAAACGTTGTGTGGTATTAATTTGGCTGGAATTTCGCTATTTATTTATCTAATTAGAATGTTTGTGTATATTTCATTAATGTTATATAATTATAAGAAGAATGAATTCATGCACAATTAATCCAAGTTTCTTGTAAAGGTTATTATAACACTTCAACATACAGGAAATGTAATCATAATAATTATATTCATACCTTTGGTATTTCAGCATTAGCGTCTTTGTATTTACGCTTGTACCTATGAACTTCACCCTTCAACTGTTGATTGTGATTTTGCAAAGACGTAATTAGATGCCTCATCTCTCTATTTATAGGTCCTGTCTGTTCATTTGCTGCAAGATTTTGTTCAAATTCGATGCGTAACATTTCATACTCCTTTCGCAATTGAGCCAAAACATCTTCTAGTTGTATTACTTCGGTACGCAGTTTTTTCTGAGCCATCAACTCTTCGCTCTATAAAACAACAAAACCTGTCTTTAGAAAATCTGATTAAAAAACTTAACACAATCATGTCAATTATTGAGAACTGTTAAATTTCTACATATATAATTGAGTTGTATTGAGTATTATAATAGGGTGCAATTAATATCAAATTAAAATCATACAGATTAATTTTCAGTTATATGAGTCGTAAGCTTCAGTAATGGGAAAATAATAAATATTAACACTGATTTGATTCAAATCAATTTCAATACAATATTATTATATTACATAATTGATTACAAGTAGTATTGTTACTAAAATCCGTGCATGAAACAACTTGTTTAAACAATATAACTTATGATCCATGAAAAGAACAACATATTTACCTCCATCATTTCAATATGTCTCAAATGGGCATTTTTACTGCTCTGTAGTTGTTGTCTTGCATCATCTAATTGGGTTTTCAGCTGCATGGATTCATTGTACAACACAGAAAATTGTGACTGTAAACACTTGTATTCAGTTGTCTCTACAATCACAGATTCTGGTAACTGGCGAATCTGTCAAAATCAAAGAAAATACCCGATATAAATATAAACAGAAATTTTTGAAATTAGTATGAAGTGTTCTAATTTATTCCTTGCTGCAGCCTGCAATGACAAAAGCTTTATACATGATATGCAGTTTATTATTTTGGATTGCCCCATTTGATAGTTCTATCCCATTACAGACAAGTAAGTGTACCTAATACAATAGTCCATATCTCATCTGTTGTGGCAAAAAGGTTGCCCAGGTGGTAGAAATGCCAGATAACCAGATTGTTACAAATATTCATAATATATAATTATCATATATTATATATTGCCCAGCTGGCACACAATTAACGTCTTCCTTTCTGATGAAGGGGGCTCAGGCCATCAAGAATGTTAACTTCCACCTATGTTAGACTGGACCAACTATTGATTTCAGGTAAGTCATCACATTTTCCTTAAATATATATATTATATATATGTATTATATATATATATATATATATATATATATATATATATATATTATAATAGTAAGGATTTGACATTGTCAAAAAATTGCAATATTGGTATGGAAAGGACAGAGAGATAGGTTGTGGCTTACCTGAAAGTGAAGTGTGATGTCGCCATATGGAACTGAAGGTTGTTCTTCAAATTTTCGGAGGCTCTCAGCCTCCTTCTTCAGGAAGGATGGTGTAACACTCCTATATATATATAACACGTTTGGATAGGAAAGAGAAACAGCAAAGTTGACTTATCCTGAAATCGACAGTTGGTCAAGTCGGGCTGAGGAGTGAAGATCTTACAAATTTTTGAGGGCCTGAACCTCGTTCTTCAGGAGAGGAGGTCTGAACTGTGTGCCGCCCAATATCTTGTTGTGACCTGTCCTTGAGTGGGAGACAGGTTGTTAGCTTTGTTGGGTGTCAATTGTTGCTGTCTAATGGCTGGTGCACCTTAATTTGAATTTGTCAATGCCTGGCCAGCACACAGTTCAGACCTTCTTTGCAGACAGGGCTCAGGCCCTTGAAAATTTGTAATATCTTCACTACTCCGCCCGACGAAACCAAATGTTGATTTCAGGTAAGTCAATTTTGCTCTCTCTTTTTCGTATCTAAATGTGTAATTTAATTTAATAATACAAGTAAAATATACTTCTTGAAGATGGCATAAACCAGGTCTTTTGGCTGCACAAGTATTAATGCAGAAATGAATAAATATATAGGCCTACTATCCATTACTGAGCTGTCATAGAACATCTATACTCACATCCATTTTAAGACGTTCAACTTCCTTCAAAGCATCCCTGTGCTGTTGATGTAATTTGTCCAACTCTTGCAGTCTGTTGTTAGCCAATTCTCTCTGTTCCTCAACTTCTTTCTGCAGATCTTCAAGCTAAGCAAATATTCAAATAAGACATGTTTGCGATATATTTAAAACAATTTTTTAACTAGCACTTATTGGCAAATACACTGATTGACAATCAGTAATGTTCTACTGGTACAACATCTATATATTACTTGAATTAAACACTACTTTGATTTTAACTCGAATTGAAATTAAATTTTTGGTCAGAATGTTTAATTGGCAATAAAACTAACCTTCTTCTGTGAAACACTGGTGGTTACAACTGGTTTAACAATACCCTTTTCATCCCCATGAATTTGCTGGTATGTTTTAAGTTTTTCAATAGCTTCAGCTAGATGATTTTCCAATTTATCATTTCGAGATTGAACCTTCAATAACTCGTACTGTAAGTCATCAATTTGATTTCTTAATTCAGCTGCTTCAGTTTCTTTTCCTGTCAGGCTATCTTGAAGTTCAGCCATCTAAATAAAGGAATACTGAATATCCTTTAAATTGTATTGTCAATTCACTAATAGTATAATGGAATAAGTATAACATTGACAGTGAATTTGTAAATTTATATATTATGAATAAATTAAAGAAATTAGCCACCATATTAAGGAACCCAATTTACTTGCACACATTCTAGGCCAGGTCAAAAAAGTAATGTCTTTGATTAATTAGAGTGTTCTCTTACACTTCAACATACTGAAGACATTTAATGATATGTGCATTCATCCAAAATAACATCCTGTAGACAGCTAAATTACTAAAAAATTATTACTACTATCACTTGCACTGCTGTTATTTAATAACTATGTTCAAGATAGATTATATTTCTGGAGTGAAGAGGTTAAGTGTTGACCATCAAATGAAACCCAACCAACATTATTTTGGAATAATGCTAATGAACAAATTTGCAAAAATTTCTAATTGTAATTACTTAATTGGTGGAAAGGTAATTACGCCTGTTGTTGACTGTACCTATGGTACGGCGAGAATCAAAGGACCCTCCCGGAAACTGATGTTATTTATGCCTAACGTTCTAGGTTTCAGAAACAACAACATTGTTTGTCCTAACTTTGATTTAGTAAGGAGTACAGTACCAGAAAATTACAGTTCCTACATTTAAAATATGAAAGTTCTGAAGGAGATCGAGCAACCCCTAAAAAATTGTGTATATTTAATGCTACAAGTAGGCATTTGCCAGGTGACAAGTCTCATATATAAAGAAATAGGAATAAACTTGTGGAATATTTTAGCAGGTATTATAAATATTACCTTTATTCTCTCATTGTACTAATTTTAATATAACTAACTTAGTTTTTCATTTCTTTATTCCATGCTACAGAGTGATATTTTCCCAAATCTGTACTTTGGCCCTTTATTTCTTTTATGAAAATAATTCTTTTTAATAAAAGTTTCAAATGTAGTCTTCTATCACATTGAAGTAAATGTATCCTAATTTATTCACAGATTCAAACAAAACATCTGCCTTTCCTTAATTATATACAGCACTATGATAAGTTTCAACTTGCTTACCAAAAGTCTGTAACGACTTTCCTGCCTTGTACTGGAATCGGCTATATAGCCATTAATATTATTTGTGTGTTTAGTATACTACTTTAGATAAAATTGTAAGCTTGGCTGGTCATTGGAACAAATGAGGGCAAGTTGGCTGAATTCTGGACAGCAGGTCAGTTTCTGACCATAAGGGTAGGAAGTACTTTAGACAATAGTGACCATGGACAACGGGTCATGCAACGGACACAGAACTGCGGGTCATAATTTTAAATAAAAAACCTCTTGAGGTGGGAAGGTTTTGAGGACCACTAAGTGTGGGGATGCACACAGCTTGTTGGAGTGTAGGTGTGAAAGGAAATACAGATGGACGTGTCAGAGATTTGGTGGAGGCTTTTGGATGGTGGAACTGTCGATTGTCGTGTAGTCTGATGAACCTATGTTTTTAGCTGCTTCTATGGGAGTGAGACTGGTGTCAAGGATTTGGACAAATAACTGACAAGGCACCTGAACCTAGACAGCACCAGGAAACAACACGTCACAGCACAGTAAGACTTCCCTCCTCCCTTTCCACCATGTTTACTGTGTGAAGAACATCAATCCCATTTTGTTCATTAAATTACATTAAATGTTTATAATCTGTATTTATTAATTAATCCCCCCTCCCATAATTGATCAAAGCCAGGACCCCTGAAATATGGTATTTGTGAGTCTCATGTTCAACTCAAGTACTCACGAGTCCTGGCAAATCGTTTATTAGCTTCTCGACTTGGATAGCACGGACTGTGTAATTAATTGAATTAGTAAGACAATTATAGATTGTTTTGAGAATATAAATTATTTCTGCATATGGAGTGGCGCCTGGGCTGGTATTATTAAACTAAAAGGTTCTGAGAGAGCGCGTAAGTGGTTACATTCTTTTCCTCAATATTCTATTTAATATGTTAAACGGCATTCAGCCCATTCACAATCCTACAATGACATCCTTATTAAACATCAAGACCTAAATTATTGCAAGTTTCAACAATAACAACTAATTTGTATGAATTGGTCATGACCTAGGTTTAAGAAAACAGATTATTGTTTAATATAAGCTTTGAATTTCAGCCTGAAGATAGTTGTGCTACATTCTGAAAACAGAATACCCACTGTTCCACCTTAAGCTAATTTGACTAAAGATAGCTACCAGATTCTAGAATGTCTGTTAAAATTAATTTAATACAGAGAACAGAAATGTGAAATACATGGAGTATTGTGGGATGTGATGAAGTTGCAAAATCACAATATGTGAGAAACAATTATACAAAAATGTGGAAATTAGGTAGGAAAAAGGAGCAATGTACAAATATACTGTCTGGTGAATACATTATTTTATACCACTGTGACATCAAACTGGATCTAAAGAAGAAGTTTGCTAAAGACATTGGCAATAAATTTTTTAATATTTCACAACAAAGGCAAGGAACAGTATTTTTATGACAACCCAAATTAGGGATTTTAAGAAAGCTAGTTTTTTTAAGGTAGTTTATATCAATAAAAAAAAGATTACTGGTTATGTTTCAAACTAGTAAAAATAAATTTTCTTAAAAGACAGAAAACAACTAGGAGGAATTTGTGAATCAAATTATTAATTTTTATTAAGATGTGGCATGCACCATATTTCCGAACATACATTTCTTAAAACTCCTGTCAGGGTTTACTTCCAGAAAGCTGCTGTTACGTTTCTTTCAAACATAGTGAAAGATTACATAGACATACTGACTGAAAAAGAGGGGCAATGAAAAAGTCAATACTTACAATGTTAGTTCACTATTGTTGAATATTTACCAAAGGCTAAACTGACTCATTACAAAAACAAAAGTGCTGTGACATATGAGGTCACATTCAAACATTTGTATGGCCAGCTACATTATCCGAATTTTATACCCTAAGCAGTAATAGTCTCTTGATTTCACAAAGTGGGAATTGGTCACACTGTAAGTATGTAATTAACTTTTTGAAAAAGAAATAATAAAATACAAAACAACACTTTGAAAGGTACAGACCTTGAGTGAAATGGTATGGTACTTCTCATGAAGTGAGGTGTTAAGTGCTTGCAGATTTCTATTTTCAGCTTGTATTTCAATATTTGCTTGGCGAATAGTTTCATCCATATTTGGCGCTTCATCTACCAATAATAAAAACAACAAACACACATTAAAAATTAAGTTATATTTAATTTATTATGAATTACAAATTCAAAAGTCAACATAAGATCACATTTATTACAATATCAAATTCAAAAATCACCGTAAGCTCACATTTATTACAATATTTATTTTTCATAAGCAGAACATCTTATCATATTTCTGTATCAGGATAGAAATATTGTGTAAGAATATGAATATAAGAAATATATTATAAAAAATCTCTGAAAAATAAAACTATTTTGGTAATCGAGCAACATATTGTATTTACTTGTATATACTACTCACTATGTTTGCAAGTGTATATGTAGCACATTTGGATAGGAAAGAGAGACAGCAAAGTAGACATATCCTCAAATCAACAGTTTGTCCAGTTGGGCTGAGAAGTGAAGATATTACAAATTTTTTATGTTTCTGTCTAATGGCTGGTGCACCTTAAATTTGAATTTGTCAATTTGTGCCTGGCCAGCACACAGTTCAGACCTTCTTTCCTCTTTTGTCAGGGTAAGTCGACTTCACCGATCCACCAGTACACGGAATGGTGTAACACTCCTTCCTGAAGGAGGAGGCTGAGAGCCTCTGAAAATTTGAAGAACAGCCTTCAGTTCCTTATGGCGACACCACACTTTCCTTTCAGGTAAGCTACAAACTATCTCTCTTTCCTTTCCATACCAATATTGTATGCGTATATATAAAACACATTCAGATAAGAGACAGCGATGCCGACTTACCTGAAAAAAATAGATGGTCCAGTTTGGTTGAGGGCTCTTCAACAGAAAGAAAGATCTGAACTGTGTGCTGGCTGGGCAATTCATACTCAGCTGACAAGCATTTCAGATCTTCTTTCCTGATGAAGGGGGCTCAGGCCATCAAAAATTTTAAACCTTCTATTGTTTTCAGGTAAGTTGGCATCACTGTCTCTCTTTCCTGTCTAAATGTGTTATTTACATTTTACTTATGTTATAATATATATATATATATATATATATATATATATATATATATATATATATATATATATATATATATTACATGGATTCCACCATTTTTTAAACTTTTTGGAATCCAACACAAACTGGAAATTCTCTCTCTCTTCCTGGACTATAGTGCAATCAAAATTAGATAGCACTGGGGGTTTTAATATTAAAATATGCTGATGCCTCCCATATGTGGTCACAAATGGACTCTGTATACAGCTTACAGAAAACAGTAGAATAGACTATGTTCGGCAACACTGCTCGTGTTGCCCTTCACTTGAAGCAATCTGACTGGTTGAGTTCAATGTATCACCACTTGTGGGAAGTAACAGCAATCTAATTTTAATTGCACCAGAAGATAATATAGATATTTAACACTGATTTTCAGATATTTATATATAAATACACTTACAAATCAAGTTAATTAAGATTCAAAAACTTCAGACAGGGATTCAATTCAAATTTAGGAATGCAAAGGGATATTGAATTATAACACATGAAATAAATTTGTATTCTACAAAAATGTAAAAAATATATACTCCTAGAAAAAAACTAAAATAAATTACTTATTTACGTACTGTAAAGAAACAAAAAAACAATGTAAGCTAAATAACTGCAAGTAAATTAAATAAAAGGAACTAAATAAAACAAAACAGAAACAAGCATACACTGATCACAAGATGGGAGAAGATTCCAATAACCTCCATCTAGTTCGCCTTTCAAAGCCAGCGTTATCTTCTCATTTCTTTGCATCAATCTATCAAATGCTTGTATTACTTTAGCTACAGCACGTTTGGATACCTGTACCCTGTTTGCTAGCTTTTCATCCAATTCTTCTTTGTCCCAAGTTGAAAGTTGCATTAAAAATGAAGTTGTTGCTTCATTTTCATCTGAAAATAGAAAAGTGTTTATTTTGCATTTAAGATTAAAATGTGTGTGTAATTGAAATTGTAATTACATCCATATTTTGATACACATTTGTTTCAGAATAGTGTCATAATACCATATTAAAATTAATTAAAAATGCTATATTTCAAAATTAACTATATTATTCATGAAGAAATCTTAAATTTTATAGCTTACTTCTGTTCTCAGATTCATCAGCAGTTTCAGCATCAAACCTCTGAAGCAGAACTCTTATATCTTCATTCAGCTGATTCCAATAGCGATTAACTACATTTAGCACAGCATCATCTTGAGTTTGTCTTTTTTCTAACTGCTCAATTCTTTGCCTTAATTCAGCTTCTATTCGATGTCTTTGCTCCAGTCGCTATGATAAAAATATGAATATTGTGATTTTTAACCTAAGAATAAATAATACTGCAAATTAATCATAGATTCTCACCTGCCCCAATTTCTTGTTCTGGAATTGCAAAACTTTCATGTCCATTTCTTCTAGAGTTGAGATTGGACCTATTCGAATAGGTTCAAACTGGACCTTTTTAATTGGTGGTTGATTGCTGTTGCCAGAATCATTTTCTGCTGGTCTTTTAGCCATTTTAAGTTGCTAACTTACAACTTATGCAACTGTACAGAAAAATTATTACCTTTATAAAATTCATAATTTTATTTATGCAATCTACATTGTTTTCCTATAATAAAAGTTATTTCATTCATCCAAATACATATTACAATACTAAATCAACACATTACCAACAACAATTCTCAATGCTAGAGTTGGCATTTCCTACATGTGAAAAAATTGCAAAGGATGCAAATAGACACATATATAAATCTATTATATACACGTTACTAGTCCTAGAAAGAGTTATTTGTTCAAAAATATCCAGTAATGTAGGAAAGAGAATATTCAAACAATTTCTCTATGTACAAATAAAGTCTACAAAGGGTTAGTACCACCATCCAGAACAACAAGACTTATTACTTAAGTTTACACATCAATGCAACACTGTGACTGATCATGATACATTTACTAAATAATTCAATAATCCAAACTTCAATAAAATAATACAATAACAATACATTTTAAAACCTGGAAATTACATAAAAGTTCAACACCTTTTCTAACCAACGATTAAAAAATTACTCTACGAATTAATAAATTGAAGGACCAAATGTTAACATTCTATAAACATGATTTCACTTTTAATTCAATAATTAATTTAATTGAATAAAATGGAATTTCCAATTACAATACTTATAACATTGTTGCAATAATAACTATCCTTGGTATTTACTCAGTTAGAAATTAATATTTGCTAGAAATAAATATTTCTAGTTTAACTATTGATCATAATAAAGTTACCTTCAATGAATTCAATCAATACAACTGAAAATGGCGGTAACCTTTATATTTGTTGAACATTTTCATTAAATTATTCCGTTTCAAGTTTAATTGAATGGCCTTTCATCCAACATCGATATTTACATGGTACATTCGACATTAAAATTAAAAAAGTATTCTACACTAATATTTTATTACGGCCGTCAAAGACAACTTCAAAATAATTGGGCACCCATGTTCCTGTAATACCAAACAACTCTGATTTCATATTCAAAGATAAAACTTTCGAAAACGTAAAGAAAATATTTTCTTTGGTGAGGCTAATTATTTACTTTCGACTGTTTCAAAGATTTAATATGATTATAATTATAAAAATTTATGTTATCAATTTGATTGAGGAAATTTTGTTTACAGTGTCTCAAAATTTTCAAATTTTTTCAAAAAAATTGAGCAGTATAATTTTTACCAGTTGCTAGGGCAACATCACATGTTTATTTCTTATTTTCTAAATTATTCCATCCGTACTGAAACTCCATACGATAAATTAATTAGGTAAGCCACTTTTCATTTCTTTGTATTAGAGCAAAGCGATAAATGTTGTTTTCCTAAACAAAAGATAGTGATTTATGTAGCATAAATATTTTAATGGGTATAGAAAGAAGTTGTGAAATCCGAATTCGTCTAGGCAATTATAAGTAAAATTTTTCCTAGGGAAACGGTCTGTATTAAGTTTGATTTGTTCCACGCATTAATACCGATTTTGCAATTATATTAATATAAGAACAATGAATTCCAAGCTGAATGCTGGACAAAAACCACGTTAGTATTTCATGACAATTAAAGCTATTAATATTTTTCTTCTCAACCATATTATACGCAAAAAAGAAAAGCTATTTAATAAATAAATATTAAAATTTTCATCCCATTTTTGGTTTATAATCCTGCTAGTTTATTGTGAAGCATTTCTTCAAATTAATTATATATACAGTCACCGTAAGCTATATTTTTATTGATAAAGTTTAGGTTTATTTAGCGATTGTCAATCTGTAAGATAAAAAGTAATTAATTATATATTATTATTCTCGTTTCCAGTTATTTTTATATATTTTTTAATAAATGAAGTTACATCAGCCAATTAGTCAGAAACTTATTAAGACCAGTTTAAAACGTTATAAAAGCACTATGGTTTGTCCCTAAATATTGGGATCTCTTAAGGTGCGATTTACGCTAACGATACGCCCATTTTCTATTTTTTGTTTGAAAATCATATTCACAAATTCTCATGTAATTAATTATTATGAATTTAATCTGTTAATTAAAATTTTACACGTGAAGAGATACGAAAATTTAGGGACGATGTGTAGTGCTTTTATAGTGTTTTAAATTATTCTTAAGATACCTCTGACTAATTGGCAAGTTATTTCATATAATCTCGCTTCCTTTGTTTTTTGTTATATTGTTAATGCTACGTAAATGCTTCGAATTGTTGCATAAAACTATTACTTCTTCCAATCACTATAGATGATACGGAAATTAAAATTGCAGGAGTACCCAACTTATCTAAATGACAACTATATTTAAAGTTTATTTTATTTGTATTTAGACCACGATACTGCTAATATTACAAGATACAATGAATATATTATACCATTTGGAGACATTGTCACATACTATCAAAACCGGCAATTCTTATTCTTCTAGATGCAGATTATAAAGTATAGTGACAATTTACGGCTATCATTTGACCTTTAACTGTTTGATTGCAAATGTTAAGTTCATCTTCGCCAAACCATTCCTAATACGTTTTCTCATTTATCGTAATTAGCCAGGACCTAGCAGCTCGTAATTTTACTTGAACTAAATCAGAAAATTCATGATACAGTACTAATATTGGTCGCGTTTCAAGGTGATTGTTGAAGACTCATCCATTCCTTGGTCTGTATGCTGCAATCCGGGACGCACGATATTGTACATAGCTATGAGCGGTCCCCTCTAATCTCAGGACAATAATGTATATGCAAATAACAGTCAAAATCAAGCTGTAATATAAAAACCACACCACGTTTCTGCAATCCTTCTTTTTAGTCAGGTGATTAAAAAACGCAAGAGGCGTAAAAAAAACACTGCACAAACTATGTGACAAACCCGAAAGCTTTAGGTGTAGACCCTTATCGATTTCAAGCAAAAGTGTGGAAATATCATCTTACTTCTTAATTCAGTCTACATTAGAAGAACTGTGTCGAATACAACTCTGTCAATGTAGCTATATTTTTCTAGTGTAGTGAAAAGAATTGTCCTTCACACTGAAAGTAGACTATGAATAGCGTTTTGTAAATTGGCATACAATTTTACAAAACTTAGTTTCTTATATCAGATTTGAAATTTAATTTTAGTATTTGTGGGGTGATGCATACTATCTCATCTGATACATTGTGCTTGGCAAATTGAAGTGTTCTTTGATGTGTCTTTAAACACACTTAACTATTACCAAAACTTTCACTATAGCCGTTTCTTTGATATAATTTTAATTCTTTTCCAGTTCCCAGTGTGATTCATGTACTCATTGCTCACTCTTGTAAAACTTAACATTTTGTCTATATTTATTTAATATATCACACAGCTTTTATTTATTTACTTATTGACTTTTTCAGTTAACATGAACCAGGCATTAGTAATTTTGCCTCCACCACCTCCACGATTCACCCTAGATGAATGGAAGCTTACAAATCGTCACAGATTTCGCACTGCAGAGGATCAACAGCGATTGGCAGATTCTACACTTACAGAATCCCAGAGGGTCCGGGATGCCACCAGTGACCTAACACATCTCAATAAGGAACAAGTTGACAGAAAGCTACAGGAAAGAATTCAGTACATAGAGTACTGTAAAAATTCACTTGACAAGCAGAAGTCAGAATGCTGCAAAGAGGAGGAAATTTTGAAGACTTACAAAGAGCGACTTGTTAATACTATCCAATCACTTAAAGAACAAGCTCTAAACATAATTAAGAAATGTGTTGTTTTAAGGTTAGATGCTATAAAAATATTCTATTTTTAGTTTTTAGAGGAAAACTGAATGTAATTGTATACATTTTATTATTGGTCTTAAACATTATACAGGCAACAGTATTCTGCATGCTATCTGAATATGTCTAAACCTTTAATTTAATAACAATGTGGGAATATTTATTGTTCATTTTTCTTTTTCTTTCAAATTTGATCTAATTACTATAAAGTGTTTCTTTTGGTGCTTATGTTCAGACTGATTGGTGATTTTGGTATACAATATAAATTAGATTTGGATAATGATTCTATTGGAATAATTAATGCAATATTGTGTTTTGTTTGTAGATGATTTATGAGAACATTCACTCATTTAGCTGGGTGGACTCTGTTTTTATCATATATATGTATGTGTATATATATATATATATATAGAAATAAATAGGAGGATAGCGCTTTATTTGAATTCATATGCTCAGGCGAAGAATTACGCACATAGAAAAGCATATGTTCAAAGCAGAGATAAGGAATATATATATATATACACAACATAGACATTAATGTGTGTTAAAAATAATAATACTAAAAATGACCTTTGTACAGACAAACTTAAAATATAGAAACAAAAACCAAAGAAAATTTAAAATGAAAAAATTTATGTCTGATTGAAAATAATCAATAAGAAAGATAGCCAATTCAGACAAAAAAGTGATAATATAAATACCACACAACGTTTCTGGGATCCTTGTCCCTTTCCTCAGGTGCAAAGAAGAGCCTAGAGCAACACAACTGCACTCTCATGCACTGAAAACACATTTTAGTTTTGTCAACAGATGAGTGCAGATGTATCGCTCTCCACTCTTCTTCGCACCTGAGGAAAGGGACAAAGATCCCAGAAATGTTATGTGGTATTTATATTATCACTTTTGTGTCTTAAATGGCTCTTTCTTATTTAAATTAAAATTTAATAGTGCTGTACGTTTCAATACAGTTTGATGTATTTTCTAAAGGCAAAAACTTAATTTTTTTTGTCTGGATGATGGCCATTTTTAGTATTATTATTGTTTGATTTACTTTCCTGGAGGCTCCTTGATAGAATCTTAGGAACAGGATCTAAATGACTCCTCATGCCATTCCGATAATTTATTTCTTAAACTGATACACTGAAAAAAAAACAATTCACAGACCTAGTATGGAATAATGGGGATAACACATTTGAAAACTTTATCTAACCCCATGGGATCTACTTTTATATATCATTAAATTAACTAGACTTTTCTGTCTCAAAAATTCCTCTGATGTCATGCTTTAACTGTCAAATGAAATCAAACACAGTTCCTTACAACCACTCTTATTTTTAACCATTATTTAAATACTTTTGACAATTGCTTTACACTTTTAAAAGTTCTGTCATCATACTATATTAAACTATATGCAATGATGACCCAAACATTATGACCATTGCCCAATGTGAGATTAATGCCACCTGTGACATTGTTGGTATGTGACACAGTTAGGAAAGTGTATAACAGAGCAGAAAGAAATGAGGAAGCATTCTAGCATTCTAATGGCAAAAATGGGAAACTACACTGATATAAGGGATTTTGACAAAGGGCAAATTTTTATGTGCCAGCAAACCAGGTCATTTTTTGTGTACTACTGAAAGTGGTTGAAGTACTGTGAAACCACAAATAGGCAATACGTTGTTGGACACCCACAACTCATTAAATAGCATGGGGGGTTGGAGACTTTTTGGCTCTGTAATGTAGGATAAGCTATGGCCTGCAGCAGATGTAACTTTCTTTGTCAGGAAGGAAGGTCTTAACTGTGACCCGGTCAGCTCAGGTCCTTGAAAATTTGAAATATTTTCACTCCTCAGCCCAACTGTTGACATCAGGGTAAGTCAACTTCACTGTCTCCCTTTCCAATCTAAATGTGTTATTTAATTTGACCTCATAACATTTTTATTAAGATTTTCATATATATATATATATATATATATATATATATATATATATATATATATATATATATATATATATATATATACATGTAGCTGCTTTAAAGTTTTCCATTGTTTGAAGAATTTTTTTTACAGAGAAGGACGTTTAGGAATTGACTTGGTCCATGACACTGTTGAAAAGGAACTGATAAAAGAGGTTGAAACAATTGAAAGTATCCTTTCATTATTAGAACGTACACTAGAACAAACAAATGAACAGTTGCGCTTAATTCGATCAACCAAGTACTTCATTGACCGTGATCGAGCTGATAAAGTTGAAGCTATGAAAATTGATAATGAATGTCTAAGTTTGAAGGAAACTAGCTTGAATCTGAGTTACTATGTTGGGACTGGGCGACTGGATTCAGGGTATGTTAAAACAAGCAGGTTGCTAACGTGGTATGCATCCAACACTAAGGTGCAATACCACAGTTCTTTTCATTAACTGAGAAACTTACTAGCTGTAATAGTTTGGGCTATGATAATAGTTGGAAAAATTAAGAGTTACATAACAGATTTTGAATCTGTTTATTTTATCATCTCAATTGTTTGATAAAGTATTATGAAAAGCATCCATTATTACAGAAACATCACAGAAGAAGAATGGGATAACTATTCTAGAGGAAACATTGAAAGAGCTGTTAAAGAAGTGAATAGTAGCAGACCTTTGAGATCTTATGTTGACATTCTGTTGAAACAATGCATTGACGATCTGTGGGAACAGTACTATAAGACCAATGAAGCCTTTTTACTAAGGATTGAAGAGATACGAGAAGCAAAAACCAAATTAGAGAATGAGCATCGTGAAGTAAGTTAATAGTACCTTTTTTTTATCAAAAATAGTTATACAGATACAAACAGCATACCATATTTGCTCATTAAAATTGGGGATAATTTGAAGAAGAGTCCTTTGATATTTATTATGATTTTGAAAGGAGTACAGTCTTTACAGACTAAAAACAATGATATTGATAGACATCTAATAAAGTTCTTTTTATAGGAGAATGACATTCTTAATATTCACAATGAAATATAATATATGCTTGTCTGTAATAATTGAAAGACTCACAAGTCACTCTCGCAAGTTAAGCTTGCTTTACTTCTCAAATGACTTCTTTTATTAAATCATTTATCATATCCCTGTGTTGTACTCCTATGCAGCTGATATGATATTCACAAAAGTTTTAAATTCTGCCACAATTTAACAAGGAAAGAATGAGAAATCTGTTAGAAAATTGTGTGCAATTTGTTGAGGGTTTTGTGTCAATCTGTAAATTATTTGTGATGAAAGATGGATGTCTGGATGAACTTACTCATTCACATTTTTTAGTCCAGTGTTTCAAATTTTGTACATTTAAGAATAGAATAATACTTCTTATCTGATAGTTGGCAGGATTCGTTCAGGGCTGATTTTGAAATTACATTTCTCTCAACCTATACTTATTGAAAACTGAGATATATCAGGGAAATGAATGGAACTAAACCATAGAAAGGGAAATAACCTGTGTAAGAGAAACTCGTCAAATCAGTCCTTCTGCAAGGAAAAATGATTCCCCATACTGAGTCAGGAATAACCACAGCTGTTGATGTGACTGTAATAAATTGACATATACATTGGTATGGAAAGGAAAGAGAGATAGCTTGTGGCTTGCCTGAAAGTGAAGTATTGTGTAGCCATAGGGAACTGAAGGCAGTCCGCAGCTGGCCAGTGCACGGCATGGTGTAACACTCCTTCGTGAAGAAGGAGGCTGAGAGCCTCCAAAAATTTGAAGAACTACCTTCAGTTCCCTATGGCTTAACCATACTTCATTATAAGGTAAGCCACAAGCCTTTCCATACCAATATCGCTATTATTTTTGCCAATGTCAAATCCTTACTAATATTATATATAAATGTATATTTGGTGCATTAATGTTTAATATATTTTACCTTTGGTAAATATGTTATTGGGTATCCCATTGCCTATAATAAAGAAAATTATGAAAGTTGTTTTGTCTATTATAGACAATTGAATACCTGATCAAACGTTAACAAATGTATCAACACCATAGTTAACAAACTGCAAAACCAGAATATATAGTGTCTTAAAATCAAAAATAATTTACAATATACAATTTTTATAACAACTATAATGGTGTGATCTTAGTTCCTGCCTCAAGATGGAAGGATGTCATTTATTGAATAAAGACCGTTATTAAAATATCAGCTAAAGTCCATTTAGGTTTCGATCCATTTGGTATAATAATTACCACATGAAATGAAAATGTTAAAAGGAGAAAACTTTTTAAGAGATCAATGAAAGATCTCCTTATTATTCTTTTGAAGAATTCTAAATATAACTACTCTATATACTCCCTAAAAATATATGATTAGGTTTTCTATTCCTATATAGTATTTGTAAATTTTTTATAAATTATATTTCTGGAACAAGACAATACTATATGACTGTGTCCATTTTATTGACAATAAACTATTATTATTATTTAAATTTTATCTTGGCATTCTTATATATTTTACATTTTTTAAAGTTACAATATTTAATTCACATTGAATTGAATACTCTATTTAAAGGTACTTGGAAAAATAAATGATATGCTAAGAAATATAACGGACTTAAAGAAAGCAATCCTCGAAAAAGAAGGGTTTCTGGCACTTGTGCATACGAGACTTGGAAAACGACTTCGCAGGCCAAACATAGAACTGTGCAGGTAGTGTTTTGCTTTGGATTAATACATTTTTGTTGCTCTCTGACCTAAATGTGAATAAATTTCTGTTCCAGAGATGAGGTGGAGCTTGGATTGGTATCTGAAATGCAAGACCTTAAGGATAATATTGCCTGGCTCCGTCAAACATTAAATGAGGTATAATAACAAAACCCACTAACTTGAAAATTTTTAAATTCATATTTGTCTGTCAATCGGTTAACACTAAATATACTCTTTTTTATATAATCAATAACCGTGTGCCTGCCATTAAAACTAGTCTTTTAAGAATAACCGTTAATTTTCTTAAAAAAAATATGTGTAACGACTAGAGTCTATGCAGTGTTTCTCTTCTGGATTGTTATTGTCTGTGTACAGTTCACTCATGTATGCAATATCAGCTGGTTCTCAATCTTTTGGTATGCTGTTGATTTCCCAGAAGTTGTCAGACCACTGGGTTGACGTGGAAATGAAGCCTACCATAATATTTCCAGGCATACCTTTTTATTTCTTCTTTTATGATTGGAATTTGAAAATTCCTATTTCAGGTATACCAGAGGGCATTCATGTTGTTTCTTAACACTTTATTCAGAAGTGTTTGTGTCACAGGTACAGACCGAAAGCTGAATAGCGTAGAGCTATGTTGATTTTAATATTTGATTGTAAATCAGTTCATTGGAAATTGAAAGTTTGGAGTTTTTTCAAATTAGCCAATAGTATTGTCTATATTTTATGCTTATAGTTCATCTAAGATCTAGTCTGTACACGTCAAAGGGGGCAGGGTTCTGACCATTACCTTAATTGGCCTGAGGGCTTTGTTTTCATAGAAATGCAATTCAAAGTCGGTACTATTTAATATGTCACTTTTTTGTACTCATCATCAGAATTAACATTGATTTTAATCTGTTTCTTAATCATAATGAAAGTTATGTAGTCCAGATTACTCATGTTACTGAATGACTGGTAATATTCTACATTGATTAGATTTATTGTCAGAGGTTCACTTTAGGTATGTTATCTGTTTGCTTTATATTGCTTTCATTTTCTTTATCAGGAGACTCGCTAGCTTTATGCTATTTCTACTTTCAGGCAGGAGCCAGTCTGTTTCTTGTCCTAGTTTTCCGGGCTAAAAGTTACTTTTATCCAGTTTATTCTCACCACTAGTTTGTGCTAATTTTGACTAATGTACATTTTTGTTCAGAGTAGTTTGATTTAATTCAGAGCCTGCTGCATTTGTCCTTGAAAATGACTAACCGTAGTCTGTTCTGGTATTTGTGTCATGTACATAGTTTGTTTGATATCATTATACTGCTGATCCACACTTTACTGCATGGAGCCAGGCAACTGGAACATTGTATGCTTGAAATAATACAGACATATGTACACAACACTACTTTGTTATATTTGTCTACTCCCTTCACTCTGTTGTATTTCACAAAAGTGAATGTACCGAAACACTGCCACTTCTATTCAGTTAAATCTGAATTTTAATGCTTCTTACTTTATGTAATCAAACAGAAAGTGAAACAGAAAAATGTCCACTATCAATTTATTCTGAACCTCTCTTTGTATTGGTTGTTATTTAATAATTTTAACTTGAAAGTTTTAAATAAATACAATTTTATTTTACAGTCTGAAGCTTCTTTGAGATATCTGTTGAAGATACAGATACAATTAGAAGAAGATATCAACATAAAAACCAATACACTGAAGATTGACGAGGTAGATTGCATGACTATGAGAAGAAGCATTGATTACAGAATATATTAACTAAAAGTAAAGCTTTGTGTGTGCTGTGCTTCAATTGTTTTTGAGATGTATACTTGTGTGCTGTGCTTCAATTGTTTTTGAGATGTATACTTGTGTGTGCGCACTTGTTGTCATGTGGTGTTTCTATGCATAATTTTTCAATAAATATGTAATAGGGAATTTCAATTAAATGATAGTATTTATTTAGATAAATTAGAACTACTAAAACATTTGTGATTCCTCATAATTAAAACTCTGAATGATTACATTTTCTGTGGTACAAAATATCATATACAATTTTTTAATTTCCTTTATATAAAATTTAAATGTTGATAATAAACTTGCAACTTGAAGGACAATGTTGTTCTCAATATTTGTTTGTATTCAGATTAAAGTCTTAAAATGAATGACTCAACCATCTCACATTCTTATTATAAACATTGTTTTCACTAATCAATTGCATTACCTACATATATTTGCCAGAGTTAATTTAAACCCTGACAAGTTCATATTCAAAGCATTTTGTATATGTAAAATAAATCATTTTCCATATTTCTTAAAATGCAACAGGGTATAATGATTTAAAGCATAATATACAGATTATAAGTTTATTTACACATTGTGTATATATATAAAATAATCATCCAAAGATTTATACAATATCTGTGTCTAAGGTGGAATTTTAAATGGAATTAGCATATATCACATTTCATAAATGGACAATTCACCTTCACAGTTTACTTATAGAATACAGTATATATATGATTGTAAAATACAAGTTAATATTATACAAATATATACTTCATAGAATAAGATGAAATCAGTGGAATAAAATTGTTAAACCCCCGATGAAAAAATTTGTAACTTAAATTCAGTCCAAACAAAATTTATGTATTGTAAGAGAGTTTCATAACCTAACTAGAGTTGAATAAAGCAATTTTAGAGGTCCAAAAGCCTACTTGAGATCAATGACATAACCATCTTGAAAATGTAAAATAATATTAATCTTTTCATTTTATAATTCTGCTCACACAATAAGAAACTAAAAAAATCACTTTAACAGCCCAGAACTACTGAAATCTGTGATGTTATAAAACATTTTATTCATAACTTTAAAATATAATTTCTGTTACTGATAAATCATGTATACCATTCAGTCTATTAAGATCTTAAAGCTACAACCCCCAAAATCAATCAAATCTAAGCTGCAAGGGTAGCTGATAAAACAACCCCAAACACAATGGTGTTACTTTTTGAAAATAAATTAATAAATCATAAAATAAGTAATGATAGCAGAATATTCAGATTCAGCAAAGACTAATTGCTATTGCACTTGTGTTACTAAAAGACCAAATGCTAGGTAAAGATATAAACTACTTAAAGAAGCAATTTGTACATTCACATTTTAAATACATTTAGTTTTATTTACAAACATACAGTTGTACTCAGCAGGGTTCCCAAACTTTTATCTTTAATTTTCTGCAGTGAATATATATTTGAAAGAGCAAAAACTATAAATTTTGTTTACCCAAACAGGATACCTCATTAATCCAATTCTTAACTGAGTTAAACAATCACAGTCATTAGACTTTAATGAAAAACAACTTTAAAAATACATAACAAAATAATCATTAATATATTTGGGTTAATCCTAAGATCCTTAGTGAACAATTTTTTACCAGATACAGAAAATAAGAAATGTTCACAAAGGAAAAATAATTTTATTTTCCTAACAAGCTTTCTGTGTTTGATCTCATTCGTGTTAAAAAGTTATTCCTGACTGCTCCATCTTGAGGATATTCTTTCTCTTTCTCCGCATTTGGCTGATAGTATGTTGAACAAAACTTTTCAAAGTAACGTCCAATTTCTGTATGATCCACAAAGTGAGTCTGAGAGGATATTTCCAAGTTTTCTATAAAACAAGTCATGAAATGTAGCAAATATTAAACATTTAATTATACATTTGAGTTACTGGATTAAGATATTAATTTGCAGCCAAGTATAAGGAAATATCAACAAGAACTAATGATCAAAGTATTTTTTTTACTTTGTTTTTAACATTATATTTAAATTATAATACTTCTGAATATGTTAAAGAAAGCAGATTTTTATTATTAATAATTATTATTACTTCTGTGGAGATATTTGACAGTACAAAATAAATATGGAAATAAGATAAATGTGGATATTTATTGAGGAATTGATAAGATTTGTTTAAGCAAACAATAGAAATCAAAATTCAAAACACCACTAATAAAATAAGAAAAACAGTTTGCATATAATCTATGACCATTTTTACTGAGCCCAAACCCAAGCAGGTAATTTAATGTATAGTACTTATCTTCTAAAAAGTTTAGAATGTGTTAGAAGCCTGAGAAGATTTTGTTGATTCATTACACCAAGAAAGACTACATTCTTTATTAACTCATACTTTGGTAAGAATCACCACTTGCCAAAAATCTTAAGTGTTAATGTTAGTCTTTCTTTTGCTGGTACAGCCTTCCTAAACAGAGTATACTTCTTTTCAATTTACAGTTCAATTCCAAGCAAAATTAACTCCAAATCAGAGATAGCTATCTGGAAAAAGTTTTTAAAGCACCCATCATCCTGAATTTCCCCACACAATTATTGTCATCATTTAACAATTACGTTCCACCGTAATCTGGTGACCCTGCAGTGATGTTATACCCAGAACCTGTTTCTTCTTTTTCCTGGAATTTTGATGAAGTGTTAAAACTACACAAGCTGCAGCCACGAGGACTACTTAGCAGAACACATCACAATCACAATTGAATAGAACGTATTGTTTCTAGCGTGTATGCTTCAATAACAATAAATCAGTTATACAATATTGTTATAAAACATTTGTTTATAACTTTTGTAATATGTGTTTTTGTTACAAGTGTGAACTCAGTGTTGCTGAAAACACAACAGCTGCTTTTGTATCTATTCTATATTTGCCTCTTCTCCAGTAATCTGTATGTTATTTAAGTCGATGCTATGAAATTTTCACTCCGGACACCTTTTTCATTCCTAATGTGGTTAAAAATTGTTCTTGCATTTTGTTACAATTGCTTAAAATGGCATATTACGTTAAAATTCATTATAAAGCCTAATGTAAAGTCATTTATTCATTTCCTCAATCACATTACTTCTGGAGTAGGTAATTCTTGTTGCAGAATTTGACTTTTTTCTTTATTTTTAAAATTGTTCATATTGTTGACAAATGTAATGCACTGCTGATCACCTCCAGCTAATCATCTGAGCACCTTCATTTTAGTTGATAATGAAATCCTTTCTGAATTAAAGCTTAAGCTGCTATTTGAAGAAGTGAAAGGATCAGAATTAAAACAAATTACTTTGAAATATAATTATAAATGTACGAACAAAGCCAAATTAACCATAAATAATTTATTAACCAATGTAAAAACTTTAAACTTAACAAAATATTTCAGTCACAATCTAGGACTTTGTCATATGTACAATGGAGTAAATAATTACCATACATAGCCAAATCCTTCTACAAATATTTCTGTTATATAAATACATTTTGTGTAAATTTAGCTCTGCCTGCAACATTGTGTTAATAAATAAGTTTCAACTAATTTGGTTGTGTTTGTGAATTATATATATATATATATATATATATATATATATATATATATATATATATATATATACACACACACACATACAGTGGCAACCTAATTTGTTTGCATTAAATACATTCAATATTATTCAATTATACAATTCATATTATATCATCATTGATTCTGTTTCAATAATACTTCCTAATTATTACACTAGTTATATTGCATACATATTTACTCATAATTGATCTTTTGTCATTATTTATTGGAACCTAATTCACTAATTGTAATGGTCTTGATCCAAAATAATTTTTTTAAAACTGATAGCAATAACACCTTTAATTCTTCATCAAAATATGAACAAGACTAAATAAATTTTATCATCGTGATGAATTTGTTTAATGTTTCAGTGGTGTGAAGTTAAATTATAATATTCATACCTTGAGCAGCATAACGAAAAGATCCATCATCTGCCAGAACATGGTAAAAAGGTTGATCTGCCTTCATTGACAGATTATCTACACCCATTTGAGAGATCCACTCTTTTGTCTCTAAACATCGAGGATCATAACCAGAAATTACACAACGGTAATTATACTGTCGGTGTTTCATTATCATGCCAACAGCAAATTCAACAGAAGGAGTTCGAGGTTTCGGTTCTATCTGATTGAAAGTGGAAAATAAACATTCATAAACTTTTTGAGGAAACAATACCTTTACATGTTATGCTAAAACACTATCCCTTGTTTTTATATTTTGGTTTTTCATAACAAAAAAATTGGCTTCGCTAGGGAAAAACTTGTCAAAGATTTTGAAATGTGGAAAACAAACAATTTAAAGGAGTATACTGAGCAAAGAATTATAAAAAAACAACCAATTCATTAATAACAAATTTTAATACAAACTAAAAACAGAGAAACAAAAAAATTAATTAAATTTGCCAGACATTTTAACACAGATTGGAGTCTTTTTCTAACAATGAAAGGCTTAAGATTTTCATTGTTAGAAAAATACACCAATCTGCATCAAAATGTATGAAACTTTTAAACTTTCTTAGTTTTTGTCTCTGTATTTTAAGTTTTTGTGCAAAGGTCATGTTTAGTATTATTATTTTTAACAGACCTTAATTTTTATATTAATACGAAATTTTAATAAGATATACCTCATTTTCTGTATGATTATATTTTCTATGGGTTTCATATACTTGGAGCATCTGCATAATGTGTTTGGCTTGATCTCTTGGACGATCATCAAGTTCCTGAAAAGTAAAATTGATTCGAACGTTATTGCACAAAGGCAAGAGGCAAAATACTGAAATAAACAGTTATTAATGATATGTTGCATGGAAAGTTATAAAATAAAGCATTGTACAATTGGTAGTATAACATTTTGTGATTACATTCAAAATGTATAAAGAAGTAAATACAGAGATAAAAAGAAAAATAAACAGCCTTTTAATGGGTAAATGTGCACTCATCACAATTATATGAGTAGTTTAAAAAGTTTGTGGAATCACACAGCTAGTTTCATTATATCTGTGTAGATGAAAAAAATTGGCATGTTTATTACATAGTACTTCAAGAAAAACAAATACTTCAGCAGACTAATAGAAACCTTAATAGATATCAAACTTCAATAGCTCCCACAAAACGTTCACATCTCAACCATCATCATCAAATCATTATTAATGTTTTCAGACAGTCAAAATGAGTAAACTTACAACAGCCGTAGAAACTGGGAATATATTCTAAAATAAAGACAAGATGTCAAATATATTTAATCCAAATTCCAAACCTTTTTTGTAATTCTCAAGAAATAGTAAATAAAAAATGTTCATAATTACATTTTGCATACGGATAATGGAATCCATCAGAGGACAAAGATCCATGTCATAAAGCATGTAGTAGCGAGCTAGATGCAGTACACATGTTATATCCAAAGGGTTTACTAAATTCAACAGCTCAAGTGTGCTACGAAGACGAGAACGCCTGCCACTCGCCTGTTGAGCCCTTTGTCGCCCAGCGACTTCCAGATTATTAGCCATTCGTTCTACTACCTATATATGGAGGATTAAAATACAGACTATCATTATGAAGATTATGAAGATAAAATTATAGAAACTCTATTAATACTGGGCTAGGAGGGTATACGATCCATTATGCAAATAGTTAAAATGCAACAAAAAAATCTTTGTTTAAAAAACTTTTCATTTGCAAACATAGTGTCATAGTTTGTATTCTAGAAATGTTAAATATACCTGGGGAGTTGTAGCAGTAGGAAACATCTTGCCTCTCATAGGGCATGGTATATTGGGAGAGAAACGTGGGCAATTTCTCTTGGTAAGAAATTCTCCACCATTAAACACATCAATATAGTAATGCTGACTAGGCTGAGGTGAATTTTCAGTGCTGAAAAAAAAATCATCCTTCAAAAAAGACCAAGAAATAAATATTTTCTAAAACAAAAAATGAAGGGAATATTAGTATTATTTAATTATATGTTTCATAAATATTTCATAACTAATTGAATAAGCACAATAAATGGGCTTTAAACACGACCCATATGAGCATTTACATCACAATACAAATTGACACATTAAATACTTTTTATACATATAACAATTTAGAGTAATAATTGTAGCTACAATATATTTTAAATGTTACTTATGCTAATGAAAGTTTTAAAGTAAAAGTCTCAAGAAAATTACTGTATCATAAAATAATGGAACATTATCATTTTTAAAACTTCAAATATGTATGTAATTTCGTAACTAGACATTACATACTTATATCGATCTCTCCATCTGAGCAGAAAATGGGCAGGGAAACTAACCGGTTCACATCTAATACCCAATCTTCGTGCAATGCTTTCATATAATATACTCAGTGTAATAGGTATTCCTCGCCGATATTCTAAAACCTAAAGTCAAATATTAAGCATATAAAATTATATAATTTAAATGTGATAAACAACTTTAAGCTCATATATTTCCAATAAAAATGTTTAATGTTTCATACATACCTTATCAATAAATGAATTTTCTGCTGAGTAGTACATAGAGTTGTTTCCATGAAACCCCATCTGAATAAATAAAATCTCACGCAAGCAATTCAAAATCTGTTGAGAATCAATAGGCTTCCATTGATTGTCAGGTATGTTGCACGATCGCCAGTGTTGTAGGGTTTCTGCAGATGTTGTAAAGAGAGGATGAGAACTGTTGGTTTCCCAAAGCAACTGCTTCACATTTTCTGCAATTTCATCAAGCTGTGAAGCAATCCTGGAATATCTTAAATCTTCTTGGGGTTGACACCACTGAGCAACCATAACTGCAGCTTTTTCCAAAAGTTGCTCCTCAGGTGGTAAAGAAATAAAGTGATACCACTTGTTTGTCAGATGAGTCTGTTTAATATATCTGATAGCTTTCTCAGCATAAAATTTGTGTGTCAGATTTGAACTCCTGTAATATATTATTATGTAACAATTATCACAGAAATTTAATTAACAAGGACATATTTCATTACCAGGAAATAAAATATTTCAGCCTATTTTGGGAGATATATACTGTGTGTGTATAGTTTTATAACTGCATTGATCAGATTGAATTATTTTGCATTGTTCGAAACATACTTTGTATGCATAACATGTCAATACACTCTAAATAGACAGAACAGTAACATTTCTAAGTTCTCATCTCATAGCATTGTCATTTTTTTAGACTATTGATGAAGAAATAGGACACATTTGCACAGTATAAATTGTTAAGTAAAGAAAGATGTACTTCTCATTAATAAGTGAACATTTTCTTTGTAATTCATATTGTACACAAAAATGATTGTTCAGCTTAACTAATATAAGTAAACATTGAAGTAACAATACAATGCCACTTACTCGTTTCCATCATTTAGAATAGCCAATAGGTCCGAAACAATGAAAGCATAACCCTCATTATGTTCAGCCATTAAATCTGAGAATTCTGTCATCTCAGAATTAGAAACTTCATCTCTTCTGTAGAATTTAGAAGACATATTCGAAATTAGTTGTTTCATCTTGCGGCTGAAGTCCAAACGTGTAATGTATTCATTTTTCCAATTTAAATATTCCCTAGTCAGAGAATACTGTAATTCTGGCCACCTGCAAAAAGAAATTAAATATTTCTTAGTAAGGGCACATCGTAAAGCAATACACTTTCTGGAAAGAAAAAAAATACTTGTTGAATAATTATCCTATAAAATACGTGGATCGAAAGTTTGTCTGCAATACGTACTGTTGTCGAAATTTGACCTTCCAAAGTTTGTTGCTATTGTTTACTAGAAGCCTGAATTTCGAACAGGTAGTTCCGAAATTACACACATCTCTGACACTTATGTCACGATATTGAAGAATATGTTCCAATATCTCGTTTGGCAAAACATCTAAAGCCATTTTTTTCCACCCTTGAATCTACGAACCCAAATTTAAAACCATCCTTCGGAAACTCGCTGTCAAAACTCCGAAACGTCTTGTTCTTTGGTACTCGAAGATATAAAAGTGCAAAGAAACTAGAATAACTGTCAAAACATTGAAGGATTAATACAAGAAGAAGATGAACGTGTCGTCACATTTTCAGCATATAAAAATAAACACATTAATTATTTCTAATCATGGAAGCGCAGAATTCAACTTCGAACCTGTAGCTTTAAAAAAATATATTATTGAATACGAAGGTATGCATATTTTTATCCAATAATGTTATTGTAACAGAGTTACTTTTTGGGTTATTCTTCAACGAAAGGTAAGGAGCTTTTACTGCAAAAAAACCACCCATAATATATGTAAATAAAATAATGCTTTTGTTTGTACACTGATGTAAATTAAGTGTATCGTTACGTATCATATAATTTAAACTGATGTGTATTAACCTCACTTCGTTCACTTGTCACAAGAAAACGTTCTGACGGTTAGATAAACCTTTATTTCCTAGATTGATTTTATGAAAAAAGAACATTCGATTTCCATTAAAGTTTATACAGTTAAAAAGAGCCACAAGATGGCTTTTATCAATATTAAAATGTAATTTGCCGTCTGGAGACCAAAGGATGAACGTTCAAAAATGTGCTTTGAACTAGTTTGGACAAATATTTTATTCGTAAATTATAATCCACCAATTGAAAAAGTTGAATCTTAAATTGCAAGCTGACAAATGCACTTCTAATTTAAAGGTCCTCTCATCAGTGCGGGACTGCAGAAACGGGAAATGTGCGGGACGTATTTTCATTGCGGGATATGGGCATATTTAGGACTGTACGAATTTTCCCGCCGCTTGCAACGTCCCAGTGAAGGTTCGCAACTTGCACGGGATTTCCCGCATCCCGCACGTGCCCATTGTTTCGGTACAAGCCGCTAAAGAACATCTTAATAATACATTAAATTAAGTATTCTAAAACGTTCACACAGGTTATATGTTATAACAAATATATCTCAAAACAACTGTAAGTGGTCCTTCTGGAGATATTGGTTCACGGAAGTTCGTGTATTGCTTTTTAATGCAATTGCAAATTTCACCAAAACAATCAGGTGTCATTCTGAAATAAATATAAAATTTTGCAACATCTGTACGTAGCTCTGACAATAAGGTGTGATATTCAACAAATGTTTTAAGTTTAGAATTTCGTGAATCCATATTCTTCTTTTCCTAAAGTTATAAATAATTAGGAAACAGGGGTAAATAATTGCCTGGTTTCTTATTATTCTAATAACTTAATTAGCACGTTTTTCGTCTTCGGTTAGTTAGTAAAATTAGAGCCTCTTCATCATCTGAAGGCATTGTTGAACACACTGTTTTAACTTTAATTAATTTTTTAAATAAAAAATAAGTAATTAGTTTAATTGAAACTGCTGTGTTTGCTAGAAAGCGTCTAGAAAATGAATTCTCGTTCCCGCAATGGTGTGAAGGACCGTGCGGTATCCCGTTCCCTACCTACAACGGGATTCCCGTTCCCGCAGTCCCGCACTAGTGTTAGTGGTCCTTAAAGGGGTACATGTTGGTAAGTAAACAAAACCTTTTCTGTCAAAAGTAAGCGAGACGATTGCTGCACAATAATCCTATAGACAGAGACAAAAAAACACCAATAAGTATTTATCATAATAAAAAACATGATACTGGAACACTGCGTTAAACAAAAATATAAGCCCGAGCTCCATTGCATTGTAGACAAACATTTGTACCCTAACAATAACAATGTTTATTTGCGAATGATGGACGTTTACTCAGCTAGACATAATAATACGTAATAAATTTTATAATCACATGTATTTTTTATTGTTGTTCAAGACTATCACTTCAGCCCTTATAATGTCGTGGCGTTACATAACGAGATTGATACCTTTACTATTTCCCGTGTTTGGTTGCGCAGTTACTGTGTTCGACCACGTACTGAGTTCTTAAACACGGTCACAAGCCACAACTCTAATCGAGTGTAAAGTACATTATAACGGAACGTTTGGGTGACTTGCCTCGTCATCATCTTCTGACGAAATGTCGATTCACGCGTGGAATTGTATTTATACGTCGAAACTTTGTAGTATAACGTAAGGTAAACGATTCAGTGAATGAACGAAACAACCAACTACGAGCCTAAATGTAATAATGATAAGTAACAATTGAAGTTACTGACATTTAATTTGCTCAATAAAATCGGTAATTGAAAATTAAATTGTGAATTGAGTTCCAGATTTCCAGTCTAATTAGACTTCTATGGCGGCGTTCGGGATTTTCTCCGGTCACAGATGTAGCTTTGAGTAGTGTAGTGACGTGTTTTCTGATTGACACCAATCCCATTAATTAATTATTATAATGCGTTACGTCCAAATATTATTTTTCTGTTGCGGAACACGGTCGGAAGCTTTAAAGGAAACGCTGTATCCGATGAGTGTGGGACGTTATTAAAATAAAGCTTGTATTATCTCGAGTGTGTGGTTGGCTTCTGGCAAAGATTTTTACCCTTTGGTTTGACTTTAACGTAGCTGTTTATTTATAACTCAAGTACTGTTCATGGGAAGCTCTTAGAATGAATGTGATTGATTAAAGATATTACTACCAGGCTTCCGGAGAACTCGCGCAGACGGGTCAATTTTCATCTGAATATATCACACTACCGGTCGAAAACGTCAGATCATGTCCCTCTAAGTTGAGCAAAAAAACTTAGTAAGTGGACAAGTATAGTTTCGTTACATTAAACAGAGACTTGAGCTGGGATAAAACGAAATTTTGATCGAACCGGGAATCCATCTTGATCCTAAGTTTTAGTCCTGAGCTTCGATTGAAAACTTTTATTCTATTGTTGAAAAAATAACATTAAATCTTCGATTAAAAATTGAAAAGAATTACGCTTTCACTTTAAAACAAACATCACGTAAATCACCAGTGAATACAATCGCTTAGATATTCCATCATCAAACGATTATAAATTATTTTCTTAACGTTATCACTTTCTTTTTAAGCGTCCAAATTTTGACTTTCAATTATTGGTTCACAGTGCAATGACACGAAAAATAAAAATTATGGGGATTTATGCAGTTTTTATGGTAAAATTATTTTCTGAAAAATTATATATTTCTTTATCAGTTCAAATTTAACTTATAACCATAAAAAGTCAATATTAGCCATGGAAATTAAGTATCACACTGCATTTCTACAATCGGTGTTGGCTTCTTCAAGTGTGTAACTAAAATTAGGAGGAGTTTTTGAAAAACACACTGCATTACAGAAACTCAAAATATCGGTACATTTTAAGCTATTGTATTATTTAATTATTATAATTAAATAACTTGTTGGGGATTGTCTTATTTCAATATCCATTAGTGGTCGGATATCATTCGGATATTCCACCTTCCTTGATATCGTCTTTCAATTTAATTTGTTTTGGAGAAATTTTTTTATGGAAAATAGTCCAGATGCGAATAGAGAAAATTAACTTTAAAATCATAATACGTCTTAATTTTTAAGCCTGTCTTCTACAATAGATTTGTTATTTGGTTTCCAAGAAAGCTAGCTGAAAATATTTCCAGTTGTTCCTCTCGTTTAGTTCCAAACATTTTCAGTCATTATCAGTTTTCTGACGACTGGTCCCTCGTGTACCTTCTTCCTTCAGATTTGCTTAGGATAAACACGCTAATTGTTCATAAAGGCATCGTAAACCTTGGTAGTGGCTCACAAATTGTTTTATAAATTTTGTATGAAGCGGTGGAAGTAAACTAAGGTTTTCTATCGTTTTCAACCAGTTTAAGAATTTCTAGAAAAAACACCAATAAATAAAGGTTTTTTTACACGGTGAATATTATAATTTAAAATCTATAGGTATGCTTAATACGTTCCTAAAAATAATACAACGTTTCAGTTATATTAAAAAGTTTGTACATATTAATTGTATGATTTCTAAAAGTAGCTGTACGTCATGATTATTTTAATTATTATTTTTTCATAAATTAGCAACCAAAATAATAATAATTATTTTTACAATTTTTTTATCGCAGACCTGTGCTATTTGAACTTTTATAAGATGGAATAACAATGATTTATGGCCAATTAAGCCAGAAAAATATTAAATGGTCGTTGTGTAAGACTATCTAAATTATGTTCACTATAGTCAAATTCAACATCCCGTTGTTAATTATGAATTTTTTGAAAGTGTTTCATTTTAATATATTATATGGAAGTTACAAAATTTTTACAAAACACTTAGATCTCCTTTTCGCTTATGAATAGTATTGCAACACCTGAGGAGTTCCCAAATGTCGGGAGGAAACGTTTTGTGGTTTAAATAGATTTTCAACACGATGTAATTTTTATTAATCGATTGATTTAATTTTGTTCTGACTCAATTGGTTATTATTTTAATTAATTTAGGGGTACGTTTACAAAAATATTCAGAAGAAGCAAGGCTCTAAGGGCTTGGAAAAACATTTTGTTTGACCTAAAAGTAATAATTTATTGTAAAACATAAATGAAAAATTAATAAGAAAGGCAAAAGAAGTGATAATATAAATACCTCAAAACGTTTCTGGAAGCTTTTTTCCTTTCTTCAGGCGTAGAAAAAAACGCAAGAGCCTAGAAAGACACTTGCGTTTTTTTCTGAACCTGAAGAAGGGGACAAGACTTCCAGAAACGTTGTGTGTTATTTCTACAATTGGATGAAGATAATTCAATTCATAAACAAATTACTAATTGTTCACTTGGACTATTTAACACTTGTATTAATTTACAAACCACAGTTTAGAGATGATACTTTTTTTTCGTTAGTTTCCTATAATTCCATATATTAAAAAATCAGAAAAAATTATCTTTCAATTGAATTCAAATCATGAGTACGTTTTCATCATTTTAATTTTATTTATGGTTACATAAGTGCATGTACTTTGAGTAAATATTCATAGAGACCATAAAAACAGTCGTTGAAGAAGTTCGTGTCCTCTCCAAAAGAGGTTTCGTACTTATATAGACTGATGTAGTCTCGAGAGCGTAACGATTAAAGCTAGACTGAACATGTAGCAACGTTCGCAATTAATTCTGCGATCACGTGAGATATTTTAATTAATTCTGAACGGATGCTTCGGAAGGTATAAGATTATGTTTCACGAAGATAGATTTATAAAAATAAAGAAAGATCTCACCCTAATTATAGATCGCGAGAGAAGGCGGCGTCTTCTGTTCATTGTTTACAAGAAGAAGAGATCGAAGATCTTAGCGAGCCTGTGTTTCTAGTTTCACAAGGGCCATTTCAAAGCAACAGCTGCGTGCACACATCACCGGCTACCATAAAGATTTGCTTGTATATTATCGCGAGACGAGAAAGTACTCGCTTAAAATGAGCACATTGAACTTTTTTGTATTCATTTCGTATATTTTTATTAATATTTAAATACTTTTATATAATTTATCGTCAGATTTCTCTAGTTTGTTTGTTAGATTCTTTTATAAATTTTGTAATATAAATTTAATTTGTATTTTCTTTTGTAACTTTTGGTGCTAATGTCAAATCACTATAATTTATTATAGGTTCTGTAAGTGACTTTGAGGATAGGAGTATAATTAAAGCTGTGACAATTTGTTAAAAATTGCAGTAAATTTAAAGTAAATCAAAGTAGTAAAAAATAATTTTTTGTTATCTTTTGAAAAAATTGTTTAAATTCAAGGTAAAATCCTGTTAATTTTCTTCATATTTAAAAGTTAAAATAGCACATAATTTGGCCACAGCGTGTTGGCTTTAATTTTCATTGTTTGCATTAATTGAATATTACATAATTTGACTCTCCAACGCGGAGCTTGTTTCATTAATAATTTTGAATATTACAATAAATATCCGCCGTTATCGGAAGGATGTGGGACAAGTTCCAAGCGCCCGACCTACCTGATGCAGATTTGCCAGGGTTTGACCTGCATCACTTTTAGGCGAATGCCGGATGGGATCCTTAAACTACAGCCCCGGGACCCTAGTTAACCCTTGGCTACCTTCCACTACCCTTCCGCATCCCCCCTTTCAAATCCCTATGATATTAAAGGGGAGTTGCCACCAAGTGGATTACCCTCATGTAGCCTGTTACTCTAAAAAACCCGTAAATGAATGCTACTAATTTTTCCAGGCTAAAAACATTTTCATGTTTAAGTGGAGTCGCAAGGTTTATCCATTTCATTTCAATCGAGAGTTATATTTTCTTCGTGATTTGACGGTTTTTAGAATGTAGAATGACATTCCAGAGAAAGCTTTCTATCCGTAAATATGCATTACTTTCTGAGGAAAGATTTTTATTTTTACAGTATATTTTCCTGAAAAATCTTCGCTTACAGATGAAACGTATTACTGTGGAACGGAACAAGATTGTAAAATATACACCCAGAAATATTTGCAATGTACCCCCAGCTGTTGATTAACCTGTCTTCTCTCCGATAGGCACGTTCTTTGTTGACTCTAACGCCTAGAGGAGAAATCTCTCGTTCGGTCGCGTAGGAAGAATAGCAAACAAAACGAAGAGGTAGTTGTGAGAAACACGAACTTCGTGTACTTCGCAATCGCCAAAAACTTCCATTCGACAGTTACAAGAAACGCGAACATGTATTTCAGTTCCATTAAGTTACTGTTTTTCACAGTGTTGTTTCTCTCACGAGTACTTAAACATGCCCATGTACATATTCTATTTTCCTCCATTCATGGCCAAATACCTTATTTCCGAACTCTACATATCGTGTGTCTTCATCCACCTTTAATTTTCACTCACGGCCGTCAAATTTGTCCAGATACTTTCTAATTTAATTCAATTGTGATGTTGACGTGGCTATCACTTGCACACTCAGTTGATCGCTATTAGAAGAAGAAGAAGGTGTAACAAGCTATGTATAAGGTAATCCACATAGTGGCAACTCCTCTCTTATAGCATAGGAAAGGGAGTGAAAGGGGGACGCGGAAAGGTTATCTAAGCGATAGGAAACTCCCCGAGGGGTGAAATTTAAAAACATACTAAAACTGCCGATATTAGCGTCGATTAATTACTTTTCGGGGTTGATGAATTAATAGGTCTATACAGATGTTTTAGTGTATAATTTCAACCCCTTAAAGCACCAATAAGAGAAGGGGTGGAGGGTTGTTACATAAAAAACTCAATACAAACGGAGATTTGTGTCAAATACAGGGTTATAGAAGTCTATGACTTAAATTGTGACATTTAAGATACTGGTTAAGATGTAGTTCAGCCCCTAGAAGTGGGGGAGGAAGGGGTAAAACAAATTTCGGTTTACGATTTTAACTCGTAGAGAGATTTATACCAAATTTTATACACATGTTACTTGCGATCCAGTAACACTGAGGGGTTAGACGCACCTACCGCCTCGAGAGCGTTTAATTTAAAAACATTCCTAAACGGCCATTATGTGCTTTAGATAAAAAAATAATGCAAAAAAGACCGACATTAGTGTCGATTCCGGGGTTATAGGAGTCGCTGAGTTTTATTATCGCATCAATGTTCCTCTTCGTGGAGGTGGACGTGGTAGAGAAAAGGCAGAAGTTGTGACCCTCTTAAGTTATTGGGTAATTTTTTTATTTTCTTGGAGTACGAGCTATATTTTGGTCTCTATTTAGTTAAAGGTTGTATTTCTTTACTCTTATAGTAGTTTTTTACTCTTTTAAATCATCGTGATTTTTAGACACTTTTATTATATGTAGTAGGAGAGTTCTTGAATAACGTCGTGGATTATTTGAAGTTAGATGCCGAGGGGTTAGGTCGAGGACGGGATCGTAAATGGGTAAATGTTCCAAACACTGGCGCTATTGTTGCTGTTTAAATAAAATGTTAACGAAGAAGTTAGTGTAGAATCAATTCCTTCTCCGGGTTAATTTAAATAAATGTCCGGTCAACGACGGTCAATTAGCTACTAATATATATATATGGATCTGGAGTGTCCGTTTATAGATGTATTAATAATTTTATTAATAGTTTCTTTTAATTAACCATAACATGTTGTTCATTAGAATATATATATGGATCTGGAGTGTCCGTTTATAGATGTATTAATAATTTTATTAATAGTTTCTTTTAATTAACCATAACATGTTGTTCATTACAATATATATATATATGGATCTGGAGTGTCCGTTTATAGATGTATTAATAATTTTATTAATAGTTTCTTTTAATTAACCATAACATGTTGTTCATTACAACATATATATATATATAGGAAATTTCATTACTTTCTTAGCGCGTGGTACAATTAGTACTTATTAGGAAATAAAAAATTAACTCCGGTATCCCGAGACTTTTTAAGAATTTGATAAAAGACGAGATTGCAAGATCTGTATTTGAATAATGCTTATTAGAAGGTCTATGACTCCGTGTTCTTTGCTTTGTCGATATTTTCTTAACGTTGGTCTGTTAAAAGATCCCGTTTGAGTGAGGGAATGTATTTTTGTTTGTGGATGACCTGGGTTAGCTCAATCGGCAGTTAGCTAAGTGTTACACACACTACCAGACATTTACAACCAGGAAATACTCATAAAATCCGCAATGTGGCAGATTTTATTAGCATCCACTTAGCAATAACTTTTATTGGTGGCCGATCATTTTACGACGACGAAGCGAAAGTAGAAGTGCTTTTTTCAAAAAAGTAAGAAACGCTGAATTGAAAATTCCCCAAGTTTGATATTGGTTAATTACTTTGAATTTTGCATCTGCCTGATAGTATCCTTATAATACTTCGATGTCTACTTTTCTACAAGGCAATATAATTATATGAATAATAATTAATAAAATTTGCATAACACCAAATGATGAAGCAATTAAACACACTGCTTTTGTAGAAATAATATTGCTAGGTTAAAGTTAAGCTTCATGTTGTAATTTATTTAATTTTATATTCAACTTATTATATTCTACTGTTTAATATAAATGTGTTCCTTTTTGTACCAAAAGGTGACCATTTAAATTAAAAAATCTGATTTATTATTCATTACCATTTATTCTGTATAAGTACTACAGTATGAAATATTTAAACATTTCATTCTTTCGAGCTACATGAGGGTAATCCAAGTGGTGGAAACATCACTTTAATAGAATGGGAAGGGATGGGGAAGGGTAGAGGAAGGTAGCCAAGGGTTGACTAGGGCCCCCGGGCTATAGTTTAATAATCCTACCCGGCATTCACCTAAAAGTGATACAAGACAAACCCCAGAAAACCTGAATCAACTAGGTCGAACGCTTGTTACTTGTCTCACGCCCTTCGGAGGGCAGGAGAGTGGTTTGCTGTGGGGACGCAGCATTCCCTTCTCCGTGCCTCGACCAGTTTAGGAGGAGGCAGCTGGCCGACTATTCGAATTGGAACATTGGCTATTGATAACTCAACTGCGTGAGAGATCAATGAATTTAAATCCTCTCAGTGACGTTGGGAGTTTCTGATTGGTGCTCGTCCGTTGACGTGTAAGCTTTGAAATCACTTCTATTACGTCGAACGTAGTCTAAATCGCTCATGTATTTTTATTTCAAACAAACCACAATTTTTTGCTGTTGCGTAATCTTACTTCTTTCTTGATCCATATTCATTAATTTGTATTATGAGTTACAAATAAATTATTGTAGAAGACAAGTCTTTTTTATGCTAGCTAGAGCTTCAGTTATCTGAAATAGCGTAATATATACTTAATGAAACAATATACAAAGAACAATTATGGATTATTCATGAGAGAATAATAAGTATATATCTTTTTTAAGCTAATTCTTGCTTCAAAAATGAATTACACCGTGTGGCAGAAGTAACATTGTTGTAGTTACGTGTCATGGATAAAAACTCGGTTTTGTTGTATTCAAGAAAATTATAAACTTTACAAATATGGAATTATTTTTGCAGAACTTCGGAGTTTCAATCTAAAGTCAAATAACTATTATCATTAAAAATCTTCTAATAGCTATATACTATTTAATTTCTATAAATTATGTAAGTAAATAAATTATGTCATGTAAGTTCATAACTGGAATTTATTGTCACCTGAAAGATAAACATTTACTCATAAAAAGCTACGAGGAAATTAAACATTTGAAGAACAATAAATCAAAATTGATAGTACTAAATCATTTCCTTCAGATTTATTTCAATATTTTTTTTGCAAACGTCAATCTAATAAATTAACGTGTATTAATTTTTTCCTAAATTCCAGTTATGATCTTTTAGAGCAGTCATACAGAAATTGGATAGCATATAGATAATAGATAGATAAGTTACTTGAGTTTCTATTAAAAATCCTAAGTTAATCAGAAAAAAATAATTTAAAAATTTTGAATTTTTATTCAATAAATTTTATTCTTAGTTATAGAGTAGACGAAAGGTTGTTTTGAATAATTGGTTCATAAATTTAAATAATAATAAAATATTTCCCATGTAGTGGTTAACTCCGTAGGTTTTGGAAATAAATTTTGCTTACTAGTAAACTTTCAAATTATAATAAATTTTCTACCCCAGTTGTAAAATAATTTGAACCTAACATAAACTGATTCCCATCTTCCTTTCTTTTGTTTAAAGCTAAATTCCAATATGCCAAGATAAGAATAAAAAAGTCTAGTAATTGTAATCTTTTCTGCAAGCAATTTACAAGTAACTTTATTTGCACAAGTAAATTTATCAGGAGCAACCCGGATATAATCTTCACTAAAGCAGATAAAGGGGCTATCACGGTAGCACTTGACAGATTAGATTACTTAAACTATGTTGAAGCTATATTGGAAAATAGGTCGATATATTAATGTTATTGTAATAATTTCGTGAAAGACAAATTAAAATCAATCAATAAATAAACATCAGCCAATTTTAAGTCAGAAAAACTAATTTATTAAATTAACAACGTTTCATAGATGATGTCGCAAATTATGCGATGAAACGTTTGTTAATTTAATAAATTATTTTTTCTGACTTAAATTTGGCTAATGTCTATTTATTTATTACTCAATAGTCAGAGTACATATTTCTATACAAATTAAAATCAATTTTTTAGTGATGGAATATAAATAATTATATCAATAAGAACATTTATTTAACTTTGTTTATTACTTCAGTTATTCCTAGAGCTTATGCATTCCCTAATGTTCATAAATATCCAGTGTCTTATTGACCAATAGTTCCCATTACATAATTTTTCGATTCATCTATACAGTCGACTTACAAAAGGTTCTTAATGAAGAAGCTCATTTTACGGTGACTTTAAGTATTTATATATCAATGACGCTTATTGTCTAAAGAAACTAGAGCAAATGTTAGCCACGACAAAGAAAGATAATTGGTAACAATTTTAACAATAAATTATATAAAAGAATATGGGAAGATAAATAAAGTATTAAATAGAGACATTTCTTTGGTCCTGTGTTAAAACGTATTAATTTATTATACCTTACCGCGTTCTGGATAAAGGAAAGAACGAATAAATTACTTAAAATACGCTTTTTGTCATAATTATATGATATTAAATTTTCATATAATATTTAGTGACAACGGTTGGAGCACTCACATTTCTGATACAAAAGAGCGACCTTATCAAAGTGAATGCTCATCGCAAATAGAACGGTACAAAGCCCATTGTAAACATAAGTTGCATTCTTTCGTTTTGTCTTTGTTTAAAAGAAGAGTATCTTTGATGCTCTATTTTAGTTCGTGTGTTCTGTGTCTATACACAATCCTACACTTTTATAGGTTTGCAAGAAGTAAATAAAATAATAATTTTTTTTATATATACAAAATCACGAAATACGTTATTCTAGAACTAACGTGTTTATTAGAAGTTTTTCTGTAAATTTATCTCTTATTAAAATCCTTCTTCAATTAAGTAGCAATATTTTCTTCTTTGAAGAGTCATTGCATGTCTGATGAATAAATTTATTTACAACTAAGTAGCAGGTCCAATTATAACTGGGGCGGGGAAGAGGAAAGGGGTTGGTTATAAAATGCCCAAAAAGACGGAGATTGGTGTCGATTCATAATTATGTGAGATTGCAAAGTGACTTTAATCATGACGATTAAGTCGAAGTTCAACAATCAATGGTATGGGTCGTGGTAAGAAGGCGTAATTTTTTTTTTAAAAAAAATTGCCTTATTACTGTCGAAACCAGACTGAAGAAATATTTATAACATCAACAAAATTTCAGTCACGCTCAACCAATGCGAAAATTATCAGAAACTTTGTTGTTCTGTTCAATTAAAATTTTATGATTAATAAAAACTTTTTTGAATTGCAAAATGTATCTGTTTATATTCGTTAAATATACCGTATTATTAAAACGGACATAAAAATGTAATAATAAGTAATATTATTCTTCCCTGAGAATTTAATTGTTAATTTTTAAGACATATCATTTTACTTCTCACTCCACTGTCTCGTTTATCATTAAAGGAACATATTTCTGTAATTTCCATGCACTGTAGAACGAATATGAAACTTTTTTTATACTGTAAAAACTTCACTATTTCTAAACTCAACAAAAATACTGACGATTTAGGTTTATTAATCATTCCTAGTCCTCGGTCGAGGAAAAATGATACGTTATAATATTACATGAAAATAATAAACTATTATAATCACAAAGTTTAAAAAACAAAACATTGTACAAAAAATTATATAATTTAAAACTATGTTAAAGATATTAATATAACAGTAATTGTTTATTAAAGAAATGATGTCTATTAATTAATATTCAATTTTCATTCAACGGAGTTTCCGGCAGAAAAACTTACATCGATTCCCGTCGAACATGTTTCTTACGAATATATTTTTTTATATTGATTTATTTACAGTCGCAGCAACAGTTGTGATTATTAGAGGCTCAGGATGGGAATCGTTTTTTTTTCTAGTCGGGGGACTGATTTGCCGAGAGTTTCTCTCACGCACACAAACATCCATGTCTTCGCCGCAATTTTCAATTGATTTATTCTATTTCAACAGGATGAAATTGAGTCCTCTGGGAAGTTATCGGTCTGTAACTAACGAATCGAATATTTTTATATGTTTATCCAAGTAAACTAACGAATCTAATATTTTTATATGTTTATCCAAGTATATTGCTCTTTATCATAATATAAATAAAATATTAATTTATTGGACAAATATAAAATTTTGTTAAAAATATATATATATATATATATATATATTAGGGCAACAGGCTACATGAGGGTGATCCACATTGGGCAACTCCCCTTTAATAGCATAGGAAGGGATTTGAAAGGGGGGATGCGGAAGGGTAGAGGAAGGTAGCCAAGGGTAACTAGGGCCCCCGGGCTATATTTTAAGGATCCTACCCGGCATTCGCCTAAAGAAATGCAGGGAAAAACGTGCATCGGGTAGGTTGGGCATTGGGTACTTGTCCCACGCCCTTCCGATAGCGGGAGAGGAGTTTGCTGTGCCTCGACCAGTTTAGGAGGCAGCTGGCCGACTATTCCAATGGGAATAGCGAACAACTCTTACCGTATGCCCAAGGTCTGCGACCCCGGAACATACACCTCTCAGAACAGGCCGAGGTGCCTCGGCTTGTGGGAACCTTAGTTCAAAAACGGAGAGGAAAAGGCATCCCCAAAGGTAGCCCCTTCGTATCTCTCTTAAAAGGTTCTGCCTGCGAGAGAATAGCCCTCGCAGACAATTCTGGAGATTTTATTAAATATATTTGTTGTTTTTTTTTTAAAAAAAAATTGGAATCCAAATTTGACTACACGAAAATATTAGAGATTGTTTTTAATTTGGCGCCTGTTGAAGTCCCAAAGACAGAATAATCGTTGTTTGTAATTTAGATTATTCTTAATTTTTCTGACTTATTGATGTATTTAATAAAGTAGTCATATTTCTTCCCTATTAATTCAGTCTGGAATATAGACTAGCTTTTTCTCAATAATCTTTAAATACTATCGCTGACATACCGGAGTCTTTATAGCCATAATTGAACTTCACGTTGTCAAATAATTTTTTTAATGCATAAGAGAATATAGTTATTTGTTATGCTGTAAGTAAAACATTAAATTTTTCATCGAATTTGGTCCCGTACGTTAAAAATTAACTTCAAAGGTTGATTGGGGCAATAAAAACGTTTATTCTTTTGGACGAATAAACTGAAGGGTTCAACTTGATGACTAGCATCGTCAAATAAAACAATTTAAATTTAATTATGAAATTCACTGTCAATGAGACACGAGACGCTTTGTTACGTTCACACTTGTTCCAAAAATACTCGGTTTCCCGCGCTTGTTTGTGTGAAGTCGACAGCGACTGTGTGTATGTAGTGTTGCTGCTGGTGCGCGCATCTCAGGGACAGCGGATGTGGACGGACAGGTTAATGGACCACCTGGACGCTGCATCTCCTCACCCGCGGGATGACGTCACCACAACTTCTGATTGTTGTCTGAGCCGCACCAGTCGAGGAGGAAGGAAATCTCCAAGGATCGCGAGCCACATTATCACGACTAGACTTTCTTGACGATGATGATTATACTAATCAACGTTCGAAGTGAAAAGACCTTGAATTCTGAAAAATACGTCGTGATTGTCGTTAAATGAAACAAAATGAAGGAAAAAGATTCGTGGCATTTTTATTGATGATGATGTTGAGTAAATCTAACATCTGCAAGGTAATTGTTATGTGATATACACATAATTTTATTTAATGTTTTAATTTTTTTAGAGTAACAAACTACATGGTGGCAACTTGCCTTTAATAGTATAGGAAGGGATTTGAAAGGGGGGATGCGGAAGGGTAGAGGAAGGTAGCCAAGGGTTAGCTAGGGTGCCCGGTATATAGTTTAAGGATCCTACCTGGCATTCGCCTAAAAGTGATGCAGGACAAACCCTAGAAAACCTGCTACAGGTAGGTAGGGCGCTTGGTACTTATCATCGCCCTTACGATAGCGGACGCAACATTCCCTTCTCCGTACCTCGACCAGTTTAGAAGGCAGCTGGCCGACTGTTCCAACGGGAACAGAGAAAAAAATCTTACCGTATGCCAAAGGTCTGTGAGCCTGGAAGATACATCTCTCAAAACAGGCCGAGGTGCATCGACTTGTGGGATCCTTAATTCAAAAACGGAGAGTCGAAAAGGAATCCCCAAAAGTAGCCCCCCCGTCTCTTCTAAAAAGATAAAATAAATCCCTAATAGTGAATTAATTATAATTAAATAGCATCCCAACAGCGAAATTTACTAACATATAAAACTCGGTGAAGCTGTTAAACGCTACAAATGTATGGATGACTTTAAACTTACATTCTAGTAAAGGTTAATCTATTATCGCTGTTTTAGACCCAATTAATGAATTTCCTTTGGAGCCTCACTAGAGCATGCAACCAAAATAAATTTACTCAATTCATTTCCGTCACCTTCTTGAATCAAAACGAATGTGCGTATCTCTTCACACGTGTCTGGTCTGACTTGTGTGTCGTGGCGCGTAAAACGTGCAGAAGGCAGATAATTGGTATTTACGCAGTTTTTGCGAGCGTAAGCCGTGAGCTATGGAAGAGCGTGGCGATTCGTTATTGAACCAATAGAGCTGTCTGCAGAAGTGTGATATGGTGGCTCCGCTGTTAACAGCTCAATGACGGCGATACACGGCCACGGCCAGTCGACGGTAATTATCACCTTCAGGGGACAAGTAGCTCCTACAGTCGAAGCCAAGTCCAAGGCATTCGAATCTAAGACCTGTGTGTATTTCGTGACAAAATTTTTCTTAGGTACGTCCGGACGAATTTAATCTTTCAGTGTATATAAGACAACTATTTCTATCTTCTATATAATAAAAAAGGATGTATATTTGTATGTATGTATTTACATTAATTTCTATACAAATTTAAACGTGTGGACAGATTGCAACAAAAATTGGTACATATATTCTTCAAAACTCTAGAAACGCTACTGTTGAGGTAAGAAACCCCTAGAATAAATGTAGAAAGAAATATAATTGAAAAACGTGATAATTTTGTGTTAAATAACTGCGCGCCAAGAGACCATGACGTCACGCGATAGAGAGAGACGTTACTACGCGACGAACAAAGGAAATATCTCCTTTTTCGGTTAATGAAATAAAGCAGAAATATTTTGTATCCAGCAGTAGCTCATCGAATGATTATAAAAAACAATACAAAATACTTTACGATCCTTGCGGCAAATGTAAGTTAATTTTCGTGCCATATTAGTGACTCCTATATGGCGATTATTTGTTTACATTGTGAACCTAGCTAAGAATTTCATCAATTTAATCTTTCGTAGTGGCTGACGAATAAGGGACAATTATATCCTGGAATATTCAAGGAGTATATTTAAGAAGAAATTCAGAAGTATGTTTGCTGGGATTGATGCAATATAATTCAATGTATTTTAAAGCCGTTCAATTAATGCACTATCGGTCGAAAGTAGGAACAGTTAGATTTAGGTTAAAACAATTCTTGACAAAAGATTAATATAGAATTAAATGCTTTTTCGGGTTTATATCAATAAGTACACGGGCATCGTGTATCGTATAAAACTTTCGGGAAATTTACAGTTAAAATTAGTCGATTTATATACCACTGTATTTATTAAAAGTAAAAAAAAGCAGAAACTGTCTGAATGATCTTAAGAAATCGGAAGGTGTGATGGACGAGCTGGTCCTATAAAATATTACGTAATAATTACTTATATTTTTAGAAACTGCCAGGCAATAAATTTGGATGCGTCAGGATATGTTTTCGCTGGCCGTCGCCATAAATCAGTGATTGCGACAGGGAAAAACTCCGAAAAACAGTTCTCTAAATATAGAAACAGAGATATAATCTACCAAAAGGATTTTATGTTGGATGACTGCTTTGAGTTCCAACTGACCCTTTTTGACACAAGTGTTAAGGAGGATCTAGCCTTGTTTATTTGCACGGTGAGGGAATAGCGTATAAAAGTTAGTTTACCTTTAGCCGCCATTAAGACAAATGGGTTTTTACTTTAAGCGGTGTGAAGTAACATTACAACTTAGTAATATAATCGAGTGTAAGTAGCGTTAATATTTTAGGAGCCAGGAGATCATCTGTCTTGATATATCTGTGAGTAAATTCAGCCAAACCGGAGAACATAAAACAAAATTAACATTTTAGTGAAACATTCCTGTAAAGACTTTCGTAGGAAAAATCGCAGTAGCTTAGGGTCGTAAAATTTTTTATGTTTTTATTCTGAATGCTGCAACTTTTTCCAAAAAGATATAGTAATATAGGGAACGGAAGGAAGATATTTTATTTAAATGTTTTGTAATGCATGAATTGGAAAAGGGGAACGTTGAGTGATAATTAAAAAAGAAAATATGAATATACGAAGCCAATTTGAGACGGAATTTTTTTGTTTTATAAATTAGTGCCACATAGCACAGAATATAAATAATTTATTCTACATTTTATACTCAACTTCCTAATGGTCATATTTCTACAATTTCACCTTCCATTTCTTTTAGACGTTAGAAGGTAGTCAGAAGTTATTTAAAGTGTGACTGAATCAACGAGGTCCATAGCGTGACACGTATTTAAATTTTTAGACGTCATTAAGCAGTTAAAATGTCTGTTATGTAAACTTGTATTTTCATTTCTCAATCGGCTAACGTTTCTGTTAAGAATTTATTTATGATGTACAAAGTTATATAAGTTATGCCAGTTCGGTTGTGAAGTAATTAAGTTTTAATTTAATATGTAGATTATATATATTATGTTTATATTCTAGGCGAGTAAATTTATGGGTTAAACCAGGCTCTTGTCTATTTACTAATATTCTTTGTTTTTTCTATTAGGATATGGTGCAATTTTTAGTTTTTATTTATTTCAATGATATGCTTATCGTTATTTTAAGACGGGACCTTTATTAATATCGCTCGACGATTATTCGTATATAAGCACAAACTGTGGTTTTCTTTGAACTTTTGCAATAATTTTGTACTGATTTGACTCTAATGTACCCTACAATTTGGCTGTTTTAATGCTGGTCGCTGGCGTCGTCTCAGTCCCATAAAAAAACGGCTTTCGACGCTGGTTCGTGCCGAGGAAAAATTTTCGTACTGCCATTTCAGACTTCTGATACCCCCATTACGACTATTTTCGTCATATCTGCTGAGTCGGTTCTTGTTCCACGATAAGATAATTTGGTTAGTTCTTTAATCTAAATTAATTTGCTCGTTTTTGTATTGTCAACATTTGTATATGCATTCCGGTATCTGTGAGCGTGTTGGTGTTCTTGACATAGGTTAAAATAAAAATGGGTGAATGTCTTGTAAGTAAAAGATCGAAAACGGATACATAGGATTTTATTTTTGGGAAACAAAATCAATAGTGCTTTGTTTATTCTATTACAAAAATATCAAAATATATTTTCTGCAAATTGTTTTAATTAATTAATCAAAAATTATGAAATGAACAATAATAGTGTTTACAACCCATTTATTTCTAATTACGTATACTATTATTAGCACATTACATAATATTTTATAAGTAATCATAACTGAGTAATGTTAGTCCATTAGACTTTACTAGGTACATGAACTTTGAGACGAATGTGGCTGGTAAACAATTAGAAATATTGGGAGACCTTACCTAAATTCAAATTTCTAACACGTTTTTATTTTTTTGAATTTTTTAAAATTATTATTAATGAGAACTTGCTTGATAAACAAAAATACAAAGAGGTCAAATCCTTCACATACCACGGTACAACGGTAAATAGAAACAACTCCATTGAGGAGGAAATAACAGGAAGAATTGCAATGGGCAATAGAGCCTATTATGCTAATTTGGATTTAAGGTTCAATGTATTCGAAAGAAAGATAATGAGAAGAATATATGGACCAGTCAAGATAGCAGAAAATTGTTGGAGAATAAGGTATAATAATGAAATCGAAGACCTTATAAAATCAAGAAATATAATCAGCCACATCAAAGCCCTTCGGTTGGGCTGGTTTGGCCATCTATCCCGGATGTAAGATGAAAGGCTACCAAAGAAGATCCAGCATCAACGAAAAAGAAGGGAAGACCAAAAATAAGATGGAAGGACGAAGTGCTAAGGGACATAAAAAAAACTAGGAGTTAAGAATTGTCCCAGAGAAATTAATGACAGACGAAAATGGAAGGCAATTATGGGTCAGGCCAAAGCGTTCAAAGGAACGTTGTAGCGCCTATTAATAATAATAATTAGTGAGAACTTAATTCACGGGTCGAAAAGTTATTTCATAAGAACGGATATTTCGCAGTGCATCCATAACAACTGTTCATAATATCAATTTTGGTATAGAAACTGCAGACAAAAATGTTGGCATAGTATACAAGATCTTGAAGGATCGCTCATAACCACCACATGACAGATGAACACTAAATAAAGGAAACTCAGTTTCTTCAGAAAGAATGCCGCAGCCCTTGGCTGGAACGTCTCTACATTCACACTCTTCTGCACCAGTTGTTTTCTAGGTTTGTAGAGGATATGGCACCACTAGCTTTTTTCACTCTTGACCGTGTAGCGTACAAAGAGTTGGAAGACCATCTTGCACACGGATAGAAGAATTATGACTGTTACTGAGGCCAGGACCACAGCCTTGATGATCTGGAATTCGTGCAGCCTGGAGATGCTGTTTGGGTCGGAGGTGCAGTTAGAATCTGTAGAGTTGAACGGGAAAGATTTGGGGGCCATCGCTCTGTGACCATAACCAATGACCCTGGAAAAGAAAATCAGATTAAACATACGTTGGATTTAATTTTTTTTAGAAAGTATAGCATAGTAAAATTTGAAGAGTGCCGATATGATCTATCCAAGGAAATGAAATACAAACTATTGAAAATATGAGAAAGTATAGCCTATATATATGTACTGGTTGATTGATTTGAATGTAGAAAATTTCTGTAAATGGCTGAGAAATTATACATATATGCTAAGAGACGCGAGTGTTGGTAATTTAAACACTTTTCCTACATTTTAGAACATATTCAATATGTAGTTGTTTGTTGGCAGCCATATTTTATCTTGGTATTTCTTTTTGTCTCGTCTTTTTATCAAACATAAGATAATCCATATTATCCAGCATGGAACCGTTTTGCTTATTATGGCAAAAACTTTCCAGATCTACTTCAGATTTCAGTTCATATCCACCAGGAAATCTCATTGAGCTTCGACATCACAAAACACTGGGATTCCACGGATGTTTCAGTCACACGCTTCTGTCCAGACTTTTATTTCTAATTTTATTTCCTAACTAGGCAACTTATTTATGTAAACCCGAAACAGTAATTAATTCTATATTAATCTTTATACAAGAAGTGATTTAACCTAAATCTAACTGTTCCTAGTTCCGTACATACTTTCGACTGATAGTACTTTAATTGAATAGCTATAAAATACATTGAGTTTTATTGCATCAACCCCAACAAACATACTTCTGAATTTCTTCTTAAATATACTTCCTGAATATTCCAGGATATAATTGTCCCTCATTCTTCAGGCATTACGAAAGATTAAATTGATGAAATTCTTAGCTAGATTCAGAATATACACAAATAGTCGCCATAATGTAGTCACTAATATGACACGAAAATTAACTTACATTTTTCGCAAGGATCGTAAAGTATTGTTTTTTTATTATTATTCGATGGAGTATTACTGGATACAATTATAATTTTTATCCAATGAAAATATTTCTGCTTTATTTCATTAACGGAAAAAGGACCTATTTCCTTTGTTCATCGCGTGGTAACGTCTATCTATCTCGTGGCGTCACGTAAGTCATTTAACACAAAATTATCACGTCTTTCAATTATAATTATTTCCACCATTATGCTAGGGGTTACTCACCCCCACAGTACCATTTATCGTGTTTTGAAGAATATGTGTACCAATTTTTGTTGCAATTTGTCCACGCGTTTAAATTTGTATTAAGACTAACGTAAATACATACATACAAATATATATCCTCTTTTTGATATAGATACAACTGGATGATTCTTTATAATTCCTACCTATTTTTATTGCGCTTATAAAATTCTGGTACAATTTTGTGTACAAATCCACTTTTCATTCCAGTTGGAGATTGCAGTTTTCCGAAGTCTCGGACTGAATGCTTGAGAAATGCTGATAATGGCGTGAGTATGAAAAAAGACATGATGTGTGCGGGTCATCTAAGAATAAGAACGCCCCTGTTGTGTTGACGAAGATTGGCACAGACTCGTACAATGTCGACCACAAGCCAGGTGGTTCCCTCTCAAGGTCCAACTGGTCGCAGAATAGCTTGTCTGGACGTGATGAAATGTTCCTCAGCAGACTTGTACGTGAAAACGGCGCGAACAAAAAGGTAAGTTTCTTTTCATCTCATTATTAACGTGGTCGTCGTCACCGTTGTAGTATCGCAACCGTCGCCGTCCACGTTTCTCCGTACGAAATCCACCGCAGAAATATGGAGACTTGACATTGATTGAAGAATGATTCCATCGGTACCTTTGCCATAAGATCTCTTCATCACCTTCTTTAATTTAATTTCTGAAAATATTCTGAAAACTAGACTACAGACACCCTTAACAATCTTTCCCTGAACTTTGGACCTGTAACTTCAGATCCAGTAGATTGAAAATTTAATATTAGTAAAAAAAACATCTGGGGGATTTTGTGAATGGAGAACTATTTTCAAAACTAGTTGCTGCATTTTCTCGAACCAACGGCTCTTTGCCCCTGTGAAGGATCACTTTTCACCAACTTCTGTTATTCAGATAGTTCGATGATGTGAAATAACGTTCAGTCACAGTTTTACCATTTTCCTTCATGAGTTCCGAAACAGCGGTTGCCATGACGTATTTTGGTTTCATCTTCTCCAAATCGGTGTTTCCATTGCTATTTTATGTACCGATTGTACTTTGTCAATCCAAGTTTAGCCTAGCGTGCGAACGACCTATCAAGTGCTTCCGTTAAAATGAAACTTTTCCAAATATAATTTTAAAATGTCGTTCGCCAAAGTTTTACAATCGAAAATCATATAAATGAAGCACCTATATACCACTGTGAACAAAATGTAAGGTGAATTTATTTATAAAATATAAGTTCTTTATTTATTCTTCGAAATCAATTTCATCATCCCCTTCAAAGTAATCCCCGTCCGATAAAACGCACGTTTTCCAACGCTTTTTCCAGTCCTCGAAACAGTCGGAATAGTCTTTTTCCGGTATAGCCTTCAAGACCTTCTTCGATTCGGTTTTTATCTCCTCAATCGTGTCAAAACGACGCCCCGCATTGGCTTTTTGAGTTTGCTGAATAGCCAAAAGTCGCACGGAGCCAAATCAGGCGAATAAGGTGGTTGCGGAACGATATGAGTCGAGTTTTAGGCAAAAAAGTCGCGAAGAACCAATGCAGTATGACATGGTGCATTATCGTGATGAAGGAACCAAGAGTTGTTCGCCCATAATTCCGGCCGTTTCAGACGAATAGCTTCACGCAAACGACGCATAACGCTCAAATAATATCCTTTGACAGTTTGGCCCGGTGGAAGGAATTCATAGTGCACCACACCACGATAATCAAATAAAACTGTCAACATGACCTTGATTTTCGGTCTTGCTTCACCTTTTGCACGATATTCGCTGGATTGGTCGGTGGTTTCAGGGTCGTATGCGTAAATTAAAGTCTCGTCTCCAGTAATGATGCATTTCAAGTGGTCCTGATAGTCAGACAGCAAAGTTACACACACATCAACGCGACCCTTTTTTTCCAAAAAATTGAGCGATTTTGGCACCAATCGAGACTTGACGCGTTTGAGACACAAAACATTCTTCAAAATGGTTTGGGCTGAGCCAAATGATATTCCAACACTATCAGCGAGATCTCTAATTGTCCATCGACGATTTTCAAGCACCAAATCTTTGATTTTTTGGACGTGGCCCTCGTCGGTAGACGTTGATGGTCGTCCAGAGCGCGGTTCGTCTTCAACGCGTTCTCGGCCTTCTTTGAACTCGTTGTACCACTTATAAACGTTTTTTTGTGCCATACTTTGATCACCAAAGGCCTTCCGCAACATTTTCAACGTGTCCGCACAAGAATATTCGTTCCGCAAACAAAATTTGATGCAAGTTCTTTGCTCAAAAAATCACCCATTGCAAAAATCGAAAAATTCTCTTTTGGTTGTTTACAAAAACATTCTGCATTCGTGTAACTCGGAGATAATTAAACCTCTTAACAAGCAGACGCTTGGCAAATATAGACAGTCCTACCAACCTAGGAAAAAAAAATTACCTGTCTTCCTAATACCCAGGAGTTTTAAATGACAATTTCGCCTTACTTTTTGATCACAGTGGTATATATATTTAAAATCTTCATACACACACATAATTATACAGGATTGTGTACGTAAGAGACGCCCGACATCTCAGCAATGTTTGGAAGTTGATTGCGACCATTGAATGAGCCTAATTTTTGAATACATGAACTGAAACAACAAGATAAAGTAATAAGAGCAATTACAACTGTTTTTGCATTTTATAAAATTTGTCTTTCGAAATTCAACAACGTCGTATTGTTCAAATTACTGTCTCTTTGAAAGGCACAAGGAACGGTTTTATGTACATTATATACATGTGACGAGATATTTCCTTTCATGTACACGAACAGTTTTTCCTGCTAAAACAGAACAGCAGACAAGGGATTCTGAGTGAACGTTTCCAACTCCTAGAAGATGTCTGCCTGTTCACTGCAATTTTTTGCCGCAAATTCATTATTTGAGGGGAACAGTAGGAGCGGTGATGACTTCTGTGTGGTGTTTCATCAAAAGAACACATTTATCGGCTAGAAAGGTAAACTGGCAAGGATGCAGTGAGGTAACGAATGACCACTCACATTACAGGTGATCCAAGGTTCGTTGTCCGTAACTCCGTATTACAACACTGACGAGAGACTCCCGTTCACAGTGATAACAAATGACGAGAGATTATTGTGAAGGATAAGCCGACAATACGAGCCAAGAAGCTGTGTTATTTACTTTTTACGTGGTTTCAGGACTTAGCAAACATCTTCGGTGCGTATATTTTCAAGAAGGATGAAAAAGAGACTGAGAACACACCAAAAGAACATAACATAAATATTATATTTCTTAAGTCAGTTAGAATAATATGAGAACAGTATTGATTCTTAGATAGTATAATTTGTTTAGTTGAATTAAATATTTTTAAAAAGATTCATTACATCATTTTTTCTCTACTACTACTACTACAAAAACAAAAAAATCCTGCTAATTATTCGATGTAAGTAATATTGATTCTCGTTCAATTTCATTTCGATTTATTACAATATTTAGTGAGTCTATATCCTGCTACCCATAAATCCACGTGCTTCTACCAATTTAATTAATCATCAAACATACAATTTATTTTGACTGAGGGAGTCGTTTATGTATTTTTAGAGGCTGAGTTGTGCCTAACACTCACGAATATTGGAATTATAAGTTATATTATTACATATATTTATGTTTATCTTGAGTTTTGTGTTAATTGTCTGACGTTTATGCGTGCCACCGGTGAACGGAGTTCACTTTTTTTTTCGTTTCTGTGAGTACAATAAATTACCGTGGAATATTTTTCTTATCTTGAACATTGAGTATCGTAATTTTGTTTTCTCTAAAAGATCCATTGTAACTCGATATTTATGAAAAAAAATTTTTGTTCTTGTTAATTATTCATTTAAAGTCTTTATTAAATTTTGATAATTGATTTACATCAGTCATTTTTGGAGTGTATTTGTCTCTCACATAATCATGGATACTGATCGTGTGGGTGAAGAAACGTTACACGTGTGCATTACAGAGTCTAAGAGGAGGAACTCACCTTCTGGAGCAACTCTGGACGAAGACTGCGTCGGGAAGACCACAAGAATCCAGAAAGCACGCGCACGCGCCTCCTGCGCCTGTATTTATAGAGAAGACAACAGCCATTGTACACTCCCCTTCGGGAGCAGACACGGACACCCCTCAATCCCTTCCAGAAGCGAACGCATGCAGAAGAACTCAGCTTCCAAAATTACAAACACCAACTCAGTAGTCATCGAAAGAAACGTCTTAATGTCTCAAGTGACTGCTTAATATTAGATTATCAGAGAGGTGGGGGGGGGAGGAGGCAGGAGAAACTTATTGACTCTTTCTCAAGATGATTCTAATATGTTTTTAGCCTGATTTACGAATATATATGTTGTTGAAAAACAAATTCAGCCTGAAATTAACTGAATGGAGAAAACAACATATTTTCATATTCTACGCCAAGCAATCAGTCGTTCACGTCTTCTCCGACAGAGATCTCTTCGTCGTGGCAGAAATTCCTCCTCTTCTTCTTAGATATCGCGTCTTTTGTGACATGACGGATTTTCTTATTGTCTTTAGGCTAAAAACATATTCAAGGTACAAATTTGAGATGTATCTATCCGTTCCTTCAGCACGCTTCCAATTACATGTTTCCCGCTAATACTATTTTGGAAAAACGCCGTCAATGAATTTAATTTCTCATTTATAACCTCTTTATTACAGTTTCTCAAAACAATATATAATGAACAAGCGAGTTGGGATTTCAACGGGTAACAACATGGAAATGTAGTTGGGAAAATCATTGAAGGACTTCATTACGAGAAGTATATAACCCACGTGTGAATCTTCTAAAATATTTCGTCGATCAGCAAATACGCTTTAATTGTTAAACTCTTGAAAGGTTTTTTAAATAATTTTAGAATTTACTTTTATCAAAAATTTAATTATAATAAAATAAATGTATTAGGCAGTAATCCAGGAAAAATACGAAGTAAAATAATAAAATGTGAATACAAAATATAAATACAACGTTTCATCCTGACTTTGAGTTAAGAAATCATAAAAATATAATGAGACAAATTAATAACTATGTAGAATATTTTCTGGGTGTCGTACTAAATTTTTGATTCTAATTATTTTTAAATTTAAATTTAGAATTATTTATATAGGACTGATTATTTTTTATTTAATTTAATTATTTCACCCCTGGATAAAGAGTTAATAATTAAACACGTATTAAATTTATCAAAGTTAAGTAATTAAAGGACCTTTCGTTTTTTAAGTCCAAATCTTATTTTATATATAAATCATCTTCCAATTCTCCGTTCTCTACAATTTCATCCTCTCCAAAATACTTGAAAATCTGAAACTTAACTTTTCATTGCCAAGATGTCTAACAACTAAAATCTTTTTCTACTTTTTCTATAAAAATATTTTATCAACATCCGGCAAAAATCGGAGCAGTATCACTCACTTTACATGACGCAATGTTTCTCAGAACAGTAATATGCTTTAAATAATGGAAAAAACGAAGCTGTCTTACGTGTTTCGTACCGTTGGAATTGCAATAATAATTTTTTTTAAGTTGATCAATAAAATCCATACGTGATAATCAACATGATTACAAAATGAAACCTAAACGTGGTCTTGAAACCCGATTAAAATAACATAAAACAATTACAAATCTATAAATCATAATATTGATTACATTGTTAATACTCTACATAAATTAGAAGAAAGCCATGAATTTCATTGGAATAATGTGGACATTGAGCAAAATTTATTAAAACGCAATTTGTCAAGAATGCAGTATATTAAGACACGTTTTAACACATTATTTCACATAATTATATTGTAGTAATTGGTAATTAAGGCATTGTTCTAATTGAAAAGTTGAATTGTAGAGGACCCATTATTGGTGGATACAGCGGACGCCGCAACAAACCGGCAAGGCAAAGAAAGTATTGTTGATCGGTCGAGAAGGTTTTACGCGCTCAAAATTTACGAAAAGAACGAATAGTCGGGCAGCAGACAGCGAATAGATCAGACGAAAAATTTACAGTCGGCAGTCAGAACGAAAGAATGTGGTCCAGTCACAAACATGCTTTAAAATATTAAAAAGTAAAGCAATATTCAGTCGGGAAGGAGACAGAGCAACTAGTGTGTATTCGGTGGTCGAGCGTAGATTCATCATGCTGGCCATAGACAAACCAATGAAGTCCATTTTCAACTAAAGTCACGAGATCAACAAATCCAGGTTGCAGAAAAGCATCGAGAACCAACCAATTTGTGTTAAACCAACTAACAAACTGCGCCAATTAGAGCCTGTGAACATTTAGAGTCTGTGAGAACTTAGAATCAGTGATGTCCCCAAAATTGTGCACGAAAAGCTAAAAAGAGACCTGGGCGGCCGTAAGTAGAGAAAAACTTTAAAATCATTTGTAAACCGTGTTTAAAAGATAAAAGTCAGATCGTTCTTTAATTATTTAATTATCGATAAAATGAGATCCTTAATTCTTGATAAAATTAAAATTGTTTAAATTCCGCAACAAATTTCGTCTATGTTCAGACGCATTGATTTCCATAAAAAGTAAATGTAATTTTGATTATATAAATTCTGCCATTTATCAAACCCAGTTCAAGACCCTGAGATCCCAAATATTTTGTGTATTTTATACTTGTTTTAAAATTGTTAATAAATCTTGTTTAATAGTTTTCACTTAAGTTCTTTCATTTAGAAACGCCACATTCATATAATATTTAATTATTACAATATCTTGAAATTAAGTAATATTTATAATACATTATTTATTAACTTTTGAGGTAACTTTAAAAATAATACTATAAATTTCAAATTATAATTTGAAACAAATTTAGGTTACTTTATAAATGGTAAATTTACTACTAAATTGCAAAGAATGTTGAATATTTATTATTTGATTTTAAGTATTATATTAGAAGCAGAAGAAGAAACATAAACTGTAAAATTGTGATTTGAAATATTGTATGATACAGAATTGTTCTCGTAGTTAATCAACCTGATTAAAACCTAAAGAAAATATAATAACAATCTGATACGTCGTTAAAGTGGTAATTAAAATATTTTAAATGTTTGAAAAGTTCGCTTATTTATATATTAAATTTTGTATATATTACATTATATATTATTATAATGTGTATATTCGAAAATTAGTCAGTTAAAATTTAAAGGTATGTTTCTTTGTTTACTTCATTTAAGTAGGTTATTCGTTAGCATGCAAACAAGAGTATTTTTTAAAAATACAATTTTTTAAATTTATATTAAAATTTAATATATTGGTTTTATTCATGAATCTTGAAGCAGTGGACCTTATTTCATATAGTTATGTAAGTTTTATATTTTTAAGGTCTACTAATACCTGAAAAGGTATGAAGAGGTGTATGTCTAACAAATTTGTGATAATCCATTTTTTTTAAGATTCTGCGGTGCTATAAATAACAGTCCTGGTTTTTGTTAAAAACCCTAATAATGATACCACATTTCGAACTGAACTTGTATGAGGGGCATTGAAAATTTTGTTAATATGGTTGGTGCCTGATATAGAATTTTTGCTACTAATTTGGTCTTGAAGATTTTTTGTATTCCATTGACTTAATTTTCCTTATTATTATTTTTATTAAGACAGTACCTGCCGAGTTCCCAGAGTTGGGTCGAAACGTTGTACTCCTTTTTGTACTTTCATGAGACCTATTTATCTAAATTAATTAATTTAAATTAAAATTATTCTGACATCATTGAATGATTTATTTGACTTATATTTAACTTCAGGTAAATATCATGTTTATTCTTGTTGAAATATCGCGGTTACAGCGACAAAGATTCGACAACAGAAGAAATTCTTTCAAACGAAGCTCCCCACTAAACGCTATTTAGCTTAATTAAAGGATCAGGTATGGAAAAATGTCGATTGGGCCGGGAATCAACTCCGAGACATCCACTTGGTAGGTGTTTTTTTAGCCATCTGAGTCATCCGAGCATCTCCATCTAGTGTACACAGGGCCACCTATAATTTACAAAGGTACGTAGGTTTTCCCATTATTACTGCTGGATGAAGTTTTCTCGATACTCCAACCGAGTAACAACGTTTGTTTGCCACAACGTTTCGATGGCAGGCACCGCCATCTTCTTCAGGTGAAGCGATGCTAGCCAAAGAAATTTTGTAGTAAACAAATGTCTCAATTCTTGAGAAAACTTCATCCACTTCCAGTTTACTACCTAATTTTACGATTTCAATGAGGAATGGATATTGTATGTAATCATAGGTGATTTGGTATAATTCAAGGATAGAAGAAATGTTTTCGGCTGTGAAGAACGTGATCTATGAAATTGTAGATTAACTCAGTTGCTAGAGAGTACTATTTACCAAGTGGAGGTCCTGGGCTCGATTCCCGATCCAGTCTAGATTTTTCCACCCTGATTCTTTAGATATCGATTGGTTAAAAAGGTAACGAGAAAATAATGTGGTAAAATTTAAATTGCAAATAGATTAATTTGCCGTTACTATTCTCAAGTTGAAGTTCAGTGTTAGGTCGTAAAATGTATAATAATATTTATCTTTTTTCAAGTATAATTTAAGGAGAATCAGTTTGTATTACACCGTTAAAATAGTTTTCGGTGAAGTGAAGTTTTTTTTTAGGGCAACAGGCTACATGAGGGTAATCCACGTTGGGGAACTCCCCTTTAATAGCATAGGAAGGGATTTGAAAGGGGGGATGCGGAAGGGTAGAAGAAGGCAGCCAAGGGTTACTAGGGCCCCCGGGCTATATTTTAAGGATCCTACCCGGCATTCGCCTAAAGAAATGCAGGGAAAACCCTATAAAAACCTGCATCAGGTAGGTCGCCCTTCCGATAGCGGGAGAGGAGTTTGCTGTGGGGACGCAGAATTCCCTTCTTCTTGCCTCCACCAGTTTAGGAGGCAGCTGGCCGACTATTCCAATGGGAATAGCGGACAACTCTTACCGTATGCCCAAGCTCTGTGACCCCGGAACATACACCTCTCAGAAAAGGCCGAGGTGCTTCAGCTCGTGAGAACCTTAGTTAAAAAACGGAGCGGAAAAGGCATCCCCAAAGGTAACCCCTTCGTATCTCTCCTACAAGGTTCTGCCTGCGAGAGAACATCCCTGGCAGGTTACCTGCGAGAGAATCCTCTCGCAGGCTTTTTTCCTCGGTGAAGTGAAGTACATTCTAAAAGGCGTAAATGTCATTTTGCTGAATTTCGACAGCAAGTAAAATTGCGAGGTCGTTAAGTCACTCGTCGGCTCATGTTATGTCGCAGTTTCTAGTGAACGTGCGTAAAACGGGTGAATATTTTGTAATAAACTTATTTTTAATTACTTACATAATTCATACGCCCAGATATTTGTAATATATATATATATATATATATATATATATCTATATATATAATTATACATATACTTATATATAATTAAAATATAAATTATATATATAATTCATACACCTATAAATATATATAATTCAATAAATAAATAAATATATACAATATATTAAAAAATAAATTATATATTATATTTTTAATATATATATGTGTCATATATAATTAAAAAATAAATTTCCGCCATTTTCTATATGAACTATATATACCTTTACTTTTCTCAAATTCATTTTTATATTTATTTGAACTATAAATAGGTATTAGCCTGGGTGCACCTACACCTCAAAATAAATAGTGTAATTTAGTAAATTAATAACACCAACTACCTACATTAAGCATTTTATTTGGATCTCAGTTCTCTGTCCGTTTCTTTTTCTAAGGTTTAAAATGCATTCTAGAAACAACAAACAGTTCAAACAAATTGATATACAAATAAAAACATAGCTAGACATATTGATAGAATATATAATATATATAAGTAGACATGCATTTCGCGACCTATTTTTTTTATCTCAGTCTTTCGGTTTGAGACTGTCCTAATGCCAAAGTGGAATAGGACTTCAGAAAATACAGAGAGTTGATACATTGAGCTGGAGAGATTGTGACTAGTTTTGGACGACCAAGAAGTCTGTTTTTATGGTAATATTTGAGAATATTTATTATTAATACAATAGGAAACTGAAGAAATATTCGGGCTCCCAGGGAACTCTTGTAATGTTATTCTTTACTACTCCTCTTGATCGGATTTTAGTAGGTATTGAAACCTGCTTTTACAAAACCATGACCACAGGAGATTAAAACAATTTTATTTATTAAAAAATTCCATCATTCACACAGCGAACATATAGTAGAAACTTTCCTTGAATGTTTGGTAAGAGATTTAATTTCAGAGAATGAATGTTAATTGTACAGGATATTCCATTTTTAGTGCGACCGCAACTATAATTTACCTTATTGAGGTTAGGTTAGGCGTTTTTTATTAAATTTTCAAGAATAAAAAAAATATTCAATTTTAATGAGAATTTAAATAAAAACATACAAGGCTATAGCCTTAGGCTTTTTTTAATAAATTTTCAAGAATAAAAAAATATTCAATTTTAACGAGAATTTAAATAAAAACATACACACATACACACGTGTTTTTTATTAAATTTACAATAAAAATAAAAATTTCATTTTTTCACTAGAATTTAAATAAAAAGATACAAGGCGTTTTTTATTAAATTTTCAAGAATAAAGAAAATATTCAATAATAACGAGAATTTAAATAAAAAATAGGCGTTTATTATTAAATATTCAAGAAAAAAAAAATTCAATTTTAACGAGAATTTAAATAAAAACATACAAGGCTTTTTTTAATAAATTTACAAGAAAAAATAAAAATTTAATTTTTTCACTAGAATTTAAATAAAAACATACAAGGCTATTGCCTCAGGCTTTTTTTAATAAATTTACAAGAAAAAATAAAAATTTCATTTTTTCACTAGAATTTAAATAAAAACATGCAATGCTAGGCGTTTTTTATTAAATTTTCAAGAATAAAAAAAGTATTCAATTTTAACGAGAATTTAAATAAAAACATACAAGTCTACAGCCTTAGGCTTTTTTAAAAAAAATTTCAAGAAAAAATAAAAATTTCATTTTTTCACTAAAATTTAAATAAAAACATGCAAGGCTATAGCCTTAGGCGATTTTATTAAATTTTCAAGAATAAAAAAAGTATTCAATTTTAACGAGAATTTAAATAAAAACATACGAGGAGGCGTTTTTTATTAAATTTTCAACAAAAAAAATATTCAATTTTAATGAGAATTTAAATAAAAAAAACAAGGCTATAGCCTTAGGCGTTTTTTTTAAATTTACAAGAAAAAATAAAAATTTCATTTTTTCACTAGTATTTAAATAAAAACATACAAGGCTATAATAGCTTTAGGCGTTTTTTATTAAATTTTCAAGAATAAAAAAAATATTCAATAATAACGAGAATTTAAATAAAAAATAGGCGTTTTTTATTAAATTTTCAAGAAAAAAAAATATTCCATTTTAATGAGAATTTAAATAAAAACATACAAGGCTATAGCCTTAGGCTTTTTTTAATAAATTTTCAAGAATAAAAAAATATTCAATTTTAACGAGAATTTAAATAAAATCATACGAGGCAATAGCCTTAGGCGTTTTTTATTAAATTTTCAAGAATAAAAAAATATTCAATTTTAACGAGAATTTAAATAAAAAAAACAAGGCTATAGCCTTAGGCGTTTTTTTTAAATTTACAAGAAAAAATAAAAATTTCATTTTTTCACTAGAATTTAAATAAAAACATACAAGGCTATAATAGCTTTAGGCGTTTTTTATTAAATTTTCAAGAATAAAAAAAATATTCAATAATAACGAGAATTTAAATAAAAAATAGGCGTTTTTTATTAAATTTTCAAGAAAAAAAAATATTCCATTTTAATGAGAATTTAAATAAAAACAAAGCCTTAGGCTTTTTTTAATAAATTTTCAAGAATAAAAAAATATTCAATTTTAACGAGAATTTAAATAAAATCATACGAGGCAATAGCCTTAGGCGTTTTTTATTAAATTTTCAAGAATAAAAAAATATTCAATTTTAACGAGAATTTAAATAAAAACATACACACATACACACGTGTTTTTTATTAAATTTACAATAAAAATAAAAATTTCATTTTTTCACTAGAATTTAAATAAAAACATGCAATGCTAGGCGTTTTTTATTAAATTTTCAAGAATAAAAAAAGTATTCAATTTTAACGAGAATTTAAATAAAAACATACAAGGCTATAGCCTTAAGCGTTTATTAATAAATTTTCGAAAGTAAAAAATATTCTTTATTAACGAGAATTTAAATAAAAACATACAAGTCTAAGATTTTTAATGCATTTTTTTGCTTACAAATGAAATTTTGTCTGTATTTTAATTCGTGATTGTTGCGTGTATTTTGTTGATTTTTTATGTACTTCTCCCTTACGAATGAAATTGTGCCTTTATATTTATTCATGCTTGTTGGCTTTTACTACGCAGCCAATCAGAGCTCAGGATTTATGCCTCGTAAGTACGTAAGGTTTTGAAATTACGCATTAATGTAAACTACAAATAGAAATAAAAACGCCCACGTGCTTACAAGACAATATATTAGACAAATTGAGAACTGTGAAAAGAAATCTACGTAAATCTGCATTTAACACGTGGCATGACGTCACCTAGAACTCTTAAAGATTCTATTTCCGCAAAAAAAAAGTTCGACCATACCTCAACAACTGCTGGTCGATGTTAATGGGGTTTGCGGAGGTACGACAACACCTGTCCCCAACACAAACCCTCACCATGCGCATTCTAGTTGCGTACCACCCCATTATAAACGTCGCAACGAGACCATGAAGCCCCAATAACAACAACAAATTATGAGACAAGTTTAATTTTACTAAGATTTTCAATCCACTGACAAGGTGATGGACAAATTTAGACGTCAAGCTTTTATTCAAACAGTGACATAATAAAAAAAAATATTTCTTAATATTTTTCTGTGTATTTTCTTTCATGTCCAGCCGGCGCCTATGTTCAAGTACGTATCTCGTTAATATGGAGCTGGCATGTGTGAAAAGTGGATGATTACGAGCAATATTGAACTTAACTGGAAGAAATACGCTAAAGAGTCTTGCTTGTAAAACACTACGAGATCTGGATTTGAATTTTTTTTTTTGGCAATGGTGAGGTAACATTATAATTTAGATTTTCCACTGTCTGGGAGTAGGAAGATAAGCAAGAAATAAAATAGAAAGGTGAAAAGAAAAGAAAACAGAAAGGAAGAGGCAGTTTAAAGAGAGGATGTGAAAGATCATTTACATGTTCAGAAAAATATGAAGATCTACTTCAACATTTCAAACAACTCTGTTCGTCATCTTGTTTTCATTCACCTTTTTTTCACTCTTCTGTTCTTTTCTTGCTCACCTTTCTATTCCCAGACAATGGAATACCCCAAAACATAATGGAATGAACTAAGCTACACACATGATCAGACTCAAACAAATTGCAAAGATTATATAGAATCATTTGAATCACTTTGGTTATTTAAAATATAATTATTGGACTTTATATTAATCATTCCAGAAAATTATCCTAATATCATACCTATTCTCAATACCTACAATTTTCAACACTATCCAAATCAAAAGAATGGCTACTGGATAAAATGTTTTGAGATGACAATGTGTTTATAAACTGGGAGCTTCTAGTTGGTGCAATGCTCCTAAATCCTTGTTCTTAAGGCTCACTTTATTTGGTCGCTGTATACAGCGTTGCAATCGTTACAAGAAACCTCATAAGGTGCACAATGATTATCACTGAGGTCTATAGGATCATTGCTATTATAATGAATTTTGGATACAGCATTGGGAAAAATTAATATTTTTTAGAAACGGGTTGAGTTTTGGGTGTAGTAGTCCATAAAACAGTGAAACTGAAAATTTTAGGATTAACTTTTAGCACTATCCTGGTAATAAAACAACTAAATCTGCCGAGTCTCTTATTGACATCGTGAGCAATGAAATGAGGAGGATAAAGAGTTTGTCAGCAAGGTTTTAAAAACCATCTTCAAGTTCTCAGAATGGAACTCGGTTTGAGAACGTAAAATTGCTTGAATTTTCTGATGATTAGATTAATAAACAAGAACTGAGAAAATAGGTTTCCTATACCAATGAGATGTAAACAATATTTTTGTTTAATTTTATACATTTATTTTTAATTTTCTAATTAATTAAACTAGTACTTCAAACACTTCAGGCACTGGGAAATCTAAAAGAAATATTAATTGATTGGCCATAGGACTGAGAAACACACATCAAATTTCTTCAATATTTAATGAAAAATTCAATCAAGTGGTTGTCCACTCCAAATTCCAGAATAGATTATGTCTAACAGCAAGACCAATAACAAAAGAGCTAAATTTCTCACAATGGTTCAGTACAAATACACCAATATTTTATTATTCCAAATAATTAAATTGGAATTTTTGCAAATTTATCATTATTAATTTACTACAGTCAAAGTAAATATTTCACCCAACTTTGTTTTCTTGCTACAGTATTTGAAGCCCTCATAATTATTTCTGAAAGCTATTTTTAGTGAAAAGACTAAAAATAAATATCTTTTATGAAACTTACACTAAATATCTTTTTTAAGGCCCAAATGGTCCCATGCCAAAATGATATCAAGTCCAAAAATAAGTAATTGGAAGCTAGAATAAATTCCATAAATAGCAGACAACTCTTAGCATATGCCCCAAGTCTGAGACCCCGGAACGTGCACCTCTCCGAACAGACTGTGGTGCAAGTGCACTCCCATGCGGCCACCTGTGACAGTGTCTACATTTTATGTAGTAGTTGATGAATTCCAGGAGCAGAAGAAACCTCCATATGGCATCAATTATCCTGTTACAGATCAACCTTTACACGTCACTCTCATCATTCCAGATATATTTTAAAAAATCGTAACGTGGAGTTCACAGTGCACTCGAATGCATATAAATTCATATATTTGTTTATTATGTGGTTGTCTTTTGTCTGTATCTGGCTATCTTTATTATTGCTGAAATAACTCCTAAATAGTCACTTTTTATATATCCAGTATAATACCTTTAAATTAAACATTAAATAGTAGACCCCAACCTACAAAAATAAATTTAAATATGCTAGAGTTAAACATGCTAAAAGTTTATTTAGTTCCTTTATGAAAGATCATTTCTAATCTTTTTCTATTTTTCACTATCCAGATCAATCTGTTTTAAAATGAAAAATTTATCTGATTAAAAATTAATAATGAGAAAGATAGTACAATGCAGGCAGAAGAAGCGATGATATAAGTACTACACAATGTTTCTGGAATCCTTGATTCCTTTCTTCAGGTGCAGAAAATATGTAAGAGCATCAAAAGCCTTTTGAGTTTTGTCAACTGACTAGTGTACTTGTGTCGCTCTTGGCTCTTGCATATTTTCTGCTCCTGAGGAAAGGAACAAGTTTTACAGAAACATTGAGTGGTATTTATATTATCACTACTACTGTCTGTATCTGGCTATCTTTCTTATTAAAAATCTATTTTAGTTTACTTTTTCCTGAATTGGTCTAAATATGTATATATGTATATTCAATGTTTTCATATTCTTGCAGGACTCGTGTACGCCTTCAAGATATTGGGCAGGGAAGCTGCTACTGCTGCTGGTATAACAAGAGAACTGACTGGACAACTCTAAAATAGTCTCCAGTTTATGTGAGTTTGTTTCACTCTTGTTTACGGTTATGGTGAATGTAGATTTTGACCATTTAAAAATTGATAAGCTTTGATTTCATGATGTGAATTGAAAATTTAAATAATTTAAACAATTGCAAATCAATTATTTTCTCAAGACCTTGACTCATCAAGTGTTAGATCTCTACATTAATTACAAATTTTAAGAATAGACCAATTTTTTATTTTGGCTTATTTATTATCAGTAACAAATGGACAAAAGTTAGGTTATCAGTTTACTGGGTGTGGTTTATGGTGCCTCTGTAGCATGCAATTGGGTATGTTGTGCTTTAACTGATTAGTTTTATGATCTTAAATATTTGAAAATGTTTTCCTGTCTAATTTTCTTTTTAATGTGTCAGTAACACACTTTTGTTCAGATTTAAAACAATGTATTATCCAGGTTGATTACACTAATACCTGAATAAGCTCTTTTTTAATATGTCAATTTGGATTATTTTCTTTGTAGTATTTCCATCTGGCTTTTTTACAGTTGGGTCTCACTCAGATTCAATTCTTATCCTCACATGTATATAGCTCTTTCTGTGAAAATATTCTCTAAAGAAAAAAAATTCTTCTTATTTGAAAAGCTTACAACACACTTCAATTTTGTTGTACCCCAACTACCATTTTTCACCTACACATTGTAACAAGCTCAGGGCTCTTTGGTTCAACTGCATTGGTCAATTTTTTATGCCAATATTATTAATTTATTTACAAACTTTGCACACCATTTATGAACATTTCTGACCGTACTGGGACACAAACTATATTCCACTCCTCTAACTGCAGCCTCCTTTCCACAAAACCTTGATAGTGTAGAGAAAGTTTTCACAGACCATGTGCAAAGAACACAGACTCTGTGACTCACTGCAATATTATGTACCTACCTCATTTGGACAGTATAAAATATTCCACTTCCTCAGTTAAATATATGTTGTCAGAAGAAATATTCCTGACACATTAAAGCTAGCTTCAAGTTTTTCTGTTCCTAAAATACCTCCCTTTCCAAGTTTCAGGATGTATGTAATACATGGCTATATGGAAACTTCTGCCATTTTTTTTACAATTTTACCCATCTTTAGTTAATTTTCTTCTCTGTTATTCAAATCTTTAGCAACAATATAGGTTTCCTCAACAATCAACACAGTCTAACGACATCTATATTTGCATGCTTGATTTTTTTTTCCTGAGCTGTACATATCAATTTTGACTTGACTGAACCAGCCTTGTGGTTAGTCTTGCTGCATTTAGCCTGTTTCACAAATGAGTTGACTTGCAGGACTCTTCATGTTTACAAATTAACAGGTTTCTTTTTTCTGAGACAGCTCTATTGTCTTGTCCCACTTACAACTGTGTTCTATGCCGTTGTGCTTTATCAAAACTTAGAACCTTTCACTCTCAATCAAGTCTTCTTTTTTTTGGAAAATATCAAACTTTCCTAAAAGAAGGATATTGTGAAAGTATGTATTTTTGTATATACATCATATTGAATGTCAATCGTATTTTTAATGAGAAGAACAGAAAAAATTTAATGGCTCAAAGAAAAGATTAACTATCTTTCTACTCTCATTTCAACAACTTTTTTTCCCCTCACTGCTCAGGTTCAGTCCATCCTCAATACTGTATTTCCAACATTTCCATTACTCACATCAATCTTTGTATTCTGTCTGTTTGGCATAATATAAATTCTTCATTACTCATCTAACAGAAAAAAGTTGTTTCAAGACTTCAATGAAAGATTCTCCGTTACCCATTCCCCTTGAAATTTTCTTATTTATTTTTATATAACTACTGTGAAAGTTGGCTCATCTTTCCAATTTCCAAAACACTTTTAAATATGTTTTGCTCATATTTCAGTAAACCTTATTTCCTCTCTCACATTATAAAGTGGAATGTCAGAAAATTGGAATCGCACAATCGCCTTCTCTGTGTAATTTATTCTGCTTCCAACCTTGGATTAGTATTTGGGTGTGTTCATTGATATTAATTTCTGTAGAACATTTATAGTTAGCGACTGGATTGTCTGATCAGAGAGTCGTTTACCCATGATACAATAAATTAAGTTGTCTATTAACATTTCATTTATGAAGGGTTTCAAGTTATATCGTAAGATGCAAGTCGTCATCCTGTGTCAATTGTAATTGAACATACGATTTCAAATACAAAGTTTTATTTTTTGTTAATTCTATTCTTTCAATCTATAATCTACTTGTGTGTCATATTAAACTTAGCACTATTCTTACTGGGTTGCATTAATCAATCTGTAATGGAGCACTTAATATACTCCCCTACTCTTTGTGTGAAGTTACTTACCTTTCTGTTTCATAGTCCAACTATTGTAGAAAAGTGGTAGTGTGTTTTACTATTAGGGGAGTTCAGAATCTCCATTGTTTTAAAATAATTGTAGTTTGTTTGTGGTTCCAGTGGGGTGTCCAGATATCAACTATCTCCAAAGTTTTCAAATAATCATAGCAGCTCGTGTGTCTAGTTGGGGCGGCCAGAAATAAACTATCTCCAAAGCTTTCAAATAATTTTACCACCTCGTAGGTCTAGTTGGGGTGGCCAGAAATAAACTATCTCCAAAGTATTTTAGAAAGTAGCTAATTGTAATCATTGTAGCTGCTTGTGCTAGTGGGGCTGGTTAGAAATAAACTATTTCAAATATTTTCTTATATAATCCTTTTTTTTTCAGGTTTTTATGAGGAGTGTGTAGACTGGGGGGCTTTTTAACCCTTAGTCCACTCACTCCTCACAACGCTGGACCGGGAAGCTGTGGAAGCTGAAAAATCTCAACGTTGGACAGAAACGATTTTTTTTTGAGCTGGACTTAGGGCACTTTTTTCAGTGCCTTTTTGGCTCGTCCACAGCTGTTTCTCATCAAGCCACTGCACCAAGCAGCTATTTTTATGATGGTGGCAGCTAATTTTTACAAAATTCAACATATATTTATACATTTATTGCTTTTATAGATCAAATGCCTTTATTTAAATATATTATATACATATATATATATAAAACATTTATATTGTTCATTATTTCCTAATCCTTATAGAGTACAAGTTGTCAAGGTTAGCAATGAATTAAACATTTACTTTCAATAATTTAATGGCATTTAAATACAAATACTAGACACAATTAATATATACATCTGTTAAACAAAATTTATTACAAGCACAGCAGAACACAACAGTCCAAATCCTGAAACAAAAGAAAAATACAATTAGAATACTTCAGGTAATGTAGTAAAATAAAAGTTTTCACAATCAAAAAAACTCACCAGCAAACTGGACCCCATCTTCTACACCAATGTGGAACCATCCTGCAAAAACAAACAAAATACAAACTTTAACATTTGCTTGTAATCAAAAAAAATATTTTATTTAAATTAATCACAATACTCTACTAAACTTTCATTCCCACAGTTACAGTAAATTGCCCAAACTATTTGTCAAAATAAAACCAACTGTAGTTGCATAACTTTCTTAAATATATTAACATCAAAGACAAACTATAATCAGATCATTTAAAAGTCAAGAAAAATTTATCAATTTTATTACAATAAAATATTACATAGAGCAAGGGAGAAATAAAGCTTCATGTTCATCACAATTTAAAGTAATGAAAGCAAAGATTACAGGTAAAGTAACAATCAGAAATTATGCTAAGGGCAATTTACGTGAAAATAGACAGCTTTTTATTAGAATGATTCAGATGTGGATAAAGTTCTCACAATTCCAACCACATAGTTTCCTTTCATTTCCTAGTTTCATATTGAACATTCAACTGGATGGATGAGAAAATGTTTCTGGGCTTTTAACTAAAGTCATTGATAGCATTCATCGTGATACTCTTCTCTGCAATCAGGAATGGCAATTAAAAAAAGCTTCATCATGATTAAAGTCTTGGATAACAAATAGAAGAACATGACAAGTGATTTATATAAAGCATGTCTACAGTGCAGTAATTTTCAATCAGCACTTGCTTTGACCTATATATGTGGCACAACTATCCATACAATTAATTTGGTAAATTACATTGTGCTTATCAAAAATGTCAATTTTGTCCTTAATATTTTTTACTATGTTTAAACAGCTATGAGCTCAGAGCCTGAGTGCTAAAGCATTTACAAACCCTAATAGTTTCCAATTTTCAGTTTCCCTTTACTCCAATAACTGTCCCGTTATACCAGAAGTACTACGACATAAATGGTTTCATAGCAAAACTATAACATTGTCAATACATGTGCCTCTCCCAGGTGTTGGCATAGTTGTAATTGAAAGATTGCAAGAGGTCAGCAGATTATTTAACTGGGTGGAAGTCAAAATTCAACAGACAATTACATAGAATTTAGGACACAACCTACTAAGAAAACTATCATTGTCTATGTATTTATTATATACAAAGAGAACTACCGTGTATGTATCTAATGTGACTTTTCAATCCCAGGCCCCTACAATTAAATGCACCTCCCACTTTTACTATGCAGCCAATCAGCGATCAGTATTCACGTCCGCTAAGTAAGTCTGTTAGGTTTCCAAATTACGTATTAAAATAAATACAAAATTGAAATAAAAACGGAAATTTGCTTACATATTATCAGACAAATTGACAATTCTGAAAAAAAAAAACCTACATCTAACATGTGGGAAGCCGTGATACACGTGGCGTGACGTCCTGAAGAACTTGCGACTACCAAAACTGCGCTATATTATATTAAAAAAAATTCTAGAGTGGGAATGAACGTAAGCTTGTCTATCGTTTGGCTTGAGTTGGGGACTTGAAACATTTCCACTAAGAACTTTAACCTTACCTCAATAACTGCTGGCCTGCATCGGTCAAGACCTCAGGACAAAGTGAATGGGGACCGCGGAGGAACAACAACACCTCTCCCCACCACAAACCCTCACCATGCGCACTCAAGCTGCGTACCATCATTCGAACAATAATTATACATTCAATGTTGATGTGCAATAACAACGGGACCAACTTCATTATTTTAACCATCTAGACGTATCTTTTACAGAATTCCAGTAAACAAAGTAGTCCAATAGCTATAATATAATCTTAAACTATCTTTCGAACCATCTCACCAAATGGAGGTTTTAGTAAATAAAGCTATTTTGCAGCCCAACGGCTTACTATGTTTGTTTTTGAGTTCAACAAATTCTTCAAAGAATATTAGAAAATGTCAATACGTTCCCCCCAAAAAAATAGACCTTACTTCTTTTGGGAATACTAACTCATCGGTACATCTATTATTTATGCTGTTCACCATATTTAAGACCATCACCATTTACAATCAATTTAAATGAACACAACTTTATTACAAAATCTAAAAATAGTGTACGTACAGCAAGATGAATTGGATTTTTATCCATGAGAAGGAGTTGATTACAAAACTACTCATCTATTAAATACTATCAAATTTTAATTAAAAATTCATTTTATACTTGAGTTTACTTGCTTTATATATATGAAATCAATATTTAGTCATCATCTATTGATGCAAGAAATAACTACATTAACTGGAAATAAATTAAGTAAAGAATAAATCAGTCATGGCACCTGAATATAGGCGTTTATTAATAAATTTTCAAGAGAAAAAACAGCCTTAGGCGTTTATTAATAAATTTTCACGAAAAATAAAATATTCTATTTTAACTAAAATTTAAATAAAAACATACAAGGCTATATATAGCCTTAGGCGTTGTTTAATAAATTTTCAAGAAAAAAATTTTTTTAACGAGAATTTAAATAAAAACATACAAGGCTATAAGCCTTATACGTTTTTTAATAAATTTTCAAGAAAAAAATTTTTTTAACGAGAATTTTAATAAAAACATACAAGGCTATATAGCCTTAGGCGTTTATTCATAAATTTTCAAGAGTAAAAAAAATCTTAACGAGAATTTAAATAAAAACATACAAGGCTATAGCCTTAGGCCTTTATTAATAAATTTTCAAGAGAAAAAATTTTTTTAACGAGAATTTAAATAAAAACATACAAGGCTATAGCCTTAGGCATTTATTAATAAATTTTCAAGAGAAAAAAAATTTTTAACGAGAATTTAAATAAAAACATACAAGGCTATAGCCTTAGGCGTTTATTAATAAATTTTCAAGAGTAAAAAAAATCTTAACGAGAATTTAAATAAAAACATACAAGGCTATAGCCTTAGGCGTTTATTAATAAATTTTCAAAAGTAAAAAATATTCTTTATTAACGAGAATTTAAATAAAAACATACAAGTCTAAGATTTTTAATGCATTTTTTTGCTTACAAATGAAATTTTGTCTGTATTTTAATTTGTGATTTTTGAGTGTATTTTGTTGATTTTTTATGTACTTCTCCCTTACGAATGAAATTGTGCCTTTATATTTATTCATGCTTGTTGGCTTTTACTACGCAGCCAATCAGAGCTCAGGATTTATGCCTCGTAAGTACGTAAGGTTTTGAAATTACGCATTAATGTAAACTACAAATAGAAATAAAAACGCCCACGTGCTTACAAGATATTAGACAAATTGAGAACTGTGAAAAGAAATCTACGTAAATCTGCATTTAACACGTGGCATGACGTCACCTAGAACTCTTAAAGATTCTATTTCCGCAAAAAAAAGTTCGACCATACCTCAACAACTGCTGGTCGATGTTAATGGGGTTCGCGGAGGTACAACAACACCTGTCCCCACCACAAACCCTCACCATGCGCCTTCTAGTTGCGTACCACCCCATTATAAACGTCGCAACGAGACCATGAAGCCCCAATAACAACAACAAATTATGAGACAAGTTTAATTTTACTAAGATTTTCAATCCACTGACAAGGTGATGGACAAATTTAGACGTCAAGCTTTTATTCAAACAGTGACATAATAAAAAAATTTATGAAACAAAAAATTAAACTATAAAGCATTCCGGCTGAGTGAAATAGGACGAAAAGGTGTTACATTAAAATCCAAAGTAAACGAGTAATTTTCATTTATTCAAAAATTAATTTTCAAGTAGACCAAATCCACTTCTTTGACAAATACTGACCAATTACAAATAGAGAGGCCAATTTTATAAAAGTTACCTATTTTTATATACATTTTAATTACTGTACTGGATTTAAATAATTTTTTTGAGATTTAAATTGACATACTTTTAATATTTAAACGACGAGTTACATAACCATTCGATTCCAGTAATTGTGGACAGTTTAGCAGAGATGCTTCCTTGATGTTGTTCCTTGTGTGGTAGATTAACCTGAAAAAGAATAAAAGAGAAATTAGAGCAATTAGTTAATGATTAAAAAATGGTAAGAAATGAGGGTGAAAGAAATTTTACCTTTCTAATCATTTCTTTGTTACCTGAAATAATTATTTGAAAGTCTAAATTGACCCAATAAACATTTTATTATCAGGGATTCATTTCCACAATTGGTAGAACTAAAAACTTGTTTCTTCGAATTGTTTAGATCCTTACATATAGGCAACCCGGCGTCAACTCTATCATTTATGTTGCCTGCCTGACAGGCGCGTAGACAGTAGGTTAATATTTACAGTATATATCTTAGTTAAGAGACGGAAAAGAACTACAGATAATTTCGAATTGAATGTACCTTGCTTATTTTTCCTCAGATTAGTAAGATCAAACTACAGATGTAGTTCGGAAGAGAAGATAAAAACAATGGTTGCTGGTTTATTCAAGAGGATGAACGAACTTGACGTCATTACGGAAAGCCTACACCGATTTAATTTAATTATACTAGAGTTAAACAAGTGCTTAAAAATAAAAATCTAAAATTACCCAGAACTTATAACGACCCCAATCCTTCACAAGTTTGCTGAGATTCAGGTCACGTTTAGAACGAATAGAAAAGGTCAAATTAATGATGCAATTATTATGAAAACAGACATGTTGGGGCCAGTTCCTTTGAGAAAATTTTAACACAAGATTTTCAATTATTTTCGTATGGGTATTGAAAATTTCGACGATCGTACACGGATAGAAAAATCCATTCAAAGCCACAACACATCATACAGGGAATGTATTCGCCTATACAAATGTTGCAAAAAAAGTAAGTTATATTTATCTGATATTTATTTATTATAATAATATATATATATATATATAAATAAATAAATGAATATATATATATATATATATATATTTCGCGACCTATTTTTTTATCTTAATTTATTTTTTCGGTGTGAGACTGTCCTAAAGCAGAGCGTGTGGAATAGGATTTCAGAAAATACAGAGAGGTGATACAATGAGCTAAAAAGAGAGTAAGTGATGTGATTCGTGGGCGACCAAGAAGTCTGTTACATGGTAATATATCAGAATATTTATTATTAAGACAATAGGAAACTGAAGAAATATTAGGACACTCGTGGAACTCTTGTAATGTTATACTTTCCTACTCTTCCTGATCAGATTTTAGTAGGTATTGAAACCTGCTTTTACAAAACTTATTACCACAGGAGACTAAAAACCATTTATTTATTAAAAAAAAAGTCCATCATTCACACAGTGACCACATTGTATAAACTTCCCTTGAATTTCTGACACGATCTTCCATTGATGACAGAAGATTTTCTTGAGAGCGAGAGAGACAGAGGTTTTGGTGGGTGTGATTCTTATTATTGTCCGTCAACCTTCCTTGACTTTAAATTCAAAAAGCAAGAAAACCTTACTTACACATGGAGAACGCTTTCCAATAGGCATAAAATTGCAGGGAAAATAAATAAATATGCTAATATTTGCAACATATTCTCTAAGGAACAAGCTTTGTCTCCAGTAGTTATGATTTGAAAATAAATAGGAGCCAAAGTAGAGTAATGACTAGTCACAATTTCAACAGATATATATATATAAATAAATAAATAAGGCAGCTGGCCACATCAAACCAATCACTAACTAGGTGTTAAGTATAAAATAAGAATCATGGATCATAAACTTAAAATATAATCACGCAATAAAAAAAACACTTAAAAACTCGATTGAACTGTTTTTACCTGAACGTTGTACAAAACTGTCATCCATTTGAAGTAAATATGTAAACACACTGGCACACAATATAATACAAGCTCCAAACAATACGTTGAATTTGATTTAAAATTTCTTACCAAGCCTTCTTAGCATTCCGTAGAGATTTACCAGAAACACCTATCAACCATATATATTAGGATTTGAGACCCATGGCCTAATCCTCATTTCATAGTTTATTTTAAAATTTCAGGTTTCACCATCTTAAAATTACAGCAAATATAATATTGATCACTGTAAATATAATTGGTTAAAATGTGTACAAAACTAAAAAATAAAGATATTCTAATTTATTTCTATTGTACATGCCATTATATACATTTACTTCATTTTTTCAATAGTTTGCGTAGACCTTAACACTTATATGAAATTCATTTTCTGGGATAGATCAGACGGGCACTCTTCAAGGTTTAGGGTGCTAGACTTCCAATATTATTTTTCCCCAGCGAAGGGTTGTGGTAGTGTTTCTGAAGAAACTGAATTTTGTTACAAGTAACATTAAATCTGTTTAACATTCATTAGTCATATGCTCATTTTAATTCATTCCTTCAAGTTCTCATTAATTGTCAAAATTTTTGTCTGCAGTTTCTATACCAGTCAAGATACTATGAACAACTATGCAAAATATCAGTGCTTCTGAAATAACTTTGCAATCTTGTGGAAAGTTCTCATTAGCAATAATTTGAAATACAAATATATTAGAAATCTGAAGCAAGGAAAGGTATTACAGAATGTTTTATTCTTTACCAACCACTTTCATCTCAAAGTTCTTACAACTAGTAAAGTCTAATGGACTTATAACATTACTCAGTTATATTTGCTTCTAACATAATGATGCACAACAGAATATATAATTTAGAAAATATATTTATTATTGCTTCGATAAATATTGTTTAATTCTCAAATAAAACGTTATTGATTTATATTATATTGATAGGTTTATTAAAAAAAAATTGAAATCAGTAAACATTAAATTGATTTCTTAGCAAAATTCCTTTTATTCTTCCATTAAACAACAACCTCCAACATGAATACAACTTTTCAGGCACAGTACAGTCTCAATCACATCACTTTTAAGGCAAACTGGTAAACTATTGTATAAGTTACAGTTCATAGTGACAAAATAAACTGGCAATCAAATACAGAATATGTTGCATTGAATAATAAAGTCTAACAATATATTATTAAATGCACAAACACATTTGTACTTCTACATATTACTGTAAATTGTGCCTAAAAATAATAAAATTATATTTTTGTGAAATAAATGGAAAATGACCATCTACAATAAAAACTGATAAAAGTGATAAAATTTACAACCCTACCATAATTTGTCAAAATGTGAAATTATGGGCTACATAAGTTAATAGACAGCTAAATGACATAAAATGTAATATGTAATTCACAGTTAAAAGTACACATTTATACTTTACAGTACTGTGCTCAAGATGAAAAGCACTCTACTTGAGAAAAGTATTTAACTTAATGCATTAAGCAAGCTAATCAATTCCTCTTATTTAATTAGTTTGTTGTGTTTTATGAAAACTAATTCAACCTTCTATACAAAGACTTCTGGAAGACATTAGTTAGTTAAAATAAAACATAACCCCATTTTACAATAAAAAGTATATGGCTCATAAGAATCAATTACACTTTAGTTAAATATAACTAAAGTGTTTAGTTAATAAAATCAGCATATATCAAAGTTAATAATGGAAAGTTTAGCATACACACTAATAATTATTAAATAATACTACAACACAACCCATTAAGTCTTCAATAAATTATGTTGAATTACAAGTTATTTTTTATTTGAAAAAATATTGTGATAAATTTAAAATCAGAATAACCACATGAATAATTTTCTGATTTTTAAAAATGTTTAATATTTTAATAAATTTGAGCCTTGCAGAACAGGCTGCAATTAGGGGAATATAAAACATGAAATTCTGGCAATGATATTAATATACACGTCATCTCTGAGCAAAATAAATAAAAATGTTTGAAAATAAAGTACACTGATTTTGATTAAAAATTTATTACAATCAAAACTGTCCTTAAAAATTAATTGAATCTAAAAAAATGTGCTTGATGATTCAACTTTTAACATATGTATAAGAGATCCTTGCATTATCTACATGTATGCATCACAGTGTGTTGTTTTGTGAACAAATGCTTTAAGTTACTATATTATACAATAAAAGCATTGAAATGTGTCCATATATTTATAAAAGGGGTAGAAACATTTATAACACATAGACAATGTTTCATTACTTATTCAAAAATAAATTTTCTAAAATACTTCAGTACTAACGAATCAGATAAGTACTCTACTTAACACAGTCTAATGTACATACATACAGACATTTAAATAATTAAAAACAAACTATTTCATTCAGTAATCAAACATCACTACTTATAGCTGTTAAGAATGCTTTTTGTTATTTTGTAAAAAAAAAGCCATATTTCAATTGCTTGTATGAATGTCGTATCATCATAATTCCAAAATGGTTTTGTATTTAAGTTATACACAAAAATTTTCAGAGTGGGACCAATTATCTGAAATGTTTATTCCAGATAAGCTACAAAACAAATTATTAAGTCCTTTTGGAAATAGAATATGTTTAATGCTTAGAATAGGATATACAAGTCTTTGAAATATAACTAATCAAGCGGTTTGATAAACTGAAGGGAATAATTGCTTCAAGACAAATGCAATAAAACATTTCTAAACCCAGCATGAAACCTCTCATGCAAATAAATAAATAAATTAACTATTTAACGGATTCATAAAAAAATGTGAAAGATTTTTATCTTGTTTGTTGAAGGAATAAATAATTACTGTTTTCCTCTTCATTAATAGAAGTTGGCATTTACCACTAACTGTTATAAAAAATAATGTAATATAGGATAATTCATTAAAAAAGCAGCCAGCTGGACATTTAAACAATAAATAACATACACACATAAATAGTGTTTTTAACCAAGTGAGCCTTGTGGAAATGATTTGAAATTGGATATCACCGTTTCCACATACATAATTTTTATTACATTTAAACTGCAGAGTTCTGTATTGCATAATCTTATTTGATTATTAATACTAAAAACAGAGAAGAAAATCTCTTATTCTAAGGGAATGGATAATTTGAACTTCAGCACCATGTCATTGAATAATTATTCTAGCATAGATATCTGTTATGAGCAACATTATCTGTTTGAAATCATACTGTTGTTTCAGGATTGTTCCAATCATCAGTTCTTTCACTACTAGCACTTCTGCTTGTAGGTCTAGAGGTATCCAATGCATCTTGTCTGGATAAATGACTCTGGTTTTCTGCCTTGACACTTAGTCTTAAATCTGAATCCGATAGGTGCTCAAGAGAATTTATATGTGAATTCACACCAGCTCCACTATCCATACTGCTTACACTACCACTTACAGTAACCAAGTGATAGTAATTGCTGGACGGTTCCAGAGTGTGGGTAAGAGATATTGAAGATCCACAGGAGGACGTAAAACAAACATCTGATACAGGAATGTTGCCCAAGGCATCCAAGTTCATGTTTCCTGGTGCCTTCTGTGAAACCTCTTGAAGTATTGGAATTGGAGATGCAGGAGTTGTCTTTATAGAAACAGGAGACTCTGGACTGCTGCCTGAATTACTACTTCCAACTCCTCCAGAATAGCCCCTGTTAAGAAAATGAGTTCCTGACTGTGTGGCAGGTGTCGAACTTTCCGAGACCAGCGGAGTACTCTCATCGTCGCTGTCCTCTTCACCCTCTACAGGATTTTGGACACCATTTTCAACAGGAATGCTGCCAACTGAACGTAGGAGCCGATCCTTTAAACGGTTTAGTTTTTCTAGACTGGATGCTGGAGATACCAAGACAGACGATGCCAAACTGTGAAGTAGAGTTGTTGATTGTGACCTTTCTTCTGCAGAGTGTGATCGGAATGCCACATGATGCTTTGGTGAGGAAGGGGGACTGATTGAAGAGAGTGCTTCCTCCCCTGCCACTATTAAGGAACTTGGTCTTTGTTTACGTTGTAAGAGACTGTGTAAAGATCGTGCACATTCTAGCCTCTTGGCAACACCACGCCGCTGTTGTGCTGGTGACCCAGAAATTGCTCCCTCTTCAGCAAGTGGTAATGAAATTGGAGACTGCTGTAGAAGTAAGACTTCTGTTTCTCCCATAACATCTACAACACTGCTTGTTAGGCTATTTGTACGACTGAAGCCAGAATCTGCTAGTGACAGACAAAGAATACATAATAAAGAAATTAAATAATACTATTAATACAATATTTCATTTAATTACTTGCACTTACATAATAAAAATTATATTTGTATTGTTTAAGCAATTATTTTGGTTTTCAATTTTTTTAAAAAAAAGAATTATGGAGCTCATTATTAAGAAATGGTGTGATTATGGCTGTATTAAATTGTTTAAGAGATTTGATCAGGTATCAGGTATCATCTATGAAAAAGAAAAGCATCAAAGAGTAATGGAGGGAAGAGAATACTTAAGACACACACTTCATTTTCAAGGATAAATATAGGAATTATATTTGCAGCCTGGACACATGAAAACTACCAAGTTCAGTAGATGTAAGAGTAATGCCTGTCCTCACCCTTTCTGTTTGTATTACCTAATTGAATGTAATTTATGAATTTTAACTACATAAAACAACAAACAGGCTATGTAATATATAATACAACAATACATTTTTCATTCCACATAAATATTATTAGCCATTTACAAACACATCAACAGCCTCATAAGAAAACAAAATTTTAGTTCATAATTAATTCATTATAGTTATGTATTACATGATAGTGCAAGATAAATAATTAAAGTTGTGTGCTATATTTATTATTACATGTTTACCACCACTCTATTTGGTCAACTGCCCATAGGAAACATAAAATAATTCTATGTCATTGTGGAAAACACACTGAGACAACTTTTATTGTAGTAGTACATTTTATTCATAGCTGGTCTAGACAATTTGTAAGTATGACAGTCTGTTTTAACCAAACACATTGCAGTACTGTTTTCATTTTGTTTTGTCATTTACATTGCGCAAAGGACAAAATATTATTTGAGATTATAACTTGTTCTTCACTAATAAAGAATAATACTTGAAATAAAGATGTAAGATCAAACAGTTTCAAATGTGAATGAACGAGTTTAGCTAATGGAAGAAATAACCTGCACTGGGGAATAATGGACTTGTAATACAATACATGAGACAGCTTAAATTTAATGGGTACTTGAGTTAGGAAGTTTGAAGAGAAAATGATTAAATACAAGATAACATAAGTTGAAGCTTGCAAAATAAACCTTTCATATCACTTGAACCATGCAAAAACCTTCTGAGACATAAAGCAAACATTAAACAGTTGTATTGTGAGTGGAAGGCATTGATTTCATAAGTTCCAATTGTATGTTTTCTAATAAGAATTTGGATACTTGAGATTAAAAAATTTAACTTGAAAAGTATTACCACCTTCAAACTATATAGTTTTCTCCCATATGCAATGCTATATAAAATAGTTTTTCAATATCTATAACGGCTAAATATTCAGTATCACAAACAAAAAAGAAGTAACACAAATTTCCTTATGCCATTTGTTTAAATTACGTGCAATAACCACCTTAATTAATATTACACCATTACTTTTAATGAGAAAATCTGTTCAGGATTATATAATTTTTGTATTTTTAATAGATGTAAATAGACATGCAAAATTTTGTTTTCTACAAGGCGAATCTGTTAAGAAATGACGAGTATGTAGAGAAATGCAACTTAATAAACTTATTTTATATATCACCCTAACACATTTTAGTATTTATGAATTATAATCAGTGTATTCATTAGATAAAGACAAATACTATCATAGCAATGAAAAAGATTTGTTTGTCCTATATTAAATCTCCTTCCAATAATCATTACAAATGCATGAATATTGCATATATTTCTTATAAGATCATGTTTCACGTTAAAATTACTAGAATCATTTTTGCTTCCTTAAAAATATGCAAATGGTCATTTGTGTATTAAAATCGATTTACCTTTCACAATGACTCTGCCAGTTGTTGTTCACATGAGATCCAAGAGGTATTTGTAGGCTACATAAATATACAAAAGCTGAACTGTATTTAGTCAACATAAAAACTTGTCCAAGCGTCATTACTCTACAAACATTCTCTACAGATTAGTTTTGTGATCCCAATACAGTCTCCAACAGTTTTTTTAAATATAGCCAGTGTTAAAGAAGAGCAATAATTTATTTTCATTGTTTCAAAGTTGAAGGTGTAATTAGGATCACAAATGATAAAGAGTTGACTGATAACCAAAAGCCTTACAGTAGTCATCACACAACACTATTTTACAACTATCAACCCAAGATTAAGGCAACCAACATTTTAAATTTAATCATGCATATTAAAGTTACCTTCTTCCGAATTATACAACTGAGCATACTTGTAATCAACTGACTGAAATGTTTATAATTTTTTAAGAGCCTTTAACAACAAAATTTAAATACTTTATAATAATGCAATAAATATGTGATTAAAGTTTTAACAGAGTTAGCATAGGCAAGTCCTATGTGCCCACCATCAAATGAGTACATATTTCAATATTTCATTAGAATTTTACTGGGCTAGTTGGGCTTCCACTTGACAATGGCTATATTTTCAACAAATATATTAAAAACCCACAGAAAAACAATACACTGGAAAAGTTAAATATTTTATATGATGTCAGTTGCATACAAGCTGCACTCTCTTTTAGCCAAGAACAAAATTATGTCTACAAAAAATACAGAAGTTACTTAATGTGAAAAGAAAAAATTACTTAAAGGTTGTATCTGGAATATATATTTATTGGTGCAATAATTATATTTAAGGATGTGCAAAAATTAATTTTGTACAGCAAAAAGCATGTGGTAAGTACACTACTGAATTTAAGAAATTGCATAAATTGTTATTAAAACCAGTAACAGTAAAAATAAAAATATGAAACTGATATATTTAATAAATGTAGTAGAACAGTAGTAACAATAAGGCGCTGAAATGAGTAAATATTAGTTTTCATGATAGATAAATTTGGTATAATATGAATAATAATAATTGAAAATTGAACAAAATTTACTAGCAAAGAGTTAATTTCCAAACTGTGGGAATTAAAAAACCAACTAATGTGATGTGCATTTCAGCTCAATCAAATTACCTTGAACAATAATAATTATTTCATGTTACAAAGTACAACTAAAAATTATGTTTAGAATATACTCAAAAAATGGTTTCTTCTGAAGTAGGAAAATAAAAATCAGATTTTGAATTAAACATTCAAAATATTAAATCAAAAGGCACAAAGTATATTATATATGTTCTTACCAGTAATTTTTATAAATTCAGGTTTTATTTCTTAAAACCACAACACTGAATTTTAGAGATATTTGGGAATATATTCCATCAAATATTGACTGTAAATTCAAGTCAAACAAAATTTTCAGTTATAATTACAGAGGTATGCTTATATACCGGATCTTTTAATACATACTGTATAAGAACTACATTTCTTTTCCATATACTTCTGTAATACATTAATGCTTTTAATAAAGAACACGAGGATAATAGTTGTGTGTAAGTGTATTTTATAAATTTAAATGTTTTGCCAATTCTAGTAATATTTGTTTTACACTTGCAGTTAAACCTGGAATCACTTGGAATGGGGTTAAAGCCAAAAGTTTAGCATTTGACTTTCATCAAACCACAGACGAATCTCCTTTATCCATCACTTTCCAAGCTCAAAATATACATAAAAAAATGCATTAAGATAGCTTAATATAATTAAAAATGACAAATATCTCAACTTCTCATTTGAAAGTATCCAATTTAACAGTGTTATTGTAATATAAAATTTAAATGCTAAAATGCACACCAAATTAACACACCAGAAGAAAAGTTCAGAAACTACAAGACTGTCTATACCAAAGAAATTGAAGACTTATTTAAGTTAATAACTAACCTAACACTCTATTGCTGGTAAAAGCATACAGAAGCTGGCCACACCAAAAGTGCATTCATATAACATGAAAATGTGACTGTGGATGCTGTATATGTTTACATTCTCGATTTCTCTCAAGTATACATAATTTACAATCTTCTTCTTGATACGCAAAAGCTGAAGAATGAGTTTGTGGCTGCCTTTGACTTCCTAGAATATCATACAGTAATTACCCAAAAGAAAAATAGAACAGTAAGATGTTTGCTAACTCATGTGCTTTTTGAAAACTGTGTTATCTATTTCTAAGCAAAAAGGTATTAATGCTAATACTTCAAGTTATTTAGCCTATAATCAACAATACAAAAGTTACAATAAAATTTATATATGCATTTATAAATTAAATATATATGATATAAGCAATTGTATTATTCAAAATAAATACAATAACAGAAACATATTACAAAACTGCTCAAAATGCTTCACAGAAATGATTAATTCTTTACTTTCATTGGTCATAGGCTAAGAAGCCTCAATTTTAACAGTATAGTTTAAATTTAACTTTCTTGTAACACTAACATAAAGAAAAGCACTATAAGCCATGCACAATTAGTTTAAATTTCCATACACCAATAGAAAATGACTAGTCACAATACTCCAGTTCAAATCACTGTTCTACAACATGTGTGTTTCTTAGCAGAAGCATAAAATATTGGAAACAATCTTTTACAGAACATATTCACATAGTAAGTTGGTTCACTACATTGAAAATTCATTCTTCCAAGTACTATGTTCACCCAATATAGTCATGGAATTATAATTATAAATAATTATATAGAGAAAAAAGTATGTTTTAATTGGATTGAATATCAATTTAATATCTGCAAATAACTAAATTTATTAGGTTTAGTCCATAAAAAGCCTTTCAGTATTGGTTTAAAAATCATAATCAAAGAATTGAAGATAAACTTTTTATAAAAATATAAATATCTTCAAATTTAGTACTCATTTAATGGAATGATTTGACTGAACAGTGTAAAGTGACTTTACTTAGACCCACTCCATTAATTGAAGTGAATAGTATAACATTACTCAGTAAAATATTTTCAAATTAATCATTTTCTATCAATTCTAGTTTATTGATTAAATTAAAAGTAAAGGGAGAAATGACAAAATTTTCTGGTAAGAAATATAAGGTTAGTGGCAACTACAAATTAGTTGTTCATATAACTTCATTAATTAAAAATATGCTCTCCTCAGTCGGTGCTCAGAATTATAAGAACATTGTTTCACCTGATCTAAATATTTTAAAACTGTTCAAGTCACCAGTGCTTAGTGATAATGTATTACATAGTCAAACTTGGCAATTAGTACAAAGAATATATATATAAAGCTGATGAAAGCATGACTCTTGTAGGGTTGCTTCAACCTTAAACAGGTTAGTGGTCATACCAAATCCATCGATGCTGCAGTTTATACTTATAGCAATATAATTGTATTATTTAAAGTGAGAGCATTTGCAACATAGTAGTGGCAGCCAACACAAAAAACAAACTTAAAGGGAACAAAATTTATTCAACAAAGGAGGGGGAGAAAAGACATTCAAGAAGAGAAGAGAAGGCATGCTAAACTGCCAAGAAAAACACATGCACATTGTTACATCAGATTTTATTGCACATGCTGTAGAAAAGCATATTGATTATCTCCACAATGGTCCAATCCTTAAATAACATTGTATATGTATATATGTACAACAATATTTAAGAAAATTTTAGAAAATGTTTACAGAAATTAATAAATCATTCAAATACTGTGTTCTTACATTTAAAAGAATTTTAAAACTATATTTACAAGGATTTTTGACAGAATATTTCAATAAAAATATTCATTAACAGTTTGGAGTTTGAATATTTGAACAAAATAATGGCTTGAATAGAAATAAGACTATACATTCCAACAATACGAAAAGTAACGACAAGGCACAATTGAAATCTGTAAATGCTGCAGAAATGGATACAGCAATCAATGATGATTCACAGTATGGTTTCATACAAAATCTATTCCAGTAGCACTTAACACCGTTTTAAAATGCTATTATGTAAAATACAGTACATGTGAAAAACATTATTCTTTAGAAAATTGGTATAAAATTGGGTGTTTCACCAAGTGTGTTTAAGTTAACACAAACATATTAAAAAGAGGCAACAGAACAAAATTAAGCCAAACATCAGCTTTCTGTACCTGACAATTAATGTCTTGGTTTACATCAATTCTGCTGTCTTCTGTGACTTATTTCTAAACAGATCCATTTGAATAACATTGCTCATTTTTTACATCGCACAACAATGTGCAATGATATTCAAATGGAACTATTTAGATGACACGTAACACCACTGCCCACTTCATGATTTGGTGTTGGAGGTTGAGCTGAAGCCTGTTTCTGTAGGTGGTTTTTCTTGAACAGAGTCGAACAGCGTGACGACCGTAAACTCACCTTGCTCTTGTGGGGCAGTTACTTGGCCCTCAGCCTCATCCAGAACATCTTCACATGCTTCCTCATTCAGAGTCTGCAAGGCACCACAAATCATCTGTTCCTCTAAAGTGACCTAAAAATTAAAAATAAATGGAATTTAAATAAAAATTCTATACTAAAGTAGTTGAAAATTACACTACTTGGTGGCATTAATTTCAATTACAATGTCACTTTAAAAGGTTAAAGCCAAATTAGGTAAATTACTAATATTCATTTCATTTAATATTCATTTCATTTCAATGGTTTTTGTGGTAAATACACAAATTCAACATTATTGTTGACCTATACATGTAAAATAATTCAAAATTTGATGTAAAATATGGGAGAAACAAAACATTGTTTTTTCTTATATATTATGTCAGAGCTAAATTAATTCTTTCAGAGGAAAAATGTGTAAATGATTATAGTTATCCATTTTTAAGTGCCATGAAGAACATAAAATACAATAAAATCATTTCAATAATAATTCATCAGATGCCAAATCAGCATTTTCCCAAGGTCTACAGTAGCTCAAAACATCTCAGAATTAATGATTTGTTATATAAAAAACAACAAATATTTTAAACTTAAAAAAATGATATATGACTGTTCAAAAAAATCAAGTTTATTAAAGAAAAGGAAACAACAACAACAAAGAGTTTTTTTATTTTAATAAAACTTACTAGTGCATTTACAATTTGCAAATATTTAACTTGTAAACTTGGGTCTTGAAAATGACCATTTTCATTCCATGTTATAGACGTGAGAAGCTGAGGAACTTGATTATAACATTTTAATGAATTATAGCCAGCATTTGGCTTTAGAAAGATCTGTGCATCAGGGAAACTTGGTGTTTAAAAGATGCAATAAGGAGGACATGTGGATGATGGGAGGAATGGATATTGTGGGAGAATGTAGTGCCAGTTGGTAGGTGGGGGGTTAGAGTTAGGTGATTACAAAGTGATTTAGGGGGAGGAAGATGTCAATGGGGAGTTTGTGTAATTTTGTGGAGGAGGAGGAGGCGGGTTGATGTAGAAAATCTCAATAATTATATTTGGTTGGTTGATGGAGTGACTTGGTGGATTTGTGAATATAGTAGAAATTAGGTGAATTTCAAAGTCTTTGTGGATAACAAAGTTGTGAAGAAGGTACCAGGAGGAATTTGAAATTAATCTGAGATTTTCGTTTTGCTTGGATTTTGTTGGAGTGGGAATAGGTGGTGGATTCTCATATGCCACATGAGTATGATAATATGGGGTTGATAATGGATAGTCTTTTGGTAATAAGGGATATGGGAGATTTTCTGTTGAGGAGAGGGAAAAGTTGTTTTATTTTGTTATTTATTATGGAGGTAATATGGGTTATACGAGGTTTCCATGATAATTTGGAATCTAGGATGAGGACTAGGAATGGTGTAGTTTGTTGGATAGGAATTTTGGTGCAATTTAGGAAGAAGGAGATGTTGAGGGAATGTTTGGTTTTAAGGGTAAAGGGTAAAGGGAATGATAGTTCATTTAGAAGGGTTTATACTAATTCTCAATTTGTTGGCCCAGCTTTCAATATCATTTAGGGCAAATTGAATTTGTAATCAATTGAAAAATAAAAGACCAAATTCTGCCCCATTTTTCTTTCAATTACACAAATACCACATTTTTATAACTGATTTGTGAATATGTTTGATTGCATTGAATCCTTAAGTAATGTTGAATTAAATTTGAGAAGAATTAAAAAAATCCAATACTTATTAAATAACAGTTTACCTTGGTTCAATCATGTGTAAAAGAATTATAAATTTAGTAAAACTGAAACCGAGATAACAGGTGTTTAACAATTGTGTTTGGAAAATTATTACTATTTTTTATAAATTATTTACTGACTTATGCTAAACAAAATCTGTCCTACATTAAAATTAAGGTTCATATATTAATATTTAAGAAGTAATCAATAAAATTTACCTGATACTACAAATCCATTGAAAGCATTAAAAAAAATTGCTAAATTTTAGTAAAAATATTTGGCAAACTAAGGAATGTTAGTAATGAATAATAAATTAAATGCAACAAAGAATATTGTATTCAAGATTGTTTTATAGTTTTTATGTAACACAAAATCAATCAAATCTTAAATATAATTTCCAGATTTTTTAAAATTTTAATTGTTTCAGGATCTACAATTTTATAGCATAATTTTGACAGCTTATTTCAAATAAGTGTACAATATTTTGAATACTCAAATATTCTGAAATTTCTCAAAATACGGATAGAGGAAATGAATAGTAAATTTTTAAAAAAGAACAAATATAATATAATAAGTTATATATATAGTCACACCTACTTGCTTTTCCATTATAGACTGTTTAGTGGTAGATCTAGTTTCACCTCGTGGAGGTGTGGCTTTATTGTCTTTATCAACTTGGGTATTTGACTTTGAATTGATTCCTGAAACATATCATCAGTTAAAAATGGGTTCATTCTTATAATTGAAATACATTATAGATTGGAGTAAAGGTTACCTTTTCGCTCCTGTGAAGGTATTGACAATTGCCTAGATGGAACAGAGAACCTGACATTTTTAGAGTTTAGCTCCTCTAGATGTGTAACACTTATGAGTTCATGTTCTCTTAGGGATACAATTAACATTCTAAAAAGTTCCCAATCACCAAAACTCATCTGCAGAACCTAAATAACAATTAAAGGAAAGTAATTCAAGAATTTTTTTTTACTTGTTCTCTATTATTGGTGTTACAAGAACTGTGTTTCCTTTCCATACAAAAAGTAAACTTTAATTGAAATACCTTTTTTAATTCTTCCAGATCACAATGTAAGAGAACCTTTCCATTTACATTGCTTTCACGTATAACATTGATGTAGCGAGACAATGAAGGGGAACTCAGATCTTCTATCTTCGCAAATAGAGCACAAACTCCTTCAATGCTCAAACTAGACAGTTTATTTTCAAGAACATCAGGCTAAAATGTAGAAAGAGCAAAAGTGACTAATGTGAGCAACTTTCAAGAAAATAATTTTATTAACTTAAGTTCTTCCTCAAATTATTCTGAAACTTTCTTAGTAATAGGAATACATGGATGCTAAACCTCTTTAAGGTGTGAGAACTTTAAATTAAATGTAATAATGTTGCTTCTAACAAATAATTTTGTATCTTAAAGTAACTTGTTGCATTATGCCACACTTTTATTTTACACGTCAACTTACACTGCAGAAATATAAAACACACTTCAAAACTTTGTTAACAGAATAATTTTAATTTTGAAAAAATGTGAAGGTGTTTTACACCAATATTTATTAAAATAGAAGAGCCATATCACACACATGAACCAATAAAAGACATACACACATTGTCTAAAAATATTTAATTATATGTACCGGTAAAACAGTAACTGCTGACAGTGGTGGGTACACAGATGGTCTAGGGGATACTGTATCTTGGTATGCCATCCAACTCTGAGCTGGCCATCCCATTACAGATGATTGTGAATAAGGAGACTGTAAAGAAGCACTTCTCCCCATTTGCCTCTACAAAAGAAAATGAACTACTATTTAATTAGGAAACATAATATTATGTTATAATACAGAAAATATCAAAAATAATTTCTCTCTTAATGAGATATTCAAATATTAGTTTGAAATGTGATGATATATTATGAAAATACTATAAAACAGATATGTAGATTTAAAATTTCACTATGTAAACTACAACTTATAAGAATTTTTTACCTGTCTTCTGAGTAGTGATGTCTTGGTGGAAGCCCAAGTTGATGATGAAGGTGAAACCCATTGCTGAGAAGGAGTTGGTGTGGCCTGTGTTGGAGGGGATGAAGGAAATGATGAACCGAGAAGGATGCCAGTGTCGTCAGAGATTTGCTGCTCTTCTTGATATTAAACAAATGATACAGGTCAACAAATTTATGATAAAATATTTATAATACAAAACAGCACAGAGACTTACTCACCTTTTATGACTTTTTTTATGTATGGATCAAGATTGATTGTGAATGGCAAAAATATTTTCATATCACTCACTAATAAACTGTTACGATGATAGGTTAAAAATATGTCAAATTTTTTCTCATCCCGGTCTAATTCTAACAAAGGTTCAACTTCTTTTGATATTGGTATTTGTGGCCGAACCCTGAAAAATTAAAATTTATTTATCTACTTACTGAAAGGCAGTACTCAATTTGCAATAAATCATATGAATGTGTTAAAATAAATATTTTTAGTGTCTATACTTAATTAACCAATTTCCCACATAATAAATCTCTTAATTATACATACACTTTTTAGAATTTATCCATTCACTTACTTATCATACATTGTCTTGAGAGATGTATTATCTTCATAAATTTCTTCATAGGTATCATAGTACAAAATTATCCAGGATGTGCGAAATGGCCACTGTTCAGTTATGTTTACCCAGCTAGCTAGGTGGTACCAATTAAAATCTATTTGGAATGCTTTAAGTAACCGCCCTATAAATTAAGAAAATTTTATTAAAGGCATTATTTCAACATTATATATAATATGGCTTTGTCAAAATAATCAATATGGATAGAATTGTCCTGTGTGACCTAATAAACTTCTGTTTTTAAATATACATAAAGAACATCCTCCAACTGGCTGATCAGATTTCCTCTCAACCTCCTTGTAGACCCCCACCCTCAAACCACCCCGAACTTGACTACAACACTGAACGCAAACAAGAAAACTTTATGCCGAAATCTCTGATAACACTAAAACCAAAAGTTACAAAACTTTCTGGTATCTGTGTAGCAATACATTATTGTGCAAGAGATATTTACTGAATATTATGCAATGACATATCAATCCCAACAGGCCACATTTTAAAACAATAGGTTAGATTCTGCAACATGAAAATACAAGGTTACATAGTGAAAGTTTTCACTGCATCTCTCAAAAGTTCATTCAAGTGTTCCTCGTCCTCTGTATAAATCAAATTCAGTATTTTAATAATATTCTTAAGTTATAAATATAGCCTATAATGTAATTTGGTAAACATTTACCTGTAATGTAAACTACATTCATTAAGCGTCTCATACTGCGTGGGTTCACATCACTAAAATAATCATCTGTGAGCAACATTTTTGTGAGATCATGAGCTCCACCAACACGATTCAAATTGCTGCCTAAACTGCTTGCCACACTTTCACTCAGCTTAAGTTTCCTAGAACCTTTACGTTTAAGTTTTTCTGAGCTACTCAACCCAGATTCTGAAGACAATCTTCGCCCGGATACCTGAAATAATTTTGTTATGAAGGTGAAAATTATCATTATTTGGGAGTGGGTTTAGTGTGTTCTGAAAGCAATTATAATGATATTTTAAGTACCAATGGGAAGTATTAATATTTCATATATTTGAATGAATTGTGAACTTTTCAGCAACTTACATAATCTATAGTAGCATTAAAATATTCAAATAAATCTATGGCACTAATAAATTATTCATCTAATACCTCTGTATATTAATTTAATAATTACTATAATTTATATTATTACATGATATTTTTAAAAAATCATGATAAAATAAAAGCATTAGCATAATAAGTGACCTCCTTACAGAAGATATAGCTGTAGTGGCAGCAAGAGTGGCATTTTCTTCATTTTCTGGCCAAGTAGTATTACTTTTCCTATGATGTATGGCAGTTGTTTGAGCTACTTTTACTTTCCGAAGACCAGAATTTTGGAGGTAGAAAGGAAGATGCACCATATTTCTCAGATAATCATGGCCTCCAATGTTAGACTCACTGAATAATCGACGGCTATTAACTTCAACTGCCTATGTGAGCACAGAAAATTTTTAATCACAATAATTATTAATTACAAATTTTAATTAAGCTTTGTACACAAATAAAACTTTTCTTAAAAACTAACTACATATGGTAGAGATTGCATGAAAACACAACAATAATTTGTGGTAATCATCAAGCATTACTATAAAATAAAAAACAACACTAATTTGTGGTAATTATCAGACATCATTATAAATGGAAGAAATGGTACCTATGTTTCAAAAGTACAAGATGTTGCAAAATGGAACACAATACTGGCAACTTCTTCCTGAAAATCCTTATTATCACTCTGTGAGATATTGGTCCTTGAACTGAATGGGGAGATGATAATGAGGTTTTAATTAACATAATTGGATTAAAAAAGTTAAATATGTAAATATATGCTTTGGTGAAGAAACTATGTTCAATGACTGATTAGCTTAATAAATTCAATGAGTATATAGGTATGAGATGGAGGAAGGAAATTAAAATGGAGTTTCTAACTTTCATCAGCTTTTTAACAGAAGGCAAAATATGTTTAAAGGTAAATTTTGAAGGTTAGAAAATTAGTGATAACCCATATCTGAAATAGAATTATCATTACATGTTTAAACCAGTAGTAATTTATTTTAAAAATAAATTTCTTATACACAAAACAATATTAATAAAATCAATTTGAAAGTGCTTGGAATGTTCTAACATGCAAATCACCTTGTAGATCAAGCAAAATCAAAAAATGGGGCTCCAATTGATACAAATGCAAGAAGTTAAAATCTGAAGTAGCAAAGAAAAATTAATTTTTTAACATATGCTGAATTCAAATTATTCAAACACTACCAAGGTTGACATTGCCATAAAGGTTACACACTTTTAAAACAGAATTCAATCATATTCTTCCTGGTAATATAGTAATGATGAATAATGTAACCAAGTGACAGAGTCAAATGTTAGGAATCAACAACACCTAGATTCATAATGCTAGAAGGACTACACACAGTTAAGGTTACATTTCAGGGAAACACCTAAATCTCAGCTTACTTACCAAGCTAGCAACCTGGTTGTGATTTGAACAAAAGAAATAATTCATTAGAGTAAAATTTTCTAATAATTTGGGAAATAGATAATATGAAGAAGTTATTTGTGGATATCAAATTACCTTTGATATGACATGTGGATCTATAGCTAGAATCACAATGAAAGGTGCCAAAGTATCTGAGAAAAGCATGTGCACAGCATCTAGTACAAGAAGAACTTTGTCTTGTTCACAGCTGTCCAGTCCATCCACTATCACTACTAATCTGGTTTGTTGACTAGTGAAGCTATCCAGGCATTTTACCTAAAACATCAACATTGAACTCTTAAAAATTATTATGTAACATAAAACTAGCACATTTCAACATAAAAGTGTTATACAGGACTATCAATGAAATGCATGTGTTGAAGGAAGCTTCTGTCAACATAAGTTGTTTTAGATTCTTTAATTTAAGTAAAATATATTTTATAAACTAATATTCATATTTTACAAAAATAAACTGTGAAAACTGCCAATACAACCAATAAAATTAAATATAATTACATCTATAATTCAATATTTAAAAAAATGTATACCACAACAAAAGATACAGTATAATTCACATCAAGGAATTTCAAAGCCAATACTTACCATTTCAGTCATGAGTGTAACTTCAGAACGAAGAGCTTGCAAAAAACCCTCAGATTTCAGTGTGTCTAATCGGGCAATGGCTCTTTGTAAATGCTTCCGCTGAGAGAAAAACAAAGCCTGTAACATCTGACTCCAAGTGTACAGATTCGCTACAATTCCTACAGCTAAAAGCAAGCCCAGTGTGATAATTACAGCATGTATCAATGGTTCCTCCCTATGGAAAGTTAAAAAATATTAGTTGGAAAAATGTTTTAGGAATTTTCCACAGTATTTACAAAATTTAATTAATTGGAATAAAAAATTATTTGAATGTCTATGGATTTTTCTCATCAATAAATTTGTTGCTCTTAAATTTTATATATGAAATAAGTTAACTAAATTTGAGTAGGAAAATATGATATGAACTAATGATAATTTAGCAAGCCAATGAAAGAAGACATGAATTCTTCAATATATATTGTTCTGAATCAAATATGTATTTACTTACTCCTCTTCAAAGTCTCCTAGAAGATAAATAGTCAGAATGGAAACTTCTACTAGAACAAATATAAAACCTATTTCAAACATTATGAAATATGGCAGACAACAAAGTTTCCGCCAACGCCACGAAGAAGTAGATTTGACTGAAAAAAGAAATGAAAATATAAGTTCTTTAAATAATTTAAAATTTGAATGTATGATGTAAAATCGATATAATATATCAACCTGATTTTGGTCTGAAAGCTCTGTAAAGTCTTGTAGAAAAAGCACCATAATCCCCTTCTATGGAATCATATAAAGAGCCCAGCATTTGAACAACTGAATTTTCTCCTCCTGTTGTGCTGCTAACTCTTGTTTGATCGGTGAAATAGAACCTAGAATAATTAAAAATAATATATTTCTGTCATACCATAAGATGTTATACATTTCCATACTTGAATTACATTGTAGCAGTAATATAATTAATTTACAAATAATGTCAATTGACTATTTTAAACACAGCAACATCAGTTTGTAAATTATTTTAACAACATTTACAACAATTAGTCAATGACATTATTACATATAAACACACAACAACATTTCCAACAGTTAAAAATTAAAACCTGATTTATTCACAAATTTCATGTTTAAAACAGTTCTTAAATGCTGTCTACTGATGACTTCATTTGCATTAAAATAGAGAAACAAGAATTGCTGATGTATTTTTTTTTCACAAATCCATTATTCAAATGATTTCTCAAAGTACACTATTACAATCATTATATATTCAAAGATTAATCATATTTCAATTTTACAATCTACTTCCAGGTAAATATAACAAAGGATGCACAGGTATCTCAAGATAATATTAGAGATTGTAATAAAATGAACAAAAAATGCAGTTTATGTAGGACAAAATTGTTCGTTAATGACTGACCTTATAGGTTGAGCAGCTAACCCATCATTCCAATTAGAACCAGGTGGATGGCAAAACATCACCTGTAGTGTCAGCTTCAATGAAGTCAGTTTCCTTGTCAGTGAAACATTAAAATTGTAAGGCCAATACCAGTCATATCTGAAAAACCAACAAATGGTTACTCTTTGAGAAAAATTCTATTAATATAAATTTTCTAATTGGAAAGTAATTTCTATACTTTTACTAAAGACAAAATGAATTAGTCATAGCTTTTCTAGAATGTATAAGATACCAATAAATATTAGTGACATTAACTACTTTTGAAGTTTTGGTAATTAATATTATTTTCATAATGAATTTTCATGGAAATAGAGATTTTGAATAACTCAAATCTCTTGATATCCTTACCTCTGACTGCCATACCAAATAACAACTAGGAATGTGTAAGTCAGAATGAAGAGAGCACTGCCAGTACCCGCTCCAGCCTCCCATGAACGAGAAGCAAGAAAAACAATGGTACCAACAATGAGCGATAGGTGAACGACCAAGAACAGCAACAATAATGAAAACTGAAACACTGGATCTACCCATTGTCTTGCAAAATTTTTCATTTCATCTGAAAGACAAAATATGTGCAAGGAATTTTTAAAAAATTCACTGATTATGCTTTTTTTAAAGCTATAACATTTGGTAATTCTTACCCCTAAGTTTGTTGAGAAGAAATGACTTTCCGCTACCCCACTTTGCATAGAGGCCCACAGTAATAGGCATGGAAAGTGAAGGCTCACTCAGTATATCTGCTAAGGCACTGCTGTACAGATCATAACCCAGCATATTTTCATTATCCTCATTTGTGTTTAATCGTCCTGAAATTAAACATTCAAAGGCTTGAAGTACTGATATACTACTTTCCGAATACATTTCATATTTTCATATGAATTTATAATTATGCTCAGCAGATTGATGAAAATGTTCAAAATACAAGCTATTGTAATAAATATTAAAAAGATACTATTTTAAAACCTAATTGTGAATGAAGATTAAATGTTTTGTGAAATGATTAACATTGCAATATTTTTCACTAATAATCAAATATATCATCTACATAATACACATGCTTTAATAAAAGTATATCAAACTCAAATAAAGAAAATTATAATAAAACAAATTTAACTGACTTGCTAAATTAAATAATAAAAAGCTAATAAAAATAATAAATTAACTTACTTGCTCCAAAAATTTGTCCTAATATTGTCTTTTGATGATTCATATCAATATTGTAAGGAGTTTCCCCTGATCTATTTGGACGATATAGCAGTTGACTATTTTTAGGATTTCTCAATAAAACTTCAACTATGCCCTACAGAAAAGAATTGCACAATTTAGCAACTGAATATAGTTTATTTAATTACTCAGTCAAATGAAAGCAACTATTCAGTTACCTTAGAACGAGCTCGCATGGCTATGTGCAATGCAGTGTCACCTTTCTTGTCTGCAGCAGATACCTTGGCCTTCTTATCCAAAAGCAACTGAGTAATCTCAGCATTTCTGATTCTAACAGCTCTTAGAAGTGCTGTATCACCATCCTATGAATGAAAAATATAGGTCTTTAAATTATATGTACATATTAAAAAATAAAAATAATTATTTGAATATTTTGTAAATATTTTACATTGTTGTAATGGACATTGAAAATTAATAATATATCAAGGACAATGAGTCAGTTAAGAATTAAGTATCAGCAAAAATATGTAAATTAACAAAATCTAAAACTTTTCATTTATTCTACAATCAATGGACCCTCATCAGGTGTGCACTACACAAACTTTATATATTATGTATCTTTTCCCAAAGAATTGGTTAAGCTATAATGGGCGGGGAGCATTTGTTAGCCATCATTTGTATGCAATAAGGTGAATACTTTTTTTTATAAAAAATATGAATAATTCATATTTACCTTTGTTGCAGTTTCCAAATCAGGATTTGCTGTTAATAATAATTTTACCATTGCTACATTGCCTTTCTCAACTGCCCAGTATAAAGCAGTTTTCCTGTCCTGAAAGTGGAATAATTATTAACAATCATAACAAAAACCATAAACATGAAAAATTATAACACAACTAACCTTCCCACAAATATCGACATCTGCATACTTCTTCAGAAGTGCTTCAACAACACTTCGGTGTCCTCCTTTCACAGCATGGATAAGATTTGTATCACCAGCACGATCCTAGAAGAAGAATTTTGCAAATGTTATTGCTGCTTTAGCAGTACACTTGACAAGAGAATTTAAAGAAATCATACTTGAATGTTAATATATGCTCCAACATTGAGTAAAGCTACAGCTATTTCATGGAAGCCCTCTTTGCATGCAAGAGTTAAAGCTGTGCAACCATCCTTGTCCAGAGCATTGACATTTGGACGATGTTCCAGCAGAAGACTCACAACATCAACATGATTTCCCAATGTGGCAACTAGCAGTGGAGTCCACGAGTACTGAAATAAATAAACAAACTCAGTAAAATTAGAAAATGATAAGAAATTATGAGTTGATCCAACATTTTTAATGATGTATTAATTATTAAGGCTTAAATTGTGTGGCTAACTTTGAAACATGATAAAAATCAATTTCAATTGAAAGTTATGGAATTTGTTAAGAGATAAACATTTGTTTTGTATTTAGTATGAAAATATTAATAAGAAACAAATAACTATATTAATTATGAATTGCCAATGGTCCCCACCATTCCTGCTGTGTCAACATTTGCTCCAGATTTCAGAAGTGTATCCACAATTTCTGCAAAGCCTTTTCTGCTTGCCCAGATTAATGCAGTTGTGCCATACTGAAACACAATTGAGAGAAACTTGTGGCTTATTGAACTGATAAACTAATGATAAACTACTTAATGCAGTTTTTGTAATATAATTAAATCAATTCATAGTTACTTTGTCTCCGACATTAACTTTGGCACCATGTCTGAGAAGTAGGCGCACAATAGAACTGTGGCCTCTCCCAGATGCCCACAAGAGTGCAGAGAGATGGTAATTTCCATGGGCATTCACCTCAATCCCTTTGGCCAACAGAAGAGACACCACTTGCTCTCGACCTTTGTATGCAGCCCACATAAGAGCAGTCCAGCCACCCATATCACGGTGCTCTGGGTCTGCACTATGGTCCAGCAGTTCTTCACAGATTTCAGTGTGACCTTCTTTGGCAGCACACAACAATGCTGTCCAGTTATCCTAGATATCAAACATAATGCCATAAAAAATATGTATATGAACAGGACAAGGATAGGCGAGTTTTAATGAATTGACTAAACTTGTTGGAACTGTAATATACCATAAATGTTTTATCGTCAATGAAATAATCAACATTCAATTACAAATAATTGAATCAATTATAAATGTAATTTCTACATTTGAAAATCTCAACAAAGGTACTTTTGCAGTACCTTATAGTTTAATTCAGACAGTACATTCATTGCATTTGCTAATCATGTTCTTCAAACAATATGATAGTAATTTTTATGAATTAATTGCATGTCTTTACCGCCATCAGTAATTTGTAAAAGAAACTTATAACAAATTGTAAGTCTAAATGGTAGTCTATTATTTAGTTAAAGTTTACAAAACAAAGAATCAATCTTACCCCATCTTCAGCATTGACGTCTGCTCCATGGTTAATCAGCTCTCTCACAAAAGAGAATTTTCCTTTTGTGGCTGCGATGATAAGTGCTGTAGCTCCATTCTGGGGGAAAAAAAATTATTATACAAAAACCTGAATAAAAATGGTAAAGAGACATAAACACTTATTTTTAGAATTAAGATAATTATCCAGACCAGCTTTGATGATGAAAAAACTTAGATAATTCATAAAAACAAAATAGGACATAATTTCTTCCTTAAAAGTTTTTAACATAATAATTTCTGTGAAAATTGTGTTAACTATATACTAGCCACAGACATATCTTGTGTATACTTTTGATGTGGTTCTCTACAAGCTCTCACATGAACTTCCTCATAGATTTGGTCATAGTCAATAAAATATAAACTTTAAAATTTTGAATGAAAAGACTGCTAATAACTGAATGTAATTTATGAATAGTTAAAAAACTCATACTTTAGAAGAATAATTTTCTTCACTATTAACCACATAAAGTGGCATTATATAAGAACCAATTATTTAATATACTATAACTAGTTCTGATAAAAATACACACTTATTGTTAATTAAGTAATTGTATTTCTACACTGTTAAATACTTATTTAAAATATACCTCGTCCCTGTCATCCACCTGCACTCTCTTATTTTCAAGAAAATTTTGCAATCCAGTGAGATTGTCATCAGTGATGTAATTCACCAAGGATCGGAAGCACAGAGACACCATCGAATCACTGTGATGAAGTGTCTGTAAATAAATCAGAACACAATACAGGTTAATAATAGGAATGCTAATGCAATTTTTAAACATCAAATAAGGATAACCACTTCAAATATTTAAACACAAATTTTACAATATTATAAACTGAATTGATATTTTTCTTGACAAAGGACTTAGAAATTTTATAATTTTAAAGAGACTTCATTTGCACACAGTACAAGATTATTTTATTGTGCTTATTTTACACATGTGGGGGAGAGGGGTTGGAGAATAATAACTGATGTGGGTGGCCACAGGGAAGTGTTAGATTTCTAAAGTGTTAGAGCTACCAAGTCACACATGTGAATTTTTCTGCCCATCTACTACTGTTAACAACATGTACAGTCACAACAGAGTGCACACGGACCGATACTCACTAACAGGGATGTCACCCTGGACAGCACCTGGGAGCCTCGTTTGGCAAGCTCCATGTCCTTTTGCACATGGCAGGAGACTGACCGACTGTCCGGAAGGCTGACAGGATAAGTGACACTTGACAAAGTGGAGATTACACAACTCTCTAACTACAGTGGTTAGCCCACGTGATAGCACACAAGAAACCAGTCCATTATCACGAGCCAGGCACGACCCACCGTCTGTGAGCTACGCAGCCCGAAGCTAAACTTGCGGTGAGTCTCGGAATTTGGGGTGGTGAGCGTGAGGGAGGGCAGCAGCCCCCACGGGTGAAGACCACTGGAGCCATCCGGGATGCTGAGCCTCAAGAAGGAATGACGGTGTCGGGGAGGGGCTTGGCTCGGCGCCATAGTCAGCTCCATGCCGCAGAAGTGGCCACGGCGGTCTGCATCTGCTTCAAGGTTTCCGAGCCGATTTCAACAGTTGGGCACCGTGGCGACGGTGAGACACTTTACGTTGGAACAGAGTGGAAACATTGACATGAGGGAAGATCACAGCATCACGATCACAGGAACACATTTGTCTAACAATACTCCGTATTCCATAAAATTCAGCAGTTGTGAAGACGAATACACAGTTGAGTCAACTTAATTTTAGAAATGTAACATCACTCAATTGATAATAGACGTGTCACAGTACAGACTGAAGAAACACAGCTTAAAATCCAACATGGTATCCCTTGTTTTACAATACAGTAGCATATTTAAATTACTAGGAACTGTCATTCTATTGTTACAGCATATCCAATTCAAGTGATCAGTCCTCTCACAGTCCCACACTTACCCGTCGGTGGCTGTGGTAATGAAAATGATATCTGGCGTGAGGCGAAATGTCGCGCATTTTTGAAGCCATGGAGAGGCAGCAATTCACGCAGATGAAACATTAATTCGCCCGCAAGGCCGAAAGTGATGGAGACAGCTGGCACGGAACGCTCCACTCGGCCGCTCAGCAACTGACTTTTGAAGGAAATTTGGCCCAAGGGAGGAAGATTTTGTTAGGGTAAGGCGACGTGTTCGGAAGAATGTTTACAAGGTTCGGTAGAATTCGCGGGGTTATAATGAGACTTTCGCCGAGGTTGACCTTGGAGCAAGCCCAAGTGAGCGATTGAGCGTACCTGGCGTTCCCGAAACGCTGCACCATGTGGCAAGGCCGACTCAGATAAGACCAGAGAGATAAGGTCCCCTCCCGCACTGCGGGAAGTGGATCCTGTTGCATTGAACTCCGGAAGTTGGCGTTTGCACGTCAGGCAGCGCAAATTCGTACCAATCCACGACGCCTTACTTTTGATAGATGAATACGATTTTGGTAATTATTTAAAAATATATATTTTATGACAGCATTTCTAAATTGGATGTGCCCCGAAACACTGAATTTGCGTTTCGCGACTCGGACGCATTCGTACTTTGGATGCATACAAATAACGTATCTTGCTTGGCAATACTCAGTCAAGTCGAACCAAGCAGTGTAGTGATAGAGGTTGCTTGGATAATATACTACAGCTCTATTATGCAAGTGCTTAAATATAATTAATCAAATTATGTCGCAAAACTTTTTCAAAATTAATATAGTTTAATTGAATATTGAGACTGCAGTCATGACAGTTTTATACTGACGGTGAAAATGAAGGTATTATTTCTGGGAAACCCAACGTGACAAATACTTAAGTAAAAACACAAGTCACAGTAGTTAATTGTGATTTTCGTTTAGAACAGCAAAGTGGATAACAGATAACATAAACTGATCAACAATAGCTGACAAATCTTGAACTAATCTGGAAAGGAAAAGCGGCGGAATGTTTCGGAATAGATAATTCTTAAATGGGGAACGACTTTGATTAAAACAATTCCATACAACAGCGAGTTGTTCGTATTACAGACGATATAATAATGAAAACTAACCGTTTCTGAAGACATGAAAAAAACGGACACAATATTTTATTTACAAACTAATTTAATTGAACCAATTATCACGTTTTAAGCCTTTCAATTCAGACTCTGCGAGAATATTTCACAAGTTTCGTAGCCGTCAATTCCAATTTCCTATTTAGTTTCCTTCGTTGTTTGTAACAAATCGTTTTTTTTATTGGTCGTGGTAGCAGTAAAAACGTGTACTGATTTACTTTTCGATAAATCCGACGTGATACATATATTCCCTGAAGAGTGGTATTTCAGGAATCGAGGCATTAATATTGCAACTGCCCAATCAATATTCAGGTCTCCCGTGTTTTATTAGATTCCGAGATTAATTCCATGTAGGCATTTCAAATGCGAATATATTATGAATTGCCTCCCACTGATCCAATACGAATGATACAAGGCGATGAATGGTGTGGAAGCAATGGTACTTTAAATTCCCGGCCCCGACACTTATAAAACAAATGTGAATGTGTAAAGTTGAGGCATGACAGAAATTTAGGACTTTTTTTTTCTGTCGTGACTGGCGATCAGATTTCAAAGTCCCCAGATACAAGGTCGGCCGGGTCCGGTGATTTTTACCGGCGGACACAACAGAATTGACATTTCAACTGAGAAACTCAACTTCTGAACGCTAGGAACATTTGGTAAGAGTATTTGGAGAGAGGGTTATGTGAAAATATTTTCACGCCTCTGGTTCTGGGTTCAGGTATTTACAGGCTGACAATTATTTGTGGAAGCTTTCGTTTGAGTCTTTTATTGGTGTTTTTTTTTGTCCTACGTTTAATTTCTTTGCGCTTTTACACTTCACTATATTTTTGAAAAAGTTACTGCTTAGGCTGTGGTTGTAGTTTGTTATAAGTGGAACGTTTAATTCTTGGTGTAGTTGACTGTTTCGTATGAACCACGGGCTGTGTTGCAGTACGTAGCACTTTATTCTGCATGGTTTGAAGTTTCTGGAGCGAAGTTGTAGGTGCGTTGCTCCAAGCTGGGCTGGCGTGTGTAAGAATGGGTCGGAGAATCGATTTATAAATTAGGAGTGAGGATTCAACTCGAAGATGAGATTTTCGGTTGATCAGGGATGAAACAATTCTGCTATACGATATCAACGACAGAATTAGCGACTTTATACTTAAGTTTCTTATGAATGATCCAAGAAACAGGCTCAGAGGGAGGTTTTAAAGAAATGTGAGTAAAAAGAATGGAGAACAATGTCAGATGAGGTCCAATAAAACCAACCTGTCTTCAGCCGATCTGCTCGGTTCCGTCCAAATAGTTCACTTTTCACCTCGTTAATGGAAAATTCGAGTAACGCCAGCAAAGGTAATAGGATAGGGAAGAATTGCAGAGCAAATGTATGACATAGTTCCTATCTCTGGGATGGGATTAACCAAACTCGAACATCCAAAAAGTTAGACTGAAATCCTCATGAGAGACATCATGTCACTGATCGTTCGTCAATCATTACCAATATTTTAAAACTACCGCCGATTGAGACTGCACTCGCGCTTTCGGATTAAACAATTAGTATCGAAATTACGAGTCGTAACACGCCAAAAAATGGCCGAACCCCGCGACCTTGGAATTTGGAGGCCGACATGAAAACCACCAGACCACTGGGTCCGGTTTAATGGTCTGAAACGCCAGTGTAATTGCTGTTTTACATTCAGTCACTTGCAGATTTGACAGACAAAGGCACTTGAAGGTCAAAAGAAGTGCTAACAGACGACGAGAAGAGACGTCGTTTACCCTGCGATTTGGGGAGGATGTGACATTTTGCCGGCCCCGGCGATGTCCCCGCCTGTCCATGACATTTACTACTTCCCCGGAGGCGTGCTCATTGTCCTGAAGCGGGGAAATTCGCGTGGAACGAAGCGGCAAAGGGCAGGGCGGCGCCTTGCTGCCTGAAATAAAACACCCACACCCGCCCAACCCGCTCTTCTGGAGCCTCCTGCACGCGACTCCGTTCGCATAACTTCTCTTCAGCAATAAACCGTTTCGACTTGCTTGACGTGCGCCCTTTGCGATATTCCCCTTCCGCCACTATTCTGCAAAGGTGCCAAAGTCCAGACCAGCTCCACGGCGGCCTTCAGACTCCAGCCAGGAGGTCGACGACGACGACGACGACGACGGAGAAACGCCAGAGTTTTCCTTCGCGATAAGCAAACGCAGGAGAATTTTGGCTCAGAGAATGTGTGTTGCCACAGCCGTTATTTACTCGTAAAACGAAATTCACAAACAGCTCGGCAGCTGAGACACATCCGAGCGAACGACGTGGTGTAATCACGGGACTGTCCCTAGTTCCGTAACCGCTTCTCGGAAAACTGAGACTGAAAATCCGTTACCTACTACTCGGCTCGTCAAAGTACCGACATATGTCCCCAGGATAATAGATTTATTTACCCATATCTTCCCGCACTTGCGCAGCGGATTCTCGCCTCTGGTCATCCCTGCGATCCGCAGGACAATCTTCCTCCATATTCCTTAATCCGTTCTCATATTGTTTAAACAGGCCCGGAACTGTGTCTGAATATTTTTTACTTTGAATTCAAGCCGAGTTCCTAAAATATATGCTCAGAATACACCAAGTTAAATAGAAACCCTGGGCAAAGATTTTACTATGGCATATCTTTTTTTTTAAAAAAAAAAATGGTTCCGAATGTCTACAGTTTAGATTCAGTGGTACGAATTTAGGAGATAAATTAATTTTCCCATTATAAATGCACAATAAATTATGGAACAAGACAAAATTAAAATAATTTATACGCTAAAAAAATTTATACATTCAAGAAGTGCCAAAGAATGTCAGCCTTACAGAGATAATTATTTATTTTGAGCGAAATTGCCTTTTTGTTCGTGTTTTAAATGCAATGACGGCTGAATAAGAAAGTTAACGTGAAAAATTTGTAGTCTTTTCGTATTATATTTCATCAACGTCCTTCATTTCACTGGACGTGTATAACAGATAGTTAATTTGATCCTTTTTACTGTTTTATTTATAGATAGATGCTGCGAACAAGTAAAGATAATCTGCTAAGAGAGAATTTTATTATTATTATTTATACATAACCGGATGACGTCACGTATATAGAACTCATAAAACTTATTATAATTTGGTCGTAAAATTGACATTTTTTTCACACCTTTGTAGTATGTTATTTATATAATGACCACCAATCAACAAAAAAATTATAGACTCCTATTATACTGTAATAATGTTAACCATGTAAATAACTGAGATATTCTTTGTGATACAAATTCAATATTGCGATTATTCTACAGTTTTTGTATAAAATTTGCCAATATCACCACTTTCATTACGATCATTTACACCTCTTTGTTTTTTAAAAACGTTGAATCGCTTCCAATATATTTCCGTTCATAAATATGTTCATATTTTATTTTTATTTTCTCCGAATCAAGTTGATTTTTATATTTGAGATTTTAAGCCAATACGTGTAATTTTTTTTTGGTTGATGGTAATTAATTAACTAGCCCCCCTAAAATGGTATGGAAAAATGTATTTTTCTGGACAAATAATGTTATGATCAATTTTATACTGATTTATAAACATAATTTATAGTTTTATAGACTGATATTCATCCGAATGCGGTTGCTGTTATTATATGAAAAAGACGGAATGACTGTAATTTGGTTATTATGTATAAATAAAAAATAACAACAGATGTCAATGAAAAAAATTAAATAATGAAATTAAAACTGTACATTTTGAGGTTAGAATGGCGGTCGTCACGACAGCCGATTATCTTATATATGTAACTCACTAGCACCGGATCGTTTTGTGTCGTTTTTTTGGAGCAGTGCGTTGTTGGTTCTGCGTTTCATCTTCGGTGAGACTGTCGTCTGCCCGAGTCCGCCCTTGAACCTAGTTGAACGTCAGTTCCCCCCCCCCCCTTCCTATCCCCGGGGATTGTCTCCACAGGGCGCTTGTTTACTGCCGTCGATATTGGAGACTGCGCGGCCGTTTTCATTACCCCCCTTTTATATAACCGACATTTTCTCATTTCCTAGTCGCCAACGGCCGCGTGAGCCGTAAATCTTCCGTGTCCCCTCCCCCGCACCCATCAGTCGCCATCGCAAACTACAACGGCTCCTATGTGTCACTCAGTATGGACTAACACGGCCGCCTATAAAAAGCCTTACATTTAAGTCAGGTATATATTCACTTATCGCCTATTTATTAACATTGACAAGAATTTTATAGACTTGCCCGCAACACACAAACACTAAAATTGTGTAATTGTTAATGTTAATATTCAAGCAACACCATCCAGACGACGTAAAATAAAAGCAACTCGTCATATCTGCAGCTGAGGAAAGCAACAAGGTTTGGAGTAACCTTGCAAGGAATTTATTTTATCGCCTTATTTTGCTTGTTTATTTAGCTACTACTTTATCTTTCCGTTCATTATCTTAGGTTTACCTCGTCAGTTGGTGGTGGTGTCAAGAATGGAATTATTCGCTGGTTGGAGAGCAACGAAGCGTCACGTTACTGACTGACGGAGTCGTGTATGTGCCTTAATGAATGTGATTGTCGCTTTGGATCGAGGATAATAAGTTTGCCTAACTTTCACGAAGATTGGAATCTGTCGTTTCCAGTTTTGTTATCACAGATTTCGATGTTCTGCAGCCCTATTTTCAGAGGGCCAGACTGGATTCTCATCAGCTTGAGTTTTCCCCATTTTCTTTTATGGTCCCACCAGGACAGGAGTTTCTTACGTTACAGTAAATTAACGACAATATAAACAATTGCCCTGATTATTGTTTTCTCTCGCTTGAACACTGACGCTCGTAATTTGTTTTTCATCCAAAGACCCCGCAATACGACACAGGCATTATATAAAAAAAATTATGTCGGTTTCGAAAATTAATAATGAGAAAAATAGCCAAATACAGACAAAAGAAGTGATCGAATAAATACCACACGACAAGCACAAGCTTTTGAGTTTTGTCAACAGAATTGTGCAGTTGTGTCGCTCTAGTCTCTGTTTTTTTTGTGTTTTCTTAGCACCTGAAGAAGGAAACAAGGTTTCAAGAAACGTTGTGTGGTATTAATTACGGTTTTTTTCTGGATTTAGCTGTTAATTATAAAAATAAAAAGTTAATTTTATATTCTTTGTTAAAATGAAAGTTTCTTTTGTTTAAAATTTTATTATAAACTAATTCGAGTCGTTTTACTTATATTTCGTGACCTTTTCTTCGCTAAACTGGTTTCGTCGACGTCTCTAGTTATTCCACGCGCACTTCAGGGTATTCCTGGAAAGTTAAAAAAAGATCCTGAAAGGAACCCGAATTGATTGCACGAGAGGAACGCGACCAGACCGATTCCGCAACCTTTGGCCCCTGAAATTGGACTACTACACCAATAAATATATTTTTCTTTCATATATTTGTGACGACTGCTATTTACACATATTTATATTCCGTACACCAAAGGTGACTCAAATTCAAAAACTTATTTTTATTAACAAATCCGATAATTAAGGATAGGGCTGGAGCAATGTATATCCCACACTTTGACGGAGCTCGTGAAAGCATCCAATAACGACGTCAAATTCTAGAAGCCTTGTAGACTTTCCAAAGTAAATTTATGAGCGAAGTTAGATCTGAATTAAATTAATATTTTTCCTTCGCCGCGCCTCCAGACATCAGGAGCACCTTGTGGCGGTATTAAATTTTTTTTAAAAAAAATCACACCCCCGCCAACCCCGTCTGTGTGAACAGCGACTTTTCAACAATAAATTTTGACGCGTATGTGTCGGATACAGGAAGCTCCCGTGACATAAACAGCCGTTAATTTCCACACCCGCTCCGTGGCCCGAAAAATATACAAACAATTTCTGGTAGGTGTCGAGCCGCAATATTCATACGCACGTGGGGGAAACTGGGGGGGAGGGGGAGAGCTACACTGCAGAACGCCAAGGATGAGGGGGGGGGGGGGGTTGGACTCCAGATACGACGCACTTCATAAATCACAGACGTATCTGCAACGTCGGTGTGCACACAGGAAAATCCTGCGTTCGCGGGGGTGAAAATATGGCGGCCGCCGTCAACGTTTTCACGACGAAGTTTCGATCCGTATTAGAATGAACGGAGAAATAACCACGGCCCGTATTCACTTCAAAAATAGAAAACAAAACAATTCGCTGTGCCAGAAAAAAAACAACCCAGGTGACATTTAAAGTTGGTTAGAAGGTTAAGTGTTTATGAATAAGAAAGACAGTCAATTCAGACAAAAAAAAGTGATAACATAAATACCACACAACGTTTCTGGGATCCTTTCGGCAGATGCTATGAAGAGCCTGGAGAAACACAACTGCACTAGTCAGTTGACAACACTCAAAAGCTCTATCATATTTAAAATAATTAACTGATTATTAAATAAAAAATAATCCCCCAAACAGTCATGGACGTTTCGCCCCTAATTTTTGGACAATAGTTTTTTTTTTTAAAAAAAATAAGATGATTAATATTATGATCTGAAATATCTTCAGTGATGTTGAACATTCTTACAAGTTTGAACACTTCCAAGGTAATGTTCGAAAAAATTTTAATATTATACAAATACACATTAAATACATTTTAAAATGCATGGTAGGAAATTTCGGTTCTTTGAAGTGCGTGCAATAAAATTTATCAGAATAATAATTGACTAATCTTTGTTTAATTTTTTTTTTCAACCATTGTTCACGTAATGAAGTCCCAAATTAGGGACGAAACGTAATGTTATTTCATTTTTCTAATCGTATTAATTGCATTGTCAATTATTAAACTTTTCTGACAGTTTGACCATTTTTTATTTCTTTATTATGTGAGATAAATATGAATTTTTAATTGATTCGTCTTCAATTACATCAGACGTCCGTTTGAGGAACAAAAAAATGTCTGGATTGGTTTTGAATTTATTTGATTCTCTTTAATTCCTAAAACAAAATTCAAGCTCACTTGTAATTAAAAATCTGTAAAATTTCTCTCCAGAACGTAAAATTTTTAATTTGTCTACAAATTATATAAGTAATTAATGAACAAGAAAAGTAGCCAATACAGACAAAAAAAATAATCAAAAGCTTTTGAGTGTTGTCAACTGACTAGTGCAGTTGTGTTGCTCTAGGCTCTTCTTAGCACCTGACGAAAGGAACAAGGATCCCAGAAACCTTGTTTGATATTTATATTATCACTTATTTTGTCTGTATTTGGCAATCTTTCTTATTAACTAAACATCAGCCAATTTGAGTCAGAGATTTTTTTTATTAAATTAACAACGTTTCATCGCTTAAATTGCGACCTCATCAGGTTCAAGTTATATAAAAAAATTTAGATGGTCAGGTCCTATGGTGATCGCTGTGGCCAAGCATAGAATGTGACCTGTAAGCGATGAAACGTTGTTAATTTAATAAATTTTTTCTGATTTAAAATTGACTGATGTTTATTTATTTACGACTTTTCTCAATGGTCAGAATACATATATTATTTTTAATTGTTTATATTCTCCGTCAACAATACCAAAAATTAGGCTCAATAGCATTGTACCTGCAACACTCATTTCGGTTACATTAAGCGTGAAAGACACACGAATTTAGAAACTGCATTCAAAAATTTAATAATTGAAATCGCGTCCTATTACAGGAATTAAATTGTAATTTTATTTATTTATATAATAAATATTCAAATAATTGCGTTATAAATTTTGATACGTTAAAAATGATGGCAAAATACATGCAAAAGAAGAAGTAAATTCCACACAACGTTTCTGGAAGCCTTGTTTCTTTCTTCGGGTGTTAAGAAAAGCTTTCGAGTTTTGTGAACTGACTTATGCACTTGTCGCTTTTTTGATATATATAACATTACAATTTAACACGAAATTTGTTAAATTAATGTATTCTTGTACACCTGATTTATTCCAAAGCAGGAACGAAACGTAGTGAATTAGTAATTTAACTTTTAATTCCTTTGTGAACTGACGTATTGGCCATTTTATTTCATTCTTAAAAATACAATTGTAGGGAGCCGTTTCTTCCCCTTTGTTAAAGAAACTATTAAATCTTTAATAATATACACCTAAAAACTGAAAAAAAAAGTATTTAGCTAATTGGAAATTTTAACGTTTGTAAATAAATACCGACTTTTGACCAATTTCCAATAATTATAAATTGTATTGTTGTTCTGATTTCCCTGAATTTTATGAACCAGATATTTCAGATAGTTACAATTACGTTAAATCGAAAACGACTGTAGAAATATCTATCATGTACAATCTACCTCAAGTCTCTTACATTTGGCTTGCGAGTCTATGAGTATTTCAAATAAATGATAATGTGAAAGAAGACGAAAAATGATATGATATGGCGTTCGGAACAGTAAGAGAGTAAAGAAAAATCAGCCAAACACCTTTGTCAACCAAACTTCAGACCACATAATCAGTCTATTCTAAATTTGCCCAGTCTCATTAAATTACAGTTAGAATTCAAGGATCCGGCGATATCCGGACCTTTTTCTATGGTTTTAAATGCTGTATATATTTTACAGAAAATTTAACAATAGCAACTTTTAATTTTTACCAATTAAAAAAAAATTACTATGACTTACCTTGTTTAAAAAAATGGAGAAAGGAATGAGCATTAACACCTATTCGCAGGATACGACGACGAGGTTTACCAGAAGAAACACGCGACAACCTTGAACTCAACAATGCTGAAGCAACAATGATTGTCGACTAGAGCAAAACAAAAACCGACACCACGAGAAAACGTGGCTCTGACGCCCGTAAGTCCATGTCGGAAAACTGAAGAGAATCGGATTTTTTTTAATGTCTCCTGTACAATGATTAATTTAAGACGTGTCTCTTAGAAAGTTAAATAATCTTTTTCTTTTTTTTAAAAAAAAAAGAATAGATATTGCTTACACGCCATCTTGATTAAAAAGACCAATATGGTGGCCTACATTCTGTCTAATTTTTTTCAAACATATCTTGGGGAAGACCAGAGTGGATTTAGGCAGAACAGATCATGTACAGATAACCTATTTATTTTACAACAGCTAATGGAGAAATTTACAGCAATAGGGAAGGAGCTACACATTGCCTTTGTAGATTCAGCAAAAGCCTATGACACAGTCCACAGAACTAAACCGTGGGAAGCTATGAAAGATTTAGGTATGGACGATCATCTTTTACATACGGTACAGATTAAAAGAGGTTCGAAGTTATCAGAACCTATCAGTGTCACAAAAGAATCGAGGCAAGGATGAAGCATGTCGCCTATCTTGTTCAATTTATATGTAGAAGTGGCTCTCCGAAATTGCAATGGCAGCTGCAGAGGAATGGGAATCATCGTCAATGATGTACGGATGTTTTCACTAAGTTTTGCTGATGATCAAGCCGTTTTAGCACAAGAATTCATGATACGACGGTTATATCAGGAATATGACAGATGGAGGGTCTACAGACGAGTCTAACAAAAACAGAGCATTTGGTGGTGAATAGTGATGCTAAATTTGAAATTCACATCAATGACAAAGCAGTTATGAGACAGGTAGAAAAATTTAAATATCTAGGGGCCACATAATGATGGATTGGGCCATACAGGACACAGCAAAGGGTGTATGAATTCCTTTTGGTGGGACAAGAACATTTCCAACAGCAATAAGAAAAGGGTGGGTAAGATGATGATTGAATCAGTGCTGTGCTGTGGATCAGAGCTATGGATCTTAAACACTGATCTCAAAAGAAGGCTATAAGCTGTGGAAATGGATTATTTGCGTAGGGGTACCAGAATATCAAGAATTGAAAGAAACACTAACGATGAAGTAAGAGCTAGATTGAAGGTAAATGAGACAGTTATAGATAGAATTGGAAGAAAATCATTAAAGTGGTACGGACATGTGGAGAATGCCAGATCACAGGTGGCCAAGGAAGATTTATGAATGGAAACCAGCTGGCATATGCAAGGAAGATGCTCTGGACAAAGAGGCTTGGCAGAAGATAACTGGAATACAACAAAATGTTGTTATTAATTGATCTTTACACTCATTAATCCTGTAATAATAATTAAAAAGACCAACAAGTACAAACGCCAAATAACGACTATCTAAATTGTCCAAACAGGAACATGGTCGGGAATGTTAATCATCCCGAGCCATTAACATATCTTACGTGCGGAAGATAAGCTAACTAATGGCACCAGAGAGGAAAATTTGTCTGTACCGAGATAAAATTGGAGACAGGAAACGTGGGTCGGACGTAGCGTCTCTGGTTCCAGGCGCCCGGTGCTTCTCCCACCATTGCTGCCAACTGATGGGTAAGCGTTCGCGGAACACTGACTCACGCCCGGGACTATTATTACGTGAAGGATTCAGGGCCGGCTAATGGGCGCGCTCTTTATTGACACCGCGGGCCAGCCATTGTGGTGATGATCAATTAGGAGCCTCTGGTGAGCGAGCAGATAAGGGTGGGGAACTTTATGCGTGGGCCTTATCTGCGGAGACGCGCGCATAAGCTCCGATATTAAAGAGAAACAGGCCTCCGCGAGACACAATAGCGTAAAATAAAAGCTTTATTTGCGACATAAAAGGCGATGCGAGATTAGAACCGAGACTGCTGCGCGGATACATCATCAATGCGCACAATACTGGAAACTCCGAGGCTCGGGCTTTTGTGCGGAGGGAAGAAATATCCTGCAAGAATGCGAAAAAAAACCCTCCGCCAATAGACCTCGCCGATATTTCGCCCGGTCTCGAAACTCGCTAGATTTCAAAGAGACCTGGGATATGTAACACGCTATATCAAACCATCGTATAGTCACCAAGATCATCATAAGTGAAATACTTTGAATGGAAATGACAACCGTCTCTACTAAACCTCCGGAACTCCAGACTGACATGAGAAGAAAATTATACGCCTCATAGTGAGCAAGTTTCAATTTCAGCGGCAAGTATTTACACCTAACTGTCTAATTCAAACACGAGAAATTCAATAAACTTTGAAATTATCCGTGGTGAGCTAAAATTCAGGAAAATTTATGAAGATTGGTTGACTGCTTTTGTTTTCTCATCAATCAGATTTAATCAGCAATGTTGTGAGGAAACTGTCATGAACGGCTGTAGTTGAGCCTTGGCCTCCCGAAGCCGACTATCCAAAGTCACCTTCCACCACGTTCGGATTCCCAGCCATCTTCCGTCCCTCCCATGAACCTCATCGATCCAGCTCGACCTGGGTCTCTCTCTCTCTTCCTGTATTTCCCCTTGGTGTCGCTGATGACTGATATTTGGGAGAAGTAATGTCCGGCCCATTGCATTCTCGCTATTCGAATGCTCAATGACCATTTTGGTACCTTGTGAATTGTTATAACTCATAATTACCTCCAATTTTCCTTTAATTGGACAGTAGATTCTCCGTAGTAGTTTTCTTGCAAAAATATCCAGCAGGAGTGACATCCATTTCTCCAGTCTAACAAAGCTGTATTTTTGTTTTCCTGGAGAGGAATTTTGATTCGTAATGTCCATGTAGGCACCGTCAGTTTCTTGTTTCTACACTTATTCGATTTGTGAAGGAAGCTTTTGTAAAAAGTAGTCGAGATGGATCTCATCTAATTTACTCTTCTTAGAATCGCTCCATTATTTTCTACCATATCTGTCTACGTTTTTGTCCAATTCTTCTCCAACATTACATTACCTTTTCCAAGTTTTTTCTTCTCCCTCTTTCTTAATGTCCGTGCTTCTGGTCCAAACAAAGCCCATGCACTATACCAGGTTCCTCCGCAATTCAAAAATCGATTTGCTTCTCATTTGGGTTCTTTTGTTGGCGAATACTAACTTGGACATTATCTATCTTCGTGCTGTAGCCATCATTCTTAAAAAGATTTCCAAAGTACTTGAACATTTGGTAATCATTTCCCTCCAAAAAAATATGCAATGGCTCAGGGTTTTTTTTATCACTATCCGCTTCTCTACATTTATATCCATTCCATTCTTCCTTTTACCACTAATGTGTCCAGCATGTCTTAGTGTTTTCTTCATCGTCAACAATACCAGGACACCTACACGTTTTATTGTGTTAATTGATCTGTCTTTGCATACAATTCAGAAGTGAGCTTAAGAATCCAACCATAAATCCAGAACTGCTGCTTGAAGAAATATCCAATGAATGATGATGAATCTAAATATCTGAACCTCCTACGGAACCAGCAACGTGAGACGGCGACTTCCAAATCCGGGTACTGCAGGGATGCATCAAGGCCACCGGTATTTGGAAGCAGTTCACCTGCAAAGGGCAGGTGGAAGTGCAAGCATGGAAGGAAGGATGGGGGGGGGGGCAGGTGTGGACGCGGGGGCAGGTGTTACACGTGCGGGGTTGCGCCATGCGGGCGCGTTCGTTATTCGCAGCTTTGCCGTGTTTTAACCACAATTACGGTCGCTCTGTGCCTACGGGATTTGCGGGGATTACCCCTGGAAGGCCGTTAGGGCACGTAGCAGCGGACAAATCCCTGAGCAGCAGCACGCTCTCCAATATATCATATTCCACGACGATTTCCGTTCCCCACGGTCCTGCTGATTGATCGGACATGGAGCACCTTCGTGTCACGTCCGACACACGTAACTGATGAACTACGGAGGGGAGGAAACTCAAGCCGATCTGAATCATTACGTCCCTGACCATTATCATCACAATACCAAAAGAGCATATTTAATGTTCTCTTCCAGCATTCATTCAAGGATCATGACGATGGACAACGAAATACGCGGATGCACTCAACTGAAGAAGGGTCTATCAACATCTATCCCCAATATATTTCGTCACGAAATTGGATTTTTTAACAGGTATCTCATTAAATTCGATCCCTTCGACGAATTTGCTGTTGGATTCATCACCGGATCACCCTTAATTTTTGGAAGAGTTCCTATTACTGAGGTGTGACAGATCAGTTATAACTCGCTCGAAGTTTATATTTGTTGTTTATTACGTTTGTTTGTTCCTTCTCGGTGTCGACGCACGAAACTTTTCCAAAGAATTTAATTTTCTCTTAGCTAAAGAACGTGGAAGGTACAAAACTAAATTTTTCGAATAAACCCTGTTACGAGATACAAAGTACAATTTCGATTCCCCCAACCTGGACACTATTTTTTTTTTGGTGTGAAGAGAAAATAAGTTTCTCTTTCGGTAATTACGGTGACATTAACATTGGATGTGCCGAGTGTAAAAGGCCGCGAGACCACACAACGCAAAACAATTATTTACACAAACAGTTTTAGTGCAGCTGTAACAATATGATGCAGCTGTATTTCCCTCCCCGTTTTTCTCCGTCGACCATTTTTGTGGTGCTTAATCAAGCGAAAAATGTCCGCCATCCGCGGTTTTAGTGCCGGAAGCAAATTAAATTAAATATTAAAATGTCTGCTTACCAACGTACCAGCGATATCAATTTGAGTATAATACGATCACGTTAAATGTCATCTACATAGAATTTAAACGAGTGTTAAAATGAGAATATTTGAATGTCAAACTTAATTGGTGAGAGACATATGAAAGAAACAAACAGGATTTATGGCTAAGATTTCTCGTTTGTAGCCAGTCTTCTGTTATTTATTGGCTTTGAAATACACGCGGCCTCAAATAGAAACATGTAGCCAGTCTTCAGGAATTTCTGAAAAATCTAACGTTTATTTATCCGCTTATACTAGAATTAAATTTCAAGTAATATAATTAATTAAAAGCAATTTTATTTTTATTACAAAAAAAATATGGATGACAGAATTATTGTGAAAAATTAACTTGGGATATACGAGGTAAATTAATGAATGTATTAGCCGTTTTAAATACTTGGTGCCGAATGAGTAATCCAAGTATGTTTGAATTCATGTCACTTAAATAATTTTTCTTGCTTCTTTTGCCAAGAATTCTTGTTTTATCTATTTCCATACAGCCTCAATACCTGTTTAATTTCGGGGCTATAATCAAGAAACGAATTTTAGAACGAAATTTTTTTTAATAAATTTAATTAAAGTTTTTGTATTGAAAGAGTGACTCTAAAATTATTTTGAGACCGAATTTTGCCCTCTTGGTAAATATTACATTAATGACAGCCAAAGGGATTATGAAGGCAATGTACTTTACATTGAAAAAGAAGAATCTATGAAAACGTGGCGAGTTTTCAAGGTCGCGAGATATAGCTAGTTGAAGATGCGCAGTGGTCCACTGCCCTGTTTTTCTTGGGAGGATAACTATTGAGATATATCTCGAATTTTAATTAGTAATTAACATGCTAACTTTTGTAAATGTGGTAACGTTGAAACCGATTATGATACAGAAACGATTATATAATTGACAAATTAAATATAGTATTTCAAAGTTTTACAATTGAGGGTCTGAATGTGAAGTGTCAGGATAACTGGCGCCGCAATTTAGAATTGTAAAAATTTTCGTAATGTAATAAGTGTGCGTTGGTAGGAATTGTATTTTGGGACATCGGGGGGGGGGGGGGGGGTTGGGGACAGACGTTTTTAAACAATGCGGGTCCCATGGATCGCTTTGTTCGCCGCCCGCCTCCACGTGAATCACTCCCAAGACAATTAACCTTTACTAGGGAAAATAGTGAGCTCTGCCGTTAGTAAACAGCCCTTTAACGACTTGCCTCGTTCTCTGAATTGCCTCTCGCCTCTTCCACCGAGGGTGCATTTGTTTTCCTAGGTCTTACAGGTGAATGTTAGCCCTGCGTCACCCTTCAAGGTATTCAAAGGGAAGTCGTTCCTCTTCAAACGACAAATACAGGCACTAACTGCTGGATCAACAACAAACGACGCGATTTAGTATGAAGATGACGTGTGTGTGTGTGTGTGTGCCCTCTCTAGCTGCTTGTAACATTCCTTACCTAAAATATTCACAAAGGTGACGGGCACGGGGAGGGGGGGGGGAGGTAATAAGACACTCACCCTGTCGGAAATTCTGAAGAGTGGTATTCTGATGTTTTTGTTTATACAATACCAGTAAATTTTAATACCAGCTACCAAATACAGTAAACCGTGAACCAAAATACGTACAATATCGATTTCCTGTGCAATTCGGGGATTTCAAACACTTCTGGAAAACCATATTTCCAAAAGTCGATAAACATAACTGGAGATAAATCGACGTTTCAAAATAAGATGCGCAGTCGTCCGCTGACCCGGCGTTGTAATTGGTATAGGCGTGAACTCAGTTTAACACAGACCTTTGTTACAAGAACTTGGTTGTGTAAATTCTGAAAAACATTGACGTCAAGAAATCGGTTCAGGATCTGTTGTACGTCAAAAAACTCGTCTGTAAAAGTTAAAGAGATAATTAAAAAAAAGACTGCCGCTCTCTGTAATGAATGATTTTATGAACCGTTACGTCAGCTTCCTTCCATGTGACAAGAGTCCGAATGCCGGCAATACTCCCCTCCATCTCCACCCTTCTCCTACTGCGCACCTCGTACGACGTGCTACATCTCACGACCTGTAGTGAAATTTCAATGTTTGTAAAGGCAAAAATTTTAATTATATATATATATATATACACAAATAAAACGTTAATGCGTTTGTTTGTAGGCCCGCACATCAACTTTCTCAAGGTATAACGGTCGCGATTTAATTTGGAGAATTTTTATCATAACGACCAATAAATTGATACACATTTTCAAACTATTTTGTGAATGATATGAAAAAACATTGGGATAAAATTTCAATAACTAATTTTTTAATAGCCCTGTTTCAAATCATAGAATAAAACAACTTATAAAAACGCTAAATTAATATATGAATACTTTTCCACTGTTCAGGAATATTATTTGAAAGTCAATCTGTAATGGCGGTTCTGCCCCCTCCCCCACCCTCCCCTCCTTGGACTGTACTCTGTTATTTATGTCGCCATGAGCAAAATAAACACAAGTTCACGGAAACGTACTCTAAGTGCCGCCAATTTGCGTGTCCTATCTGAGATACGTCAGAGTCAAGTTTGTGTTTGCCAGTTGGGCAGAATATCGCAGCCCGGATTACCATATCTCGGCACGGCGGTGCATATAATTTTGTTTATATCGTTGAACTTGTTCTAAAAGCGAACAAGCGATCAGATGTTCGTCAGAATTTTTAATAAGCAAATTCTCACCGGAAAGAAAGCAGCGTAGGCTAAATATTTCACAAAAGAATCCCGTGAATATAGAAGTACGCTAATCGATAACGATGCCACTAGACTCGCTTTAGCCGTTTATCGACATATCTCAAAGTCCTAAAGTCGGATAAAAACACGACTACTCATTAAGATTTAATGAATGATTCACGGTTTGTCAACCGGGGAACAATTTTTGCCAAAATACAACGTTTCCGCGTTTATCATCATCGCCGTCGTCAGGTAATAACGAACATGGCGATGATGATAACTACGGAAGCGTTATGTTTTGACAAGGATTTAACCCCCAGGAATCATTCATTACATCGATACACCGGGAAAGCTTTTTTTTTTTAGGACAACAGGCTACATGAGGCTAATCCACGTTGGGCAACTCCCCTTTAATAGCATACGAAGGGATTTGAAAGGGGGGATGCGGAAGGGTAGAGGAAGGTAGACAAGGGTTAACTAGGGCCCCCGGGATATATTTTAAGGATCCTACCCGGCATTCGCCTGAAGAAATGCAGGGAAAACCCAAGAAAAACCTGCATTAGGTAGGTCGGGCATTGGGTCTACGATGACTACTAATAACGTTTGTTTTTAAAAATTCAACAGAGCGTTCCCGTACTTCAATTGGGATTCTATGAAAAGTACATGCGAAATTATTATTTTATTTATTTATTTATTTATATAGATTGCTCGCAAAAACAAATAAATCGACAAATCCACAAAAAAAGTTAGGAATATTAAAAAAAACCTCAGCGACATAAACTGATTAAAACGTCTAAAAATGTATCCATGAAAAAAAAAGAACGCCCCTCGCAAATCAACCGCTCTGGCCCGATAAAAAAATAATTTGAAAATTTATGTGAAAACGTGAATTCCTGTTCCCGCAAATAAGCGAACTCAAAGCAACAATTCATTAAAGGACGAATAGGAATGCAATACTTTTAATGCGATGCAAAATACCACGGGTCATGTGAGTTGAAACAGTGTGTGCGAATTTTTAGCTGTTCTGCTTCTGTGGAAAGTGATTGAAATCAGCGGGAATAAATTAGACCACCAGGATCTCCGTAATCCAAAACTCCATATTCAATACGCTCAAGAGGGCGGAGGGGAGGGGAATTATTTGTGCGTCCTCCGGATATTCAACGACATACCAAGAAAAGTGGCAATTTTCAGACGTAAAAACTCTATGCGGGTAAACTTAAAAATTAAGTCAGAAATAAAAATATAAACAAGTTGACGTCAGACTCAAAATTATCGATTATAAAATACGGATAAAAATAAATTGATCTTTTCTGACGTTACGTATAAATAAATTAACCAGTCAATTAAGCCAGAGTAGTGCAGTTAAATGGTAGAGTTACATCGCCTGAAAGAAACGAGTCCGACGTTTCGACCCAACTTTGGGACGTCGTCAGGAAATTTTAAAATAATAATAGTTAAATTAAATCCACACAATAAAATTAAATCTACGTTCATGACCCTGTTCATGATCCTATTAAAGCCAAATTTTGATTCAAAGAGGTGTAAAAATTCTATTAGCAAGTTTATACCTTAAAATGTTTTTACAATGCATACCAGGATATTTTTGCAGCATGCTAATAGAATTTTTACACCACTTTGATTCACAGTTGTGTCATATAGATTTGATTCAGGTGTCCTTTTTAATCTTTAATACCCAGAGTTGGGTCCAAATGTGGTGCTCCATTTTTCTTTTTACATTTTAGTGCGATGTAATTTAATTTTATTGAATGGTTTATTTATTTTATAATTTAATTCTTTGGAGATTTTCAACGACGTGGCGGCGTGGTTCACTGGAAATCGAATACCGTTCCATTCGAATTTTTAAATACATACGCTGGATTAGACATTTTTATATCGCGTGATCCCTAAAAGTTCACTAAGAAACCAGAGCAAATTGACCGTGGCGAATCGGCACAGCGGTCACGTTCCTCCACCAAATCTAGAATGTGTCAAGTAAGTTGACAGCCTGGCAGTCGTCCCGGAGGACCGAACCTCCATTGCACCCCCCCCCCCTCCGCGTCCCATCACAAAAAAAGCTTATATGGACTACTCTGGAGAAAATAGGGTTTAAATGACTGTATTATAATAGTCACTTCAGTTGTTCCTGATAAAAAGCTATTTTTGTCCATTCACTTGGGTTTTTGGTCAGCAAGTATCTCTGGAGGAGAAACTGGACCTTCATTTCTAGTGGTTAATACGGAGAGTTTTCGATGTCCGACACAATTACGTCGACCTAAAGTGAAACAATCCACCCACGATTCCAAAAAGTGATTCACCTTGGCAAAACTTGTGCAGGAACAACACGAGGGGGAGGGAAGTGATGGCGGGGGCGGGGGGCGGGGAAATCCTCCGCCATGAAAATTGCAATTAAGCGTCGCTCGGATATTGCGTCGGAAACAACAAAGATGTCTTTTAACAATAGGCGAGGCGCACCAGAGCCCAGCCAGACTTCTTAACTGTAACCACGGTCCGTAATTAAAGCGGCGCCATCGATCAGGCTTGATTGGACAGATTTACTACTGCTTCTCTCGCAATCGACACTTGCAATTAAAAGCCTCCATCCGAGGACGCTGCAGTATTTCAGACGCCTACGAATATTCTCCCTTTCCCATTATTCTGTTTTCGATGTAACAAGCTTCAGTGCTGACATTAGGTTAGTAGTTTCCCGATCCTCGACTAATCATGAGCAAGATGATCTCGTTCCTTCATTTCTGTAAAACTTATTAAATTAGTGCAATAGAAGGTTATTCCGACTGAGATGTTGGTACGAGAATAAAGTTAATAACTCACCCCTACTAAGTAAAATACAAAGGGAACAAGAAATTCGGACAAATTAAATTTGTAACGCTATGTCGTAGCGTGAATTATACTTAATAATTTTTTCCCTTAGTATTTATTCGTGTCTTTTTTTCGAAAAAAGTCCGCTTCCATTAAATAGCATATGAAGGTAAAAAAAAAGTGGAATGCTAAATGAAGAACAAAGTAGCCAAGCTCACTACTGTTCCAGGATTTTACCAGACATTCGTCTAAATGTGATGCAGGGAAACATACGTAGACAGGGTTCAAGTCCGCCCCACGTAAATGCAACGTTGTCAAATATTGTGTCCAATAACAGTCACCGTGTAAAGCACAACGCTCTGGCAACATCGCCGGACTTGACCTTGATATTACATTTTCGTGTCGCCGACTATATTCCCGCGATGAAGGACGGAGAATTCGCGACTCGATGACTCAACCAGGTTCGAAGGCAACGGAGACAACGGAGGCAACATAAATTAAATTGTGAAACAACGACTGATATGAGTTGTAGACGTTTTGGAATTTTTTTTACATATTTTTATTTACAAAAGCGCTTGTTTTAGGAATTAAAGAGAATAAAAAATTCGAAAGAAATCCAGCCATTTTTGTTCCTCAAACGGACGTCTGATATAATTGAAGACGAATCAACTAAAAATTCATATTTATCTCACATAATAAATGAAAACAGTGGTCAAACTGTCAGAAAAGTTTAATAATTGACAATTCAATTAATAAAATTAGAAAAATGAAATAACACTACGTTTCGTCCCTAATTTGGGACTTCACTACGTGAACAATGGTTGAAAATTTTTTTTTTAAAAAAGAGACGAGTCAATTATTATTCTGATAAATTTTATTGTACGCACTTCAAAGAAACGAAATTTCCGACCATAAATTTTAAAATTTATTTAATTTAAAAAATTAGGGACGAAACGTCCCTGACTGTTTGTAGGATTATTTTTTAATATTAAATAATATTTGGAATATAGCCTTGGAAGTGTATACATTCAAATTTATAAGAATGTTCAACAGCACTGAAGATATTTCAGATTATAATATTAATCATATTTTTTTTCAAAAAAAATATTGTCCAAAAATGAGGGACGAAACGTCCCTGACTGTTTGGGGGATTATTTTTTAATTAAGAATCGGTTAAGTATTTTATACATGGTGGTGCGACGCCAATAACAGAAATAGCAACAATATACAGTTTTGTCTTTACATTTTTAATTGCAGCACTAATTTTAAAATTTATTTATTGCACCGCGAGTACACCGAATCAACCACACAGAAGAGGGATTTTATTTAATAGGAGTGAGTTAATATTTATTAAAACAAAATGTTCAAATGAAGTGCACTCAAAATCTATTAAATTAATGTGAATTGCTTATTTGTGTAATTTGATTCTGGTAAACACGACACCGGTGAGCGTCGATAAAGGGAGAATAAATATTTTTAAAATCAAACTCGTCCATAAAAACCAAAATATTAAATAAATTGGACACTTATCTGATATTTAATTATAATCAAATAATTAAGCCAATACATCAGAAAAATTAAGAATAATTATTTTACAAACAAAAAAAAGTTGATGAAGTCTCACTGACGGTTGTTTGTTTGAAATATAGATTATATTTAATTTTTCTTCAAACGAAATAGTAATAACTGTAAACTGTATCAACGTTTGAGATGAGCGGTTATTATGTTATCTGTGTTTTTTTTAGTAACATGAATCGCGGAATTCACAGCGTAATTCTTTGCTTATCTCGGAGGTGGTGATAAAAAATATATAAAAATTCGGAACGCTTTGACAACGCCAGCGGAAACTGCTAATATTTGTCGAGGTTTAAGCTGTCTTTTATAAGCAGTGCGGCAACACACACACACACACACACACACACACGTACAAACAAAAAAAAAGGCCAGGACGAAAGATCATTTTCTTGGCCAAGCGGGCGAACTACTGACCAATATCTCTAAAACTTGGCAGAGAACCGAGCTGTAGTCAGTGACCTTAACATTTCCTTGGCCACGCTATCGCCTATCAACAACGCAACGTGCAAGTCTGGCGCCGTTTCCGCAACACGCTGACGGAATACTGACGATTACCCAGCGGTGTAGATATTACTACAAACGGAGTAGTAAAAAACTAAATGTATCAAAGTGGAAAAAAAAATTGTCTATGTCAGAAAAGAGACCAGTAGAGAGAGATGATATATAAGTGCAAGAGATTATATAAGTGGGGTAGAAGAAAAGTACTTCCAGGACGATGGAAATGGTCTGCGGCTTTGAACAGGGTAAATTTCCGCTCAGGTTGGCTGACTTGAAACTTTATGGTTTAAATATTGCTAAAATTTAGAACAAATTCGGTTGGACGTAATTGATATGTTATAGTTTCATTGTAAAATCATCAAAATGGAGGCCACTCGAATTCAGCTAAAACACAGACGTGAGTTGCTGAGGATTTTTGGTCGCCGCGCAAGTAGGAACGACCGCAGCCAATTAGTGAGAAAGATAGATACGGTGTCCCAGAGGAGTTTTGAAACTACGTCATTATACAGTGACATCACGTTGAACTCGGCGAGCCATTAGGAAGTAATATCATTTAGAGCGCACTATAACAGCTGGCGTAAAACGTTGACGAGCGATGTGGCTTACCGTGGGGAGCCGGCCTGGGGCGTGGTCTATCAGTGGGGAGGTTTTTTAATTAATACCCACCCCCGCGGCGCCATTAATGGTGTCGGGGCACGCGACCATAGCAGTACCTGCCGGGGGACGGCGCCTGTCTGCCGCAGAGACGTGTAGTAGTTGAGGCCGCTGCCGTAGCTACGCGGGGGCGGATAGCGCAGGGCGAAGGGCAGCTTCTCCATCACTCATTCACTCACTCACTCTACATGGTCTTGGACTGCACCGAACGAGCCTGCGTCAGGCCAAAGTCCACACGCTTCAGCGTAAACAAGGGCGAACGGGAAGGGGAAACCACCAGAATCAGCGAGTCTCTTCAGCAGACGTCAGGAGACTGTCCAGGAAGAGCCAACAGGGTCCAACTGAACAACGGTCTCCGTCAGTCCGATAACACCAGTCACATGAAATCTCTTTATATAGACACACTGAACCTCACGTACCTTGAGATACGTACAACTCAAAAATAAACACATCAGCTTTCTTTCAACCTTCTTGCCACTTACTAAATCACATATAACCCCTTCATAAACAAGCAAGGACCCTAAGGAATATGTTGATTCTTCATATCAACTAGCAAGTCTTTCAAAGACGGATCATCAAAAATAATTAAATTTTAATCCGGCTGAGTAATCATCAAGTATAATTATCATCACCCGATATAGATTGCTGATGAACTGAATTCTTCACATAGCACAAATCTTCTCAAAGAGCTTTCAAAGCAGAACTTTAAAGGAAATGTCACTAATCTGCGAGCCTCTGCAAATGACAAAACACGAAACAAGTTCAACAAACGTCTCATTCGCTCACAAATCCTATAATACCCACACACGGCGTTAAAATGACGAATTACCTTATCTCAAAAAGCGGCAAGGTAGATAAGAAGAGGATATGCTATAAAGAAAATCTATCAAATAACTATATGCTCAGATCAAAAGTTGTTAAGATCTTCGTAGAAATGTGGAGTAAGTACCAGAAAAAGATCAGCAAATAATATTAAATTCTTAAGAATGATTTTGTAGCTCCACTCAAGTTCCAATACTAGTCGTGAACTCACATTCAAGTTGATGAGGCTGTCGGATTTAACTTGACCTGTGGCGTGGCTAGTTTGTCAGATTTCCACGTCAGTATTCATAGTTTTCAAAAACTGAAACTGTTTGTGTTAATTGGCTCACGTGAGGTGACCAGTTTTGAGACAAATTTCAGAGATGCAGATCTTTTGTTCATGACTATAATTCTATAACTAATGATCCTACGCCCACTGAGAATTCTTGTACTACCTCACAAACTTATATCGACGTCAACAAATATTTACAAACTTGATTTGTGGTCTGAAAAGAACACTGCCCCAAGGAACAACTCGTATTTTCCACAAGGTAGAGGAGTCTAACCATGATCCAGGAAGTGGAGTCTAACCATGATCCAGGAAGTGGATGACCAGCGTCATAAGCACCAGAACCATATCGAACGCAACACGCTTCGTTTGAAAAACTAATGACCTAAATCCAAAAGCCCAAAAATTTTGATTTGCGGTCTGAAAAGAACACTGCCCAAAGAACAATTCGTATTTTTCACAAAGTAGAGGAGTCTAACCATGATGCAGGAAGTGGATGACCTGCGTCACACTTCCCCAAGGAAAAACTCGTATTTTTCACAAAGTAGAGGAGTCTAACCATGATCAAGGAAGTGGATGGCCAGCGTCATAAGCACCAGAACCGTATCGAACCCAACACGCTTCGTTTGACAAACTAATCACCTAAATCCAAAAGCCCCAATCGTCCCGTCGGTGCCCTGATACTTGGCTCATTGCGCCCATATGCGGTATCGGACACGGTCCATCAAGTTCCTCAGTCCGCCGCAACGGCAACTGAGGGGGGATTTTCTTCCCAACTAATTGGCTTCTTCTCAGCATCGTAGCGGCAAATAACACGCCATCTGTCAGCGACGAGTGTCGGCTCGCGTTACGACCGCAGGGAGCGCCCGGAGAGATGAGTCATTTTTACTTGGGACGCAGCCAATCGGCCTCAACAAAGGTCACATGCTGCTTCGGATATGCGTCCGTCAGATTCAAGAAATATTAACTTCTGCAGTCGCCGTCAGGTATATCGATGGATTAAAGGACTAAATATTGGAATGAGTTATACTGCTGCTGAAAAAAGTCTTGTTTACCTCATACGCTAGTGTTTCCCCACCACTGACAATATACTTCAATACTATGTATCCGAAAATTTATTTGGATATATATTCATGTTAATATGCACGACTGAAAGTTCAATAAATTGGTGCAGAGCTGAACCAGACCCAATATAACAATTTCGACAGGATCTATAGGCGTGGTCAGTCATGAATTTAGCAGAGGACATTTGTGGAGAGATCCAAGATGGCCTCGCGTCCTTTCCTCTCTCGCGCGTCACATTACCGACAGGAGAAGCGGCAGCTCACATTTACATTTTAATGGTGTCGTGCGCCAGTAATTTGAGCAGCCATTGCGACGCGCAATTGCGTCGGGCTGCGCGCAATTTCAGTTTACTGCTGCAGCTTTCCAGGCGTAGAGAGAGAGAGAGCAGTCGTGTATTGGAAAAGCGCAATTGAGACCCCTTTATGGTCGTGATTGAGTCCTCTTAACCCCGAAAGGATCGCGAAGCCCAGATGAACGTATACTTCACAAACAGCACCGAGCCACAGATTTTTCGAAATGACCGTTACTTTAGGTGGTCACCGACAACCAGCGAGCAGAGTCTCATAACACTGAAGTAAAATATACGGCTGTGTTGAAAGAAATTAAACGAGAAACAGCGATGGAGGGTGTAAGGTCGTCAGAGAGAATCCATGATAGGAAAACAATGAGTTAGTGAGACGAACTAAACGTTGAAGAATCAATTACAGCAAGATTTTAAAAATGAGTAGTGAAATATATTAAAATTTCAATGAAAGTAATAGTACATATTGAATTTTAAATGAGGGTATATAAACGAGGTACGTATTTTTTTCACCACGAGGTATTTTGGAAAGATAGTTTCCTGTCGTACGAACTATTCAGTGAACCTTCCGCCGCTAAGTACAGAATTCTAGGGAATTGCCTCCGGGTCGACCACTGGCCAATAACTTTCATTCATAAAAGAGTACATCAATTATGAACGCTTAATAAAATTCAAAGAGCAAAAATAAGATATGGCCTAGCGACAATGAGAAAATTGTAGATTCGAGGATAAAGAATTATTAACAATTTTAAAATTACACTTTGTCTAGCAATTTATTAAAGATTCATTGCCAGTGAACTTATAAATTATTATTAATTAAAATTTTACCAAAAAATTGCAACACCTGTAGACGTCCAAATTGTCGGGATGAAACGTGTCGTATATATACTTAAATTTATCATTAGAAATGTAGATGTATACTTTATTAACCAATAAAATCAGTAAAATAGTAAATAATTATACCAATGAACAAAAATTACCAAATCAAAATATATTGATTTCCGTAGGTTTCCCCGGTGAATTTATGGAATTGTTCTCGGGTTTCCAACCGGGTGTCGTTTGATAAACACAACGTTTCGTCGACTAGAAACCATCGACGGCGAGTTTAGCGAACGACACCTGGTTGGACAACCCAGCATCAAAATATATTATTTATATAGAAATGAGAATGAGAAAAACAGCAATGATATATGGATGCCAGGAATTTGAAGGAGTGACTACGGAGTAGGGAATTACACATATCCCGTTTTACTTACAACACTTCAGAATACAAACGGTCAAAGAATTTCGAAAAACTAATCATCTGGAAACAAAATTCTTGTAAATAACGTATATGAAGAGTTTTTCGATTTGGACACTTATTTTGTGTTCCTTCTTGTGTTATCCCGCTGTCCTTGATGTTGTCCGTTGCTATGGCTACACTATCACATAAAAATATGGTTACGTATCACTATTAATAGTTAATTTCAAGTATTCCGTCGCATAAAGCAAAATGTAAAGCGGGCGAGTCTGAATTTCAGGAGTAAAGCAACCCTACAATGTGCCAAATATATTATTCTTGGATTCCAATCCACATCTTACAGCGTTAAGGATAGATGGTGAGTAGTTTCATTGCGGGAAGTCTGATAGCGTACACACCCGAGGGTAGGAGGTGCCGAGAGAGAACTTCCACCCCCACAAACCATTTCAACTCGAGACCAGCGAGCGTACGATGATGGCCCCAGCTTGAGCGTCTCTTCAATAAACTTATAGTGCTGTCGTACTGCGAGAGCCATGAAATATTCAGCGCCGACGATCGACAATAAGGGTCCCTGAGGGGGCGAAGCTGCGGGCTGGGGGTGAGATTTACTAGAATCTGGGCGCCCGGCTGCCGTTAACACGCACCTTGCGTGAATGAGATACTCGTCAGAGGACGTCATTGCAAACGCATAATGGTTTAGTCAGCCACATGAGGATATTAGGGACAACAAAGCTAAACAGGGTCCTCCTGTTTAGGGCACTAGGAAACCCAAAATTAGTTTACAGAACGAAACGTCGACATGTTTACCAGTCACGTAAATTGTTAATAATCAATTGATTCAATAGTTCCCTAAAAACTCATCTTATAATAATTATTTAACTTCGAAATCAAGCATTGATCAATATTTTCGTTGCACCTGGATTTCAAATCTTTTTTAGCATCTACAAAATAATTATTCAGGGATATTGTAATGGTTCTTAAATATTTATATTAGACGCAAGACAAAACTTCAAGGTCTAGGGATGGTCTGCCATTTCGTTTTTGACAATTTGCATTGGTTGTAAAATCGAGGACTTTGGGAAATATTGGAAAGGGTATTTGATAGTGACAAAGACATTGAGTGTTTTGGTTCCTGATAAACGCTGGTTGCAGCGTAATAATTTGATTTCATCAACCGTAGGATGTAATTTGATATGATGGATGGGAGTCATGACTCATGGATTTATAACGGCAGAATGACGCAAGAGAGCTTAGATTGAACGGTAACGTTTTTGAGGGTCCTCACTAGACTTGGAAAATCTGACAATTCTGCTCTGACAATAGAAATTAACTGTACACGGTCAAGTTGACAAATATCAGATGCCGGCGGATAAATGAAAATCGCGTGAAGAATGTTGCTGGAAGAGGTGCAGTATTCCGAAGCAGCTACGCAATTTCTCTGGCAATGTTCCGGGTTCTCTTGCGCAAACCATTTGAGGGCGAGTGCTGCGGGCCAGTGTCTGGGAATATGGTCTCCCGCGTCCCATAAAGCAGACACGCCATTTCAGCCAAACTGCTGCAAGCTTTCAAGATCGCCACTAGCCCTGCGTCGTCCTCGATACGGCCAAATAAATGTCGCGGCGAGTTATGGCACAGTCCCGGGGAAACGGGGGATTCACGGCACAGATGCTAGATACCAGCGTCACTCAAGTGTGCTGCCGCCTCGGGATCTCAATTCCAGACAAGAGCCGAAATGCGATCGAGATGATGAGAGGTCGCGCGGTCTTCGAGACTTGCTCAAATGGACTTCATGCCAAGAATAGCGAAAATTGAAGCATACGAAACGTGTTACGTTGGCAGCTTGCGTCTAAAAAGTATTGATTTTGGGTGCACATCCTTCCCGCTGCCAAATCACACCATGCGTGGAGATCAAGTTGTCTGCAAGAATTATCGTACTGAAGTTGAGAGCCATGGTGAACTACATTCTGCAAACGTTTCATAAGTTGAAGATGGTGTGTTAGATGACAGCGTTTCTAGGGTGCAGGAGTAGAATGCACCAGTTGGTAGTCGTTGGTGACCTTGCCGGGAGTTTTCCGTCTCCCCAGCGCCTCGGAAGGTTCCCACGTCTAGTGCTGCTGGGTACCGAGGATTCTCCGGGTGTTGTAGCATCTGTTGCGGAGAGAAATGCCGACTGCAACAGGTACGGGCCGCGAGAGGCGCGCGTCCGGGCAACAAGTGCGCCTCTGGCTGCTATCGATTGCCGTCGGCTTTGTCTCCGTGCTGAATATTCATGCGACAGCGGCAGCAGCGGCAGCCTGCGCCAAATACACTAAGCGCTTTACCTACCAAGCCGGAAACTTTTAATTACTCGCCACCCCCAGGGGAGACTCCGGTATAAATATGCCCCCGATGCCACGGCCGATCACAACCCTACCCGACGACTATTAATTGACAGGGCGCTAATTATTCCCTCCTCCTCCTACTACTCCTCCTCCTCCCTACAAAGTACAATCAGCACAGGAGCGTTCGCTTCTCGGGGCCGGGAATTGCATTACCGCAAACTTGGCAACATTCAGGCGTTTCCCAGAAGTTGAGGAAGCTTACTACTCCCACCACAGAGCTTCTGCGAAACGTCGCCTTCTGTCGCGAGGAACCTTCCCGCAAACATTGCAATATACAAGATCGCGTCAGAAACTAGCTCCTTCCTTTAAATTCAAGTACGGTCCCCTACAGAACCAGAACAGATAATCCGAAACTTCTGTTGGCACGGATCATAGCTTCCCCAGCAGGAACAACACTGGATCTAAGAAACGTTTCAAGAATTAAATATGCCTTACAATGTCGTGGAGGAACAGTGTAGTTCTTCCCTTCACGCATTACCAGACTTGTTAAAACGCTGAGTACCTATTAATATAAAAAATTTGCTTAAAGGGAGGCACAGAACGCTGATCAAAGACTGCGCGATCACTCGTTGTGTGGACCGCATCGATCGTCAAGCGAAAAATCAGGTAAGTTAGATAAAAACTATATGACGAGGTTTTCACAACGATAACTTGGAGTTAAATGTGAAAGTTGCTAAATAAGTTGTTATTTGGACGCAGATATTAAATTAAGAGAAAAACAGAGGACTGCAAGTTCCAAACCTTCAATTGTGTGGCGAAACGTTTCGTAACAGTTAAACGAGAAAATACGTCGTATTTTAAGGGCCATTAGTGTCACTACGCCAAGGAAACAATACTAAGGTTGCGCATCCTAGTGTTTGAGTGCAATAATTGCCAGAAAAGCAATGAAATTTTGAAGCTGAATGGCCGGATTCTGATTGAAACCACCATCAAACTTGCAACACGTTTTTCAGGTTGCTTCATGCCGCTATTATATCACTATTAACTAAAACATAATTACTGGCCAGAGATATCAGAAAAATATGGGATAAAATTATAATTTTATCATTTTTTTTGGTAGAAACTACGAGTTTTTTTGGATTTCAGTTTGAATTTACGGGCGGATTTTGACACAATTTTAAATTTTAAAAGAAAAAAAATATTGGTAAGAGGTTTGAAAACGAGAATTCCGACGAATATATAATATATAAAAATTCATTGATATTTATCTGACGTTAAGTATAAAAAAATAAATCATCATGGAATAAATTCAGAATAATTTGAATTTTAAACAAATTATAGAATTATTTCTCATGAAGTTATAATAAAAGAAGTAGAAATTCTCATCCAAGTTGAGTTCCAAGCACTGTGAAATTTAATTGTTACATACCCGTAAGAAATAAAGTTTTATTCTTTTGTTTTTCTGTGCAATTTATATTTTGTTAATTATGTAAGGAACTATGTTATACAAAATTATTTTTTTTGGAAGTTACGAACTGTTTCTTTTAATAATATATATGTTTTAGATGCAACTGAAGATGTCCACGGATCATAGGGAAGAAACGTATTGTATTTTTTTAAAAATTTATATATTTAATTTCTGACTTATGGTGAAGCAACATTAATTAAATTTATACAGCTCAGATTAATGTTCATAGTTTATTTATAATCATTTTAAAATTTGTTAATATGTTTGGAACCTTCTAATAGAATTTATACATTTTTGAAGCAGGTTTGGGTTTAACGAGGTCATGAAGAGTTTTTGTGGTATTCAAAAATACTTAATTTATTGTTTAGATGTATTTTAGGTCTCCGTCCTATTTTTTATGAATACAGAACCTGATAACGTCCCAAAGTTGTTCTTTCATGAGATGTAATTCTAATTTAATTGTACTAAATTCAAATTATTCTGAGTTTATTGGCTGTTTTTTTTTAAATGACTGTAACGCAAGAGGAAAATTTAGCTGTCTCTATGCGTTGCTTAATTTTACCATCGAATCGTTTAGTCAATTTCATAGCTAGGAGACAAAATGCAATTTCAACACGCGCGTGTCAAAGCCAGAATTGGAGGTGTGCACGCGCGACCTTGATGTGTCTGAAGCAGAGCGTGGGTGGAAGTTTCCAGCGACTGCACTAGTCTCGAACGAGCGAGTTCCTGCAGAAGCACAATGGCGTTCTTGTCGCGAACTGCCATGCGTGTCGTGGCCAATTACGCAAGACTGCGAGCGAGCTAGCCAGGTACAGTCACCAGCAGTCACGTCAACTACTCTGGTCCACAGTCGCACACTGCAGGCGACAACGTAAAAGGATCCGTCCGTCTTCCCACACACTATCAAGACACGCCACGCGAAACTAAACGGATCCAAAAATAACTCTGACTTCAAGCAGCCATCACCTGCTATAGTCTGACAATCAGGCGAAGCAGAAATGCAACGCAGTTGCCAAGTGTTATCATTGGAACATGGAACTAGGGTATCTTTCCATATAATCCTTTCACATCCACTTCTCCACAGAAAAGTTATAACATTAAAACAACCAATTTAATTATTCAAAAAGTATACGTTCGTGACTTATAAAATATCCAAGTAAATTAATAGCTCAACCCCAGGTTAATTGGAGTTGCACTACAAGCTATATTTTTGTAAAAAAAATTATATAGAGGCCAAATATGTCTGAATATATTTTCTTCGATTTCAGTTTCAGTTGAAAATAACAATTCATGGTATCCTGGACCCGCCCGGATTATTAAAAAAAATTATTAATGTGCAGGGATCGTGATTAAACGCGACTGCAGCCATCGTCTGTCAGTAGAACAGTTTGTGACCACGTGATTAAGATCGTGAAGAATCGGCAGTCACGATTTATACGTGTCTAGCGTCAAAGAGTAACTCATCTGGGAAACCCGTGGGCGTCATTTAGTATACTTAGGCACTTACAGGTATTTTAATCGTGGGATCAAGTTCATTAACACGTTATATATTTTCACTTAAATATAAAAATACTTAATTTGTAAATTCCTTGCATATATGTAACTGTTATTACGATAGAAAGCGGCACTGCTCATTTTTCTTTAGAAACAAGCTACCCTAGGGTCGTCCACGCTAGGGACCCTCCTCTTTCATAGTATAGAAGCGGATATAAAGGAGGGGGGGGGGGACTCGGAAGAAAGAGCCCAGCTATCCAAGGGTTAATTTGTCCCTAACGACTGTAGTTTAATGATCCTACCCGGGTGTCGTCTTAATGTGATGCAGGGATAACCCTAGAGAAACTTGCGCAAAATTTTAGTACTGAAAGCCCCGACCTACTTGATGCATCTTTACACGAACAGACATGGCGGCAAAATATTCCATTATTAAAAATGATTTTCCTGCTAATTTAACTACAGCTGAGAATCTTCTAGCAAAACGAAGGTTTGAAAGTAACTGATACGATTGTAAAAAAAAATATATATGTTTAAGAAACTGTAGTTAAAAGGGAGATCTTTCAAAACCAAACACAACGTTGTCGAGCAGGATAAATAAATAAACCACAAAATACTTCCCTCAAATATTCTGAAATTGTTATTAGGCGCCCCCCCCCGCCCCCCTCCACGCGCGCGGGCGGCAAGAGACGTTACAATATATTTATTTATTTAAAATCCCGTGAGAATTTTTTTTTCTTAAATTAGAGAAGCACTTAATAAAAAAAGCTTGGAAATAATTGTTAATTATTTCCGAGGGACGAGAAGGAACACCATAAGCGGAAATACAGTTTTGAAAAGAAAATATATACGTAACGTTATCACAAGTCGGGTTCACGAAGAGGCCAATGACGTGAGCACAGGTACACAGACTTATCGCGGCCGAGAATCGCGTCCCTTGGTTCCGATATGCCGAAGATAACTCTCCTTGCATACAGTACAATAGTAAAGCAGGGCGTTACAGGAACTCGTGCGCCTGTCCACGAGACACTGGCCAAAAGGAATTCCCTATCTACACTTGGAGCGCGGCCAAAGAAGGTTACTTCATGTTTAATCAGTTTCTGCTGTGCGCCTCCTTCCCGTCCCACATTTCTGCAGGAGCCTTCATAAACCGGCGTCGTCTTTAAAGTCCACACTCTCACCGAGACGAAACGTTCATTTATGAGCTCCGAAATGAAACAGATCCGCTCAAGTTTTGATTTCTCTCGGCTACGTTCGGTGAGTCATTTCGAGAAGCCCAGACGTCAACTTGTGTTGATAAAAAAAAATATGGGTTATAAATACGCAACATGTAGAACATTTAGATAACACTGGAATTCCGATTTCTAAAGAAACTGCGGCTGAAAAGGACGGAGTATCGACTACAACTTTTATAAGACCAATATTCGCGTTTAAACTGACGATAAGACCAAATATTCACGTTTAAACTGACGATAAGACCCTTTACTTAACCCAATTCATTGAGTTTTATGAACAGTTTATATTATACAGAAAAAAATAGCAGAATTACATTTATTTTTTATAATTTCTTCTGGTCGTGTTGTTAATAATCAGATATAAAAATTTTCCTTAACCTTTTTGAAATGTGATACCGAAATTAGAAATATTAAGAAAAATTTAGAAATGAATTACAACACTATATGAAGTTTCAGAAGAAATAATTTAAGACTTTAAGACTGAATTTTTTTCTGTAAGATTATTGAACATTTTATAATGAACGATTCTCAAGGAAGTTGGGTCGGTAACTTATTTTTTAGCCAGGAACAATGACAGTGAAATAAAATCTGGCAGACAAAACATAGGACATTGGATTATACAAAATATTCCTTTAATAATTTCTAATGATTTACCTGAAAATTTATCTGTACCACTGTTTGAAGATAATCTTCCCGCAACATAACCAAGATATTGTAACAATTAAATAAAATAATAGCTGAATTTAACAAATGACAAAAAACACAAATTTACCTTTATATGTGAATCAAAGCGTCTGAACATAGACGAAATTTGTTGCGGAAGAAATAATACTAAAGATTGAATTTAAACAATTTTAATTTTATTAAGAATTAAGAATCTCTTTTATCGATAATTAAATAATTAAAGAACGATCTGACTTTTATCTTTTAAACACGGTTTACAAATGATTTTAAAGTTTTTCTCTACTTACGGCCGCCCAGGTCTCATTTTTAGTTTTTCGTGCAAAATTTTGGGGACATCACTGATTCTAAGTTCTCACAGACTCTAAATGTTCACAGGCTCTAATTGCCGTTGTTTGTTAGTTGGTTTAACACAAATTGGTTGGTTCTCGATGCTTTACTGCAACTAGTTGCTCTGTCTCCTTCCCGACTGAATATTGCTTTACTTTTTAATATTTGAAAGCATGTTTGTGACTGGACCACATTCTTTCGTTCTGACTGCCGACTGTAAAACTTTTCGTCTGGTCTATTCGCTGTCTGCTGCCCGACTGTACTGTTCAAATTTTCATGACTTGGAATTTTGGTCTTTTCTCCTTGCTGCTTACTGCCCGACTGGATATTTCCTGACTGTTCGTTCGTATCGCAAGTTTTTGAGCGCGTAGAACCTTCTAGACTCATCAACAAGGTTTTCTTTGCCTTGCCGGTTTGTTGCGGCGTCCGCTCTATATCCACTAATAATGAGTCCTCTACAATTCAACTTTTCAATTAGAACAATGTCTTAATTACCAATTACTACAATATATTCGTGAAGGGAATAATTTTTTTCCCATAAAACCCTATAAATAGGATGGTGTTTACCAGAGTCGCCAAATTTTAGGACATTTCATAAAATATGCAAGACTTTCATACGGGATATTCAATTGTTTATACATTTGTCTCTCAAATGCCCCCGGAATCTCTCCTATTCAAAATACACACACACAATGGTGATTATCTCCGATTATAAAACGGGAAAAATTAAGGTTAATATTTATTGAAACTGAATAGCTTAGTCAATCCTGAGTGTATTTTCAACTCTAAATTATTTTTTTCCTTTTCTCCAATTAGACTTGTGAATTGGCGCCCAACATATTTTCTATTTGTTCGTCAAAATTAATTGTCGCTGACCTTTGAAATTGGCGCTCAACGTGGGGCGTCGGCGTCACCGCTAGTTCCAACTTTAATATATAATAGGTAAAATACCGACCGTAGATTACTGAATGGCTCGTTATGGCCGTCAGAAAAGAGAGAACTACCTTTGTGCTAAAAAAAAGTAGCCACCTAACTCATAGATAATCTGAGGTTAAAATACTTACGGTTTTTGCGTGAATTAGTGCCGAATATTTTTTGTATTTATTTTATATTTAACGTTTGATGTTAAATTGTAAGAAAATCGTATCTGTAAATAAAAATTAAATGCTGCCAGACTTTTATTCAAACATTTTTATGTTGTTTTTTTTAAAAAAAAGAACACATTACGGTCTGTTCGTTGCGTTATTGTAACTGCTTGCGGCAAACTGCCAGTTTACTGCATGAAAAATATACAATAAAGTGGATGTGACAAACAAACCCACAGAAGAGGATGAGACGGTGGAAACTAATTGCCTACACAGCTACTCATAGAATTTCTTACTCATAAAAACAAATTGAGGTACAAGACGGAAGCCCAGGAAATTAAATATAGTATTATAACACATTTTTAATTAATTATGTGACTTCCTGAGAGTTTATCGAAAGAATTTCGAGAACGCCTCAATGGAATATTTAATGCCTCAATTAAAATCTTTCTGAATATGAAACCGAGTTTTTTGCCCCGAGGAAATTACACCGCCGGTGAAAAATGCGGGAGGAGAAAAATACTGAGAAATTGAATGAATCCAGACTTTGAACGAACGGGCGACCATTTCGCGCTTAGAAATCAAGGTTTTAATCGTGTACGTTTGAGAAACAGGTACGGTCAAAGTGAGGAATGTCTGTTATATTGAAACCTTACAAGGTAAATTTGAAAAATATAATATTCTTCCAGCTCTTTGGGTAACTTTATACTCAAATATTTCGTCATAAGCTGAGTTTGATCCTGAACAAATTCCGTCCAGGCTTTAGAGGCTCTGGATGTTCCATATTTAATTCCGTGCCAAGGTCTTTCCAGTCTGCCTGAAATGTCCAGAAAAAATTAATTCATCAATATTCTCGAAAATTTTTATTTTGAAAGGGAAATTTCTCCGAACTGGAAAGTACAAAATGGCTGTTGTTTTTTTCCGACGCAAGAGAAATATTTTAGAAACTTAGGAAACTGAACGTGCGATCGCGAAACGTATTACAGGAACGCTTGTAAATGAGATCATTACCGAAATGAATCACTCCAATTAAAAAAAAAAAGCTCTCTCGGCTGGGGACCGAATTAGGGCCGTCTTTACGATTCATTAAAATCCGATTGTGAGAATAATGCAAGACATCGACGCGTCTCGCACCATTATGATCCAATTTATAACGTGCACAATTTCCGCGTAGGAATTAAACCCTGCAGGATGAACATGGAAATTTCCTGCTGGTTGCTGCTGGCGTGGAAACGAGCAGGGAAGGTTCGCCACTATCGACACAGATGGCAGCGACGCAGGAACTTTAGGTCGATACGAACTGCGCCAAGTTTCGAACCGCGCCGATAATTAAAGACTCGAACTCACAAAAACCAAGTACCACATTTTTTTTAAAAATAATAATACTGAGAAACCATACGTTACGACAGATTTTATTAGGATTATGATAACATACAAAAACTATGGCGCAATCCTTCCGACTAATTCATCTATTTTATGAGAAAAAAATCATGATAAGTAATTCAAAACCTTTTGCAGATTATTAAAGCAAGCTCCCTGACAATTTTAACTGAAAACTCTTCCCGTAATGAAAATATTTGGTGAAGCGGAGATTACAATGCATGATAAGAACAGTAAACTTTAGCAGGAAATAGTCGAATTAAGGAGCACACTAAATCAAAGAAACGAGAAGAAAAAAAACTGTGAAGTAAAAATCAATCCCACATGATTTTGATCCAGAGGTTTTCTTCATAATGGAAATTTTTTTTCCAAATTTATTTAATAATTTTTAATGTGTTCTAAGAATTCCCCAAAATCGCTATTGTCATCTATACAATAAAACGTACATATTAAATTTATATACATTAATAAAAACTCGTTATTAAGCAACAATTTTAAATATTTTATTTTACCATCACCAGTGACTATACATAGTTTGTACACACCTAAAAATTGCTCAGATAACTGTTCTACATTAATAACTTATTAGTTGTACTGAAATATTTCTATAAAATAGCGGTTGTAAGTTCTAAATATATATTTATGCTTACATGACGTCATATTTTACTTTTTGTATAGTTTAGACTTGGCTAATACTCAATCTTATTATTTTAATCATTACCAAAAATACTTAAATCAAGAATATCATGGTAATTATATATACGGAAGGATTTTTTAAACTGTAAGAGTTCTCAGTGTATGAAGTGTGATTTAATCACAACCTTCTGGATAATTTAATATATGTAAAAGGAGAAAACGAGAAATACTTAGTATTTTAGTTTGACAAGTTAAATAAATAATAAAAGACTTTCTCCATATAAATTCTTACAGCACTGAGAACCTGCAATGATATAAATATAACTCGACATTTGAAAAATTTTCTTCCCGTGGGCAACAGCACGTAATACGTTATTCTAATTATTCCAATATTATAAAAATAAAATAATTTATACATAAACGAATAACAAGGTAAATTCCTTAAAAACATTTATTTCAACGTTGAAAAGCTTCCGGCGTTTGCCGACAGTTTCATATTCCAAACAAATGTTTGTATAAAATTCCTACAGTAAACACAAAATTTAACTCGTAAAGAATCTAAAAAATTAAAATAGTCATTATGACCATTGAGACACATACGTACCTAAACTGTCATTACAATGCGTTCCGTCAGTATTTCAGACTACGATAAATATTAAATATTTTTCGTTTCTCCAGCACGTATTAACTGACACTCTCCGGAATTCCTGAAAAGTTGGCAATTGTGTTACTTAGTTCGGAATATTTCTGGAACACGTCTTTTTTTTTTCATACATAAAATTTATAAAAAAAACCGGGCTTCCAAGTTTTAGTCAGACAGCCTTAAACTAACTTTAATTAGCACGTCAATCCATCACTTATATTGATACAAGTAACCGTTGAGATGCACGTCAAATAATTATAACTGCATGTTTAGTCATAATTAAAACAGTATTGCAGGATATAATTGTCCCTCAGTCTTCTGAAATTACGAAAGATTAAATTTATGAAATTCTTAGCCAGATTCGCAACAAATAGTCGCCATATTGGAGTCACTAATATGGCGCGTAAATTAATTTACGTTTTCCACAAGGATCATAAAGTATTTTGTACTGGTTTTTATTATCATACGATGGATGAATTATACTTTTTATTCAATAAAAATATTACTGACTTATTTCATTACGGTAAAAGGAACTAATTCCTTTGTTCGCCGCGTAGTAACGTCGCTCAGTCGCGTGACGTCATGGTATCTTGGCGCGCAGTAATTTAACACAAAATGATCACATTTTTCAATTATAATTCTTTCCAGCTTTATGCTAGGGGATTCTGACACTCACAGTACCGTTTCTCGTGTTTTTATGAATATGTGTTCCAATTTTTGTTGCAATCTGTCCACGCGTTTAATTTTTTTTAGAAATTAACGTAAATACATACATAAAAACATACATCCTTTTTTATTATTTTGATAGATTATTTCAATAACGCAGCATCAATGTTTATAAATCAACTTGGTCTAGTTTCACACTTGGAAGTATGTTGACAAAATACCTTGTGAGGATCTATGGTAGCCAAAGTTATCCTCTTGTAACTTCGAAGGCAAGTGCCCAGGCTCAATCGTCGTTACGTTACACACGAATTTATCACGAGGAGCCTCTCACGATATGTAGCGGGCGGAGCGTTTAAATTTCACATGTAAGTCAATGAGAGTGTTATAAATATCGGTGTGATAAGCGACGAGGACCATAACGGACCGCGTGTGGAGTATTGAGCGCCGTCCAACACGCACGGGACCAGGCCGGACGGCAAAATAGTTAGTTTCCGAGGCGTCGTGCGAACGAACCAGTCAATACCTCGCTCCGAACTCGATTATCGACGGCACGGCAGTTAACAATCGCGCTTTATTTTTGCGTACGTTCCAGGCTGGAATAACTCGGCCGTTCGCTATCCGATTGACCGTCGCCCGTGGCAACGCAGGAGATAATGCGGCCTCATTATTCAGAGCCGCCTTGACGGACGCTGATCGTACGGCACATCACGCAAGGAATCAACAACAAAAAATAAAACGGCAATCCAAGTTAAAACCTGAATTAGACTGGCGAACTGAACCTCTCGAAGTTTAAGGTTCCCTTGCAAAATGGTAAATAAGGAGAAAGAAATTATTCCTCCCCGTTTTAAGTAGCCACGTCCACCATAGCAGCGACTGGCTCCAAGCCAACGAGTCTGCATCATGTTCGCTCCCTCCCTACAATGTTTGTTTACTGCTTAGATGAGGTCTTGAAAAGCTAATATAAAGGAGCTGGTCGGGGCAGAAGAAACGCGGAGGGGATAAAAACGCTAACTTCGACGTGAAGTGGTAGTTACCAGGTACAACAGGAAACGTGAAATGAAGATTAATTTCTTTCTCCAAATCTGCCACAGTAGGTTATGCATAAACTAAGATTTACAACGGCTTACACTTCACGACGACTTCCTATAAAGCACGAACTGATAAGATAAATATCCTCGACTTTGCTGGGAACTGGAAACCATTATCATGCTAATGCGTTGTTTTGGACGGTCGCGCTGTTCTCGTTTCAAGCTTCTTCGGACGATTAAGATTCCGAACGTTTCAGGTAGCCTAGATTTTATCCGAATCTACTCCAACTACCTCACTTTCTATACAAAGACGAAATCTATTTGTTTATTACAGGACTAACTCAGCTTAAATCAGTGAAGACTACAAAAATTAAAACTGAGAAAAGAAATAATTTTCAAGTTTTTCGTGTCAACTACGCGGTCTCGATAAAGATTTTCTAGAGATGAAGCCTCGGAAGGATTTTTAAAATTCTGAGTCAAAACTCAAAATGCCGAAACATTCACTTTTAAAAGCGACTGGAGATAGAGACTAATAATCAGCGCAGAAAAGATCCAATTTTATGACGTATTGAAAGTAGCAGAGGTGAGAGAAAATGGGGAAAAAAGAGTACATGTGAGGGAATACATAACTGACCTACAGAAAAATGTTCACCGGTGGATTAGAAAAACGGAGGACGGGAGAAACTTTTATTTTCTGAACTCCGATTTCGTTCGCGGGGTCACTGATTAGATTAATCGAATAATAAAAAAGGTTTGACAAAATATAACCACTCAAAAGTAAATTCATTTTAAAAAGCGGGAATTACTTATAATAAAACGTCTGTATTAGCTGAAGACTAATAAGATATGGACGTAGTCAGTTAACGGATAAAATACCACGCAACTCTTGTTGCTTTCGTCAGGTAATTAAAAATCGTAAAAACGACATGGAGAACAAACTAATATCAAATTAATACTAATATTTATTCAAATTATTTATAATGGTAAATGAATCAACCAAAAAGGTTTAATATAATTATTAAATTTCTTAAAAATGACTGAATAGGTTTATTAAAATACAGTTATCACAACAAATGATAGAAATGAGGCCTGGTATTTTAAATAAAATAGAAACTATTTTACATATTCACTCTGAATGTTAATGTGTTTTTAATTAACAAAAGAGTGTCGCTGGACACAATTCAAATTTTTAAAAAATAGTGATATTGTAATAATAAAAATTATTTATACACCAGTAGGTAAATTTCAAGAAGTTGACATTAGAATTCTGTATTTTAGACTAATGAGTAAATAAGTTTAATGCTCATTTGAAAGTGGAAAAAAACTATACAAGCTGTTTTTGACTGATTCTTTTAAGTAAATTTCTATTGCAAAATACAAAAATCGATATTTTGAGGAAAGTTATGGGACGCGGGCTTCAAGCGAGTCTATAAGAGAGTAGTTTTGAAATTCTAAATCATAATTCAATTAATATTGGTGTTTTTTAGTTTTCTTTGGCCATGTACGCCTCCTACTGTAATGTAATGTAATGTCTGAATTTTTTCTACACACGGCTGTAGCCTTCGGAGGCTAAAAAAAAACATTACACGGGATCCAGTCTTTTATGGCCTATTCAAAGAACGGCTGCCCCTATTTTTAATTATACCCGCCGAGCAGGGGTGGTGGCGGATCACTGCAATCGACCAGCTTTGAAACCACGATATTGATCCCACTGAGACGAATAGAGTTTGGTAACATTCCACTCTACAGCCGCATTGTGTAATTTCAGCTACATTAAACAGAGAACTACGGAATTAAACACAAATGCTTTTTTTTTTTGTAGAAACGGAACGAATAAGGCCATAAAGAAAACGATGTTGACGCTCTAGGAAAATATCGATCTGGGAAGAAAGCTTTGTTCGTTTAATAAATGCCGTCGTAAAGAGGGGGGTAATTAAGTCCCGGACGAAATGGTAACTCCCCGAAATCAATTCCACATTAATTTTCATCTCGACGTTTACTGTCAGTGTGAAATCACACAATTGAACCCTCGGTTACAGATTCATAACTCGCACACTTAATTACAGCCTCTAAACGGCTCTTTCGAAGGCGTTCTCTGTTCTTTTGTGATCGTGAAGCAGTGTCTCGGGAACGTGATTCAGACGGGAAACCATCACTTTAGTGCCAGCCCTGGAATTCGTTCTTTACAGTGTGAGAAATTCATCGGTTAAATATGTGCGAGCGAAAGCTGCGCCGAACCGTAATCATAACAGCATAAGAGGGCGGACAATTATGTTTACTACTAAATGTCGATCGACGTTACCATTTACAAGTGTTGAATAGGCTGCGTTCAGGAAACTGTTCCGAGGCAGTCCTGAATTTTCCGGTCACGATTAGCGTCACAATAACAGTGTGAGAACCGTCTTTAATCGCAGAATCATAAACAAAATTACCTTACCTTTACTGGTGCATATCTATACGATCTGTGAAACTTATTTTCTTTTAACAAAATTGACTTTTAAACGACTGATTTTGCCCAATTTTGTATGTACTGGACGAGACAATATACCAAATATTTGTTACTAATTATAATACAATGGATTTTTAATGTACGAATTATTTCAAGTGAGATTCATCAAAAATTTTGGTTATATAACTCCCCAAAGAACGTTCCTCTCACTGTTCTTATATTCTCCGTCTTCACATATTTATGTATTTACCTTAATTTCTATATAAAATTTAAACGCGTGGACAGATCACATCAAAAATTGGTGCACATATTCTTCAAAACACGAGAAACGTGTGGGGGCGAGAGAAACCCCTAGCAAAAAAGTGGAAAGAATTATAATTGGAAAAGGTGATAATTTTGTGTTAAATTACTGCGCGCCAAGAGACCATGACGTCACGGGACAGAGAGAGAGAGAGAGAGAGAGACGTTACTACGCGACGAACTAAGGAAATAGTTCCTTTTTCCGTAATGAAGTAAAGCAGAAATATTTTAATTCAATAAAAAGTATAATTATATCCGGAAATAGTCAATCGGATGATAATAAAATAACAATACGAAATAGTTTACGATCCTTTCGGAAAATGTAAGTTAATTTTCGTGCCATATCAGTGACTCCAATATGGCGACCATTTGTTTACATTATGAATCTAGCTAATAATTGAATTAATTTAATCTTTCGAAATGTCTGAAGACTGAGGGATAATTATATCCTTCAATACTTCAGGAGTTTATTTAAGTATTCTATTCATAAGAAATTCTAAAGTATGTTTGTTGGGACTGAAGCATTAAAATTCAATGTATTTTATTGCTGTTCAGTGAATGCACTATCGGTCGAAAGTATGTACGGAACTAGAAACGGTTAGATTTAGGTTAAGTCGCATCTTGAATAATGATTAATATAGAATTAAATACAGTTTCGGGTTTATATAAATTAGTACACGGTAAGCAAGTAAGAAAATTAATATTAAACATAACATTTTTAAATTTAAAAAGTAGATACTGGCAAATAGTCAGAATATTTATTAAGAAACAAAAAATTAAATATAACAAAATTCAAAATACGTGCCGTTTCTTCCCTTTGTTTAGGGACCTCTATAATCATAACCTAAAATTTATTGAGTAATATAATGAAATAAACCATAAAAATATTCAATCCCAAACTAATGAATAAATAAAGTATAATACAGATACATTAATTTAATACATTATTAAAGAAAAAGTTTAACAAACAATTCAAGTGAAAAAATATCAGCGTATTACTCAAAGAATTTACTATCGGGCGCAACGTGTGGGGCAAATCAACACTTCAGAAAATTTCGTTGTTTCCAAATTATAACGTTATAAATTTTTAAGGGAGTCAGTTTAATACATTTGTTAAGTGAAAAAAATTTACAACTCTTATATCAACTTCCATGGCCGAAGTAAGAGTAAACGTTGTCACCCTTCACAGTGCTTCTATTGTTGTAACGGTTTTTCTTACAAGGCAGGATTAAACATTCAAAAATAATAGAATACATTATTTTAAATCATAACATAGGATCGTAAATTCAATTTAAAATTTGTGTATCATTTTCCACATTAATTGAATTTATTTGACACCTAATTACATTTCATTTATCAAACTCTTTCGTCATCGTAAATTTTTACATTAAACCAATCTATTTTATGGTTATTTTCAGCGAACACGTTTGCCCAGAACAGTTTTTTTAATGGTTGTAATTTTAGATTACGTCTGAAGGAGGTCCCTAAACAAAGGAAAGAAACGTAACTTATTTTGAATTACGTAATAAGTATTTTTTTTGTTTCTAAATATTTAGACACCTGCCAGTTTAAATTTAATAGAAGACAAATTTAAAGACGTTACGTTTCTAAACGCCTGTCGATCAAACACAAAATATAGATGGAACAGAAGTTAGAAAACAAAGATTAGATATATCAGAGATACTAATAAAATTCATAGATGTTATCAAGGTCACTCGTATCTTTTCTGATGTTAATGGAGTTAACGTTGTAAATGCTTAACATTTCAGAGGTTATTCTATACATATAATTGGATTCATTATGTAAAATATACTTTTTCTGGTTATGCTTTTAATTTGTGAAGGTCCTCGGTAAAAGGAGCAGAGTCCTTTGCTACGTATATACGTTTAAGGATGGGCGTTCTTTTTTATATGAAAAAAAATTATTTTCAGTGGAATGAAGGGCGCATAATTTTTTAGGGTACTTTTCTTTCTTTCCTTTTTTTTTTAGATGCAGGGATTTATTATTTTCCTGAAAGAGACAGGACTATTTTATCTACTTAATACTCTCAAGGCTTCTAATTGCAACAACGCGACAGTTACAGCACGGTGGGAAATTTAATTTTGATAGCGGTTAAGAAGGATGATTTTCGTGGTATTAGTGTATAGGTTTCCGAATAACATCAGTTCATTTATTTATTTTTATTTATATTTATTCTTGCTTGAAATCAAAGAACTGTTCATTCAATTTGTCGAATTTAAATTTCCCAGGATAATTTTTAGATCTATAACTTTCGCATAGGCGTCTCCGGATTCCACTGAAACCAATTTTAATCAATCGCCGAAGTTTTAGTGCGGGCTCTGAAAAGCCAACCCCCCCCTCCCTCCCCCTTCATGACTATTTGGACATAGGCTGGGTGGAATAACATTTACAGTTCAGTCTCTCCATACCATAAACAGGGGAAACTCTTACTCTGAAATGTGCGACCAGATAAAACTTGACGACTAATCCATTAGCCACGTTCATATCGAATGTCACACGGTTTACTGGTAAACGCAGAAAACCATTACATAATTAATGACGTGTGAAATGAATCTGATGACTGAAAATTAAAAAAGAAGAGAGGTTTTTTATGTCATTGGAGCCATGTACGATTATTCGTATGAAGATCTGTAACGCCACTGGAAGACATTTGCCGTGTCCCCCGGACAATCGATTGCTTTGATGGCCTCTTCCATATTTTAATACTGGGGCCGGCAACTCTCTGGGTGACAAAATCCCCTTCTCGCGAACTTCGGCGTCGAATGTTACCGACTGAATCCAAAGTTCGATTCGACGAACATTCTTGAGAAGAAGAAAAAAAGTGTGTAACTCAAAAAATAGAACGCCGCTTGGAGATAATATCGAATAACGACAATGAGGCATTTTAAATAAATAAATAAATAAATAAATATATATATATATATATTCCAAATTTTCTCTCCTAATTCGTCTTCTTCTTTTTTTTTTTTTTAAAAAAAAACAAACATGATAGATCCCAATGCGAGGTCAATATTGTCTCCTCGCAGTGACGGAGTGGAAGGGCGGGGGCAGGGAAGGTGGAAGCTGATGAGGCGTGAGAAAAGACGAGGGGACGAGCGAAGAGAAGCTTGGGTCAACAGAGGCGTGGTCGCTACCAGGTAACGGCCACTACACGTGTCGTCTCACCAAAACCATTCGTATCTGACACACGAAACAAACTACCAGGTGGGTCGAAAGTATCAGGTCCGCAGCGAGGTCCTCCACGTCCAGGCCATTTGCTACGTCGCCAAAGGGGAAAATCAGCTGGGAACTGTGTTTATCTCTGAAGTCATATCAACAGGTTTCAGTTTAATCGTATACTGTTTTAGTTTTCAGCGGGATGCTCTGGACAGGTGATTTTCTTAAACGACGTTCGACATGTTACAAACTAGATAAAAATAACATTTCAACGCAGAAGTTGGTCACTTTAGACTAAAAGTAGGTACAGAGAGATTATACAATTTGAATTTTTTTAGGGTAACGTCACCATGTGGATTACCGTCATGTAACCGAACTCCCCTTTAATAGCATAAGGAGGGATTTGAAAGGAGGGATGCGGAAGGGTAGAGTAAGGTAGCCAAGGGGTTAACTAGGGCTACAGTTTAAGGATCCTACACGGCATTCGCCTAAAAGTATACGGGACAAACCCTAGTAAACCTGCATCAGGTAGGTACTGATCCCACACCCTTCAGATAGCGGGAGAGAAGTTTTCTGTGGGGACGCAGCATTCCCTTCTCCGTACCTCGACCAGTTTAGGAGGCTGCTGGCCGACTGTTCCAATGGGAACACCGAACAACACTTACCGTATGCCCAAGGTCTGGGACCCCGGAACATGCACCTCTCAAAACAGGTCGAGGTGCCTCGGCTTGTGGGAACCTTAGTTCAAAACCGGAGAGGAAAAGGCATCCCCAAAGGTAGCCCCTTCGTGTTTCTCCTACAAGGTTCTACCTGCGAGAGAATATCCCTCGCACGTACTGCCTGCGAGAGAATATCCCTCGCACGTACTGCCTGCGAGAGAATATCCCTCGCACGTACTGCCTGCGAGAGAATATCCCTCGCACGTACTGCCTGCGAGAGAATAACCCTCGGAAGCCTTCTATTATTCCAAAATGTTTTTTTTACGCAACAGGCGACATGAGGGTAATCCACTTTGGGCAACTCCCCTTTAATAGCATAGGAAGGGATTTGAAAGGGGGGATGCGGAAGGGTGGAGGAAGGTAGCCAAGGGTTACTAGGGCCCCCGGGCTACAGTTTAAGGATCCTACCCGGCATTCGCCTAAAGAAATGCAGGGAAACCCCTAGGAATATCTGCATCGGGTAGGTCGGGCATTTGGTACTTGTCCCACGCCCTTCCGATAGCGGGAGAGGAGTTTGCTGTGCGGACGCAGCATTCCCTTCTCCGTGCCTCGACAAGTTGAGGAGGCAGCTGGCCGACTGTTCCAATGGGAACAGAGAACAACTGTTACCGTATGCCCAAGGTCTGTGACCCAGGAACATACACCTCCATCGCAGGTGAACCTTCCCAGAGAGCTCTGGAGGAGGCTACCTTTGGGGACAGGCTCCCATATGCTGAGGCACCTCGGCCTGTTTTGAGAGGTGACCTTGGGCATACGGTAAGAGTTGTCCACTCTTACTATTGGAATAGTCGGTCAACTGCATCCTAAACTGGGTAATGAACGGCGAGGGTAAAGTTGCGACCACACAGCAAACCCCTCTCCCGCCATCGGAAGGGCGTGGGACAAGTACCGAATGCCCAACCTACCTGATGAAGGTTTTTCTAGGGTTTTCCCTGCATCACTTTGGGAAGAATTGCCGGGTAGGATCCTTAAACCATAGCCCGGGGGTCCTAGTTAACCCTTGGCTACCTTGCTCTAACTTTCCGCATCCCCGCTTTCACTCCTCTTATGCTATAAGAGGGGTGTTGCCACTATGTGGATTACCCTATACATAGCCTGTCTATACCTACAAAAAAAATGGTGTTGATCAAAATTGAGTTTAACACTCGTGGAAACAAATTGTAAATCGAGGCGTTTCGTTGTGGGTATGTGAAATGTGCGTTTCCTGTTCGATATTTCAAAGGACGTTGAACGACGACGAAGAAATGGCGGTTACTCGTGGCGTGCCAAAGGCTTGAACACAGAGGACAAATACCGAAGCTTTTCTTAGTAACGCTATCTCAACTTGTGAGTGTTGTCGTAGCACCAGCTTTGAAGAGACGTCTCACGTTTCACTACTCCTCTACCAAAGGCTTTTCCAGCTACAAAGAACCATTTTGAAAATTTCCAAAGAACGCAGAATATTGCTTGGCCTGTCTTTCCGTTATCTGGAAGACAAAAAGAGTCCAAAGTTTCGAACAGCAAGAATTATTAAAATAATCGCCAGATTCCAAGGCTGACTCTATAGAATAGTCTGAAATTGGCACGTTTATTTATTTGAGGAGGAATCGGACTGACGATTAATATTTTCCACTGAAAACGAAACTGTTCGAACGGTTGGAATTTTTATTGTTCCCAGATTGGATAATGGAAAGCCCGAACAACAATACTCTTAATATGAATACAACATCCAAAACCTTCACTTGATTTTCGTAAAGAATTGTTTGAGGTTTTTTTACCATAACCACAATTATAATTACTTTATCGTAAGAGCCAGCAGCATAAATAAATTTTTGATTTAAACTGGACTCACTTGATCTTGTACCTACTTTCACGTCGAGACCATTTACTACGTCGTCAATGCAGAAACATTTCTAGATATTAACCCACCACTGCCAAAATTCTAATGTAAAAGCCTTACCTCGACGAAGTCTCAGCGTGATAGGTTACGAAACAGAAAATCTCATCTTTCAGGATGAAACGATTTGAGGATTTAAATGATCTGGGAGGAAAAAGTCTCATCACGATAGCCTGACGAATTTCATATTGTCCGTGAATTTATTTACTGATTCCCATCGAGGAAACGTTAATTAATTGAATGTCCATTTATCAGACGAATACTCCTTCTGGTCCCAAGTGTGCTAATTGCAGATGGAATTCGTGTTATATACTCAAAGTTACAGTCTGATATACAAGGAACAGCTTCGATGACTTAGAACCGGAATCTCTGCTCTACTATTTTTTTTGTAGTAAACCAATATAAGCTAATAACCTGTGACCGGGATTTAAAAATAATAAATTTCTATAGTCCTGTGATTAGAACAAAAAAATTAAAAATTTGGCAGGTGTAGTTCCAGATCTAACGGACTTAATTTGATATCGACCAACAATTCCGAATATAAATATCGATTAAAAAAATTGACAGCGTTTAAACCCTCTACATTTCCTGAACTGTGTGATTTATTTCAAGTCTGTAAATTATTAATGTGCCCTCCCCACAACCTGGGGTTGAATAAATGACTTTCACAGGGACCCGTTATTTTTCTGTTCTATGTGACTAAATAACAGTCACCAAATTGTTCTCCAGGGCTGGAGACTCGATGGATTCATACAGCCAGAGTTTTTAACGGTAGCCATCTTGCCGTCATCTGACATTATCCAGCGCCAGTATTAGAAACCTAATGACATATTTCTTCTTACGTACTTCAAAAAATTAAAGTACATCATACATTTAAGAAAAAATGGCCAACTGAAATTGTGTCAATGTTTTTTTAATCACCAGTTATTTAAAATAGCCTCCCTTTCAATGCCAACAAATCAGCGTTCATGAAATTTTAATGTCTTTAGGTGCTCGTGAAACAAATCATGTTTTAGTAACACCTCTGAGACTTTCTACATTTTTCTTAGAATATTATTTGACAAAAAAAAAATTAGAACATCCCAGAGTCCCTTAATTTAAAAAGATTTACAGCCTCCCACAGCTGCTGATAAAAACACGAGCAGGACGACAGGAGCAAAATTGACCATGAAATTGTACAATATCATGACACAGACACGAAATGATTTATTAGTGCTGACCCCCTGTAAATTTAGTCGTATAACGCTGCGTCTCTTAACTAAACGAGACAAGATAATTAATGAACCCGTCGAGCTGCGCCACTGATCTTCCTTACAGGAGGGGGGGGGGGGGCGGTTTCTGACGAGCAGGTTTTCTATTTAGATATAATCATTTTTATTAAAAAAAAATACAAGTGGAACGAGTCTATCCTATTTAAATAAAAAATATATTTATGTCCGTCGCTGTGTTGGAGATGACTACAAGGATAAAAACTGATGTACTTGACCCAATAAAATTTCAGAACTCCTGACACGAAATGTTTTATTAGCTGCGATGCCTCGGAGTAGACTTGTGTAGAGTTACGACTCGGAACCGAACAAGACAAGGATAATTAATGAGGCAGTTGGGCAACAGCAATAATCTGTTACGGTTTTTATTTTTTATTTTTTTTGACTGACAGACTTTCATAGTCCAGGACTTAGAATTTACGAGCGTTTCGAAATTCGTTGTTTGAAAGCAAAAAATAACACAACATTTAAAAATATGGAAATGACTGCGTTTCGTACATTTCATAGCGTAGTGCGCAGATACATGTCAAGTTCCGACCATTCAAAAAAATGAAATGAAATTAAACGACAAATGCGTTTCACAAGATTACTAAAGGAGGAAAAAACAAGTCAACCTCGGACAAGTTAATAATAAATTAAAAAACGTGTTTCACAGCGGTTGAAAATATAATCTTAACCATCCTCGAAGAGAACGAATATTATTTCAACATTGAATAATAATTTGTTACATGTAATGGTAATGGATTCACCTGAATAATATTAAATACTAGGATGACGATGACGTTTCATCATAGGAGAGCAGGAATCGTCAGACACAGAAACGCAGTCGGCGTGATTCTCGCTGTGATGTAATAATCGCCAGGTAGCGACAAAAACGACGAGGTACAACACAACATTTCGGAATATCGGTGATGACGCGAGCGATCGCATCAGTAAATATTGAAAGCAAACTGCAGGCACGAATAGATATAAATTGGGATAGAGACTGACTGTGTTGTCACTTGGAGGCTTGTTGACATGATAAATATTAAACATCTATTACGATAGTTAACAAGTTTGCGGTCCAATTGTTCAATTTCTGCAGATGAAAAAATGTCGAGCCCGAAATAAATTATATTCTGAAGCCGTCAAGTCACAAAAAAAAAAACTAGTTTTCGTAAATGTGTAACTGGAACACTTCACAACGCCATATTTGATTTCTATAGTCTGGCTATTATTTTTCATTGGTGACCAAATTAAGAGTTTCGTACACAAAATTCAAATAAATTAAGGTTGCTCATAAGATTCAGGAAGTTTTATCCTTCAAGATATTTTAAATTTATTGAAAACATTATATTTTATTGTGTTTTACATCTTAACCTCATTTTTTTAAAGTCCCAGAAACACACGTACAATAATTAGTGCAGTGACAGGACATTAATAACGATCATTTAATGCAATGTTGGTAATGTTATTAAGATTGAATTCTTGACAGCGACAAAAAAGAGAGTCAATGTGTTTCTAAAATTGAACCTGAACTGTGGAAGAAGTACCTAAAACATTATATTTTTCGCTTGGAGCCCGCATTGAAATCGTCGTAAACGAAATGTGGGTGATACCGAGGGTAACATAAATGATTTTTGTCTGTATACTTTAAATTATTAATGAGGTCAAAACAGGCAGTTATAAATTATAATTCAACACGTTTCAGTGAAATCGTCAGCACAACAACGAAGATATCAAATTAAAGATATAATTTTAAAGTTTGAATTTTTACGTCTGTTCATCTTCTAATAAATAAAACAGAGCGTTTGTATGTATGTATGTATGTATATATATTTGTTTTGTGTATGTTCCTTATACAAATCTATACCGGTAGAGCAAATTTAACCAAATTTCGTACACGTGTTTTTTTTTCGATCAGGATACAAACAATGTCTGGGTTAGAAACGTCTACCACCCCCAGGAGCGGGGGTGGAAATACTCAAACATGCTAAATCAGCCGAAATTTGAGTCGGATAAATATTTTTAGGAGTCAAAGAGATTGATAGTGTCTGTACCAATGTATAATTTCAACCCCTAACAGCACGGGAAAGGAGCACTCTTAGGGGTGGGGGTGGACGGGCGTTACAAGAAAATAACGCGAATACAACCTAGATGGCGTCAAATCCAGGGTTATGGATGTCGCTGAGATTAATTATTACATTTAATATGCAGTTTAATCTCCACGGGTGGGGCTGAACGTAGGTGGAAATTTTCAAACATGTTGATCGGCCGATTTTTGCGTGGAATAAATACTTTTTAACCCACAGTAGCGGTAGTGGAAATTTTTGAACATAATCATACGGCAGTATATTCGTCGAATCAAACTATTCCCGGGGGAAATGAGTTCAACACCATTCGTAATGGAACGTAAATACATCAAGGGATAGGGGGTCGAGTTGCGTTACATAAAAATAACGCAAAAGCTACCTAGATTCGAGTCAAGTCGGTGGTTATGGATAAATGACATCCCGGGCCACGCCGGGCACCTAGCTAGTATTTAATAAATATGATGTGAAAATAGGTCTTAACATTTAGCATATTTAGGTGAGTTTTTTTTTCATTTTCATTGTGTTAGTATAATATTTTTTGATCCATCACTTTTATAAATTCATTGGCTTCTCGATAATATAAATTTATTTTTTACAATTTCTCCGCATGAAAGACATGATGAAGGTAGAAACACGTACCGTCGTAAATAAAAAAAATTGTCTGATATTGGTAAAAAAAACTGCATTATTTAAATATATAATTAATAATAAGAAAGATAGCCAAATACAGACAAAATAATTGATTTGAGTTTTGTCAACTGACGAGTGCAGTTGTGTCACCCTAGGCTCTTCATAGAACCTGAAGAAAGGGGCGTGGATCCCTGAAACGTTGTGTGGTATATCAGCACTTATTTTGTCCGTATTTGGCTTACTTTGTTATTAATTTTCAATCCGACGTAAATTTTTTCATTAAAGATATAATTGTACAAAGATATTAGCTGATAGTCAATTAACATAAAAAAGGGATGAAATATCAAAGATAAATCGTATACAACGTTGGAAGATTTCATGTCATGAAACAAATACCAATTACGTAAAATTTGGTAACTATCCCAGTTGAACGTATTATTGGAGTGTAAAATGTGTTTAATTCTGACGGTACATTTGGGGTTAAGGAAAACATGACGACGAAAGTTGTCTAGGAAACAAAATTACAGCATGACGCGACAAAATTTGTGTGAAATTTAACGAAGCATCTACGGAAACGAACAGTTATACTGAGAGATTTTATGTAACATTCAATTGCTGTATGAGGTTTCAAACAGTTTCCAGGAAGTCGGAGATTTTTCCAGTCTGGGGTTGAACGTAATGTCTGTAGAAGTGAAAACCAACTCAGTTTTGTCCCTGAAGTTGGACAGTTTCCTAATGGTCGAAACGTTGGATTCAGTCCTCTTAATTATTTCTCCTTCAATACGGAATCCAATAGCGATAAAACTGTGACATTAAATCAAGCGACGGAGTGTGTGATAAGACCAGTCACACGACTGCAGTCGTAATGATCTGTTTTGGCTGTGATCCTCAGCTGTGACTGCAAGCTTTCAGGACGCCCGGAGCTTTGTCTTACAATTACGTCACCGCAGTGTTGCCACCACTCCACCCACGCCGCCAGTAGTTCACACTCGCGAGAGTCGGGCCCGTCCTCGTCGTGGGAGCGGTATTTGGAGAAGAGGCTTTGACCCCTTTGTCACGGTCTCGAGGAGAGGTCCGCTCCGCCATTGTCTCCGGCGCACCTTCCGGTGCCTTTCCCACAGAGGCGCCCGTGACTGGCGTGTGTTTTTCGGGGCCGGGTCGCATCGTTGCACCTCGCCTGCATTTATTGCAACTGCGCTAAGTGGTCTCCGAGGTATCCGGTTCTAGCCAGCGACGTCTCTCCCCTCCCACACACGGACTGTGTGGCGCGGGGCTAGGCGGCAGAATCCCCCTTTCGTTTTTTGGAAAAGCCTGCATCGCTGCACACGGAACTGCTCCGGTGAGAGTAGTCCAAGGCCGAAACTCCCACAGCCGCAGCGGCAATCCCCCGCAAATACAACTCGCCTCGGCAAACACCAGCCTCTGTCGCGAACCCAACAACACTTTGCTTTCACGGCGATCGGTCCAACGACTCGTCATCTCGCCCTCTGCCCTAACCTCACGTATCCAAATTCCCAATAATTCACACAAATCTCGACCATCCTCTATGGTGCTTCCCGGTCATGAGAATCAACTGTATGGTTTATATATATAATTCGAATGCTACACAAGACGATTTTTTTTCAGCAGAAGCGTTCCAAATTAAAACGTACTAACTTGCGCACATCAATTTTATTTCTTTTGCTGTGCCATTGATTTATTTTTAGACTTAATGTATAACATCGTTCTAGATGATTCCTAGAGTTAGAAATCAAATCGCCGTAATGATCCGTTCGTTACGAAAATGCGCAAAATCGTTCGTCGATTACCGTTTTAAATTCAGAGCAGTAGGGAAAAATCGTCGCATCGTAATTGTTCGGTATTGCTTAAAGATTTCCACTACATGAGGGTAATCCACATTGTGGCAACTCCCCTTTAATAGCATAGGAAGGGATTTGAAAGGGTGGATGCGGAAGGGTAGAGGAAGGTAGCCAAGGGTCCTACCCGGCAATTCACCTTAAGGTGATGCAGGGAAAACCCTAGAAAAACCTGCACCAGGTAGGTCGGGCATTTGGTACTTGTCCCACGCCCTTCCGATAGCGGGAGAAGAGTTTGCTGTGTTAATTTTACGAACTGTACTGATCGCAAACTGGAAACAGTCTGTGAGACTTTTCAGTAATTTTTCTAACAAATTTTTTGGTCCAATTTAATTCATTCTGAAACAACACAAATAATATTCCAACTATTTTGTTTTGTGCCTTGGAGTTTACAGAAATACAACCACGGCGATCTAATTTGTCTCGATAATTTTCTAACATTTATATACATTTTTGTTATAATAATTGTGATGATTTACTGCTTCCTTCAGAGAGAGATTAAAATTAAATTCTGGTTTTATTATTTTATTCAGACGCATTGAACATGAGTCAACATTTTTTTTTTATTTTCGTAATTGCGCACCTTTTAATTTTCCGGTCCAATCAATAAAATTAGAAAGTCTTTACAGTAAAATTATAGTTTTTTCTGTTCCTTTATGTATTTTAAGACTTATCAATCGTACATAATTGCGTCCATGTCTCATTTAACGCTTTCCTTTCGTATTTCGTATTGAATAAATACTGTTCCAAACCAATATTTTATTTAGTGTTATCTTTTATTCAATGAAACCCATAACGCTCAAAAACGCCATCAGCGATAAATTTGAAATCATTGTGATGTGAGTATCAATTTGGAAAACTAAAAATTAACGTGCAAAGATACATTAATGATTTTACATAATGAACAAAAAATTACGTCCGATTGAAAATAATGAATAAGAAAGTTAGCCAATTAAATATGACTAGTAACAGTGCAGTTGTGTCGCTCTCGGCTCCTCTTCACACCCGACGAAAGCGACTAGGATCCCAGAAACGTTGTGTGGTATTTATATTATCACTTTTCTGTCTGGATTTTTCATAATGTTAAAAAGTCAGTGAAACTCCCCTCATTTATTCGGGTCCTACAACAATTGTTCCTGTTCAGCACAGGAACACAGTGAAGGGTAACTTTTGGCAAAACGAGGAGGGGGGAAAAAAAGTAAAGGTTCATTAGTACATAATTAAGTCACTGACGCACTGATTGCTTTATATTCTGTGGAAGTTGAATGTACCTAGGTGTTTGAAATTTGTTGGCCATGGTGAATTTAATTTTTGGGTTAGTGTTGGTCGGGTGATCCATTGTCTGGCTTTAAACAAATGTAGGAAGTGAGATAAGGGAATGAGCGGGGTAGGGGGGGGGGAATGAAAGAGGATGTAGTGAAACATGTATTCAAGTTTTACTTCCCTGAGACCATTTTATCCGTCCAGGAAATAAATAAATATATATAAGCATTCAAAATGTAGAAAATTGAGACGAATACTCACGGCTGTCTAGTTATAGACATTCGAAAGCAGATCGACCCAAAATGGAGGGCCGTAGGAAATAAAAGCGTGGGAAAACTAGACGACAGAATAAAAAAATACCGTCGAGATACAAACGTCTCTTCCAACAGCTATTGTAACGAAAAATTGGCAGGACAAAAGAGAGAACATTCACGTAGACGACAAAAGAAACATTTGTCACACCCACCTTTGGTCCAACCCTTGTCACACTCGTCCTCAAAATACAAGTTTACTTATCATTTCAGTTTTACCTGTCCTCGTAACAGGACCACCTTTTTTTTTCTTGCCGCGCAGTCAAGGTTTAATATTACAGTCTAAAAATAAACCTGTAATGCGGTAACGGATCAATTTATTTATCTCCTCACACAGCCTCTACGTAAGGATATCGCCCTATTGTACCATTTGGCATAATCTCATAAGTGGAAATTATATTTTCAGAAAAATAGGTTGTGAATTGCTTTCATTTTTAGCAGCATTTCATCCGTGAAATATATTTTTAGCTTCGAAAAATTATTGCGTGTTTTTAATTGAATGGGGAAGGGGACAAAGTACGACTTGGTCAAAGATCGGCGTCACGCCATTATTTGGTTCGCTGTAGTGACCTCACTTCTGCATCATGTATCAACTGAAAATGTTTCATCCCAAATAACTGGTGAATTTTTTAAAAACTGATCGTAATTAATGTTACAGAGCAGTAATTACACTGGAACAGAGCTTACGGTTATTGATTTCTCAGGAGCACAGGGTGAACCAACGTATGGCAAACGGGAAAGTGCCGGAATCGTAGGTGGATAAAATAGTTGTTTTTTTCCCCCGTGCAACCTCAGACTCCAGGCGTCGCAACGATAAAGAATAAGTTGTCTAATCTGCAGGGGTAACGGAAGCGAAAACTGCCCGAGGGAGAAATCGCTGCCTTCTAAACGAACGAAGCAACCGTAGTGTGAAGATCAGCTTCACTGATTAACAATGTCAAGGTTTCGCGTTCGATGCTCTGAAAAATCCATGGCGACTTTGAGAGGTTGGTAAACGACTTAGTCAAAGGTCTATAAATCCTGATTAAAAGAAAATTCATTTTAGGGTGTAATTCGAGAGAATTTCGACGTTATGTCCTACCAGTAATCACCGATGAAGACTAGTCGTTTTCCTAACCGAGTAGTAGTTTCGGAGCGGCACAGGAAGTTCACGCCAAAAAGTTACGAAACACGATCGTGTCGAGTTAAAGTCAGAGAGAAGCTGGCGACGGGGGCGGGAGGGGGGGGGGCAGAGATCTGAAAGGAGCACACAGAGCCCAGCATCAGGTGGTTTTCTCTACGCGCATTTCTGCCGAGGGTTACTACTGGAAAAGTTTTCCCCGACCTGCGAGACATCTCTCATGGCACGAAGCGTGGGGAGGTCGGGGGGGGGGGGTAACAATGAAAAATGAAGTGCACCCCCCCCAGAAACTTTGTTTGCCGGGACAGATGGACGCCCTGGAGAACGTGAGAAATGCGCATTGAGATCTTTGTTCCGACGGGCCATTTGCCTGGCAACCACGGCAGTAACGAGCTCTGCCTTTCCCTAATGAAATTGCGAGCAAATACTGCCATCTTTAAGCTGCCGAGAGAAATTTCCTTACATCAATTAATTTCACACTATGTTCAAAAACTCGGGCGGAAATATACTCACAGTATATTCTCGTTGAATTTTGGTTATTCTGGAACACAACTGTGTCAAAAAAAACACGAAAAATGCGCTGAAGTACGATTAATTTCTAGTCTTATATAAGAAACGATTTTCTTTTCACTGGACTGGACTTGAAAACAGCCACATTTAAAATATCAATAAAAACGAGATTGTTACAGATTTAAAAAAAAAATCATTTCCACGCAATTCTAGTAAATTAAAAAGCAATCTTGCTAAAATTACTTCCTTAACGAGCTCAGTGGAACTAACAAACAACAACTGCACGTTATTCACGATTTTGAAATGAAAGGTTTTTTTTGTACCTAATAATTACATTAAATAAAAATGTAGTGCGTCACATCGGAAAAAAATTAATTATAAAATATAAGTGACTTCCTTACATATATATATATCTTGATGATCGATTTATTCAACACAAAAAGAAACTATTAAATCAGACCTGGGCGCAATAATGTACGATTACTAAGTCTTAAAATGCATATATAAGCAGAAAAACGAAAACAAACCTATAATTTTATTGATTTTACAGGACAATCAAAAGATGCGCAATTACGAAAATGAAAAAAAAATAGTTGACTTATGTTCAATGCGCTTGAATAAAATAAAACCATAATTTCATTTTTATCTCTCTCCGAGGAAAGCAGTAAATGTTCACAATTATTATTATTACTAAAATATATATAAAAATGTTAGAAAATTATCGAGACTAATTAAATCGCCGTGGTTGTTTTTCTGTTAAGTCCGAGGCACAATAATATATCTGGGATATTATTTGTGAAGTATCAGAAAGAATTATATTGGATCAACAAAATTTGCTAGAAAAATTACTGAAATGTCACGCAGACTATTTCCAGTTTGCGATCAGCACAGTTCGTAAAATTAACACAAACGTAGTGGAAATCTTTAAGAAATATCGAACACTACGATGGGACGATTTTTTTCCGCCTCAATTTATATCTGAAACGGTAATCGACGAACGATTTTGCGCTTTTTCGTAACGAACGGATTTTTACGGCGACTCGATTTCTAATTCTATGATTAACAGTGCGAATAATCCAGAACGCAGTTATAGATTAAGTCTAAAAATAAATCAATGGTACAGCAAAATAAAATTGAAGTGCGCAAGTTAGAATGTTTTAATTTAGAACGCTTCTGTTGAAAAAAAAATCGGAACTTTTGTAGCATTTGAATTATATATATATATATATATATATATATATATATAAACCATAGAGATATCGTCAACGGGTAGGAAAATAGTTTACTATCCGCTTTTAGTTTTGTGGAACTAAATGGCGCAGAAAATGTAGTCGTAGGGACGGAACTGCACCGCGATTTTTTTTCCGAAGACGGAAATATCAGTTTGCAGAAAAACGGTTGGGAAATTTTTAAAACTAAAAATATGTGTCGTAGGTACAAAACAAGAATTACGGGTTTTTTTTATGGATTTAAATATCTGTTTCCCCGAGTACGCGTATATTGTTTCACATTGCGGACGCGAAGCATCGGAACAAAGGGGGGTCGTCCACTTACGCACGATTCGGGATCAAAACTTTGTTTTAATTACGGAGAGAATTTCTTTTTTAGTAATTGAATTTTGCACACGTCGGAGACTTACAAAGCGGATACGCGGATCTCGCGTCGCGCTCACGGGGGAAAAGTGCGCTAAAAATTCGAAACCGATCCGAAGGAAACCGCCGAACCACGTCAAAAGTCGCGAAAGTACGAGTGCGAGGCATCGGAGTTGGACACACACACAGACACTGGCAGAGATCTCACCTGTGATGCGGAGGCGGAGGAGGCGAGGACGAGGGCATCTTGACGCTGCACGGGCCGTCTTTGTTCTGGCACTCGCGCCCGACTCCACGGCACGCCACTGCTGCCAACCTCGCCGAGCCGATCGATCGGCCGCCCAGCGCACACAAAGGTGCCAGCCCCCACTGCCTCGCACCCATCACCACAAACATGCACCACAAATCAAAGGGCCCTAAACGTCATCCAATTGCCAGCGAGTACCAACTAAGTATCAAGGCGGAATGGTAGGAGCTACAACATCGGATTGCTACTTGGTCCTCCGTGCTTTCTTTTGAGTGGTGCGAAAATCATTATAAATATTGACTGGGTAGAACACGCAGTATCTCGCAAAAATGAACAGTTACTCCCTTCCGAAAACATTTATGCGGGACTTAACCAGATAGTAACCTGAAGAACTTACAATACCACCACAACCTATTGAGAGAACCTGGCAATTTCGACTTTTTTTTAATAAAGTCTTCTTGGGAAATAGTCGCTATTGCTATAAGACTATCGTCATCGAAACGTCCTAAATACAACGGCATACTCTGTTAGGACGAGAAGCCTTTATTCATTCTCTAGACCGTGAAATCCTACATTCGACTTAATTTTTTAAAAAAAATTGTTTGCTCAATAATTAATTAATTTTTATTAAATTTCTTTTAAGATATATAATTTAGCGTAAAAAATCTATATAATAAAAAAGAATGTATATTTGTATGTATGTATTTACGTCTATTTCTATACAAATTTAAACGCGTTGTCAGATTGCAACAAAAATGGATACATATATTCTTAAAAGCATTAGAAACAGTACTGGGGGGGGGGAGTTGAAAGAGTTATAAATTTAAAAAGTGTTAATTTTGTGTTAAATTACTGCGCGTCAAGAGACCGTGACTACACGCGACAGAGAGAGAGAGAGAGACGTTACTGAGCGACGGACAAAGGAAATAGTTCCTTTTTCCGTAATTAAATAAAGCAGAAATATTTTCATTGAATTAAAAGTATAATTTTATCCAGCAATACGAATAATAATAAAAAACAATACGAAATAATTTACGATCGTTGCGGAAAATGTTAATTTTCGCGCCATATTAGTGACACCAATATGGCGACTATTTGTTTACATTGTAAATCTACCTAACTATTTCTTCAATAATCTTTCGTAATGTCTGAAGACTGAGGGACAATTATATCCTACAATATTCAAAGAGTATATTTAAGCAAAGCAATTCAATAGTATGTTTGTTGGGATTGATATAAAAAAAATTCAATTCATGCACTATCGGTCGAAACTATGTACGGAACTAGGAACAGTTAGATTTAAGTTAAATCACTTCTTGACTATAGATGGAATTAATTACTTTTTCGGGTTTATATAAATAAGAACACGGGTAACGCCGGGCAACCAGCTAGTATAAAATATTTTGTAGAAAGAGTTCTCGGGTTTTACCCGGGTACAACAATGATTAAAAAGCGACGTTTCAACGATTTTATGTCTCTGAAAAGAAATAACTTGTGGGGTCCCGCAGGGGTCGATTCTTGGACCTCTGCTTTATCTTTAGTACATAAATGACCTTCCAGATTGCATCAAACCTATAAAATCAGTTCTTTATGCAGATGACACGAATAACCGGTAGCGACGACAAAACACTTGAAAAAAAAAGTCGAAAAAGCCCTGAAATCATTAAATGTCTGGTTCTCAACTTACAGAAAACTAAACTGTTCAGTTTTCGTCCGGTAACAACGAAACTGAATTAGCGACTGATCATGCAACATTTCTCGGTGTTCAAGTTGACGGAAAGTTACGATGGAATTAACATACTAAGGTACTCTCAAGTAAACTTTATACAACAAGTAGTTACTTTAACTGCAAAAAAGGTATATTATGCATTTTTCCATTCAAACATGTGCTACGAAATTACGAGCTGGGGGAGTTTCTTCTCGCTCTGCGGAAAATATTTAAACTACAGAAACGTGCGATCCTAATATTATGTGGCAAAAATTACAGACCTCCCTTCAAAGCTCTTGGAATTTCAACGATACCGAGTGGAAACTATAAAATTCGTAAAACGTAATCAAAGTCTGATTGTTACCAATGGGGAAGTCCATCAATATAATACCAGAAACCGCGCGACATTACGGACAGAAAAACATCATCTGTCACTTCAGGGATAAAGCTGTTGAATTATCTTCCTCTTAGCATCAAAAGCGTAAGCAGTTACAACGTACTTATTAAGAAATGAAAATTCTGTTAACGAGTTTTTAATCTGGCCTGAGCCAAACTCACGCTAGTTGCCTGGAAGATACTCGTCAATTTGTGGAATACTAATATAAATCTTTATTGTCTGTCCAACTAATACTTCACAATTGTTTATTTGATGTCGTCCGCACGAGATTTCCAGCCACTGAGAAGAGCTGCCAGATAAATTCTTCCGGAGTCGCCAGCACTTTGAAGGCTCATCAGTAGAAGAAGACGAAATGTAAATGGGAATGTTATTTGTGCAGTGCAGTGTTATTTAATAGCACTAAAATGTCTTCCAAAAATAAGTTCAGCATCCAATTATTTTTTATTCCTTAGTTTATATTTAAGATTTCTTACATGTGTAATGTTCTAACTTCTTCTGCCTTATTTACGTATGTAGTATTCCTTATATCGTCCCTCAACCTATTCATGTAATTTCAAATATGTACACTTTAAATTATTTATATCACTATTTGTGTAAAGTCGTAAACATGTAGAATATTTATGTATATCTCATTCAAAAATTTATGAGTAATATCAATTAGACTTGTCCTATTTCCTCAGCAGAGGACTAATGGAACAAATATAATCTCATCTCCCAGACTGTAGCCGGGGGGGGGGGGGAAACCCGAGAACATTTCCCATATAACTGCATCGGGAAAGTCTTCGATTATCATACATATGTAGAATAAAGCAAAATATTCAATCGATTATTCGAGGTGACCGAATGAACATATCTGATGGCCAAGATTTATGGGAAAAATCTCAAAATCGGAGGACGAACCATCGTCTACAAATATGGCGAGATAGCTCAGTCTGTAGCAATATCATTAGTACACAGGAAAATGTCGGACCGCAAGAACCTTGGAGTGAGATTTCCAAGAACAGCAAAAACACTTTTATAGAACGGGCGAATAGTTTCTGAACCAAACTATCAGTCCACTAAGCTGAGCGGGAATGCAACAAGGTTACGATCAGTCGTCTTCAGGTCAAGTGACAGTAATGGTATGATCTCAGCCACTTATCCGAGTACACGTCAGGAAATCAACACACTACTTCACTACATGAACGAAGAAGTCGTTACGGAATTCGAAACGATTTACACAAAATCAAAATTATGGTGATGCTTCGAGGATACTAAAGGAATAAAAGACATAAGGAAGTGAATTTTTTCAATGTCGTTGGTTAAGTCTTTGATGGAGCACCAAGAACAACCATCAGCTTGTTCTCTTAGTGTATTGACTAGTTTTCTTATAGAGGCACCAGTTGATGAAATTGCGATCTCTGGGTATGGAACCATAGCAACATTTAAAGGAATGACAGAGGAACTTTGCAACGAGTCCCTGGGACAGCTTCGTCGTAGTAGCGAATATTTAGTGGTTGGAAAAAGTTGAGCGAGTGAAAGTCTTCAAAGTAAACATTCAGCGAAATCGGTAATACAGAACGGAAAAAAACGGTCCGCTGAATTTTTCCTCGATTTATGACTCGCGGAACACATTTCAGAAAGACAACAGCAGTGATTGAGTTAGTTATAGCGAAAGTTGTCGTACACCGTAACTTTCTTCCCCCTTTCCATCGGTACCACTCCACGAACATTTTGAAAAGATAATTTTTTATCCATTACCAGTTACCGTGAGATTACTTTTTTTGGTTCCCAAATAAGTTATAATTTCAGTTTATGATGATTCAATTCGTTTTATTACTGCGTTTGATCAGAATGACAGACAGGAGCAACGACTCTCGCTAACAAAGACGCCACTGTATTCAACCTGGAAAATGCCTAGACAGCTTAAGCAAACCGTGGGACAGGCGAACAGGCAGTCAAACCGTGTAACTTCGTATCACACGTTCATCTACCAACAGCAGCGGCACGACGTCGTTGATTTGGGACCGTGTCCATCCCCATTATTAACGTCTCCGTCTACCGAGCCGCCATCTCGTTGTTTTCGTTCGAAGTAATCGTAATTAGTACACTCCATAGGTCATTTTTTCACACGAAACCTATTTATACCTTAATGGCTATACGGGGGGACATTAAACTGTGAAATAAATCGTTAAATCGTCTATTGAGGATAGGTACTAATTAAGGTTAAGGGAATTACTTATTCCACGTTGTGACGCGGATAAACCTTGAGCATCAGAGGAAACTAGAAATTACGAAAGCCCAAAGGAAAGTTGCGACTCTCGTAGAGCCATAAAAATAAACAACCATTCGTGAAAATGGTCATAAATGGACTTAAATTGTCAATATTAATTTATTTGGACATAACCGTCGCCATCCACTGAAATTTCTATTATATTTGGCTTAAATAATTCTCAAAAATATAAATGGACTTCCGAATACGAATCAGAGCTGTTAGACTGCATTTATGTACCCAAAAATGAATAAACAAAATATCATGGTCATAAAACCTACGTTGAAAATTATTAAAGTTACCCACATTTAAATGAGTAACCAATGGTATTTTAATTTCTGTTAAAAAACTAATTTATTGTCTGATGTAAACAGTTGGTTCAATAAATGGGATTAATAATAAAAAATAATTTAATATAATTATCTGCGGACTATGGTCAGTCAATTAAATCTGTTGATCAATAGAAAATTAATTTAACATTTATTAAATTACATTTACCAATGGAAAATTTCAGTACGGATAAAACACACAAAGTTTTCATTTCGGTGTTACAATATTATAAGCAGAAAGGAGAACAATGTTGGAAAAATTTTGTTCCCGATATATATTAAAATGAAGCACGTTCGAAACAACTCCGAAATTTCGTTACTAACAGAAAAATGATGTATTTAAGTCTATAATTTAGACTTCTTAAACAACAAATCGATTCGCCGTTCCCAAAAAAGAATCATTTTGATGTCTAATTATTATCTAGAAATATAACAACACAAGTCTGAGAAAAATCAAAGCTAAAAACTTTCTCATCAGGCCTACTGATTTAAATTTATAATTCTTCCATTCATAAAGGATATAATTTTTAAATTAATTTAATTATTTAAAATGCATAACGTTGGTTTCATACATAAAAAACCCAATGCTGTATCATTTAAACAAAAAAATTGCAATAATGTTGATAAGCACAATGTAATATATAATATTCGCTGTAAAGACTGCAACGCTTGTTACACGGGACAGACTAAAAGGGCATTAAAAATCGGCCTGGAAGAACAAATTTGTAATTTGAAACAACCTTGTAGCAAACATTATTCATTATAAGTAAACACGCCAACTAAAATAACTCCGTGTGGACTGGAACATTGAAACGATATCAGATTTTGAAATCAAATATTATGTGAGGTTAATGTCTACATTGTTACGCATTAATTCCCTTTGGCCACATCCATTGATGTTAAAGCTGAAAAAAAATAATCTCGGCAACATTTGGACTGTATTCTGAAATAGTCTCTGTCGTCTCTTTCTTTGTATTTAAGTTTATTTGTAGAGGTCACGATTCTGGAAGAAATGTAGAAAGAAGTGTAATCGTTTTTTAAAAATCTAATAATGTGCAATAAATTTTTGTAAATAATTAATTCATAACTGACATCTTGGCCAAAAATTTGAGAAACCACAGGTTAAAACTAAAATTTTGTAGGAATAAATATGCGTATTATATGACGAAGTACTTCGTTCCTTCATACCATAGATTTACTGCGGCTTCGTCATAATATGAAACAACGAGGGAAATAAAGGGACTATCTACTCAAAATTCGAAGCCAATGTTCATCAGCTTGAAACAGCCGCTGGCGTCCAATTTCGCATAAGGGGATTACTAATTTTCGGAAATCGTGTGAATGAACACAGGACTTCCATTAGGAGTTTGTCCCATAGCAGAAAAAAAAACCTTGGCACATGGAAAACAAATCAGGAAACCCAATCGGAAAGTCGGACAGTTTTCACCCTTCCGTCGAATTTATCACACAGCAGAATCGTTCACCGATTCGAAACCTCCAAAATAAAAGCGAGAGGATCCTAGTTATGGAATGTTTTTTTTTGGAGAAACTTATCGATTCGTAACCATTTCTGTACGTGATTTTTATATCAGCCTGATTAGCTCACATCAATTATCTTTAGAATGACCAACGCTGTTACTCTCAATTAATAATCTACTGAATCACGACGATTTATTTAAATAAAACAAAATAACGGATTACTAAACTTAAACATGTGTTTACTAACTGATTGTCTTATCTAAATTTGAATGTAATTAATGCAAATTAGGCAAAGGAAACGACTATAATCTATCAACTGATCCTTGCTTTTCATTACGAATTCAACCAATGAACTTATTAAAACAATAAGGAAAACAGACGAGCGCATAGTCGAATTATTTTCCACATCGATTTCTCGCAGCGCCCCAACGTTGATTAGGTTCGAAACTAGCCGCAATAAAGTGGGAGAATTCTACATTCATATTTTTACGTACAGCTATTTCTTTAAGTATAAGGGAATTGAAATGAGTCGCTGACGTCGCTTAGTCGTAACAGGATTACAGACTTATTTATCGATTACCTGTTGAAGAGCGATGTCAAAATGGCTCACAGAAATCTTCGGAAACCAACGGAAACTTTAGAAAGAAACATTAAAGCTGTGCTATTTATTGATTTATTTTTTCAGTTTTCTAAACGTGCCAGAGAGAAATTAATACTGTTTTTGATCCGACTATAACAACAAATAAATATAAAGGTCAAACAGTCTGTAAACATTTATTAATAAACAAAGGAATTAAAAGAATTCGAAATTAGGGACGAATCGCAGTGATAATTGTTCTGACCTGACCAGGCGAACAATAAAAAAAGATCATAATAAATTATTAACAGTCGCATCAACAGCTCTGGTTATTACCGACACAGTACGGGAACTCATTTTTCCTCGTCGGGGAACTGATTTGACGAGAGTTTCTCTCACGCACACATCGCCGGGATTCGAACCCGGGACCACTGTGATGTGAGGCAGTCATGCTGACCCCTAAACCACAGGAGGCGGAAACCTTAATGTTTAAATCTACAATTTCTACTAAGATCTTGAATATTCTGTTAAGATTACCCAAAGGAAACCTGTTTTAGCTTGTGTCTAATATTTTTTTCACTTTAAATTATATAAAACAAATTCAAACTTGAATACACGTACATAATATTTTACATTATTAGGTTCCAAAAATTATTTAATACTATTTAAAAGAATTCTAAATTTTTAATAACCTGAAATATAATGTTCAAAATTACGCAGTGGTGACAAGGCACCATTATATCCACAACCAAAATTCTGACTGGCACAATATTAACATTATAAAAGAAGAAAAATATTTTACAAGACTGATAAGTGACAAAATAAATGTTAAAAATTGTACTAACGACTTGAATTAATTTTCTGGTAATTATTGTAACGAAATAATGATAACTAAATGATTTTTATTGGCTCCATAAATATATTTTTTTTACTTAAATCAGTTACGTCCAGAAAATCATAAGTACAAGTAAACACTTCAGTATTTCTATAAATCTTTTAACCTCAATTATAAGTAAATCGTCATACAGATTAACCCATTTTTTGTTGCACCTCAATGTTTAGATTGGTAGAAAAATATTTAATTTCGCTGCAATTTATCGACACAACTTAAATGTGACGTCATTTTATTCAACAGACGTTATCAATTTTAAATTTAGCATAAAGCCACCATATCGAATGATTTACGTTACTTCAGACGAGTTCAAAATCTGTGATTTAAAAGTAACACAGAAACCAATATGGTAACGACTGACGTCAGAAGGTCCGATTTGTTATATTGGCCACGTTAAATCGGCACGAACTACACACAAATCAACACCGCAGCTGATGTCAACCAGTTTCCAACCAATATACGACTTACTCAATATCAATAAAGCAAGGGAAGCAACCCTGTTGACTGGATGACGTCACATGTATCTTGAACACGAATCGTCCCCTCCTAAATAAATAATTTCAATACTAATCCAAACTCAAAAGTTATTGGAGGATCTCAAGATAAATCGTACAACCTGTATAATTCTGGCTTGATCTATCCCTCAGCCACGGCTAAGTACCAGCAATTACAAGTTTCTTGGGCCAGCAATAACGCGCGCTCATTAATCAACACTTTGTACGTTACGTGGCCAAACGACCGGAATCATAAATTGGGACGCCGGGACGAGAATTCGAAAAACGCCACTTCCCATTTATAAATTGAACTACCAAGCCACCAACACTTACCAGAGCTGGAAAGGAAAAATACCCCGTCATAAAAGGAGAAAGTCAATCCTGTTTCTATTGGATTACTTTTGCCACGGTCCATTCTCTCCGTTGATTAATGAATACTCAAGGTTCACAGCCACAATTGAATGCGTGAAGTGAGTCACTAGACGTTCTCTTCAATTAATACCATTTAAGGATGGGACGATAACTTATTTCAGACGGGAGAGAGTTGAGTTGCCATGGCTGACCGCCATTAACCAGTACATTTTTAGGGAAACCGTGAAAAGAGCAGACGGCCGGACGGTCATGCGATTTATCGTGGCGAAATCGTCGTGAATATAGGGGAAAAAAACATTTGTACAATATTTTTTAGTGACAGACAGGTGGGGCGGTTTCCAAAAATTAAGGACTCCATTTCTAGCCCAGCGGAGTTCCGCAATTCATTTAAAGCTATTGTAAGATGAGATATGATGTTAAGGTAATTACACGTTCTCGAGGTTCGTACGCTGAGTCGGCAAAATTTCCACTTGAGCTCTTCCCCTTTAGCGTCTGTAATAGCCTCGTGGCAGTCCACGCCGACCAAAAAAATAAAAGCAGCAATGCTCGAGGGTGAGAACTGGTCAAATTTCAACCCCACACAATTTCAAGCACGTCTACACAGGTGAAAACGCTCCCCCCTCGTATTATGCATATAATATCACTTTTATTTTAATTTCATATGGAAACTGTAATTTTAAAGAACGATAAATTATCACCAAAACAATGATTTTTAATACTATGAAAGCTAAATTATTCTTCATAAACGAATAAACCCGACGGCTTGTCAGAAAAAAATTAATAAATAAAAATTAAGACACTAATAAAATAAAAAGCTCAACTACGTATCGATCCGTTGTTTCTGAACCTCCTCAGGTGAAAATAATAATAAAAATTATTTATTAAAAGAATGAATATAATTTATTTCTTGTCATCACAATAAATAATTAAAACGTTAGGGAAATTTCTAAACGTGTAAGTTTCGTTGAAGCCTAAATCCAAATGTGTTAATTATTATTTTATTCAAACTTTTTTGACCAGAGAGCTGGATTATTAATTTATGATTGAATTTAAAGTCAGATAAATATAACTAGTAAATATTTATTAAAGTCTATGAAACACAATTTATAGTTGAAATATTCATTACATTAATCTGTTGGAAGTTTCCGACGCATTGTGGCATTTTCAACGTAAAATATTACGCTCAAATGCATCGAATTTTAAGTTTAAAAAGTCAGTGTGTCGAATTTTTCCTACACACTAATGTAAGGACTGTTTACGGATATTTAATAGATAATATACTGTAGTAATTGGTAATTAAGGCATTTTTCTAATTGAAAAGTTGAATTGTAGCGGACTCATTATTAGTGGATATAGAGCGGACGCCGCAACAAACCGGCAAGGCAAAGAAAACATTGTTGATCAGTTGAGAAGGTTTTTACGCGCTCAAAATTTACGAGACGAAGATATCACTCGGGCAGTAGGCAGCGAGGAGAAAAGACTAAAATTCCAAGTCATGAAAGTCTGAAAGTTTTACAGTCGGGCAGTAGGAAGCGAGGAGAAAAGACTAAAATTCCAAGTAATGAAAATTTGAACAAATATTGAGTCGGGCAGCAGACAGCAAATAGACGAAAAGTTTTACAGTCGGCAGTCAGAACGAAAGAATGTGGTCCAGTCACAAACATGCTTTCAAATATTAAAAAGTAAAGCAATATTCAGTCGGGAAGAAGACAGAGCAACTAGTTGCAGTAAAGCATCGAGAACCAACCAATTTGTGTTAAACCAACTAACAAACAACGCCAATTAGAGCCTGTGAACATTTAGAGTCTGTGAGAACTTAGAATCAGTGATGTCCCCAAAATTGTGCACGAAAAGCTAAAAAGAGACCTGGGCGGCCGTAAGTAGAGAAAAACTTTAAATCATTTGTAAACCGTGTTTAAAAGATAAAAGTCAGATCGTTCTTTAATTATTTTAAATATCGATAAAATGAGATCGTTAATTCTTGATAAATTTAAAACTGTTTAAATTCAATCTTTAGTATTATTTCTTCCACAACAAATTTTCGTCTATGTTCAGATGCATTGATTTCCATACAAAGTAAATGTAATTTTTGATTATATAAATTCTGCCATTTATCAAACCCAGTTCAAGACCCTGAGATCCCAAATATTTTGTGTATTTTATACTTGTTTTAAAATTGTTAATAAATATTGTTTGTAGTTTTCCCTTAATAATCTTTTTATTTAGACACCATCATTGATTCCCATATAAAGAAAGTATTGTAATTTTGTGTTTTTTTTCATTTGTTAAATTCAGCCATTATCATCATTTTATTATTTAATTATTACAATACATATAATATAAAGTATAATCACAAATTACAAGCTAAATATTTAATTTATCGTTTCTGTTTAACACCTCGTTTGTTTTAACGTAAAACAAATTAACTGCTTAATCTAAAACTATTTTTATTAGATTAATAAGAAAGATTGCCAATTCACAATAAATTAAATATTATATGTATTTTATCTATTAAATTTCCACAAAACAGTCCTTTTAACACAATTCATTGTTAAATATTCGGTACATTAGTGTGTAGAAAAATTCGACACACTAACACTTTAAAGTTAAATTAATTATACTACCACATTTTTGTCTAAATTGGCTATCCTTATTAATTATTTTCAATCAGACGTAATTTTTTTCATTTTATTTTTATTACAACTGATACAAATATTTCTGAGTTTCTAAATACGATTTTCCCAAACGTCAAATAAGTTTTCGCCTGTAATAGTAGAGGTAAACATATCTAATTAACCTTTAAGGTAGAAAACTCATAAGTCTCAACGTCATAAGGAAGAGAAATTAATTAAAAACACTAAACATCTCCATGATTGATTACACGAGAAAACTTTGTCTTTACTTGCTATTCCCAATATAGATTCAGCAGATTGGATTACTTCAAAAAAGATAAAATCTAGATTTCGGATGTAAAATACCCAACCGACCAAAATCCCAATTAACTTCAGTTACAAAAAAAATAATCCCTGCGCGCTATCATAGGTGTGATATAAAAACTCTTCTAATTTCCGAGCGATTGTTTTAAAAACCCCTAAGACTCATAAGTAGCAAGAGGATATAATTAAAAGAATGTATGGAATTTTAATTCAAGTCATAAATTATGTAAAAGCATCAAGAGTTTTAACCCTTCCATATTTAGCGAGTTTGCAGACGGGGGGGGTTTTTTTTTACTCCGCCGCAGTAGCTTTCAAACCATTCACCAGCGTACTACGAAGAAACTAGAATGCGTAGTGCCATCATTATTCTTGTATAAAATCCTTTACAGAGAACATGTGGATTATAGTACGCCAGGGGTAATGCAGTGCACTGAAACGGAGCTTTGCATTTTGAAACAAAGGATAGCGAGTCTTAAATTATTCACGACAAAGAAATATTTTTTTTAAAAAAGGAAACAGGATACACGTGGTGGGCCTTACATGTTGTAGCCTCTCTCCTTTAATAAAATAGGAAGTGATAGAAATGGGGATTAGATCACGCCAAAGATAGCTGTAAAAAGATAACACTCATGAACACTATTTTATATCAAGTGATACCAATAAATCTTTAATAAGAGTAATAATAGATTGAACTATGTATACGTCTTTTTAGCTTAAGAATTAATTAAAATCCCCCATATTTCATACACAACTCGCAGGACGTACAAAGTTATAATTTTTCAAATAATTTATTTTATGGAATAAACTTCTGGAAATTCCATCAACAACTCCAATCTCCAACACATTTTCCGTAAAATTCCTATAATGCAAACATACAGTTTAACAACACATAAAATCTAATTATTAACCTACAATTATTGAGTTATCACTGGCGACTATTCTCACAAATTTATTTACACACCTGAAAGTCAATTTGATCATTTAAAATTATTTATGCAAACAATTAACAAATTAAATACATTCTCCACCTCCTGAGCGTAATAATATATTATCTCCCGACATTCTGAGGACTTAAAAATACATTAACATAAAATAAAAATTTTGGAAAATGAAGTCAAAAGGTTCTTAGTGTAAATAAAGGTTTCGAAAAATTATAACTATTTACTTTCAGCGATTGATATAAAAATACGGTGCATTTTAATTAATTATTACTAAGACCAAGACAAACAATTAAAAAATTATAATTTAAATTAATTTAATTCAACATATTGTTATTTTTTCGATTTTTATAATATTTGTAAAGGCCGCGAGAAATTGCAAGTAGTGTCAAAATAAGATCCGCACTACCCTGTGGGGCAGGCCGGTTCACTAAAGTTTGTTACGTCAACTTGGTAGTGTAAAAACTACACCGAAAACATTGAAATATATATTGTTCGGTACATAAAAAACAACTCATCCGTAAAAGTTAAGAGTTGAATATTATAGGATGTGGTTAAACGACATTGCTGCTGTCTGTATGTCCCATTCGTAAAAATTAATGTTTTTAGGAATAGTAGTAGCGTAGCTCCAGCATTTCCGGAAGGGGCAGTTCACAACTGACGAAAATGTTCCCCTCCACCTTCTCCTACTGCGCATCTAACACCACTTCTTGTATCTCACGATCTATACAACTATATCTATAACTTTTTAATCCCTCTATAGTTCGCCTGATGAGGGTTCACATTCCGACTGAAACATGTTAAATTAATTTAAACTATAGTTTTTAATTATTAATAATTTAAATTTTACAGACGAAACTCTACGTTAATAGCATATGAAGGGATTTGAAAATAGGGATGCGGAAGGGTTGAAGAAGGTAGCCAAGGGTTAACTACGGCTCCCGGGCTAAGGATCCTACCCGGAAATTCGCCTAAAAGTGATGCAGGGAAAATCCTAGAAAAACCTGCATCAGGCAGATAGGGCATTAGGTACTTTTCTCACGCTCTTCCGATGGTGGGAGAGGGGTTTTCTGTGGGAACGCAGCATTCCCTTCTCCGTGCCTCGACCAGTTTAGGACGCAATTGGCCGACTGTTCCAATGGGAACATGCCAAGGTCGCTCAGCTTGTGTGAACCTCAGTTCATAAACGGAGAGAGGAGAAGGTATATTTTTTTTTTGAAGGTGTTGACAGGCTATGTATAGTGGCTACTCCCTCTTATAGAATAGGAAATGGAGTGAAAGTGGGATGCGGAAAGGTAGAACAAGGTAGCAAAGGGTTAACTAGGGCCCTCGGTCTATAGTTTAAGGATCCTACCTAACAAATAAGCCTAAAAGTGATGCAGGGAAAATCTTAGAAAAATCCAAGCCCTTCCAATGGCGGGAGAGGGGTTTGCTGTGGGGTCGCAGCTTTCCCCTCGGCATGCCTTGAAAGGTTTAGGAGGCAGCTAGCCGACTATTCCAATGGGGATAGCGTATGCCCAAGCCACAAACGTAGCCCTTTCCGCCTCTCCAGAAAGGTTCTGCCTGCGAGAGAACAGCTCTTTATAAATACAATTTAATTAATAATATTATTAAACAGTAAATGGTTGAAATTAGAAACAAATGTATACACACAGCTGCATAGCAAAGTTATCGTAAAGGTATCTGAAATGAATCTCTCAATTTAATCTTTACTTCCTATCACATAAATCACGCGCAATAAAATTATACAGCGCAGAACTAGTTGGTCCTCTATAAAGCAATTACTGCAACAACTCGCGACGGATTGTGAAGTTTTTTCATTGTCAAGATTTGAAAGAGACTTTGCTATTAACGACCGCGCCCGTAAAAAAGCTAAACCAGATTCTGGAAAATAGTCGATAAGATCTGATTGTTTCACGAGCCGCATATGTACGAGGATAATAAATCTTATAATTGAACATGAGCAAATCAGGATGACTTCGAAACTCGCGGCTTTAAACGAAAAGAATACCATAAAAAGTCGTTTAAAAAGGGTCGTATAACTGCGCGTGATATCATATTTCTAAATAAAATTCTGAGAAGAAGAAAAACAACAAGCCTACAAAAGAGGTTTGCGTATTTATGGTTTCCTTTCAACAGATTTCGATTTATTAGGTGGAACTATAGACATCGGACCGGAAAGAGTACAAAATAAACAAAAATTAATATTTTTTTAAATATAAACAAAGAATTATTGGTCGTGAAATGTATCTGAATAAGCTTCTAATTTATTTTTTGGAATATTAAGACTTCGTAATATTTTATATCTTACAACTTTCTTCTACACTATTGGAAATATTTGGAAGCCAACTAGAAATTCGAATACATTGATTTTACTTAATTATGGTGAATACTGATAATTTCGAGTTTATTCGTGAAGTAAACATCATATGACAGCATTGTTTGTTAAATTTTAAGGCGATAGCAGTTACTTTCTAATTGTACAGTAATTGATCTTAAACGAAAAATAAAGGTTAGATGGTGGTTTTAGGGCACTTACGAACTCAAAAAGTTCCATAATCAAGAAAAAAACAGTTAGAATTGTCTTGTTTGAATTAAAACCTGTTGGTTTGTGCTGCAATATTTCCGGAAAGGAGTGTTGTAGGAATATTTTCAAGGTCAGACCGAGCGTACAGCAAATGAGTCATGTTTCAAGTGACGCAATTCGCCAGTATGTACAGGAGCTGAAGAGCAAGAAGCTTTCTAGGATAGAAAACCTATTCGTTTAGATGAATGTTTTCCTCCGAAACAATTGCTGGAAGCGGGTTCTGTTTTAGTATAGCAAATAAAATAAAGTGTAATTTATATATTTAGTTGTAGACACTAGTTCGAGAATTCTATTAAAGAAACTTATTAAATTCGTCTGTTGCAGATAAGAAAGCTATTTCGATCTTTGCAACACATGTCCAACTCTGATTTTTAACTTATTTCCCTTGAAGACGGACAATTATTTTTACTTTATGAAACGATAGATTCTTTTCTTCCTCCTTACACTCTTCCATAAGTCATTTTATTTCATACAATGGGTGTCCAATAAGATATTTATCAAATATTCCGAAACGGCTGTCATTCGTTAAAAATTTATGTGAGAATACAAAAAAGATCGGTATTATGTTATGAGGGTTGCAGGACACGCAAATATAGGGGATTGCCGAACAAAGGTTGTTATTGTAATGAATTATATTTATGGAACAACAGCATAATTATTAATAAAAAAAAGTTGGTTAACTGCACCACGTTTCGGTACTTATTTGTACCATCTTGAGTCTCTGGTCCCACTAAAATATTTATCTTGAAGTTATAAACATTTTCCTGCAGTCAAAGTGTGTACCGATAATTTTTTTTTTTTTTTAGGGCAACAGGCTACATGAGGGTGATCCACATTGAGCAACTCCCCTTTAATAGCATAGGAGGTGATTTGAAAGGGGGGATGCGAAAGGGTAGAGGAAGGTAGCCAAGGGTTACTAGGGCCCCCGGGCTATGGTTTAAGGATCCTACCCGGCATTCGCCGAAAGAAATGCAGGGAAAACCCTAGAAAAACCTGCATCAGGTAGGTCGGGCATTGGGTACTTGTCCCACGCTCTTCCGATAGCGGGAGAGGAGTTTGCTGTGGGGACGCAGCATTCCCTTCTCCGTGCCTCGACCAGTTTAGGAGGCAGCTGGCCGAGGTGCCTCGGCTTGTGGGAACCTTAGTTCAAAAACGGAGAGGAAAAGGCATACCCAAAGGTGGCCCCTACGTATCTCTCCTAAAAGGTTCTGCCTGCGAGAGAAAATCCCTCGCAGGTTATCGGCGAGAGAATCCTCTCAACGAGTAATTTTCATAGACAAGCCTTGAATAGGAGACATCACCTAGAAAGCCTGCGAGAGGATTCTCTCGCAGGTGATCCTTCCCAGAGAGCTCTGGCGGAGGCTACCTTTGGGGATGCCTTCACATCTCTCTGGTTTTTTTTTTTAACTAAGGATCCCATATGCCGAGGCACCTTGGCCTCTTTAGAGAGGTGTATGTTCCGGGGTCGCAGACCTTGGGCATACGGTCAGCTATTCCTATTGGAATAGTCGGCCAGCTGCCTCCTAAACTGGCCAAGGCATGGCGAGAGGTAAGCTGCGGCCCTACAGCAAACTCCTCTCCCGCCATCGGAAGGGCGTGGGACAAGCACCTAATGCCCGACCTACCCGATGCAGGTTTTTCTAGGGTTATAAGAGGGGAGTTACCACTATGCGGATTACCCTATACATAGCCTGTCTACACCAACAAAAAGACCACAGTCTGAAGAGCGTGCAAATAAGTACCGAAACGTAGTGCTGTTATCATAAAGAAAAATTAATAATAAAACGACTTAATTAAATATATCTTACTGAAAGTTAAGTTACATTTATAGTGAGTGACTTCAGTTGAATCAGAAGTGAATACACCAGCCATATTGTCAGAAAAAATTTTACAAAATAAAATGTAGCTTTATACATCGTTCCTTTGTTTTGCAACCACTTCAGGTACAAATATAAAAAAAAAATTGGTAATTCGATTTTTACAAGCCGGATCGTTTAAAAATTATAAACACAATTACGTCAAAATCACAATGTACAAACCAACTTACCAATTTTTTTTATATTATCACCGGAAGAGGTTACAAAAAAAATTGAAAAAATATATTATGTATTGTCATTTTATTAAAATGTTTCCGACAAATTGGCTAGTTTATTCATTTATATATTATTAAAATTAGGAAACTGATATGACGGAATTTATCCCGAGGATGACAACTTAAAATAACTATTTTATTTTAACGATAGTTTTTAATTTCTTATTGTTGAAATATACTAAAATATTTACAGTGCTAATTTTTATTTTACAAAAACAGTTTCTGATAAGCAGACTTATTTATTCTTTTATATCTTATTAAAATTAAGAAACTGATATGGCGGAATTTACCCTGAGTATGACGATTTAAAATAACTATTTTATATTAACGTTAGTTTTTATTTTTTTTTATTGTTGAAATATACTAAAATATTTTTAACTCACAAAAACGGTTTCTGTAAAGTTTGGCTGATTTATTCATTTATATCTCATTAAAATTAAGAAACTGATATGGCAGAATTTACCCCGAGTATGACGATTTAAAACAACAACTATTTTATTTTAACGTTAGGTTTTAATTTTTTATTGTTAAAATATACTAAAATATTTACAGTGCTGATTTTTATTTTACACAAACTGTTTCTGATAAGTTTGGCTGATTTATTAATTTATCTCATTAAAATTAAAAACTAACGTTAAAATAAAATAGTTATTTTAAGTCATCACACTAAGAATAAATTCAGCCATATCAGTTTCTTATTTTTTTATCGTTAAAATATACTTTCTAAAAAATTTGAAAACATCATATCGAGTTGATGAATCATTTCTGCTTGAAAAGCAACAACGTTGAAATAAAAAAAAAAATTAGTAGTGACTTTTGAAACTACTGCCATTGGATTGGAGAATGTGTCCCATGTCTGTGCTGCATGGAGATTACCCTATTGTGCCGACATTTCCTCCTTCCTTCCGATGCTTTATTGTGCAAATGCGCAGCTCGTTACGCATGTATTAGTTTCTAAAAGCCAGCGCTAATATGTGAACGTTGTATGCCGATGTCTGCGAAAGCGTGACGTACTTCTTTGTAATTACTTTTGAAACGTTTGTAGCGGTCCCTTCCTTCTGAATAATCGATACCACACACAAAATAAATGTGATCCTTCCAGTCCCAACCTCACGTACAATTATGGATAACGAGATTGACGTCTATGGGAGTTATAAATAGTTTCACGTTGAATATGATCTCTCTTAACGTGAGGATCAGAGAACTACAGTTTCAAAAGCCAGAATACGATCATGAACAAGACCTTGACAAGCCATTGCTATTCATGACGAACTTTATTGGAAGCATTGTTACCTAGAGCCTTGAAAGGGACACAATAACAAGGAATGGAAATGGAACTGAATAGATCGATTCAATTCTGATGTCATGGAAGAATACACACGGCGGACTTAATTTGAAATGCGAAAAACATGAATAAGCGAAAATAACACATTATGATACATAAGAGTAAGGGGTAAAAATATATTCCCATTGAAAAAGTGGAAGTTGTAAAAAAGGGATATAGGGATGTCTGTAAATGAATCTAAATTGTAAATTGTTTGGCAAGGAAATGAGAGCTCCAGTATATTTATAGCGTTATGGAAAAGGTGACCGAAATATAAAGGCAAGTATTTTAAAAATATGAAGTCGTGCAGCTAAGAGCCTCGATGGAGTTCATTGGTCGTAAATTCCTCGTAAAGACACCACAGACAGGTAAAAATCTTAATGGAATAAAAAAATGACGTACTATTTTAATGAAGGGCGTACTCGTTTTCTTTCAATGTAATGTCTATTGAAAATTATGCCAATGCCCGAAACAAGTCAGATTATAAAGCATAATTAACAAAGTACAAATTCAGCATACAAATTTGTTAGACATACACGACGTTTCGTCTATACATGGCTACGAATAATAAATGGAATTTTTTAAGTTTTACAGGCGTTTAATAATCAATTATCTAATAATAATATTGGTACTAAAAATTTAACAACAAAAACCATTATTTGATCTCTACTTATGCCGGATTCGTTGGCGGGCAGAATTTCTCCTACTTAATTAACACCCGAGGAGGTGCTAATGTAAGGACGAAACATCGTGATGTCTAACAAATTTGCATGATGAATTTATAATTTTTTTCATTAAGCTTTCTTATTTAGCAAATTACATTTATATTGTAATGTAATTTTTTTCAACTGTCCTCAATGAGCAGTTATAATGATCACATTATTTAGTGGAGGAAATCAATTAAATAGTTTATCTCGAGTCGGTGAAATATTCAAAGGAAGGGATTCCCAGGTAGGTAAGCACTGGGCGCAGAAATTTCACGCCGACAGAGGCTTATTCGTGTCGTATCTAAAGTCTAAACGTCATTGAACTCGCCCAATGACACGGGTAACGTCACGGGAATTTGACACGGAAATAGACATAGAGACTGAGAAGGAAATTTTGGCGGACAACAGCAGGCGTGACGTGACCCAGAGCAGAGTGAAACCGAGAACAATACAGTCGAGAGACGTCATGATCTGACCTGTTGTGATCAGAAAGTTCTGCACGACCTTTAAAGCCCAGATACAGACTTCGTAACAACGGCAGATTGACCGTGTTTCTAAATCAAAAATGTCTCTTTATTCCTTTTCTTTAATATTATTGTCAGCGTAATTATTGAGAACAGAGCATTGTTTGGCCCCTAGAATGCAGAGACTGAAACGTTGCTACTTTATTATTGTCGGAAAAGCGTATTTAATACAGAACTTTGGCGGAGTGTGTTTTTGGAGCCTGACCGGTGTGGTCATGGAGAAAAAGTGTGTTGGTCATGGAGTACGAGTCTGGTTTGGAGGGCAAACGATGATGTTTTGAAGCTTGTCTTGGGACTTTAACCAATCTTTAAAAAAAATAGGACGACGTATAGTTCATGAACAGTTTTTTGAGAGGCGTCTTGTGGGCCGGAATTTGGTGATGTGAATCAATATAGTGTCTCTTTAAATATTTTCTTTAAAAGTAAATAACTGAAGTGCAGAATGCTCTAAACAAAATGGTATGTAGGAACTTATTTTGTAAACCTATGTAAATATAATTTAACGTCAGATTTCTCTAGTTTTTTATGTTAAATTCTTTTATAAAATTTTGTTATTATAAATTTAATTTGTATTTCTTTGTATCTCTTTTCGTGCAAATAACTATTATTATTATTATTATTATTATTAGATGCCCAGTAATTGGCTCTGAGGTTATGAGTGTCATTAAAAACTGAATTTTTTTAAAAAATATATTGTACAAAAATTTAATTAAATCAAAATTTGTAATAATATGTTTTTTTGGTTATATTTTTAAAGTTTGGTTTAATACAAAGATAAATTCTATAATTTATCATTTCCTTATAAATTTCGTTTTCTGCAAAAATTGGTAGCAACGTGTTGGCTCTTTGTAACTTTTATTAATTTGTGTACTACATAATTTGGCCGCAAAGTGGCGGCATTTTTATTATCATATCATACGCAAGTAAGGAAAGACTTTCCTTCAGAGAAACAGAGTTGTTGGCTATGTGGTGAGGTGAAGCCAACAAAGTTCCTCTCTCCTTCCTGTCAATTTTATATATAAGCTAGTAAGGATTGTGTGACCTTGCCATATTAATTAATATATATTAAAAAGCTGTGTTATCATAATGAATTTCCTTCGCTATGCTGAAGGGGGAGGGGATGAGGAATGTCGAATTTTTGAGGGCCTAAGCCCGCCGAAAAGTAGTACTCAACGTTGTGAATCACATTATCCCATCACAAAAATTGTGAGAGTCGTGACACAATATTTTTGGAATGGGAAAGTGAGAATAGGGTCTTACTCGAGTGTTTCCACAAGGATGGATAAAATGACCGATTATTGATCACCGTGTTATAATTAAAAATTAAAATATGTTGATTTTAAGTAAAATTCACATCATGTTTGGAGAAGAATGCTTAATAAATTATAGAAATAAAAATTGTAGTCTCAATAAAGCTTAAGAATACTACTTCAAGGAATGCGTCTTAAAAAAAGTTAGTCATTATTCCCTTGTATATAGAATTTCGTTAAACGCTTCCTTAAAAATCAAAATTAATCTTATGAAAACATGAGTGTATGTGGTTGTGTGTACTCTAATTGCTATAAATGTAGTTCTAAAACCCTTGATCCTGTAGTGTTTCACCTTACCTTAAAAGGTCTACTCTGGATCATTTTCTCCGTCCGTCTCTACGCGTCGTGAAAACTGAAAATCCCCGTGTGAATCATTACTAAAGCAGAACCCCTTCATTGCCCAAGCCAGACGTGAGGGCTTTTTTTTCTTCCTCCGGAGCGGTAGTGCACCCCGTGCCGTCGATAATACTAGCCTCGTAATGGCACAGGACATTAAGCAAGAAGCAACAAACACATAACGGAGCACTTTTAGCATTAATTCGAGAGCCCGTGAACTCAGCGACATATTTCGCATAATCACCGAGTTTAATCGTTTGAGAGACAATGAAACGAGACATCATAACAGAATACAGAGAGGTTGTCGTGGAGACTGTCAGCAATTTCGCAGCAGGGGAAACCGCCGTTCGCACAGAGTGCAGTTGTCTGTTCCAGTCCCGGCGCGGCGCGTCCTCATTTACGCTAGAAGCGCAAGAAACGCCAGGGCCCAAATTAGACACTTCCTGCTAACGGCATAGATAATAACAGCCACCAGGACCCCGTCACATAAAACAGACAGCTTCACGTGCCTGTTTTAAGGCGAGAAACTGACTGCACTTAGGGCATAAAACACACGAGTCTGTCCGAAATTTGTATTCATTAGAGATGGTTTCCCCGTTGAAAGCTGCTCACAAGTCTGAAGCAAAAGACAGTTCGCATTTCCATCTAGTAAACTACAAATGACTCAATAATCATTGGATGGAAAATTACACGTTGTTTTAGAAATATTTGAATAATTGTCATGTGCAAACCAGAAAAGTCAGAGGAAACTTAGTCATAAAGAAGTGTCAATAGGCAACACTGCCTACTAATATATATATATATATATATATATATATTTAAAATCCACACGATGATCAGGTAATATTTGCAGGAGATGAAGAGGACGACATATATGATAAATAAGCTCATGGAAGAATATAAAACAATGGGAACTGACCAGAAGACAGAATACATATGTTTAGGAAAAAAAAGGTAGAAGACATAACACTCAAAACAGGAAAAATAAAAAAAATTGAATTTTTTTAAATACTTGGGGTCAATAATTACAAATATAGGAACATGGGAAAGAGATATACAAACTAAAATTGCAATGACAAGATTTTACACGGAATAATTTGGAATAAAAATTGAACAAAGGAAACAAAAATCAAAATCTATAAGAGCATAATACTGAACGTTCTATTTTACGGAAGTGAAACTTGGCCCCTGACAGAATTACAAAAGAACAGAATTACAAAAGAACAAAATTAGATCAGTAGAATTCGATTATCTGAGGAGAAGTCTTCAAAAACCAAGACAGGATAAATTTAGAAATGAGCTCCTTTGGAAATAAATGAACGTAACCACGTCTGTCGTTAAAATGATTGAAAATCGAACCCTTAAAATGGTACGGCCACGTACAAAGAATGGAAAATGGAAGATGGCCAAAAGAAATATACCTACGGTCACCTCCTGGAAAAAATAAACGTGGCAGACCCAGATTAAAGTGGAAAACCCATGTGAAAACCATAATGGAGGATAGGAATTAGGAAGAGGGAGATTGGAACGACAGACGGAAATGGAAATTGAAGACGGCAAACCTATGAAAGGGCGAAAAGCCGAAGAAGAAGGAGAATCCACACACACACGATTCAAATCATAAAGCTGTTAGACCGTTTCATTAGTCGTGTCCAGAACTCGTAAATATAAACTTTAACAATGTTTTCTTCCAAGAGAGAGGTGCAACACGTCACACAGCACCGTGAAGGATTATTTCGCGGAATAGTGAAGAGATCTGGTCGTTCACACCGGTTTACACTTCCCCCTTTAGGGTTATGTGAAATCGAGAAGCCACGAACGATTCAACAGAAAAAAACACTTTAAAGTACGTAAAACGTAACTTAAATCCAACGGTGAAGTAATTTTTTTAACAGAAAGTGTTAACCATACCGGGATAATTTTTATAAAATTCTTTCTCCAACTGTAAAGAACATTAATAACTACAAGTGTTTTTGAAATCATTATAAGAATATTTTATTAATAGGCACGTTTTTACTTAGTACAGGGTTTCTTGATCGGTCGCTTATATTCGAATTTTTTTTTAGGGAAACACCCCTTTAATAGCATAGGAAGGGATTTGAAAGGGGGGATGCGGAAGGGTAGAAGAAGGTAGCCAAGGGTTACTAGGGCCCCCGGGCTATATTTTAAGGATCCTACCCGGCATTCGCCTAAAGAAATGCAGGGAAAACCCTAGAAAAACCTGCATCAGGTAGGTCGGGCATTGGGTACTTGACCCACGCCCTTCTGATAGCGGAAGAAGAGTTTTCTGTGGGGACGCAGCATGCCTCGACCAGTTTAGGAGGCAGCTGGCCGATTACAACCTGCATTCTTTTAGCTTTTTTTTATCTTTTCGACCTGGATCTGTAACGGAATCCAGATTTCCTCATTGAGAAGTGACATGTTATAATTATTATACTGTACTCTTAGCAGTGTTAAGTCAATTTTACTGTGTTCCAACGCAGTTGTTTAATTGTATTGTTTAATACTATAAATTAATTGTAAATTTTATACTGTATTCTTAGTTATATTGTTCAGAAAAAATTGAGTGTTCTAGGTTAAAATAACCTATAAACTAATTGTAATTTCATGAAGATTCCAATTTCCTCCACCGTTGATTTATTGAATTAATAAAATTTAATTCGATTTAATCTAAAAAAACATCAAATGTGCCATTGGTAAATGAGGGAAGAGTGTCAAGAATTCGTTCTACAAAACATAGCAGAGGAGGGCTTCTGAAGATGTAATAAGGAAACATTACAATCATTGCCTCGCGTTATAAAATTGGCAGACTAAATTTGATTCCTATACGGTGGAAAAAAAGAAAGAGCATATATATATATATATATATATATATATAAGTGCCAAAGTAACAGAATAATGAGCAAAGCGACGATGTGATTCTTCATGAAGTTCCGACAACTGAACGAAGAACTGCTTGAAAGTAAAACCTAAAAGAGTTGGGAACTGTAATAAAGAATAATTGAGGTTTCCCAAATAGGTTCCTCAAAAATCTAATTACAAGGCAAATTGGGAAGAGAATGGTTTAAAAATATTGAGGAATAAAATCATATGTAATTTAATCACAAGAGACAAAGTTCCATCTAATGTCACACGATCAAAAACTCCAATTAAATAAAGGTGGGAAAATCGAACCTGGAGATACTTTTAATAATGAACACTTAAGAGGAAGACGAAGAAACAACTGCCTCGCAACTATCATTACTTCTCATACTCGTCAGCTAATGAAGTTTTCTTCTCGTTACCATTTTACTTTTCCTCATTACAGAACTCATTTCAAATAACGTGTGCGTCACAGGGGTCAAAGAACTCGAAATGGATCTGACGGCAAATTCTTAGCATGTGAGTAACACAACTGATCACGTTATCAGAGTTTTTCTGTGACAGCTGCGAAGCTTGGCTCTTGTCAGCGTCAGTTTCACCACAAGCAACAACTTGTCCACTGAGTAAAACTTCGTGTTGTCCTCGAGTGATTTGATCATTAAGTGTAAGGTGTTGATAAAAAAAAAGTAGCTTCCCTAGTACGTGGTTCATATCTTGACGAATCGGAAAATGTAGCTACGAAATTTGGATAGGAAATACCCCAATTCAAAATGAGAGGTCCCCCAAAGTCAGAATGGGAAGGAGTCGAATGTAGCAGGGAAAGTGTCAGAGATTAACGATGTTAGTTGTACCATGAAAGACAAATCACGAAACATGTTTGTTTAAATGTCAAATGATGGTCCATCTAGAGAAGGTATCGGAGGTATTCACAATTCTCTTCACCACAAAGAAATTTTAGAAGAAAACTGGGCCTTGACCAGGTCCATCGTCAGCCCTAAACCGACGTGAAAGCCAGTGTGTGGCTGTTTGACGCCACATGACCGAAACACCTGCCACATTCCCCCAAAAAACCATCTGCCAGCAGGCCATGAATTCTACCCCTTAACTGATCTACCTTATCCAGTGAGTCGCTTATGATATCCGCTTAATGGAACTACACACTCTGAAACCACATGTCAGTCAGCTGTCCAATTTCAAACCGAAACTAATCACTATTTCCCACTGCCATTTTCTATGATCCACTTGGGGGCTTAAATAAACACAGGTCATTACGGATGAGCTAATCAGCTAATGTAATAAGAGTAACATTACAATCGTCAGTGAGAAATCAACCAGTACGGCAAGTATGAAGTACCAGTACGAAGAAATAATTTCATTTTTTCAGACACACACATTTATTATAGCCAATTTTCGCTAAAAATCTATTTCCTAGAAAATAAATATAATGGCCACAGAGTCGGAAATCGTTTAATATTTTGCCAGGCAATTAACATAATTAAAAAAGTAACACTTTGTTTCATTTTGTTCCTAATTGAAAAAGTTAGAAAAATGAACTAATGATTAATATAATGATTTAAAAATTATTTAGTGACAAATATGATGGTACACACACCCAAACTTTTCAGTTATTAGGTTCCAAAACTATTTAATATATTATTCAATAATTTTAGGAACCTAATAATTTGTAAATTCATTAGTAAAATTTATCGGAACATTCAACGTCATTTTAGATCAATTAAGAAGGTCTCATTCTAGTCCTTTTCTACTATTTTTGACCATATGAAGCCTAAAATTAGGGTCAATACCTATTTCTATTTAATTATATTAGTTGTAGTGTAAATTATTAAACATTTTCTGCTCGGCAATTATATTTATTTATTGTTATTATATGACAGATAAATATCAATATATAACTCTTACTGGTGATGATGAACGAAAAGTTAAGTTTCTACTTGGATTAGCCAAATATGTTCGTATAAATTGACAATAAAAAATATAGCCAAATACAGACAATTAATATCTGTTATTTATATTACCACTTATTTATTTTTATTATTAATTTTCAATCAGACGTAAATTTTTTCAGAAATTCACAATAATTTAAATGTATAAATTTACACACAGTAAAGTTGAAATATCCTGGGTCCTGAAACGGGAAGTTTTCAAGTAGTGATTCGTTATTAAAAGGCTGCCACTATTCGTCATTCCATGTCGCATCTCTCTTTTTTTTACGTACTCCATAACGTCGGGACTGAGTTTACGACCAGATTTTATTTCCACATATTTTGCAAAATGAGGCGCGAAACAACCATTTCATTAACGTTTTTCTAAAGGTTTCAATTGAAAACTAACCCTAAAAGGATTCCAGTTTCTGCCTGCCTCCAATAACACAAACGAATACAGTAATTTATTGTGCATTGCATTCCACTGCAATTACTTGGATTTGGCGGTTTGATCAAACATTGCGGATTGCGACACAAATAGTGAATCAAATTAACTGTAACATGGAATGTAACTATAATTTAATGAAACATACGAGTGTAACGCTAACGAGCAGTTTTAAAAAATAAAATAAAAATATGGTGATTTATTTAAGGCCGTATTAAATTTAATACCCATCCGGAAAAACAGATGATTGCTCCAGGTATGCAATGATGGTAATGTTCCTTATATTTATGGGCAAATCGTTGGACGATAAAGAGTATTGTATATTAAATATATTAGCAAATAAAGTCAGAATAATTTAAATAACGTGGGTTAATTTAGAGAATTAAATCTCATAAAAGTACAATAAAAGGAGTACAACGTCGCACACTCGTATCAATTCCCTAGATCACCGCAACCTACGTGTGACGTATGCAAGGCTGCCGTGACGATCCAGCATATCCTTTACGACTGTCCAAAGCACGACAGGACTAGAAAAGTCACAATTCGGAAATACACGAGAAGGGAGATATGTATCTCAGAATCGGCAATAAACAGCCTGCTAAAGTTTAGATCTAAACTAAATAGCCAATGAATCTGTGACTATACATAAAATGTATAGGTAATATGAATTAATTGTAATAATTTCATGTAGTAGGTATGGAAAGTCGCCAATGTCCTTTATGTTGACGCGACTATAAAAAATAGATTAAAAAAAGGGGGCAAAGATCTTGAGGAGTTTTTTTCGTATTCCATTTATTTTAGAGTCATTTATAACGATATATTACCAAAATTATGGTGAAAACGTTGCATTACTTTTATTGTCCTTGTAATTGAATTAAATTCTAATTATTTTAACTTTATTGGCTAATTTATTCATTTTATTTACAATTAACGTCAGTTAAATTTCAAACTTAATATAATTAAAGAAAATGTCATGGAACAACATCGTTCATAAAGCAATTTTACTAAACGAAATATCTCAGTTTTTATAATATTGAACAACAGCTCAAAGTTATTGACGTTACAGATAAAACCTGGCGTGTGAAATAAAAAAATACTAATTATGTGTAATCGCATGACGCGATTCGACTTCGGCTTGGCACCGTGGACCTTCCAGATCCATACCACGATATTATTGCGATACAATAGTTAGTAGACATTTATTGGATTTTACGCTTTGGTGGTAACACTTGGAACCTCCATATCGAATTCCGCAAGCTTGGTTGTAAAGTGTGAAGCATCCTTGACATAACGTCTTGATACTTAAAAAGAAATTTTCCAGGATAAGATGCAGGTGGACAAGTGTCGGTAACTGTCCGAAATACTGGAGCCTACGAAACAAACAAAGGTGGGCAGCAACTCGGATGAAGATTTAGGGGTGTAACATTACCAGCAGTTCCATAACAAGAGCTCCGGTGACTGACTCACTTGAGGAAACTTGAGGCGCGACTGGGACACACATCCTCAACAGGCGGAAAAGAAGCTTCCTTTCTCTTTCGCTGGTGCTCAGATGTAACATTAACGCACCGGAAGCTCTAACGTCATTGACTTGAAAGCACTTGCTAGTTTCAGTGTAATGGTTTCGAGTGGTGCACGTGCAGGCCAAAGATGAAACGATCTCAAGAGAGAAGGCTGTGAAAGATGGTATACAGGGGTATTCAGAAGGAAAATTGTAGGCAATATAAAGATGTTAAATGAAACCTTCGTTTCAAAGTACTGAATTAGAATTCTCCGCCCGAAATATTTAATAATCTTTCTCATTCAGAACCAGTAAGTTAGTTTTTTCTGGATGATTTTTTAAAGCCAGTGCTCTCCAAAACATCGTCACGTATCAACAAGTGAACTTCAAAAAAACATAGCATATCGTTGTAAGTCAAAGAATTATTCATACAATTGGATGGGCCTAATTTTTGGTGTGAGAAGGAATTTAAATAATAAAACAGTTACAAAAATTCGGAATAATTAAAAACACACTTCGTAACCCTTCCCTGAACTTTGTTCTTGTGGAAAATAAAAAAATTGTACTAGTTTTTACAAATTTTCCAAGATTATCAAATATTCATAATTTACGAATATTATGATCAAACACTTCAAGGACACACTTGACACTCGTCATAAGCGATTAGATGTTCTCAAAATATGATTGAAATTCCTGTTACATAGGACAATCTAAAAGTTCATTACAACCCGGTCTCAAAGATCATATATTCAATATCGAGTTTCCCATTGCTAAACTACCGTCCCCAATCACATTAATTCCAAGCATTATTTTGAGTGGCATCAAATAATATCCGAAAATATTTAATGTAACTAAAATTAATATACAAACTGATACACTGAAACTCTACATCAACAAAGCTTGCAGAAACGTTACGTAGTGTCTTTTTAATTAGAAACATGTTTAGTCTCTCTCTTTGGCAAGCTTATAATTAAATTCCTGCTTACACCACAATTTTATTATTTAAAAATTAATTTTTACAGATGTATTTTTATCAAGTGCTCGGATAAAAAATTAAAAGACGAGATAGAGATAATTAATACATCTGAAGAGTACTGGATCTGAGTTTATTTAAAAGCATTTTAACGGAGAGGTTCTAAAAGTATATTATAAAATGAAATTAATGCTCGAGTTTCAGCGTCGTACAGTGAATATTAAGGAGTAAGCCTGAGACTATTATCAGAATTATTTCAATGAAAATAATATTGTATTTTAATGAAAATGTGTCTACGGTGGCATTTTATTTTGAGGGTGTGGATCTCTTCGTCACATTTTTAAGTAATTTGCGTAAGAGGATCCTTGAGCATTTACAGAACACGTGACTGCAAAAAGACTTAGAATTTTATGCCAGCCGGCAGCGTCGTATATTACAGGCGGCCGGGTTACACAAGGGTTCTATATTTTACTCGATCAATATTTATCCCGTGTTGTGGGGGATCGGTGCACGTCGACTGGAGCAAATATTAGACCATCCACTCATCAAGGGCAGGCTGCTCGAATTCCCCGTCACATTCTCGCGAAATTGTGCAAGAGGATGCAAACATCCGGCCTGCCACATCTACGTCCAAATTAAACAGACAAGTGTATACAGACAGCGGCAGAAAGGTGACTTATTCACTTTTTTATTTCAGACACATGATATCTATAAAATAATATAACCTTAGAAAAAAAAATTTAAGGCTGAAATGGCTTCTTACATTATGGTAGAGAAGTACAGTGTTTAAAACCATCCTCCCGTCGTTGCCAAAAGATACAAGATACGTAAATGTTAAAAATTTAATTATTACCTTTCCCACATCCCCACAATTATCAAAATACTAAGAAAACGCTCAAATTCTTAAGGCGAATAAAAAAAAATTAGCCATGGTAAAAAAACAGAATTAATATTAAAGTATGTATAAATCTACATCCATGAAAATTATCAACAAAATAACTCCTTGAAAAATCTTGAAATATACAAAACCAAGGCATCTTCAGAACGAAACATACAGAAAATAATTTCTTGACATTACCCAATCAGAAAAGTAAAACTCCTCATATATAATTCCAGGAATACTGACTTTATATAAGAACAACGATTATCATTAGGGACTAAAATATATAGATAATTTATTGGTACGTTTCGACCGGTCCGTAGGTCTATGTAAAACAGCTTCAAGGCAAACTAAAGCTAGAGAGCAAAATATCTCTGAAATGTTGCAACCTTAATCCCACACACAACAAACAAAATACGATTTGCAAATAAACATACTAAAAACGTCTGTGTTAAAAGTAAACTAATTAGATAAAGAAATAACCTATACAATTAACAGACTAAACAGTGATAAAATAAATGCCACAGAACGTTTCTGCTAACTATGTTGCTATTATCAGGCGATTAAAGTTTGTGCCCTTGCGTTCTTTTAGAAAGAAAACAGGCTTTCAGAAATGTTGTATATTTATTAAATCATACATGTGTTATCTCTGGTTTTCTTTATATATTTCCGTCCCTAAATTTAGTCTGCCTTTATCCTGGGTTTCACAGACACATTTAGGTATCGAAAAATTATTAATATATATTAGTCTGTAATCAACGACTAATTTTTTTTTTAATTTCAATACTGCTTGAAACATTTCCCGAAAGTCTCTAAAATACATTTCCACAAATTTACGTAAACTAAAATAATGTAACAAATCACAATTCATTGAAAAATTTCTAGTTATAATTATCCCCATATGGTCATATAAAAAAAGCAAATATGGAACAGCAATTTAATTTTTGTTTGTGGAGCAATGGAGTTTCCAGGTGTGCAAGTAGGCCAAGACTTTTTTTTTTCACGTTATTCATAGCGCAAGTTTACGACTACTCGCACAAAGGCGGTAACTTGGCTCACCTCACGTAAACACAAAACTCTGTGTACGATTTCTAGCGCACGGACAGAGAAATCTTCAAACCAGAAAACTAGTTTGGTAAAAATACTTCAACCTCATATAAGCGGCAGTACAGAAACAGATTAAGTTTTCCAAACGGGTTGATCAAGCGAATGGATTTACAAGAAAATATTTAAAGATAGATGCTGATAATTTCTAGTTATTATAGACGTTAATAGGGGATATATCAGATAACAGCTAATTCCTTGAGTGGCGAGTTTTCCAAATGCGTCAAGAAATACGTAAAAAAGGTGTATAATCTTTGAAATACGTAACAACAGGATGCAATTTTTTAAAAATAAATTTAAAAGAGAAATAACGGAGGAGAGGCAACTGCGAAAATACATCAAACATCAAAAGTGCATCCCTCGCCAATAGACAAACAGCATCAGAACGTCGAGTCAAAGCTTTGACAGAATGTCTCGGAAATTTCAGATGACGTTCAAGAAACACGAAACAGTCTCAAAATCTGCAACCTTGAAGGCCATTCATAATATTTCTAGTGAAATTCCTACCATATATTTAATTCTCATTTGAAAAATAATTATTCCACAAATAACAATCATCAGAGCCCTACAAAACGAAACACAAAACGGAGACAAAGGCTGTTAAATGTTAGGGATATAACTTTGAGTAATGCATTCCGCGCCTAAGTAGTTCCATGTGCACGGTGTCGTGTTACTTTATACCTTCCTGAGAAGAAGAAAAAAAATAGTCCTGGGAGAGTGCAATGTAGTTATAAAAGTGCAACTCCGGTGAAGTGCCCCCGAGTGTCGTAAAATTCAATGCTTTCGACGTTTTATGTTTTCCGAGTTAAATGGGTGCATTTCTTGTTGCCTTTAATTTTAGTTGCACTGTGTAGCCTAATTCAAATAATGTCCTTTTTAATATAATAATAATGCATTATCAATTTAGGCAGATAAGCATAAGTTAACAGGAATTATTTTTAAATCTAATGAGGTACATTTACTTTGAAAATTTTAATACAAATATTCCCGACGTGGGAAGGAGCGAATGATTTTCTGCTATTGCAATTGTATTTCAAGCAAATACATAACGTTATTATTTTCACTGTCGCCGTAAATAGTAACATTTATCTATATAATAAAAAAGGAAGTATGTTTGTATGTATGTATTTAGGTTAATTTCTATACTAATTTAAGCGCGTGGAGCGATTTCAACAAAAATTGGTACACACATTCTTCAAAACACGAGAAACGGTACTGTGGGCGTGAGAAACCCCTAGTATAAAGGCAGAATGAATTATAATTGAACAATATAATCATTTAGTGTTAAATTACTGCGCGCCAAGATAAAATTACGTCTCGGGAGAGAGAGAGGGAGAGAGAGGGGAGAGAGAGGGGGAGAGAGGGGTAGAGAGGGGAGAGAGAGGGGAGAGAGAGGGGGAGAGAGGGGGACAGAAAGGGGGATAGAGAGGGAGGAGAGAAAGGGGGAGAGAGAGGGAGGAGAGAAAGGGGGAGAGAGAGGGAGGAGAGAAAGGGGGAGAGAGAGGGAGGAGAGAAAGGGGGAGAGAGAGGGGGAGAGAGAGGGAGGAGAGAAAGGGGGAGAGAGGGGGGAGAGGGGGGAGAGAGAGGGAGGAGAGAGGGGGGGAGAGAGAGGGAGGAGAGAAATGGGGAGAGAGGGGGGAGAGAGACGTTACTACGCGATGAACAAAGGTAATGGTTCCTTTTTCTGTAATGAAATAAAGCAGAAATATTTTAATTGATTAAAAAGTATATTTTTATCCAGTAATACTCCATGGAATGATGATAAAAACAATACGAAAGACTTTACGATCCTTGCAGAAAATGTAAGTTAATTTTCAAGCCATATTAGTGACTCCAATATGGCGACCATTGTGAATCTATCTAATAATTTCTTCAACTTAGCCTTTCGTGATATCTGAAGACTGAGGAACAATTATATCCTGTAATAGTCGAGGAGTATGTTTAAGTATTCTATTCGAAAAGAAAATCTGAGTTATATTTATTGGAATTGACGGAATAAAATTCAATGTATTTTATAGCAGTCCAATTAATTCACTATCGGTCGAAAGTATGCACTGAACTAGGAACAGTTAGGTTAAATCAATTAATATAGAATTATATACCTTTACGGGTTTATATACATAAATTACTCTCTATGTAAAAAAATGTAAAATTATGGGATTTTTTGTAAAAAAAAATTTAGTTCTGAATTCCTCATGAAGAGACTTTGGTCCGAGGAAGCATCTCTCTCTTCTTTTCTGAAGGGACAGTGGGGGAGCAATGCGTGACGAGAGACAAGCTGTGAACTTGGGACTTGGAGCAGTAATGGCCTCGTTAAAGCGAGAGGTCCAATTTCCAACTGTTTCCATTAGAGACATCGTCCGCTTCAAGAACGCAAGAAATAACTGTATCGATTCTCGGATACAGCAACGAACCAATTGAACGTCAATGAACCGAAAAATTGATAGCCATATACGGATTCTCCTGGACCAAAATTTTTGGACATCGATAGCTCATATATCCTACGGGGATTTAGGGTTCGTAAAGTACAAGGTAAGGAATAATTGAAACAAGTTGCTTAGTTCGACAGAATGACGTCAACGGATAGAATTGAAAACATAAAAAATCAAGTAGAGTACTACGTGAGCTGCAAAAATAGCGAGGACAAGGAAGTTGTGAGTAGATTAGACGTATTTAAACAGCAGAGATGAGCTCACCATAAGATAAGTGTAGGCGGCTTCTTTCTAGTGCCAAACCTCAAACCGCGCAAACAAGCATGCACATTAAACATATTTTGAAATTTTACCGAGCAAAGCTCATAGAATGTAAAAGAATACGGTATGACCAGAAAATTATCGACGGAAAACGAAGATACGTTCAACATATTTTAAAAAACATTGGGCAATAGTTACCAAAAACATTAGGTATTTTATGGCTCCCTAATTAAATTCCTGCGTTCATTTCCCAAATTTTAGAATACTCACAGATTTTTAAATTTTATTTCTTGGTTGGATTTTTCGAGGATGTCAACAAACGCAACCGATTTCTGCTGCGTCTTTAGAAAACAGAATTATATTAGAAAACAAGTGTTCCTGCCCACATAAATAGAAACTAGAAAATAAACGCTGTCGAGAATCGACCGTTGTCGATGCTTTGTTTTTGTAAAACTGATTCTAATGTAAATTCTTGTTGACCGTTGAAAGTGGCAGCAGCCGAAAGGTTCTATAATTGTGGAAATAAAGAAAAAAAAACCTTAATATTATCGAATTTGTAATTTATCACTATTATTAACTAATTATACATCTAATATAAAAGTATCACACGCAACGATCGCCTTACATAAAAATAATAGTTACATGCGTCAGTAAAATTGTTCAATATATTAATAGTACTTATGTTAGATGCAGGAATGCACTTAAGCTGCATGTCGTTATTTGTGAATTATATTAAATAATTTAGGGGATCTATTGAAAAAATGTCAAAGAGGTCGAAATAGAAAAAAGGCTGGGAATCTCTGACTTAAAAGGAACTATAAAAAATTATGGAACATGGAAATCCAAAATTAATCTTAAGTAGAACAATGAATTCGGCTGTGGGTAACAACTGAAGACATTCGAAGGGTTACTAACACGAGGACAGATAGAAAAAAAATTGACGTACTTCTCCAATTGACACTTAAAATGTAAGCTAACGATGCTGGCAGAAGTTAAACTTACGTAGCAGATTTCACGACGACGGTGAAGATTACCCAAAAAGTTGATTTGAGAAAATTAGGGGGAGAGACGACAGTAGTCAGAACCATGGCAAAGGTGACAGACGTTATGAAACCTCTGATAACCATTGGTAAAGGTTCATAACAAGATAAAGATCCGAAAAAGTAGTACAATTATGTTAAGGAAATGGGAGCAGTGGTTCGAAATGCCAGATAGAAAAATGATCAGGATTAGATCAAAAGGAAGGAGATTACATAAAAAATTGGGCATGGTAAGTCGGTGAATCCGTGAGAGATTGAGTAGTTTAATGGTTTGATGTCAAGATTTTTCAGGTTTGTTTTCCCAGAATGATCTTCAAAACAGCATCGTTGGTTCCCTCCAGAAATATGAATATACATCGGAAAATTGGCCGTTAATCAAACGTGCTTAGTGTTGACCACGGGGAATGCAGCTGAAGGGAGGGCTAACCAGGCAGGCATAATTATGACGGGCCACCGGTGTGTGTGTCAGTGACAGGTGCTTGGGGAACGCGCGTAATTGATTGGCCACGAGGCCCACGAACACGTGTCAGCGGCGCCGCACGTGACCCTTCTGACAAAGGCCCACCGGAAACAAAGGCTCTGAAGACGCTCTGCATAGGCAAATCCGATGTTGCCAGACGAGCCAGATGCGCCTGCAAGGAAGGAGGTTGGCACGCCTGCTCCGCGGAGGTGCTTGACCCCGCTTTGTTTCCGGCCGACGTGCCCGCTAAACGGCCAATAAATTAATTCGCCAACAGCACAAAGCTCTCCGAACAAAGAATTTGCTCCAGTTAGAGGCGCCCCATGACAGCGGAAGTAAGCGACGGGGGAGTTCCGCCTCGCGACAACATACGTGCCATCAGGTCCGCGGAGGCTCCAGAGACGACGATCAAGCTTACGCACGCGCGACCAATCGGCGATAACGCGGAAGTTCACGGATCCAACAACAGTTTCACAAGCGGAGATTAACTTAATAATCACGACTGACAAGTCACTTGGGTTAAATGGCGGGTGACCAGAATAATCAAGGCAGAGGTTCATTACCATCGTCACCAGAACCACCTCATTCAAAATCAATAACATTGTCATCACGAAGTTCGTGATAGTACAAACATTATTTCTTGTGACCGTATCCATAACGATCAGAACCTTCAAGCTAAATCGCCTTACACAACGAAAGATCGAAAATAGCGCGGTCAAAAACCGACATGTTCCACAACTTTCGAAAAAGTATTAGAACGCAGTCTTTAGTCGCAAATTCAAAATTACACCTTCAGCATCGTGGCAACTGGATCGATTTATTAACGTAGTAAACTTCAAAAGATATTAAGTGAAGAGGAAAGAGGAACCTGTAGCAACCATGCAAACTGGTAGCAACTCAAGTTAAGAGTTATAGTTAAACTGGAAGGATCAATTCCAATGAGTGGTAACTTTGTGATCATCAGGCATATTTGCACATGTTGGTCGTTAATTATAATAGTTTAAATTTAAGAGTCCGGAAAATGCCAGAGGTTTTAGAAGACAAACTTGAGTCCGGAATTCACTTCATAATCTTATTCGCTGAACGCTTCTGGTCTCCGAGACGTTCGATTATTTCAAGGAATGTCAAAGCAATGAAAGCTTCTGTTGCTGAATACATTTCCCGAGAAAAGGAATTAAATCGTAGAAAAAGGTAATAACCAGACGACGAGAGAGAGGGAGGGAGAGAAAAAAAAGCTGCCAACCTGAGTATTTATCGAATGCAGTAAAAGTGTAGAGGCGCGTGACGAACGTCGTAGCTCAGAACTCACGTGCCCTATGGTGGATTGTTCTATTCCTGGGAGCCGTTGCAAGATGCAACTGCCGCTATAAGAAGCCTTTCAGCGTCCATTTTAGATGAGAGCGAAGTCGTAAGCGCATGAGTATCGTTTCTCAGAAACGTCCCAGGACTTTCCTTTATACTGAAGGTAAAAAGACCGGCATTGAATGCGCCGCAGCGGAGTTTACAAGTGCAATCCTCTTCCTACAGCATAACTCAACAACAATAAATGGGAGAACAATTGATTGATTTCTAGATTTAATTTGAAGCATCCTACAACGTTCCTGGCTTACACCTAAAGCACTCATTATACAAGACTGGTTCATATTATAGATTTTATTAGATCGAATAATTTCATGAACTGTTAATGCTCGAATGAGATTATTCACGAAAATATATTGAGGCTAGATTCCGAATTTACTCAGAAACCGTAGCACTATTTCCACAACATAACGTGGACTCCACAAGGTTTCATTAAATTTTTTCTGTGTATTCTTGATTAAGTGTGATCGAGTCTTCGCTGGACCTGGCTCACACACACTTCGTCAAATTAGGGTGCATGTTCATTATTAAAGAGTAAATGCTGTGTCGCTCAGTGTTTAAACTTCTAACCGCACTCTCCTCGGCGACTGTCGAGCATTATAATTATAGCCTTATCACGTTTTACCGTAATACTTTATTTATAAAATGTTTATGAAGTTCCTTCGAGTGGTATAACAAACAGTAGTTAAAAATTTCAATTATAGGGAACGAGATTGTGAAGCCATAGTAAATCGTGAAAAAAATTATACTTTTCAAGTACTCGAAATAAATAAAACTAGTCTGGTATTTCTATTAAAATACTTGATTTGCCAAAGCGTCATAAAGTTACTTAAATATTGTGGTTTAATGACCCTTTAATAAACACATTAAACCGCATTATGAAACAAGTATCTTTCCACATCGACACAGTCCAACTTATATCGCCCCATCTGGTTTAGCGTAAGACTTTATTAACAGTCCTGTTGTTCTCCATCATAAGTATATAACTGCCCAGCAATATCTACCAGTCTTAATATATTTAACAATATATAAATTAAGTAATTTATTTGTTTCATAATTGTATCTCTCGGTCCAATTGGACTACTCCAAATTAGATTCTGAATATCCTCCTTTAAAAAAGGCTAAGAGTCCTCTCGTCTGTCTGCTGTAACATTCACGTCTCGGATGCATCATTTAATACTGCTTTCACACAAGTACTTTTAGTCTTCCCCGGAATTAAGTGTAAGTTGAACTGTCTGTGGATTGAAGGAAGCCTGCGTGAGAATTCCGCTATTCCTATTGGAATAGTCGGCCAGCTGCCTCCTAAACTGGTCAAGGCACGGCGAGTGGAAATCTGCGACCTCACTTCAAACCCCTCTCTCGCCATCGGAAGGGCGTAGGAGAAGTACCAAATGCCCGACCTACTTGATGCAGGTTTTTCCAGGGTTTTCCCTGCACCACTTTTAGGCGAATTGCCAGGTAGGATCCTTAAAACATAGCCCGGGGACCCTAGTCAACCCTTTGCTACCTTCCTCTACCTTTCCGCACCCCCCCCCCTCTTTCACACCTTTTCCTATAAGACGGGAGTTGCTACTATGTGGATTACCCTATACATAGTCTGTCTACACCTTCGTCTTCTTCCTTCTCTGAGGATTGAGTATCTTCAAATCACCAAACGTGTTTCTGAAAAACATACTTATTAGTTGACACCATAAGTAGAGACTGAAGAGTGTAATAATGACAGTCATGAAAGTATAGGGTAATGCAGATGCTAATTTATTAATTACACACCCTACCGGTAGATGGACAAATTCGAACAGCCAAAATACTACTTTCAACATTTAAATTGATTTAAAATGCACTTATAAAGGACAAAACTGCTGAAACACGACTCAGAAATATTACAAAATGTTTTTATTTTATTTTAGGTAACAGCCTGCATGAGGGTAATTCACATGGTGGCAACTCCCCTTTAATAGCATAGGAAGGGATTTGAAAGGGAGGATGCGGAAGGGTGGAGAAAGGTAGCGAATGGTTAACTAGGGGCCCCGGGCTATAGCTTTAGGATCCTACCCGGCATTCGCCTAAAAGTAATGCAGGGCAAGCCCTAGTAAACATGCATCAGGTAGGTCGGGCATTGACTACTTGTCCAACACCCTTCCGATAGCGGGAGAGGAGTTTGCTGTGGGGACGCAGTATTCCCTTCTCCGTACCTTGACCAGTTTAGGAGGCAGCTGGCCGACTGTACCAATGGGAACACCGAACAACACTTACCGTATGCCCAAGGTCTGGGACCCCGGAACATGCAACCCTCAAAACAGGTCGAGGTGCCTCGGCTTGTGGGAACCTTATATAAAAACCGGAGAGGAAAAGGCATCGCCAAAGGTAGCCCCTTCGTGTTTCTCCTACAAGGTTCTACCTCCGAGAGAATATCCCTCGCAGGCCTTCTATTATTACAAAATGTTTTTTTTGTTTTTTTTAGAGCAACAGGCTACATGAGGGTGATCCACATTTGGCAACTCCCCTTTAATAGCATAGGAAGGGATTTGAAAGGGGGGATGCGGAAGGGTAGTGGAAGGTAGCCAAGGGTTACTAGGGTCCCCGGGCTATGGTTTAAGGATCCTACCCGGCATATGTTGCAACTGTTTTTTTTTATTGGATACGTTTGCTTAAACTAACTGTGACCGTAAATAGGAAATGGAAAACTTTTCTTATAAGAAAATGAGTACTAAAAGGCCTGCCTTATACATTGAAAAAATTGATATAAACAAGCTTATGGCAACTGTCTGATTTTAACCTCCCCAGATGCAATAAATTTTATTCCCGACGATAAAATTTCTACAAAGCCTATTTTGTGTACATAAAATATGTCGACAATCTTAGAGTAAAGTTTATTTTATCAGCGAATTTCGACCTGAAATATTAATAATCAAAATCTGTATTTTCAGCAGTGTTCTGAACTGTACAATACAACAGTAAGTATTCCTTGAACTTAGACTTTCCGAACATCCAAACGTGCCAAGGTACTCGGCTACGTTCTGAGGTCGGTTATGTATAATCAGATACACCGGGGAAGCCTGAAGGCCTGAAGGCGGAGGAGAACGAATGCAACAGCTAGAATCTCTGGTATTTTATCTTCTTTTTTTTTATATCTTTTGTGAGTTTTCGGTAGCACGGCTACCGACAACTCGGCACTGTTTCACCTCCGAGCTCACTGTATGGTGAATTACGTATCTGTGGCGGACGATAAATAAGATCCCCGTCGGGACCTGCAGGAAGAGCTGGCAGATTTATTAGCACGGCCTTGTCTTGCTTGCGGAGGCCGCTTACCGTTCCAAGTGAAATAAAAGAAGTTACGTTCCGAGGGGGAGGAAAGTCGGGAGGCGAGATAACACGGCAGTCATCAGCAGATTGCAGCCGTCGAGACAAGCCAGCAGAGTGAAACAACATCTGGCTGCGGCTGTGGCCACAACGGTAAGCTATTTGCAGGACTTGAGACCTAATTGGGAAACGTTACCAACAAGGAGAAAAAAAAACTACCCTGCACGACATCTAAAGCCCGGGAATTTTTTTCCAATTGTAAACAGACTCTTCCAAACAGGACCACGCTGATGAAATGAAGAAGGGACAACCAACAGACGCTTGAGAGTTAGAAATATATAACAGGATTGCAAAAACGATGTATTGAGTCGAAAGAAAGATACAATACGTAAATTAGTTAAATGGAATAAATAAAATAGACGAAAACAGACTTTAAAATTTATAATTTAATAAACACCCGACATTTGTGTGTGACAAATAAGGTCAGAAAAAACTTTATTAAATGAATATTAGATAGAATATTACATTTAGTAATATAAAAGAAAAATTTTTGCAAATAATAAAATACACGACTAATATTTGAGGCCTCTTCAGGTATTTGAAAATAAATAATCTAAAAGTAATTAAAATTTGTAAAAACTCAAAACGAATTTAAAAATTTAAGGGATCATTGGAACATGAAATCTAATTCTGTATTTAAATATGTAGTCCGTATTACATCACTTCAAAAGCCGAAATGAGTGCAAATAATGCAAATATTTTCAGTTATAAAAATTAGATTACTCTTTTATAAATACCTGAAGAGGTTAAAAAATTTAGGAATGAAACATTGTGTAATTCATTATTAACTAAATATATCAAAGTTAAATTTATATTATTAAATGTGATATTAAATTCATTCATTTAATAAATTAGTCTCACTTGATTGGCCACACGTATCCTTAATTAACTTATTATAATTTAATTAATCAAGCTACATGTTTCACCGCTAATTCATTTTATCTGATAATTCCTAACCACAATATTTTATAAACAAATACATATACAAAAGATTACACAAACAACAATCCGAAAATTTATAACCATTCCATTAAACATTGCACAGCGATTTAAACAATTTTTTTAAAATCTCCTAAAATGCTTATAAAAAATATATCTATAATATTTTCACCATCGAACAAAATTGGAAAGATCTTGTTGAGAAAAAGGCTACATAATGTTGTTTACCAAATGAATTGCAATAATTGCACATCTGTCACAAATCAGGGACTGTAGATATATGAAACTTTCAAAGTAATTATCAATTATTTCGAAAGCTATTTCGGTCACCAACCATAACAGAAATTGGGACAATTTTCAAAGAAATATTAGTTTTTCAGATGTTACACATTAATTTGATGGATTCATAATTTTACGAGAATTTAGAATAATCTCTAAAAATTGCTCTACGTAAATAAGTTCCTTATTTAAGGTCATTAATTTACTTTCACTTTTAAATTTATGTCAACAGCCTTTGCAATGTTTTATCTACAAATTATCATTAAAAGCGAAAATCTTGATCAATTAAATTATACTTTTAAAAGTCTGATTGTGGTTATATTATTGATTCAAAGATTCAATACATTATACATGCGTTAATTTAGCTACATATTGTAAAAGAAGAAATATTGGTCATGCCTGGAAACAATTTCTTTTGCAGAATATAATTAAAGACGTAAAAAAATTAAAATTACGAGTGCATTTTGTTTCATATTTTATAATCGTAACACACTAAAGTATATTAATATTTTTTTGAGATTTAAACAAAGGATGTGGGGACTTTAGTTAGATATGAGAATATTGGTTACTTATTTTTAAAAATGTCTACTACAGTAATTTGAAGCACAAAGAAGAGTATTATTTCAATATCTGTTCCAGGATTCGAGCCAAGACCCGTCGCCCTTCACAACTCAATGATCCGATACGTCCAGAGAAAAGAATCCCTCATCAAGCTGTAACCGATGTCTGCATTTATACAGAATTCACGAGTGTTCAAAGCAAAAAGAATGCCATTCGCATACAATTATGCATCCATACGACCGGTTTGATGCAGTTGTCCGCCTGGTTTTATGATGTGATGGCGACTCCACATCGCAGTAAAAGTTTTAATTAATAATTTAATTTAATTAAAAATTGTTTATACACGCTGTAGACCGTAAAATATTCCAACTCGCGGGAAACAAAATAAAGTTTAGTCTAAGATTGTCGACATATTTTATTTACAGAAAAAAATATAGGTTTTGTAGAAATTTTATCATTTGGGAATAAAATTTATTGCATCTGGTGTGGTAAAAATCCGACAGTTACTACAAGCTTGTTTGTATCAATTTTAGCAATGTATGAGGCAGTCTTTTTAGTACTCATTTTCTTATAAGCAAAGTTTTCCATTTCCAACGAGGCAAAGAAGCTGATTCACGGGGAGAAGTTTAAACAAACGTATCCAATAAAATAAACCAGTTCCCAACATTTTGTAATATTTCCGAGTCGTGTTTGAACTGTTTTGTCCTTTCGAAGCGAATTTTAAATCATTAGTTGTCCTTCCAAATTTGATTTCCAACAGTCCTTATCACCTCGGTGGACTAACGTAACCTTGCGATGATCTAAGCAGTCCTTTGGCCTCACAGTGTTGTCTATCGAGCGTCCGGTGGTAGGGAAGAATTGACGCCTTCCTCCTGCAATTTCTGCGCTCCTTTCATATTAAAATAAGCCGTGCGAGGGCTTTTAGCTCGCTCCCAAAAGAGAGAGAGAAAAAAAAGCCCACCTTCGGAAGTGTTACTCGACCACCTCAACCCCGCGTTTAGTTACACTCGAAGCCACCAATATGACCTGGAACTGATGTCAGAAAACTGGATAAAAAAATCTGACTGTTCCTCCATTTTTCAGTTGTTTACTAGGTAATTAGATGAACAGTAGTATCCGACTGCCGTGAACATTTATTTCCGAAAAAAAACACGTTGAAATTGTAACAAACTTCATAAAAAGTTTGGAGTAAGAGAATGTGTAAGGGGCAAAACTACTTCCATCAACAGAAACGTTAATGTCGACTATTCATGGTATGAAGATCCCTATCCTGATTAAAGAGGACGATTTTGACCCACAAATTAACGACGAGCTTCATAAAAATGTTTTTTTTCTTTAATTTAAGCACCAGTTTTCACATAAATTCCCAATTTAAAAGCAAAACATGAATAAAAAAATTTATCTAAAAAGGAAACAGTTACAAAAATTACAATGACGAATGAGAAAATAATTTTGAAGTCACTAAAATGATTTTCTTTAATTCCTTAGCTAAATATTAGTATATTTAACGTCTAATTCTGAAGTGTAAAAACACTGACCTTTATTACAGACTAAATAATATATTGATAAATTGAAGTACTTAAGTTACGTTTCGACCTGTCACCGTGAAATATAAGTCGATTACAAACTAAAACTAGAGTATATATAACACAAAGAGAAAAACAAAGACTACACAAGTCTGAGTTTAAGTAGCAAAAGGTCACAGATGTTAAAGTCAACCGTATCATGTTTTGTGTTTATAGAATTAAAGTCGTCTTTTATCTGAAAATTTTCAAAGGAAAATATCTTGATAGCTGCATTCATTACCTAAAACAGATGGATAATTTTCGAAACTGGCTTACGACTCAATTCTAAACCGTATTTAGTAATACGGCTGTGTGTGCAATTTGGAGCTCTAAATTTTGCTTTGTCTCCTTTTATTATGGTAATGAAAGGCCTTGTAGTCTGGCCAATATAACACGAAGAGAATTTTTCACAATTAATTTTATAATTACATTAATTTTAACAAATACGTTAATAGGATCATTATAAATTTTATTGATGAACGGGTAAATTGAGAAATAATAGATTTATCGTATTGTTAGATAATTATTGTGTTCCAAATTTTTCCTATTCGTAAGTTTATTTCTATTTTAATAAATGAAATACAAAATGACTAGTGTACAGGATGCAAAATTTTTAAAGGCCTGGGTTCTTATAAATCTACGGAATAGGAATCAAACCAAAGTCAAGACACAATTAACAACAATGACTAAGCTATGCACCGGGGATATTTATTGCTCATGAAACTGTCTAGAATTGTTGGGGTCTGTGACGCAAAATTGTGACCGTCACCTGCGGACTCCTTAAATACCGAGTCTAATTAAATTTATTAACGGTAAAATTCTTGGATCCTAAGTCAGACTTAAGAGGCTATGGAGTGAGGTGGTTGAGAAATAACTCTTCCATTTTATTCCTCGTTCGTTGCTTAAGGTGGCGGTAAAATAGTTATCTTGATAATTCGCAGTTAGATAAGAAAATATTAGGGCAACAGATACATTGAATTGTTTGCTTACGGCAGAGAAGAGGAATCGAGGAAGTTAGATATCTCGACTATGGTTAAATTGACAGTTTATTGTGAGAATAGAGAATTATTTACGTGCACCAAGTAAAAAAAACTTGTAAATAACTTTAAAAAATTCCCTATTCATGCCAAATATCGCCCACTAAAACCACCCTGACTGAAATAGATAAAAAAAATTAAATAAATTTTCAAGTAAAAATGAATAAAAATAAATCTACGACAGATAAAAATAAAAGACATACGTAAAAACAACTCCCACTTATTGTAGATATAAAAATTTGACGCCCCCAACTCTATTTCTGAGAGTTGACTTTATCCTCAACCTCAGGACTCTGTCTTGAGACGATACCTTCCGTGACTGGCGCCATGATGGCGAAGTTTCCCCTGGTTAAGACTTTTAATGCAGACAATAATGGCACGATAACCAAACTGTCAGAGTTCTGACCGGTGAACTCGAGCAAACAGAATCCGTGTTCTGGGTAAACAGCCGCAGTTTAACATTATGGGCAACTGTGGCGGTTGCTTCGTCAAACAAACCGAACGCTGACCGCACTGGACATACATTTATGCAGCTCAACTTTTACGTTAATATATCGGCGTGGAACAAAAACAAATCGGAAAAACTTAATTGTAAATACCACTATGCTTAGAGCTTAAATACTAAGGTACAGTTTGGATTTTTTAAAAATATTTTATCCCTCCGAATGTCATACGACTGTCAAGCTGATTAATAGATCTATATTGCACACCTTAACGACGGTATAAGAAACACGCCAAATTTTGGTATGTAACAGATTGAAAGTCGTCCTCGGTTTTGAACTTCAAACATATAGACATCTGTTGTTGAAGGAATTGTGTGTAAGTGGAATGTAGACTGAAATTATTTGAAAAGTAATAAGTTGTCGGACAAGAAAATAGAATAAAAAAATTAATTTACAACGTGACAGAATAATAAATAAAATGTAATCTCACTCTGCAGTAAGGAAGACATTCCAATTGGAACAGCAGAAGCTGAGAAGTCACTCAATATTCCGAAATCTATTAGTTTATAAAAATAACTATGTATACAAGTATAAGGAAGTTATAATTGGACTTTTTGGAGATCTCGAAAAGAGAAGACGGGAAATATTTACGATTTTGTATTATATAAAATTATTACGTAAATCCAACAAGTACTTGGAAAGTTTCGTAAAATATTGGTCGTGATATAAATTCATGAAAAAATTTTAGATGAATATAACAAATACTTCTTAAGACTAATGAGAGAATTTTTTCAGATTAGGTCAAATACTACTACTATTATTAACATAAAAAAATTATATAGTAAATTAATCCGAATTTACACTATTTTAAGCCATTACGTAGAAATTTTATATAAAATAATAAATAAAATTATAAAACTTCTGTGTTAAAAGAATATTAATTAGCTAAAAAAGTAGCCAACTAATGGACAAAATTAAGTGATAAAAAAAATGCCTCATTAACGTTTCTACAATTTTTTTTGCGGCTCTTGCGTTTTGAATCACCTGACGAAAGCAACAAGGTTAGTAAAAAAGTTTTGTGGTACTTACAATTTAATTATGTCTACTTTTTATAGAATTATACAATTTTTATTCCGTTTTTAATTTAAGTACATAAGTTTGTTCAAAATCTAAAGGTTCAACAATTTATCTGAAGTTTATATCACATTTGGATCCGTTTCCATGCCTTTTAAAAGTTCTTAATGTGTTTAGAACCAGTTAATTAAATGTTTTACACCTCTTTGAATACAAATGTTGGTTTAACTTAACTAAAAGTAATTTATTGTAACATTTTTCATTATTTAAATTACTTTCAGTATATACTTATAAGTGATTGAATTATTTCTTTACAAGGTTATAAAGAGTTTTTTCGTACTCTATAAATTTTTATTTTTTAATGTAGTCCCTCATGAGGTCCGAAATTTGGGTCGAATGTTGTATACCTTACCTTTGTATTTTTATTACATTTATTTCTCCAATTTAATTGTCTTAAAAAAACATTAGTCCTCGACAGACGAAATATTATACGCCTTAAATGAAATTACGAATAGAAACTATGTTACGTCAACCCAGAACCACATTTTTTCCTGTATAATATAACTACGAATAAAGTATAATAATAACAAATTAATTAATATCCTTAAATACAAATAAAGAACAGTGGAACACACAAACTGAATTTAACATTACTAAGAGCGCAGTTTAATATTTACAAATTGATCCAATTCAAATTATTTTATCGCGTTTTTCAGAATAATATTTACACTTTTAAAATCAACGCTATTTGATAAAAAAAAATTGTAACTCTGAGCTACACGTACTTAAATTTAAAAATAGAAATAGAAAGAACATGGATAAAAATAACGCAAAGTATCGATATTTTATTACAGTTAAATAATATTTGCGAATTTAATATTCAGCCAGGTTTAAAATATTCGTCTAATAGGATAAATGATCGTAGTATATAAATCAAATAATTAGATATGTAAAACGTTAGAACAAAGAAGCAAACTGATGAATTATAACTTTTCCTCGGGATTCTCCCCAAAAAAAAGTACGGTTTGGGCTGTCGGTTTTCCTTTTACATTCTGTTTGCGTGTTAATGATTTTATTGTAATGTACCCGTTACTGTAAAATCACGATCTCGACCTCCTCAGCGTTAACAGATCGGGTTTATTGAGCAAACTTTTCAAATAAGATTTAAAGTGGTCCAATTCCAGCCTCGCAATACATCGTTACACATTCGAAACACACGGAAATTGGAACAAATTGATTGAACAATAGTTTCACTTCCGTTCCGTTCATCACAGCTGGACCATAGCCACTCCTGCTTCAGCCTTCACGGGAACGCTTTCTCCGCTTCTTGATTTTATTAAGCACAAACTCCGCATCCTTAAATCTAATTACGATGAAATCTGAAAATGAGGTGTAACCTTGTTTGGAAAAACTTTTCGGGGGCATTAATTACGTTTAGTTTAAACTTGTTCTACTTTTCTTATTTTTCCCTCGGCACCGCTTCCCCCCCCCCCCCCAGTCCCCTTCCCACTGTCGTCGTCGCAGTATCTGTTGTAAATCTGAAGTTGCCAAGGAAGTGGGGCGTGATTTCAGAGTCTGGTCCTGCAGTGGCGCCGCGGTTCCAAGGGCCGGGGTTCGATTTCCGGACTGGTCACTTGGTAAATTACAGCGACCGCTCGTGCCGCAACTGCGTGCACCCGCATTACTGGAGCAAACCAGTTCCAGCAGATATTGCAACCGTTCGTCGTCCCACACCCGGTATAAATAACGATGAATAAGGAAACAAACGCATGTACTGAACAATATTACGCACGGATTAAAATATTTCAAACAGCAAGCAAATCATTATTAAGCAAAATAGCCACAGTACAAAACGTAGCCTTCCGGACTGCTTCAGGTTGTTTGAGAATTACCAATACTGAAAAACTCCTATTCGAATCGGGTCAACCCAGTCTCAGGTGCAGGATGAATCTAACAACAATACGATATGCTCTCTTTTTGATTATTATTATTCTTCTTAAAAACTTATCTTTCGAATATACAGTTAAGTTAATATATTTACAAGTATTTACAACAATTATTGTAAATAATTTGCATATTAACTTGTGGAGGAGGACAGTCCAATGACTATCCATCCCGTGTGTTCATCATCGTCTGAGGGGTTTGAGGTGGAGGATGAGATGGGTGTTTGTTATTACTGTGAAAGTTTGGAGTGATGAGTAGAGAGTGTAATAGGTGGGTTATCGGTCAGGGAGGTTGTATTGGGGTTGATGGGAAGAGGATGTCAGGATGTGCCTGAGTGTTGACGGTGAATTATGAGGTCTAATGGGAGTTTGCGTTTCAGACGACGGTTTCAGGGCTATGAATGTATTTTATGGTCGGATTTGGGTGATTTATGGTACTTTTGATTAGGGAGGATACGGATTGGTTGATTATTGTGTTGATGGTAGGGATTTGGATGTCTTTGTGGATTGTGGAGTTTCTTAAGAACCATGGAGCATTGGTAATGGAGCCAAGGATTTATTGGATAATTTGGAGCTTTTGTGTATGGGTTTTGGCGGTTGAGCGAAGGATTTTGTTTTGGGTAATTTGGAGATTTTGTGTGGGGGTTTTAACGGTGGAGCCCCAGCTAGGGAAGGCGTAGGACCAGATGGGTTGAATGAGGGAGAGACATGTCATTTAGTACTGATTGAGACTGGGAAGTTGATTTGCTCTCAAGGCACAGGAGTTCAGCCGTCCTATTATCAGAAAAAATACAACAAGTATCTGGGTGAACCAACTGCAGATCCTTTAGTGAATCTTTACAACCCCTGATAAACCAACTCGAGTTGGAGATCCCTACAATGGATAAATCCAATCCACAACAAAATATCTTGAATGTCAATGCGAACACTAGAAAAAGTATCCTGCAGAGCAGCGAGTACTAAACAATCAGAAACAGCATCTTGGGCAACATCGAATTATCAGACATAGGGACATCTGCAAAGATGATCTTCAAGGTGCTGAAGTTCGCCAAGGAAGCTAACATAAGCAACATAATTATATATTGGTCCCTAAAGACAATTTATGTTAATGACACAAACTTCTATAAATAAAATATTACAAGAAAAAAATAGGCAAACAGATTTTTTTCTCGTGGATCAAGAATTACTCAGACAATTCAAAAAAATCACGAGGTGATTGCGAACAGACCTCAGACTTTTATGGACTCTTACAACCAAACTCCGAATAAGGGAGGATAAGTAAACTAAATCTCTGATCCTGGGAGAAAAATATATCTTGGTTTACACGGTAATCCTATATCGAGGTTTCAGCCTCGTCGTTCGACAGCTGCTCTGTGGTTCCAGAAATTTTTACCATAAAAATACACGCGCCTTTCACAACTATAAATTTACTTTATTTCCTGACATATTAAAGGCAAAAGAAAATTTAATAAAACAGCTGACAAATAGAACGGAACAACGTTTTGTCTTTAATTTAGGACTTAATCAGGTGTTCAATTGGTTTGGAACATTATACACATAAAATTAAAATAAAATAAATTACAGGATCAGACATCATGCAGTGTATAATAATGCATGGATAATAAAAAATCAATTTTTGAATGATACTAATAGAAGAATCTGGCATTATACAAAAATTGTAATTTAAATTATTTTCATAAGAAAAAAACTGTCAACACTGGTTAAAATATATTTTTTATTTAAGTAATAGATTATAATACTACAAATCCATTATGAACTTGATGAAACTCTAAATTAAAGACGAAGCTTTGTAAAGTTATATTTGTCAGCTGTTTATTTTTTTCTGTATCTGACAGACTTATTTACTTAATTAATGTATTAAATTCGAAACTGTACGTCGCAGTATAATACATACATTTATAAAAGTCACAATTATTATTGAAATATATTTATCTTAGGAAATTATATCCGATTTCCATCTTAAGTACTCATGAACTCCACAAGTTTCATTCTACTATAAAACCTGCGTAACAATGGCAAAGTAAAACAAGTCTGGATTTAAGGCCGACTTCAATTGATCGTTCTTATCGATATATTATCGAATATTATTTGACAACGCCCCACGTCTTGGTTGTGGTGTCTGCATAAACAAGAATATTTTTTGGCATAACAGTTTTTTCAATGGTAAATAAAAAAAACTATAAAAACTGAAATCCATACAAATGTAAGGCAGAAACAGTCTCAAACTTTAATTTCATTGCGTATAAAATCTTGAGCTTTCAGCACATCGAGTGCGCTATTTTCACCTCGAAAATACTGAAACTCGTTAAAATTTATAGTTATGACAACAGCCGTCATTAATTGAAATGGTAATCCAAAAACTTTAGGAAAGCACGTCGATTGCGAATTACTCAAATTAATTTTTCAAAATTACTAGTTGCTAACGTCATAATTATAACTTAGAAATTACAAAATTGTAATTTGTTGGAATTTGCAACTAAAATTTATAGAGTTGATAATGACAAGAAGTGCAGAAAGCTCGAGAACATGTAATAAATAAATGTTTTAGCTTATTTCTGGTATATATTTGTGTGGATATAAAATCTTGTTCATGTATGAAATTCTCTCATTAATTTATGAAGATTTGATGAATTTAGGTCTCATTTCTGTACAAATTTATCGCTTATTTAATATATATATGTATATATATATATATATATTTCATATATATGTGCGGGTTTTGTATTTCATCATCAGTAATTTTCTTATGTAGTCCTACGTTATTGCATTTGTATGTGTGTAAGGTTATTCTTACGTTAATTATACATTGTTTGTGTTATTTCCTGAAATGGAATAAAATTAATTCAGAATAGTGTCATCAGGCTGACACACACACAGAACCTATACGTATATGGGTCTAAGGTAATGTGTACTGTCTGGAATAATTGGTAGTTTTTAATAAATATATATATTTTTTAAATCTACTAGTTACACTTAACTGTCTATATTCTACACAAGTGAAGACTTCAAATTTAAAAATTCAATTGATGCAGTTAAATGCATGTGATATAGTATTATTTGCATAAATAACATGGAACCTGAAGAGTGGAAGAAATTCTAGTATGCAGTAAAGAGCAGACAAAAATTAGCTGCTAGTTTTCCACAGAGTTAAAAGCTATATTTAATTACGACTACAGTTTCTACAAATTCGGTTTCCTACTCATGACGAAGGTGGAACAGGAAGAATACAAAACGTCGTGGTAAATCAGGTATAGCATTCGGACGGAAACTGAAGAGAACCTCATACAACTAATTCAACGAGCATTTATGTACTCATCGGAACGTGGTACATGTTTCTGAATTTGCTATTAAAATACTACTGTTATAAGCAAGTAGAAACAAGACGAGTTAGGTGTTTTTCTCAAGTGATAGAAAAAAATACTCATTTCCAGAATTAAAGCAATTCAAGTTTGGTTACAACTCCACAAAACTCGGCTGAGACTGTCCTTTCCGGAAAATATCATGACCTGGCTCATTCAAGCTATTAGGACGTCATTAAGATAAGAATATTAACATGAGGAAATTTCAATAGAAGGTAAAGTCGTATAAACCGTGATCGTAAGCGACAGTACATGATTTACTGAGGTCACAAACAATCCTACTGATACAATATGATTTTTATGGGTGATTTATCTTTAACCACTGACGATCAAGATTCCTGGACATTAAACTAAGTGTCGTAGAAAAGTCTAGACAGACCCATAATTCGATGACTAACTAGTTTTAAAAAAGGTCGAAACCCAATAAAGCACAGTTGGTTTAGAGTTCGCTAAAAACTTATTTATTTTTGTTCTTATGATCAGAAGGGTAAGAATTTGGCACTTGTGGCACGCGTTGCGGAGAGATCTGTTGCAAGATAGCGCGGTCTTTGACGAGAAAGGTGACTATCGTGGATACTATACGACTTGGATTAGCTTCAAGGACCTGTGCTCGTAAATCACGATAAGCCCGAGAGGAAATTCCCGGCACTTAATGGCCGACCAAGCTGCACCCGGAGGACTGATGGAATGAGGCAATGAGGTCTTATCACTGCCGTCGCCACGGATCGAACTGCGGCACCGCCGCCACCAGGACATCACATCATTCGTTTCGAAACGACACTGCTCAAGTTGTCCTACTCATCGTCCGTTCCAGATTCCCAAAATATAACCTGCTGAAATGGTTTGCGGAAAACATTCCTCTCAATGGTATACATATATTTCTACGAAGACTGTCGTCTCATGACTGAGATTACTCCTAAATTAAGAATCAATACTATTCTGCAGTCTTCACGACGATCACTTTTTATTCAACAAGCTTCTCAAATTTTAGACGTTCGGGCAGATGAGGGTAATTAAAATATTAAGCCATGGATGAATATTTTCCTATCCAATATATACATTAATCATATACGAATATTAACAAAATATTCATGTTTGTCTTAAATTATACCACGATGAGAAGAAAATCCAGATAAATATTTTAGAGAATTAAAACTGAATCCAAATTTGACGAAATAAAGTGCGATATTTTAGAAATATTAATTAACAGAATAAAATTTACATTAATAAATTTACTCGGATATAAATGTTAAATAACTTTGACGGACAAGGTTTACTGTTTGCGTCACAGGAGAAACACGTGAGTGGTCACTACAGCCATCACATGTAAGTTTTGACAAGTTGAGGCATCGAGCGCTAGAAAGGACGCAGGACAACAAATCGTACACGGTTTTAATTGAAAGGGAACGAAAGGTCCAGAAGTTAATCTTAAAGCGCTTGCTACCTGTTGGTAAAAATGGACAAGACATATATGAAGCAAAAAATGAAAAAAGAGAAGCTGGAACCGATGGTTTTCTGGTTTGGCTGAAATATTAATGACAAACACTTACGGCACTGGACTAGCGAGGGTGAATCCCACGGGGACGTATTTAGAGCGGCCGTGGCATGAGCGGACTTCCCCCTCGGCCCCTTACGCAATCCCGATCGCTGAACGACCGTGTATAAAGTTTACGAATCAGTGTTGGTTTTAATATTACAATATGAAAACTGTCCCAATTGGAAGTGAATCGTTTAATAAATATGCTTAGAAATGATCCATTAAGATACAAATCTTTTAACAGTTATCTTTATCTGACGTCCTTAAATAAATTGAATCAACAACCACTTTAGTTCTAAATTTATTATTAATTTAAATTTTTTAATGTTATAATAGAAAAAAAAACATTCATCCGTAATTTATTAGAACCGCTTAAGGTGCTGTAAAGTCAATTAAAGTATCTAATTTCAAAGTCCGTCATTCTAAACATTCCAACAAAGCAAGATTTTACAAACATGATAATTTATAATAATTAAAAATTTATTGAACATTACTTAGATTTAATTATATGAAATGTAATTCTTGTTCCAATGATTCGGCCATTAACTTAAACAAATTATACTAATAATTTAAACAGAATTTATTATTTCTTATTGTTCTAATCCATTTAATGTATTTAAAATAATTTTATTTCCATTGTTTCTTGAAACCTTAACAATACTCTCAACAGCTGTATACATAACAGAATTTTCACCTGCAATGTGTGGGAAAATCTCATCAAAGAAATTTATGTCCACTGCATTTAATTGTAAGTAATGTTTAACAAAATATTAATTAATTGTATTATAATTTATCATGTTTGTAAAATCTTGCTTTGTTGAATTTTTAATTTAATTGACTTTACAGTATCTGACTTTACAGTCCTAATAAATTAAGGATGAAACTTTGAGAATGTTCCTTTCTATTTAAACGTTTAAAAATTTAAATTAATAATAAATTTATAACTAAAGAGGTTGATGTTTTCATATATATAATGGACAGGAAAATATTTAAAAATGAACATTATGAATATGTTGAAATACAGAATATTCGTTATTAGTTGAGAGTTTTAAGTATGTGGAAGTTTGCTACAAATTAAGTATATATAATTTCAATTTTCTTTATGGAAAATATTGAAATTATAGCAGACTACAAGAAATGCTTAATTAATGAAAATATTAGAAGGCTTAAGCTACCCCGGATAAAGTGATGTAAATTTCGGGGTCTTGTGTTGGTAGGAATTATCACACACAGTGCTGTGATAGAGGTACTAGTAGGTTAACAATTGGAACTGCTACATAACACTCGTCACAAAGCGGCGTTATGTTAACTGGCTGCTGTATATCTGAAGCTCCATATAGAGTTCTAATCTAAAAATGATGCTGTGGACTGAGGTGAAATCCCCAGAGGAGGGCTTCTGTAACGTGGTTAAAGGGATGTGCGGGGGATTAATTCTCACGGGGTGGATCAAAGCACCGTTCCGCACAGCAACTCCTGGAAAAAACTCAAAACATAAATATTTGCACTGATATCGGCCGGTCCACGCCACGAAGCGGGGTGAAATTATTGGGTGGCCACATGAGCTTAGAAAGAATGCCTTCACCGGAGTTGTTAGGAACAAAGGATATTAAACTTAATAAACGACCTCAAGGCCTTTAAAAACCTTTGATACGTAAACTGCGGACAAGCATATTACGTGCATTAAAAACGATCTTCCAACCTCAAACACTAAAAATACGGTTATTTTTATCGTTTGAAAACGTATCGTTTAAGGTAAATTTACTTTGTACACTTTCATTTAATTTTAATGCCAACGTTAAAGATAAATTTAAAGGTGGTGAAATTTTCGATTCATTACCATCGTTAAAAAAATGTTGATACAAACTGCTTTTATATTTACTTACTGCGGAGTTCATTAAAGAAAACATGCAAAATATTACTACGGCGGAGTAAAGAAGGCGAACAACGGTCAGACTTGGTACAAGGCCCTTTGTTAATAATAACAATTAGTTTAAACGATTCGGTCTTCATTTCAGCCCTTACCATTGTTAAAAACATGAAAAAGAAACCTTAAGCTAAATACACAATACAAAATTAACGACCATAAATAACAGACAAAAATACGGAATAATTTTCAAAATAAGATCGTAAAAAAATTTTAAAGCGCGTTTGGTTTGTCCAAGAACACCGAACAAACTTTACATTCAATTTTATAAAATTAATCATAATGTGTAAATGGTAATTCCATAAGAAGGGAATATTTGGCGTCCAATAGGATCTCTTAGAATATATTTTAGCGTATAAAAGACCACTAAATATCTTCCTTTTTTTGTTTAACAGCTCCTTCACTACAAGTTTCACGCCTTTAAGGATTTAATTTTGAAAAAGTATATTAAAAAGTAGCACATTGTAATGAGATCCTCAATCACCAGGCGAAACTCTTTAATTATTAGCGATTTTTTTTTCACACTGCCAACATCAGACCTGGTATTACATATTTCTTTATTATCTTAGATTTGTGTTGGCTTCTATATTCTCTTAATGGTTCTCTATTCTATCTCAAATATTTTATAAGTCGCCATTTTAATAATCAAAGTAACTAACAGTTTTCTAAAATATTTTGTTTTGATACCCTGTAGCTTTCGGAAATATTTTAATATTCATCTGTATAGTTTTTATGTACTTTACCAAATTTCGTTTACAATTTAACGAGAATCTCATAGGCCTAGCTAAAAATATTAGACACCAATAATTTTTAATTATTCAATATTTTCTCTAAAGGTCAGTCAATGGTAAATATTTTTATTTCAGATTTTTGTTGAATTGTATATGTTTTTAATAAATTATATAAAAATTTACTATATGCTTTCCTGTAAACATAATTAAGGAAATATTTACGAAAGCTCCAGATTTTCAAAATTAAATTTTTTAATTAGTTTTCTTAAAAACCAATGAATGTTAATCTTCTGTGAAATAATATCAAAGATTTTAAACTTTAGAAAGAATCCTCATTACAAAATTAAAATCATATTATTGTGAAACTAGAGAAAATATTGTTATTAACTAGTTTCGGCTATAATTTCTGTCACTAGGACGACAGTTCTCTTTGAATTAATGGCTGTGGTGAGATGAAGTTTCTGCAAACTCGATTACCCGGTTCAGAGACGTAAGTAAACCAGCATTAGGAAAGTAATGTATCAATTAACACCTTTTATGAAGATTTTCTAACTTTGTACCGATGAAGTATCAGGTAATACAGTAAAAAAAATTTTGGGGGGGTGAATGTTGGTAGAATGAGTGAAGAGAATCTACACCGGGTAATATTTCCAGGAGCAACAGTTAAACGTCAGTATTATCGAATGCCATCGGGCGTAGTTTCACATGTGAATGGAGCGACGAGGCCGGCAAAAAAAAAAAACTCGTGACATAAAGAATAGAATAACGGGAATAAGACAGGACGAGGAAGCTAGGAGCAGAACGGAGCGAGACATCACCTTTAAATCCCCTTTCCCCTTGCAGTGTTTGGAGTGACGCGACGTGCACCGCCGAGCGAATCGGGGTCGACGCCAGTCGGCAAACTGCAATGGCCGCCCGTTATTGTGAGGCAAAATACTCTCACCTCCCATGCAGGCCTCCAAAAAAACTGCCAGTTACACGGACAAAAGAATCTTTAATCTCACAATATTCAGAGAATAGAGCACTAGCGCAGAAATGGACAAACATGACCAGAAGATACCGTGTGAGTGTTAATGCATAAAAATGACAGAGACAAAGAGCGACGGAATGAACATGGAGAACATAGAGAAAAAATATCAATGAAAAGAAAAATCGGTGATAGAATAGATCCAAGTTATTTTTTCCCCTTAAATTCACGATACTACATTTAGTAAAAACAGAGTTAATTTATTTATTCCTTCGTATTTATCTCTCTTATTATATGCCCACAGAGACAGTCGTCTCTTCCAGGGGATCCACGATATAAATTAATTCCGGTCACGTACGTCTGATTTTATTATCGCATGGACTCGCACACCTTTGTGGACGACGATTTCACAAGAGTCGTTCGAAATTTATCAACCAGTCTGGCGGCTGTTGTTTGTGAACTGAAGGTGACCGTCTGTTATTGGTCAACCGTCTGGTCAACCGTCTGCTCAACATTCAAATTATAATATTCAAACTTAGCCATTATTGGCAACGTGATATTTGAGAAATATGGTAGAAGTAAAATGAAATATAAGAAGTAAGAGGGAAATAGAGGAATTTCAACGACGACGAAGAAATTGTTTATGAAGAGCTTAGGCACTGGACAGGACAAGGTCCCCACGGCTACGGAGATTACCACAGAAACACGGGTATGGCTATCCAGAGCCGGCTACCATGTCCTGATTGAGCTCCCCCTGAGTTACAGGTTGCAAATCCCCGACTGAGTTACGACTCCCAGCTCGCTAATTTGCAATCGGGTCGCAGCAGTTCCCCCCCGTCCTTCCCAATCCTGTTGCTGTGTTCAGCCACACAGTCGCGTTCCCTCACAACACTTCAGGCTAAAGTTGGGAAACATGTCAAAGAGCTCCCGAGGTGTTCAAATTATCGATTACTAAACTCATTCGGAATACTCATGTTCAAAATATACGAGCCCGCGAACTAATTAAATTTTTTGATCAATGTTGATAACAGTCCCAAAAACTAGCAAATCAAACAAACCAATCAATCAATTCCGTAAAAAAAAATCAATCACTAAACCAATTGTCTGGAGGTTTATTCGCAGTCTATAGAAGTGAAAATTAATTAAAATCTAAATTCTACATAGTTTCATTGGTCCTATATTAAAGATGCATAAAAATAAAACACTAACGAAAATCAATATATGTGACGGGGTGAAAAGTAATACATAGAGATCGTAACAAAGTTCAAGTGAATTAATAATACATGTAAGCAAGTGTTGACATTAGAAACTGGGAAAATTTCGTAGGAGACTGGACCGATGTAACTTAATTTACCACAAGAACAGTTTGTGCGTTACTTGACAGACTTAGGATAAAAAATTAGTCTAACTAAATTTGTGCACGGCTGATTATCAAAACAAGCAACGGTTTTATGTATAATACTTTATTTGTCACGACATGTCTTGCGGGTAAACAATAATATTTACCATTCATTTTCGCAATTTGAATCAAGATTTTAGAAGCCATCATCTATATCAGAAAACGACAAATAAAATCTCAAATTTAAACAAAAAAAATAACCGATCGTTTTTGTTTCATAAACTTATTACTACTTTTCGATATTCACTACAACTTTCGACTATTAAATTTCCTATCAGAGTTCCATTCCTCGTCTCACTAATTTCTCCGGATTAAACTTTTATCATACATTCTGATTTATTTAAAAAATTCCATGTCGTACTGATGGTTTCAGTGACCGATGGCATTTCAGCTCTTGGCCAATTTTTAAGAATAAGCACGTTTCGTTCGCAAGCTAATTTTCAATGATGGTCCTTGACTGACTAGTCCGACCGTCGCTAACCTCACAGGAATTTTCCTCTATGTTCGTATTGCAGGAACTGGTCACAGGACGTATCCGGGATCTTCTATTTCAATCGACTCAATATTCCTACACCAGAATTTTTTTTATCTGACAACCACGGTTGTTTCTTGAAGTGCTAGAAGATCAGGGAGTGTTCGGTGACAGCAGAAATAGTGAACTATGTACCTTCCCTCTCATTATTCAGGTACTTACGGACCGGCCGTTTCACCTAAAATAGATTTGCCACACACTCATAGCATCAGAAAAATTAATTTTTCAACTTTAAAACGAGTTGTCCATTATTAATTAGTCATCGAGCACGAAGCAAACCATTTTTTACATTATATATATAATCTACATGTGTAACAACAGGTATTCTAATACGGGTAATTTTAAGCTTACGCATTGTCTTCGAAGGCTCATTGATCACAATTGCAGGCGCGTGGAGACATGAGGTTAACTCAGAGGGCGGGAGAATTCAGGTCGAAGCCAATTCGTAATTATTGGGCGCGATACACGAATAGTCTGCAACAGGTGGAAGATAGAAGCGTCCTCTTCAATGCTGGAGACAATGAACCGGCTATTGATTGGAGACGCGCTTCTCCCCGGCTTTCACCCACAGAAATCAATCTTCCACGGCTTCATGACAAGTCCATAAAGTCGCCAACAGTCTGTCCACAAAAATTCTGTAAAACATATTTAGACCTTTCCTCATTGTAACGTTTTTCCACGGTTTTCAATCTCAAGGACAACACAGACAGTGCTCAATGCCTTCAGTGTCGATAAAAGTAAAACTTTTACTGAATTACATGTTGGTTCTTATTATTTCAATGCATATTATATAATCAAAAAATAAATAATCACAAATAGATATGTCTTCGAGCATATTAAACTATTATGAAATGTAAATATGAAGTTCTGAAATGTCTATGAAAAAAATATTAAACTTGTAAGTTCGTTTCAATGGGTTGGCCCTTTTTAATCGAATTTTGTTTGTTTAAATTCACATTGAAGTTTTCCAACACCTTGCCACCATCTCCAACTCTCTTATAATGATGTCGACAGTTTTATCACTGCGCCAGATCGTCGGATCTACATCTTCAAAAAGACTGACGTGACCTAGATACCATGTTCTAGAAGAGATAACGTCCAGAAAAAGCCACAAACACGGGCGCGTCTCTCACGAACAAACGAAACTAATTAAGATTTTGCAGACCCGTACGTGCTTGTCAACGCATTCTTTTTTTAAAAAAAAAAACGAACTTAAGAGACAAGTGAGAAATTTATTTTTATCTATGAACGTTCCTGCTCACACACAAGGAAAATGGTAATTCCATAGTTTATATATTTGCGCTTGAGCTTATTTAATGTTCAATATTTTTCTCCTTCCGGTACTATTCGAAATATAATTCTCCAAATCTAATCTAATTGTGTATATTTTATGTTCGTGTTATATTTTGTGAATCTTTGCGTAGAATTTTCCATATTTGTGTTCATTTCTATTAAGTCTTTTAATTTGATGCCCCTTTGTAAATTTAATTTATTTAATTCTTCCTAAATTTATGCAGCTGTGGTGATAAACAAAACGGTTATTTATAATCCCAGCTTCACATCTCTTCATTTTCCCCTTGTATTAAAGCCACTTGGCGATCCGCTGTCTAATAGCTGTACATCTATTTCCGCCCCCCCCCCCCTCCCCCTTTCGCGTTTTGCATCGTTGCGGGAAGCGGAAGGCTAATTGCGGATTTGCGATGCGGCGGGTGCGAATGTGATTCCGCTCTTTTGGGGACTCGCTGTTGCTGCTGCTGCCCTCGGGCAGGCTTGGCTTAGGTTGCAATGGAATGACATTTCCGGGCGGCTGTCAGCGTTAACACGCTATTAGGACAGCCAGACTCGCTGCTATGACCACACGACCATTGCGAATGCACGCTGCACAATTGTAATGCCTACAAGCCCGGGGACAAAGAACCGCAAATAATCCGCTCGCAAAAAAGAAAAATCTTTTGTATCTCAAAATGGGTGTTTCCAATGGCGTACGTACCCTCTTGGAAAAATAAAAATAGATGTGAATATTAAATACCACATGTTAAAAAATAAACTATGAAATTCGAAAACTTTGAATTTTAACATTGCCGCGTACTTACTGTAACGTAAAAGAAATTGCACCTCGATAAAAGCAAATGTGAGGGTGAAAATCCCCTATTATAAATCTGTAAAGAATTATGATTAAAAATTGTGATCATTTTTTGGTAAATTAGTGCGCGCCATGAGACCATGACGTCAGAGCACCCGCGACAGCGAGACGCTACTACGCGACTGCGCAACAACAAAATAGTTACTTATTTCGTAATAAAGTAAAGCACAAATATTTTAATTGAATAAAATTTATAATATTACCCAGTAATACTCCATCGAATGATAATAAAAAACAATAGGAAATATTTGACGATTCTTGCGGAAAATGTAAGTTAATTTTCGTGCCATATTAGTTAAGTCCAATATGGCGACTATTTGTTTACATTTTGAACCCAGCTAAGAACATCAACAATTTAATCTTTTGTAATGGCTGAAGACTGGGGGACACAAATCATATGTTTGACAGTTTCAAATATACCGACAAGAAGATAGTAAAACATTTTATATTTAATTATAAATGTATTATGCTGTTATAAGCCAATTGTAATTTGTAAGAGCTTATATTGGAATCACGGATCCGATCGAAAAAACAGTCCGTGGAAGATGGGGACTGATTTTTTTAAACACCAACTCTCAACCAGTCGACGATATTTTGAAATGTAATAGTAAGGAGATGTAGTCAAGTTGAACACCTAAAAGGAGCGAAAGAATTAACGAATTGAGTACATTGTCAACAATAAACAAGTATACTTCGTGAGAAATAGCATGTCGTGTGAGATGCGTGCGTGGAGTATTGTCGCTTGGAGACAAGCAGGCGTAACGCTACTATCATTCTTAGACAAATAAAATATACATAATTAACGATTTCTTGTTCAATTAACATTAATATTTTATTTATAACAGAATACACTGATTTACTCCGCACAGTACAAAGCAATTATTTCAAAGCGTTTAAATAATCACTCAAGTAATTTAAACAATGAAACTTTAAATACGAAATAGCATGTCGTGTGAGATGCGTGCGTGGAGTATTGTCGATTCGAGACAAGCAGGCGTAACGCTACTATAATTCTTAGACAAATAAAAATATACATAATTAATTAACGATTTCTTGTTCAAACAATTAACATTAAAATTTTATTTATAACCGAATACACGGCTTTACACCGGACAGTACAAAGTAATGATTTCAAAGCGTTTAAATAATCACTCTCAAGTAATTTAAACAATGAAAATTTAAATCCGAATAAACGCCCTTTGTTCGAATGAAAATCATGCGTAATGTGTTGGTGATGACATTTACCGTGTGTTTGCCGGGTGACTTCCAGAGTCCTGTGGACGAAACACCGATCCCGTGGGCACCTTCGTCTCGCTGAAAACCGGTGAAAATCTCCAATGAATGTACCTGCAGAGCCTTGAATGGCGGCGTACACAGACCCCGGGCTCAGTCCAATCTCTAAACGGATTTCTCTGTAAAATTCATACATGTCATTTTCACTCCAGATTGTAGAATTTCCTGGTGCGCATTGTGCAAAATGTGACTTTGTATTCAATAATAAATGTTTCGGCTTTAGAACAAATTTCAGTGAATTTAATCTTATACATCTGCTCACCAATCGTAAAACATATCAACTTGCGTGTATTATCGTCGGTAAGCTGCAGTCTTAAGAATGTATACAAGATTATATATATATATATATATATATATATATATATATATTACAAGCTATATTATTATTTGGAATAATAATAGCACCATGCTTAACGTTGACAACGTATGATATCACACCAGTTACCCCAAGAGAAGTAATTAATGAAATCTAAAAAATCAGAACCATAAGAAAGCGCCAGGATTTGATCTGATTACAGGAGAGATTTTAAAGCATCTGCCTAGAAAGGGTATAGTAATGCTCATGTACCTATTTAACGCAGCATTTAGATTAAAAATGTCCCGGAGTGCTGGAAAGTAGCGGAAGTTATGCTGCAGAGACCAGGAAAACGAATTTATCTACTACCAATAATTCCAAAACTGTTTGAGAAACTACAGGTCAAGAGGATGCGGCTTATAATAGGAAATAATAAATACCATCTTTCCAATTTGGATTTAGACTGAAGCACTCAACAGTAGATCAAGTGCATAGAATAACCGATATTATCGAATGTCAGCCTTCTTAGATAATTCGCAAGCCTTCGACAAAGTGTGACATGAAGGCTTGATACGTAAACTAAATTAAATGCTGCCGAAGTAATATGTAGAGATATTAACATCATAAAATCACCACAAAATTAAACAAGAAGATGAATATTGTGATCTGAAAGAGGTAAGAGCCGGAGTGCCACAAGGTAGTGTCTTGGGTCCTATCCTCTACTAGCGATATCCCAAAATTGAAAGGAACTGCAGATAACACCGCGTTACTTGCAGTAGAAAAAGACCAAAAACTTTCAACTAGAAGACTACAAGAAGCCAGCAACGCAATATCTGACTGGACTAAACAATGAAGGATGAAGGATGAAGCTGAACGAGCAGAAATCTGCCCATATAGTATTCACAAACAATCAAAAGACACACCGTCACTAAATATAAATGGAACTATGGTGCCGCATGAGAACTACGCCAAGTACCTAGGCATGACTGGACACCAAACTTAGGTGGAAAGAACATGTTAAAAAGAAAAAAAATCTGAATTAAGCATAAAATATAGACAATACTAAGTGGAAGAAACTCCAAATTTTCAGTTTCCAACAAACTACTGATTTACAATCAAATATTGAAACCAACGTGGCTCCATGGTATTCAGCTTTGGGGCTGTGTCAGTGACACAAACATTAAGTGCATACAAACATTTCAAAATAAAGTGTTAAGAAACATCGTGAATACCCCATGGTACGTCAGAAATTCATATGTCCATAGGAATCTCCAGATTAAACTATAAAAGTAGAAATAAAAAGGTATGCTGGGAAACAAGAAGCTAGACTTCAACTCCACGTCAACCCAGTGGACCGACAACTTCTGGAAGATCATCACCGTCCCAGAAGACTGAAAAAAGAAAACCAGCTGATCTTGTAAAGTGCGGTGTATCAACGCAGAGCACAGTGTGTGAGTGAAGTGTACAAAGACTATAAAAATCTAGAAGACAAAATTGGATGGACTCTAGTCGTTAAGTATACAGTTTAAGATTTTTAGAAGTAAATTAATGGTTAGTCTTAAAAGACTGGTTTTAATGGTAGGCACACAATTATTGCTGATAAAGAAATAAATATATTAATTTAACATTTTCCGAAATTGAGGAGGGGGAAACTAGTCGGTTACGTCAGTGTTTCGAACTGTTCGGAACGTCAAGTGCATCAAATCCTCCATTGGACAATTTCCTTCAACTCAAGACCCAACACGCATTCACTGAACCTGCATTATTTTCTGAGCTACGTCCCGGAAAATCTCATCACATAAACGTGGTGATATTTGGGAAGTGCGAGTCAGTCTTCAAAAAGTTGCACGAGAATTTCGACGATGGTTCTCCGACCACCGAATTCTACGGAATCGACTGGTGGACCACGTACTTTCGCAGGATAATGACGAGCGTATTCAGGGTGTGTTCATGTGTGTTCCATGTCAAACGAATCACGAAATTCTTCAACGGTACGGACATATTCGGAAGGCAGGGCTCACATATAAAACCTTACAAGTTTCAATTACTGCAGGTTTATTCTGACAACGACGAAAAAAGAAGATTGAACCCTGCACTCCCAGAACTGATAAATCAACTTTCTCTCTCTCTGAGAATGAAAAGTCACAACGAGTAATGTCAACATCATTAATTGTATAAAATAATATTTCAACCAATATTAAAGTAAAATATTACAAATGTAAAAACTTAGAGGAATAATAGGAAGGTCAAGGAGATAAAATCAGAAATGTGGAAATCAGAAAAAAAAACTGAGTTGCTGAATTTACAAGATAAGATAGAGATTAACCTGTATTGGTTTGGACACTTGATGAGAAAATAAGAGTTTGAAGAGTGCATTTGCTGAGATATTAACGCAGAAAAAGACTAAGGGGAAGGCCTAGAAAGTTAACTTCGCGGTTTATGTAAAACTAATTACGTGTTTGGCACGTCAACTATTTTTTTTGCCAATTTGGTTCAGTGCATCACTGTATAGGATGAAATACGAGTATTATTATCGCGAAGTGCAAATTTTCTCTGTCTTTAGAGTTAAATGAAACTTGGTTCCCTGCCGTTCCGGTTATTGTTAACAATCATCATATAGGCTACGAGAACTTCCAAAATCCATAATAATGTTCATATACAGCAAAATATCTACACGTTCACTATTCCTAGAAGTAAATTGCTCCAGTTCTTGTGTTTCCACAGTTTAGAAACTTCTTTATTCACCCGAAAACAAGTCGTCTAAATTTTCATCCTATATCGTGAAAACCCACTCTTGTCTATCACCTCGTTCTTCTTCAAACCAGGCAGCCAGACACCAGCCTTTTAGAGTTCCTAGATGGAAACCTTTTGGGGAGTGGCCAGAAGCCGATGGGAGAAAATGACCACGACGCAGCTGCGTGTTTTCTGCAGACAACTCTCGTGTGCGTTGTTAGGGACACAGAACCGCAACCTGTAGCGTTAATGAAGGTCGACGCCTGTCGCCATGATTGATCGGCACGAGGCGGCGTCGCGGCTCTTAACGGGCGCGGTGACGCCAGCGGGAGGCCGGGGGCGTCGCGGCGCGGCGGCCAGCTTCATTAGCGCCATACTGCGCGGGCCTAAGTGGCGCCCTCCACACTAATGAAACCCGTACACAATCAGCATTACAGGTGTACCGAAGCTCGAGCAACACCGGCAAAAATTACAGAAGAAACAATACCACGATTAGCATCTCTCTTCATTTCTCCTGAGTTGGGCGTCTAGGCGGCGCCCTTAATAATGTACGGGTCAAAGAAATAGACGCTCCAGGGTCACACATCCTGTTCCTACCTCCAGTAGTTCCTTGCTTTCCCCTGATTCCCACCACGCATTAAAACTACTTTCATCAGCAGCGTCTTCATAAAGCACTCCATTGTTGGGGAGTACAAACAAGGAAAGATGTGTCAATAAAATAAATTACTAATATTTAATTAATCCACATAATAAAAAAGGATGTATATTTGTATGTATGTATGTTTTTACGTTAATCTCTATACAGATTTAAGAGAGTGAACAGATCGCAACAAAAATTGGTACACACATTCTTCAAAACACGAGAAACGGTACTGTGAGGGTGAAAATCCCCTATTATAAATCTGTAAAGAATTATGATTAAAAATTGTGATCATTTTTGGTAAATTAGTGCGCGCCATGAGACCATGACGTCAGAGCACCCGCGACAGCGAGACGCTACTACGCGACTGCGCAACAACAAAATAGTTACTTATTTCGTAATAAAGTAAAGCACAAATATTTTAATTGAATAAAATTTATAATATTACCCAGTAACACTCCATCGAATGATGATAAAAAACAATAGGAAATATTTGACGATTCTTGCGGAAAATGTAAGTTAATTTTCGTGCCATATTAGTTAAGTCCAATATGGCGACTATTTGTTTACATTTTGAACCTTGCTAAGAACATCAACAATTTAATCTTTCGTAATGGCTGAAGACTTGGGGACAATTATATTCTGCAATACTCAAAGGGTATATTTAAGTATTATATTCGTTATGAAATTCAAAGGTATGTTTGTTGGGATTGAAGTAATAAATGTCGATGTATTTTTTAGCTGTTCAATTAATGCACTATCGGTCGAAAGTATGTACGAAACTAGGAACAGTAAGATTTAGGTTAAATCACTTCTTGATGAAAGATTAATACAGAATTAAATACTTTTTCGGGTTAATATAAAAAAGTATACGGGCAACGCCGGGCACCCAGCTTGTATATAATACAACCTGACAATTATAATTTAATAAACAAATAAATAATTCAACCAATGTGTCAGATAAAATTATATTTCTTAGAGAAATCAATGGAAAAATTTGACTTTAATAGTAAACTCTGTCTCTCATACACATGTTAAAGGAGTGAGACTGACTGGAAGGAAAACTTGCAACAGCTACTCGTACATTCATCTCGTCGAACAGGAGTAACTAGACTTTGACTTGGGAAATTATTACAGGCAAGTGATTCGTTCAACCTTACGCTCTACTAAATAACGGTTCCACTTGGTGTTCATTGGAAATGGAAAATCATACTTTGGAGACGCTTGTGACTAAATGCTTAACGTTGTCACTGTTGAAATTGCGAGACACCCAAAGAGAGATTTTTCCGAAATACTTAACTGCGTCTCAAACAATTTCAAAGATAATGTTAATCATACTAGAGCAGATCTATAGCAATAATGAAAAAATAATTTTGTTGAAAAACACGCCGTATGAGGGTAATCCACGTTGTGGCAACTCCCCTTTCATTTCACAGGAATCGATAGAAAGGGCGGGGATGTGGAAGGGAGGGCAAGAAATCTGATGTCAATAATATTTTAAATATCTCCATATGCGAGTCCTCGACGTACGACCTTCCACACAAGACACGTAACCGAAGGCTTTCTGCGTCAATAGGAAACCGGGCATTGAACCCATCGGAGAAATAGCGGAATATATTCCAGCGACACACGTCTGAATGACCGAACGGTTTTTAATCACTCCCCACTGCGGCGCGCGCATTGTTCTTCATTTCTATGCCCCAGTTCCAGAGTTCGATTACAGTCGGGTGCAACGAGAGAAAAACTCGACGTCATGTCGTGCGTCATCCAGCACAAGCGAACGACAAAATACAAAAAAATTACTGTTTAAGCCACAGAAAAATCTGCAATTACTCGAAAAATTTATTATTTAATTACTGAATAGTATATAAAAATAATAAACAAATATTTATACACGACAGTAAAAAGAATAATTTTGAAAGTCAGAAATGTCTCACATGACAGACAATAAAAATAATATCTATATATACACTAAATGAACTACATTTTGAGTCACAATATTTTAACTATATATATATTGTGGTAATCACAAATGAAAGACAATTAAATCGTCACGTTGAGGCGCCAATTTGTAGTAATCACATAACATCAAAGGAAAATAAGGCCCACGTACAGCAACAATTTGTGGTATTTCGCATTTTCATTACAATTATTCAATTTACTTTACAAAGAAAACCACACGTTGAAGGTCAATTTGTAGTATTTTACGTCCAATAAAGAATGAAAAATCAATTAAAACATATAATATTTATTAATTGCAAACAATTATAATTTATACAAAATTTATTAAGGAATTAAATTTCAATTTACATGATCAATTAATCTTTTACAATAAAAATGACTATTTCTCAGGGTCGTTTTCTGGGCCTTTAATAAAGGAATACTTGTTAACCATTAGATTTGAATAGGTTATTACAATGCAAAAACATAAAATATGAGCTTTAAATTCTGAACGAAATCGGACGATATCTTTCCTTATGAGTTTACAGATAGTAATTCTGTGGAAATTTACCTTACTGTCTCTGGTACTCAAGGAAATTGTCTCGTTCGTACACACACACACTTATTGCACTTTAATGAAGTCAGTGTATAAAGTAGCCTGTCTATAAACACTTTGTTTGACAAATTGGTTTGCAGTAGTTGGTTCACTGTCCGTTTAAGAAATCCTATTAGCTAGTTTCGAAGATTGTGAACTGCTGGATGCAGTTACCTGGGCTCTCAAATTGACGAAAGTCGTCTAAATCGAGAATATAATAATTTAGACTCAACACACTAAATATTTAGCGATGAATATTACGTAGTTATCTCTCAGACTGCAACTTGTAAAATGTTCGAACTATTTTAACTGTTGTAACATGTATCCAAGCACTTTCTGGATTTTAAACTTTTCGTCTGTCCACTGCTACATTTCCAAGACGACTTTACTGGAGCTCGGCTCCCCACAGGCTCTGCTCTGCGCGTCTAGTGAACCAACCTCTACAATACCCACAAACATTGCATTCTCGCCACATTCTTGTGTACGACTTAGTGTTTTATGCCGCTAACAATGCGAATTCAAATTTTCGTTTATTAATTAATTATTTCCTTTTAATTACCACAATATATATATATATATAATTGACTGCAAAAAGTTCATTTTCCTATGTATAAAAACTATATATCACACTCGTAGTATAATAACAACTGATTATTTCATTTTAATTACCACAATATATATATAATTGACTGCAAAAAGTTTATTTTCCTATGTATAAAACTATATGTATCACACTCGTAGTATAATAACAATATTAGAAAGGAGAACAAAAATTCAGGTCATCTAATAAATTTTCATCGTAAAACAAGCTAGGTAGAAAACCGAAACCGGAGTTCACTTAACAGAATAAATTAATTTTTTGGTCAACTGAGAAATGTATCACCCCTACACAACTACTATTCAAATAATTATGAATGACAACAAAAATTAATTGTCTTTCTAAAATCCGGGATCAACTTAAATATTAGTTATATAATTCAGATTCTAATCATATTTCGATACTGTAAATATTACCAACGCGTTTTATTTCATCGCACGTAAAGTTGCTTCATCTGACGAATGCAGTTGGTATTAAATAATTAATTCGTAATAAATAAATATTAAAATAAGACTTTCCTGTGTTGATTACCGGGTCAAATCAGTGATTGAGTTTTTGCACCAAGAAACAACACAACTGATTAATTTCGACACACAGCCTTATAAAGCAAATTTCATATACAAAATATCTCAAATGGTCACAAAAAATGTATAACTTTATCATAGACATGATAGAAAAATGAAAGAATGAGAAAAGGAATAGAACAAGTAAGCGTGTTGCCTATAAATATATGAAACAATTTGGCCTTGAAACTAGGCAAAAACAATTAGATAATATAAAATTTAATAACAGTCTTTAATACAGAATACAGACGTAATTTTTTTCATTTATCAGCTTTATTAAGCATAATTAGCCATTTTCATCTCTATGATACAGTTTTGTACGAATTTATATTTGAAATTATATTTCTCTTTGTTAAGTTAAATTTACAGATAATTAAGCCAAAAACATACAAATAAATTATAACGGCTGTAACGTCGTATTTTTTTTGCACAATATCGATGATTGATTTATAGATGTATTTCGAGAGGACCAAGTAAAGTTGCACAAATGTATTATGATAATTAAAATTGAAAAAAAAATCTGAAATTACCTTTGCTGGATGTTTGGAGATAAACGACACAAGTGTTACGATCGGCTCAGAGAAATGACGACGGCGACGAAAACCGCTAGAGTTAAATACGTTAATTATTAACAATGGCGCCAGGCGTCTTTTCAATCCAACCCCTGCAGAGGGCGAAACGAAGTTTTAATTGGCGCGCTACTTGTAATGTTTCACTTACTCGTTTAACACGACTGCCAAAGGGCACAATAAAAAAAATTCAAAACCAATTAAAAGTGTTTCGCTCTCTCGCCTATTATTCTGAAATAAAACTGGAATCCTCAAAAAATCGTTTTGGAACCCTTTGAAGTATAATGGTTTTTTTTTTACAACATTTCGACACCTATCAACTTTATTAGGCCGCGGCCACTTATTTAACTGAGAATTGCACACCAACAAAAATTAATTTGGTGAAAGAATTTTTCGTTTTCAAAGCTTGTACAACGGGCCATGAGACTTGCAAATCCAGACATTTCAAGGACATGTGCATCATACAGAATCGCCAGATTAATGATCCAACGGAAGGACTGTAAACTACACTTTTCGTCCACTCTGGACTAGAGCCAATTCTAATCTCCTCTCTCTTGTACAGATAATTTCCTTAAAATAATATAACTCACCGTGTATAAAAACCTACGCGACAAAAGAGAATAATGTTTCAGAAATCAAGTTAAAAACTATGAATACGTTTCTAAATAAAATAAATGTTTATTTCTCTAAAAAGTTTATTACAAATATCTGAATTAGAATTTCGGTGTGCTTTCGAGCAAATTGAGCAAAAATGTCCCATAAAAAAAATTCTCATATGGTCTTTCATCAAATGGACAATATTTATGATTTCTTACTTATCGACATTTAAATTTTTATACATAAACTAAAGCCAGGATATCCCACTGTGATAATCTCAATAAAGCCCTCAGGCGACAACATGCGATTCAAAATAAATAGCAGGACTGCCACATCTGCATTAAACTAATTTTCCGTCCTGTCTCCTAATGCAATTAATAAATGAAACAATGCATGGTCAACACTTTAAAAATAATTTTTCTTTGGAGTTTTTAGATTATTATTTTATTCAAAATTCCAGAATGAGAATGAAAAGTCTGTTTATTTTTTATTGTCATATTATTTCTGACTAATTTGGTTATTTTCATATATTTAGGTAAATATAGAAGACAACACTACAGTTTTTCATCTGTATAATTTTTAAAGTGTTAACAAATATCTCAAATGCTCGACGATTGTTTCACGCAGTCCATGAAAAAATTTTTTTGTAAAATTATTCTGTACTACGAAATTCTGTATATGGTATAGTTAAATGTATGAAACGTAGAAAGATCATATGAAAGTTTTACGTACTCATATATAAAACGTTAATTATTACATATTTCAAAGGGGTTAGTATTTAAATTTTGGATACTACTTCTTTGCTATTATATATTCACTATCTGAAATGAAATCATGCAGTGTGGCACGTGTCGAAAACTGAATATTCAATGGACGGAAAACGGGAATTTTTAGTTTTATGGAACACGACCGTGACCAATCAAAACTTTATTACCGTTGAAAACCACTCGCAATACGAATGTTTCATAGAAACCGTTGCTAGGACTTTCCAAATTACCTTGTTATAAAATTGGAAGGTCAGAAACAATTACTAAGCTTTCACGACTTAGGCAAAGTTGTTCCCCCTTGTAAAAGGAGTGATTATCGAGTTAACTTATCCAGCGTATATCCCGAAAATTAATCCGCTTTACAGAGAGCTCCACGAACGCAGGCTCATAGAAAACTGTGAAAGGCGATCGAAGTGAAAATGTTTGGCTGCTGTTTTGAAGGCGCAATCTTAAGAAGACGACGACAATGGCGGCCTCCAGCAAGTGCGTTAGCCAATACGAGAATGGCGAACAATGGCGACCGCGAACAATGGCGCCGCATATCGGTCTGCTGTTTCAATTACTGCAAAGTTAATAGCTTCCTGCCAACCACTGATGCATAAATTTACCAACACGTGGTCTCGACAATCTACCTACTTCATAACTTGGTAATAAATACGAATACCAGCACAGCACATCGCGACCTAGTTTCTCCTCCCCCGATGATAAATCTACCGACGAAATTCGATAAAGATATTTAAGTACATTAGCGCAACGTGCTGTTTGCACAAAGACTGCTGCATAACAGCTTAAAGCATTAAATTAACTAAAATGCCAACCCGCATGTATAGTTAATTATTCAATTTCAATAAATATGAAATGTTAATGTGCAACGGTATTACGTGACACACAGCCTCATATTTCAAGTTTTATTATAAAATAAATTTTAAATAAGCGATTTTAGAATTTTTCGAGAAATGCAGCTAAATTTCGACGTTATAACAGAACAGGGCATATTATGTGTTTTGAATTACATTGCATCAAAATCAGCAAAATAATTTTCAATAAAAACACACATTTAAATTAAACACTGGCTATTTTCTGAGGTGTGTCTTTCCACACCATATATTTTTTCTTCTAGAGATCAAATTACTTTTTCATTCGATTTCGAACCATATAGTTTGTCATCCTCGTCATCTGATATAATTACTTGGTCGCCTGCAAATAATTATTTATCAATGTACTTTCCAGTCACACGCCCAATGTGCTACATTTATTATTCCACTGCCAAGACCTGCTTGAAGGATCATTTTTTTGTAAATTTAAAATCTTGTTTGGCGGACACAGACTGCGGAATTCCAAGACGTTTGCCCCATAGGAATCAAAGTTAATTATACACACGTGAGATATATATTCAAAGGGAAATATAACTTATTTGTTATAAATTCAAATTATAAATATCCCAACGTTTGTTAGCGTCCTTCATCGAACAGAGCCGTTGACCAGAAGTACACCAACGTAAGATAAATTGTCTAACTCTTAGGGGCTTTACTTACTAAATTGACTGTAGTTGAAATAGGACGACTGAAATAATAATTAATTTATTAGAAATGTAAGTAATACATGTTATTAGTAAAAAATTCCGCAAAATCATTGGAATAAAGTGACTTTAAAAATTGAAAATTCACAAATTACAGTCCTGGGAATCTTGGCAAATTTTTATGGACGTTGTGTGATAATTCATTTTATAATTTGAAAATAAATACTGACCACGACTTCCCAATAATATTTTTAAATAATCACTTCCATGTCTCGCATGGGTCACTGAATTGAATCAAGCCTTCAAGCAACATGAATCGTATTTTAATGATCCGGGAAAATGCCACAGCAATGTAATATTAGCCTAAAAATTTGGGAAACCTATAAGTAAAATATCAACCATCATTCCTGTAGTTGAAAACAGGTAGTTATAAAGAAAAGCCGGGTTAAATCTTTTGATTGGTGAAACTTTTGCAGACATAGAACATTCATTCTTATACACACGTGAGATATATTTTCATAGGGAGATATAATGCGGAAAATATAACTTATTTTCTGTGTTATAAATTCAAACTAATCACATAAAACAATGAATATAGAGTCGAAATATTTTTAAAAAATATTGCTTGGAACTGAATTGGAATTAAAACTTTTCCTTCTATACACTTGTTTAACGTGTTTCGGGTCGTACGTAAAATTATAATGGAAAACTAAGCAACACACTAAAGAAATTATTACCAGAACGGTTTTCAAGGAACGAAATGGAAGGTATTAATTTGAAAGGTTTTTAATGGAAAACGCTTCCAAACTTTATCGTACGTAATGTAAATGATTACACTCATTTTAAACGGTCATTATGCAGCTGGAAAAATAATTTTGCCAATTTTGTGACATTAAATAATTTCATATGAAGTACTCAAATGTTTTCGTTATTCGCCGAAAAAAAAATCAACGGAATGGATTGACTTGAAGGAATTGTTTGAACAATATACCTACTTATGAATCTACGAAATGTTTAGCATTTTCGAAACGAACAAAACTGGAGTTAAATCAAACCACGATTTCCCCCCCCCCCCCCCCGCAGCCCAATACAGATTACAACTGATATAACTGAAAAAAAAATCTCAATTCTGCACTATAGGACAGAAATATTTTTTTTTCGTTATATTCATGCGTTTATAAACAGAAATATCAGAATGGTACTCAATATAATTAGCTTCGGGGGAAAAAAAACACGCCTTTCGTTTATTATTGCCTACTGATATATGTTGTTTAGTTGTTAAAAAGACAGGTGAAATGGATTGCACCGATTAAAACATTTGTTTCGCAGGTTTGTATGTGCTCAAAAACGAATGAAAAATAAAAAAAATATTAAATTGACTTGGCTTCCGAGAGCATTGTTTTACATTATTCACAGTGTGCACATTTACCAGGATTTCGTGTTGCATAGCACGTAACGTAAATGCGGAAAGTTCACGAACACAAATTGTCGTAGTCCCATTTAAACGTACTAAACGTCAAGATAATTAAGTTTAGTGGTGTCCCTGTAGACGTGGTTTAATCACTGCAAACAACCCATACGCTCAAATTTCGTTTTCAATTAAGGTCGTACGGTTTTATTGAGAATATATTTTTAGTTCAGCACGTGATTTATGCTGGAAATAATGGAACAATCGTTTCGTCAATATTATTTATACAAACTACGATCGTCGTTTCTATCTTGAAAATTGTGTTAATTCTGTTCCAGTGAAATAATAGTCCCATATATTTCATTTGTTGATAAATGTAATTTTAAATGGTTCAAATTCTTACCAAGATCTCATGAAAGACTAATCGGAGGCATACTATGGTGAATTAACTATCCGTCACCAGTTCTTTTTTTTTAAAAAAAACTGCTAGTAGCTCACGTATATATACTTGACTTCCACAGATTATCAATGATATCGCACCGATGATCAAGGATACTCTGACGACCAAGGACATTAGACCAAGGATCACTGATATTTCTAATGACATTTAACTACATTTTTCGAACAAATAAAGGCAATTTTCTAAAGATCGAGGGCATTTTTTTCCCTCAGGGAATTTTTCATACAAAACGATAAAAGGATATTTTCTTTCAAGTAGGATAAGTTTGCTAAAGAGCAACCGTTCTTTTATATAAAAAAAATAAGCTACTATTTATAAAAACAAGCGAGTTTTATCTAACGACTGAGTAAATGAGACAAATAATTCTTTTTAAAAAAAATTACCTGTTAAAATACATATCTGTTTGGCAACCCTGCCATAGTAATAAAGAAAATTTCGAATACTTCATTCCATATCCATATAGAAGTACCAATAAATTAATATTTTTGAAATAACGGTATTCCTACAGAACGTTTTGGGTTGTTTGCCATTGTAGAAACTTCTGTACTTCTGTAGGCGACACCTTCCAAAGAAGCGAGTCGGTGCATTATCGCCATCGCCCATGAACGTCATGACTGAGTCAAGGCTACACGAGAGTTGGGTAAGGTCGAGGTATTATTAGCACCTTACAATGGGCCGAGGGGTATGGCACTTGGCAGCCCATTCTCATACGAGCCTCAGCGAACAGAGGCACCTGTCGCCCTTTCATTCAGCCTTTCAGTTGGCTTAAGTAATCAGATGTTGCTCACTAGTGGGACGAAGGGGAGTCACAATCGGCCCTATCCTCATCGACGATAAATGTCCGCCTAATGGTAATGGCCGATATTAAATAAACATTCAAAGCAACCAAGATCGTTACGCATGACCGGTCTTCAGTTTTAATTGCGTAATTACGCCCTTCAAATACCAGGATTTATTACCGAAACAAATTGGATCACAGACAAGATTTTTCTTTGACCATCGGACATGAAACAAATTCGAAAAGCAGTTGTTCAAACTATGCAAATAATGAATGAAAAGTTGTTCAACGCTTGTATTATTAACACAGAAGCAGATCTGAGACACACGAGACGGATTATAAAAGAACTAAAATTTCTGAAGAAGCGCTTTCACTGTTAAATGAAACTGACGTTTCTCAATGTGGTAAAAGGTCACCAATCAAAGCCTGTGCCTTGACGAATTTACTAGTTACGATACTTTCAATACAATAAAGTTCTAAAAAAAGGCAAGTTGAATTAACTTACTTAATAATGACTGGATTTTATATTTCTAACTGAAAATAAAATGCCATGACATTTTAGTAACCCGATGAAAGTACAAAAAGGTACTTAAAAGTAGTTGTGTAGAATAAAATATTTTAAAGTAACTGTAAAACAGGACGTTAATTTATTTAACAATCATAACGTTCTGCGTTCTTTTAAAATAAATGTTAAAAACACCAGCCTATTTGTCAGAAAAAAATTAGTATTTAATTTAAAACATAATATTTAACAAACATCACTGATTGGGACCTTTTCAAATGTACAAGAAAAATTCACGATATTCTATTTAATTTGAATTATTAATAAAGGAACTAACTGAAATATGTTTTAATTAACATTATTGATACTTCCTTGTTGTAATTCGCGGGAACACAATCCAATCCCCTATTTTCAATTCATCATTTGATATATCTTAACCGAATGTGACGATGACTGAAAGAAAGTTTCAGTCAAAGATGTTGAACAGACGAGTGTCGAGAAATGATTATCTTAATCTGAACACAATACAAAATAAAGATTATTAATTTTCAAAAAACTTCATTGATTCGAAATATTTGCCACACTCCAACTTAAACGTCTACCGAATAGCTGTTATTAGAAAAATATCAACCATTCCTCAGTTAGCCGTCCCGAGAGTCACATAGAACTAACAGGCGAATAATTATCAAGATGCTATGGAATTTTAATCAAAGCCGCTGTTTCAAATAGAATGGCGGGAGAACCTCTCATTTTCATCGACTACCATTTCATTTTCGTTAATCGAAGCTAATGGTCCATACAGAGCCACGAGTCGTTTAAACCGTAGCCGTTCAATGATTCAATTACGCGGCTTAAACATTTCGATTCCAATGGTCACTAATTTACCGTGAATGTGAGTACAAAAATTAATCGTCAAATTGCGAAACATGAGTACTAAAGCCATCATATTGAATTAACACAAAAAGCTAGCGAACTACTGTAAATAGGAGTATATTACTACAAATTATTGATTTACCTCACACGAAAGAAATTTATACGTAATGGTTAATTAATACTTCGTCGACAAGGAATAAATTATGTTACTCGAAGCCACCTCGAGAGTTTTATTTCGGAAAGAGTGAAATTTTTTTTTGGCAGAGAACGTCTAATGGATTATGAAAACGCAAATACAACATCAAAAATATAGTCAACTGGTAATTAATAAATCTGAAATTCATTAAATCAAAGAACCACTTAGAATAGCCAAACTAAAATTTTGATAGTAAATTCATAAAAAATGATCAATTTCATATATCTGATTTCGTAATTATATAGTCCCATAATTTTTTATTATTCAGACAAGAAAAGGTAAATTTCTTCAGAATATTTATTTAGTTATTTAAGAAGCTTTCGACATTTATTAAAATTATAAAACGTAATTATAACCTTTTCTAAACGCTAGTCGACTTAAGGACGACAAAATAAATCGCGGAAGAATGGTTTTAGTTGAATTAATTTTATATTGTAAAGAAACTATGAACTATGTTCCAGAAATATTAGCGTATTTCAAGAATACATTCTAAACACACCGAAAAGTATTTAAAAATCAATCCTCGTCCGAAATAAAGTTAGAAAATTAATTATTCGAATATTTTAACGGTAGACTATATAATAAATACAATTTGAAAGATAAATCAGTTTAATATAATGTTTTTAACATTCATTGAAATGCATTCAAATTTAATTTTAGATTAATAATTTCCCACTTCAGTGGAAAAATTTAGGGTCTTAAATTAAAAATGTAGTTCTCCTAAGTCTTTTATTAAGTTAAGAACTCCCGAATTAGGATCGAAAGATCGTTGTAAAAAATTTTACTGTATTAATTGCTTAAGCAATTATTAGATTTTTCTAATTTGGTAAGTTTATTTATTATAATATTAACAAGTCAGATAATTATAAATATTTAAATAAAATGTCGGAATAAATTTACCTGATTACCGTTTATCTGACTTATAAAAAAATGGGGCTATATAAATTTAAAATTCGGAAAATATTGAAATAACAACAAAAACGAACGACCATTGGGAATAACATCGGACGGAAAAATTCATGAGTAAAAATTGGCATTTTTATAAATATAAATTGATTTAATAAAATTTAATAATAATATTTACGTATAAAAATAAGATAAAATTCAGAATGAGTCTACCAGATATTTACAGGGATATTATGGGCTGTATAGCAACGAAAGACCATACTTTTATTTCCCCCCCCCCCCCATCTATACTCGTGGTTTCGCTCTTGTAACCGGATGAACTAACAATGGAACGGCTGGGGTGGTCATCGTAATGCAGGTCTGCATTACCTGCATCAACTGCGACGGTGAACTCCCTCGCCTTCTAAATCCACGTGAAAACTGTAAAAACTATTTTTTTAAAAAAACTCTCAGGACTCTAATATCTCTTTCTGTGGAGCAGAAATTTTTCGAAACGCCTCAGATTATTCTCTTTTTTCAATATGAAAAATATACGCCTGTTTTGAGAATCAATAATAAGAAAAGTAGCCAAATATATTTACTTATTGTTATTCTCTTCTTTCTCCTACAGTCACAATTATTTTCTCACATCGGACGTTTTTCAGCTTTTTACGATATGTCCGAGCAATCATTGTTAGACGTTAATTTTTTCTCACGGCGCCGGGGCGTCTGACTTTTATTTCTGTATCTCCAACGATCACAAACTGAAGCAATTATTATTCCAAATCCCCTTAAATCGCGCCGTCGTTTGGAATAGTCGGCCAGCTGCCTCCTAAACTGGCCAAGGGAAGGCGAAGGGAAAGCTGCGACCCCACAGCAAACCCCTCTCCCGCCATCGGAAGGGCGTGGGACAAGTACAAACTGCCCGACCTACCTGATGCAGGTTTTTATACGGTTTCCCTGAATCACTTTGAGACAAATTTCCGGGTAGGATCCTTAAACCATAGCCCGGGGGCCCTAGTTAACCCTCTACCTTTCTGCATCCCCCTTTACTCAGCTTCCTATGCTATAAGTTGCCACTATGTCGATTACCCTATAGATAGCCTGTCTACACCTTCAGAAAAAAGAATTGCTCGCGTAAAAATGCACACGATACAATTCTTCAATAATTAACCATCGTAGAGAACAACTTTGAGAATTATTTTAACAGGAACAGTTCGGTTGCACCATGCAAATTTAATAGGTTTCGATCGTTAACAAGCTTCATTTTACTGGCACACACATTCGTCCACACTTTCATTATTGCTCAACAGGTAATTTGATCGTAAACAGTATCGATGTGACAATAGAAACTTGGGGGAAAAAAAAGTGAACTGCTTTACGAGAATGGAAAATCATAAACTTTTATGAACTGTTCATCAGCCAGATCAATTACAGTTATTCTCGTGCGAGCGAGGCCATGGAAATACAGCAAGTAAATAATGGGAATACAAAATAGGAAAATGCTCGTGTGAACGCATTCAATTTCATCATAATGTCAGAGTTGAACGATTGGAATAAATACGTAGAAACGTAGCGAAATATGTCGCTGGCTCCTCTTATTTTCTTTAGATATTGAAGTTAATATTTGTAGCTGATTACGCGCGTTAAAACATTTATACATGTAAATTGTAAGCACACATACCCCAATACCAGATTTAATTGTTTCGTAAAACTGATAAAGTAAAAATAATTGCATTAATTTTAAAAGAGAAATTTTTATGAAGAATTATGAATTAAAATTCCTAACTTAAAATTGATCAGTTTCTGGGTTTTAAAGGCTATATAAAAGCTATATTATTTATGCTCCAAAACATATACTTAATTTTTAATTAATTGCCTCATTTTTATTACAGTCGTTGGAAATAAAAAGCTACAATTTTTAGAACTCTTTATATAGTTGAAGAAAAAAAATCATGAACTTCATTTTTCAAAAAAAATATTTGAACAATTCATATAATGAAAACAAATTAACAACAGGACCTAATTAATGTAGTCAGAGCTTGGCCATTAAACACTAAACATGTTTCCCTATTGCAAATATTAGGATGTGATATGTAACCATGTCCAAAATGTTGACGTAAAGAAATATTTTAATTAAATTATCAGATGAATATGGTTAGAATAACAGAAAGCTCCAGACAATCTATTTTAAAATCATGATATTTTAGTTTTATTATAATTTACATTGAAATCAAAATTTTTATATGTGACTATATTAAAATAATGGTTTAATGATTTATAATAATAATATATACATACAGTCCTTTAATGTTTTATTAAACAATAATATATTTTAAAATACATTCAGAATTTTCGTACATACATATATGTATTGCAAATTATCCCAAATATTCTTGAAAGTCAAATATTATAATATATTTTATTTAAAAAATTGAAACTAAAACAAGACTTTAATAGTAAAGCCAAATAAAAATCCACGTCAATCTCTTGCTTATATCAATAGAAGGAATAATTGACATGTATCAAATATCATATCGTTATATAGGTTATGCCTGAACTTTTACTGAAAAAAAAAATATATATATTTGACAGATGTAGTTGTATCTTCAGTTGAATTTTTATTTCACATTACATCTGCGAATAACACACAATTTTCGACCCACAGAAAAGTTTATCCCTCCGGTCACGTATAAACAATGCGAAACTGCGACATCATTTAATTTTAGTGTAATTTTGTTGGTCGTATACATCACATATATCCAGTGATTTCGGCGCGAACCAACGGGCATTTATGAAATGCGCCGTTCAAATAGATCATCCATTATCTAGATCTGACCACGCTGCGTGATAAACCCGTTCGTATTTAAAATTCGTGACCTACTATCACTCACGTAAGCGTGAAACAACCTCAGTGTTTTGTTCACTCGCTGACACAATGAAACGAAGTTATTATTTCGACTGACTTATCGTCTTCGATATCTTGAGCGTTTCGAGGCGATTTTCGACATTTTATTCAGTCTATTTACAAAAAGTTTAAGAACGACGAGATAGAACCGATATGTAGTTCGCAGTTCCCAAATATAAACCATCCATTTAATTAAAAAAAAACATTTTTCTACAGCGCAAATATTATTCATAACTTAAATTTAACAAATCTTCGACTTCGATGTATGACAGTCAAGAGGTTTATCCTACATGACTTCAAGAGAGTAGTCTGAAACGTTACTGACAGTGAATGAATTTATACGTTCAAAATAATTTTATTTTTCAACATGTTCACATTTAATACACATTTCATGCCGCAGTGTCCCAGTTTCATTACCCCATCACTACAGAAACACTACAACGTACCCGTCTACAGCCGCAATCTCTTCTTCATTGGATAAAAAACGATAACAGAAAAAAAATTGATTTTTCGGGTACAGATGGAAGTCCGAGGGAGTCAAATCTGGAGGACAGTGGACGTTCCCTCAATTTTCCTATCGAAATCTATTATCTAGGTCACCGCAACCTACATGTGACGTATAGAAGGCTGCCCTGACGATCCAGAATTGTCCTCTACGACTGACCAAAGCACGACAGGACGAGATGAGAGACAATTCAGAAATACACGAGAAGGGAGATATGTACCACAAGCAGTGACAATAAATAACCTACTGAAGTCTAGGAAGTCTTTTTAGGAAGTCTTTTTAGGAAGTCTTTTTAGGGAGTCTTTTTAGGGAGTCTTTTTAGGGAGTCTTTTTAGGAAGTCTTTTTAGGAAGTCCTAGGAAGTCTAGGAAACCGGTATTCAAGAATTCTAAATAGACATTGAATCTGAGACTAAGAATAAAATGTATAGTTAATATGAATTAATTGTAATTATTGGAAAGCAACCAATGACTGATGTTGACGTGACTAAACAATATTTTTTTAAAAGAAAGACGTATGCCTGGTTTTGGTGGAAAATGGAAGCAGAGTCTGGTTTCACGAATTTTTCTGTTCAGTTTCGTTTAAACGTCGGATTAATATTCTGCAATTACTGTTGTACCTTCCTCTAGCCGTTCAAAATATTCCATCAAGAAAGAAACCCGACGCTGTGAACATTTTCGCCGATGGCAGTCTTCTGAGCTGAAGAACAAGCTTCTACACACTGCACGGACTGACGTTTCTATTCAGGCGTGGAATTTAGATTCCAGGTTTCATCCATTGTCATTATATCGAGAGAAAAAAAAATCACCCTTGTTTTTCGTATAATGCGCCAAGGACTGTTGGGAAAGTGTCGTCCAAATACGTTTTTGATCCGCCGTAATCATTGTACGGATCCCATTTTGAAAAAAAAAAGGCGTTGTTTGTTCAAAATGCAACCGACACATTCCTCTGGTATTCCCTCATCATAAGAAATCTCACACACCTTCGACGCAAATATTCCAAAACCATATCGTGCAGTTTTTCGATGACTTCAAGAGTAGTTACACTTTTCATATCGACATGAAAGTTTACCATCGGCCGCCCAATTCTTAACGGTGAAAATGGGAGGATTAGAGCTACCGCACTAATTTACATTCCTGGAAGGAATCATGGTCGACTTCAAACATCCATATCGCCGCAAGAGACTAGTTTTTTTTTTTTCGTTTCAGAACAACTCACGAACCGTAACTGATTTAAACGACAGTCTACAGCTAACTGCTGGATGGAATTACTTGCAATTTCACACCACATCTACAGGCAGTTTTGCCAACATAATAGAAAAACATCATTCCAGCAGTGCTGCGTTCTAAGACTCACCCTCGTACATTACCTACCCAAATTGGGGCAATTGCTCCAGAAGCATTGAAATATTCAAGTTGCAAAAGCGTGCCATCAGAATACTTTCTAATACGGATAATAAATCCAGTATAAACAGTTTTTCAAAAGTCTACGAACATTAACTCTTCCCACCGTGTTTATTCACGAATTTTTAAGCGGAACGTGAATGTTTTTCAAAGGAATGGCGAGTCTCACGATCACGAGACTAGAAATCGCTCATGTCTAAGATCTTTGCTCTCTACCAGAAAGTATTCACCATTCACGGATAGTTTTCCTCCAGATGTTAAAAACAATAACTACAAGATTTTTGGGATTCAAAGTAAAAATATTCTACTGAAAGGCGCCGGTGTTTTATTCAGTACAGGAATTTCTTGATCGTTCCTCTATTAATTTTTTTTAAAAAACTAAAATTATTCAATGTGTTTCTAATAAAACTTATTTCATAATTTGCTTATTCTCTTTTGGTCTTTTCTGCTCTTTTGTTTGTTTCATGTACGAGGGACCTGGAATTTATGATGTGCAAATTCTCGAATCATTAATTATTTAATAGTACATATTGAATATTTTTGGTACTGTAAATATTATATTAAACCCGTAGTATAGTTAAAGAATTATTCTTTTTGTTATTATTCACATTATTTTACTTATGTTATACAGGGAAATTTGTGTTCCAGAATTTTAGTATTTTTATGTTTATCTTCTATTTATTTATAATTGTAGCATTCAATTCTTATATTGTAATTTTATGTATTGACGTGTCCCATTTTCTCATACGAGGACTAATAGAATAATATAAATCAAATCTTTTTGAAACAAACTGCGAATGAAAACCGATCCTGAACTTTTAGATTCTTGTGGTTTGCATTTTGGCTCCGACTCAACTAAATGACCAATATTCGAAACGAGAAACCTGGGGGCAAAGTACAGTCGACGATCGTAACAAATGAAGTTGTAATTTGTTGTAAAGAGGAAGATGAATGAGACTGATGTGCGACACGCCCGAGGCCGAGGCAGGAACCGGATATGGGCATTACCGCCACGCCCACGCCGCTTGCGTAAGCAAACACAGACAGGCGCTACGACTAATTGCTGGGTGTAGCACCAAGAACAACGACCACGATAATCAAATAAAGCCCCTCGACGTAGGAATTAGGCTAATGGATCGAGGCTCCTCCTATAGGAATAGATTCTATGCGCAACTCATGCAAAAATAATATAATAGCTGGCAATATTGACCAACATTTCACGCAAGCTATCGAGAGAAGATCGATAGTGCTTTTGTACACCACGCACTAGCTTAACAGAAGGGGACAACTAAACTCCGAAATATCTTAACCATCAAACCGACGGATTTTTAACGGGAATTTTAGAGTGCTGAGAATTACCGGAAGAAACGCCTAGAAAAATCAACGCTTGTAACCCAAAAATCGAGAGTACTGTAATTGTCGCTCAGGCTATGCGTCACCTGCGTCCAAAATGTAATACGTGTCAGCAACCGGAAATACATGTCTATGCCAAACTGTGTATTGCCTATAATTTAGACCAGCAGTCGTTACTCAAACGTGGAACTGAAGGGAATTAAATGAGACCGAAATATTGCCATTTTAAAAGTAATATATATTTTATATAATGTGTACGTGTTACCGTTATCAACTGAACAAAGCTAAATATGATTGCTTCGCATATTTATATAACAGATTAAATTTTATGAAACAAAATCGGAACAAATCCAATGTAAACTTCGTAGTATTTACATTAAATTACTCATAACAAAATATTTATTCTGTTTTAATATTCAGTTAGGACTCTCGTTCCAATCTCCGAGAATTGCCTTATTTCACATTTCGCTCAGTACAGTACAGAATTCTCGAGGAGAATAAAAACTGGAATTAGTCAGCTGTTAAGTAACGTGAAATCGCAAACCAATTTATTCCTACTTTTTTTTCTTCATAATATTTTTATTCAAACTATTACTGCTCCTGTTTGACTCGTGCAGTCTGCGTACACGTGAAGTTCAAGCGAGGATACATTATTTGACACTGAATTTTTTAGCTGTGTAATTATTAAAGCGGTCGATACATTTTTCCACGTGTTATGTGGAGCAAGGCAGCAACGATGCACTACTACACAACTGAGCCTAGAAATCTGCCAGTCCGGTCACGTCACTCTCCTGATCGCACTGGAAGGGCAAGTCACGAACAAACACTTGCTCACACACGTGCAAACAAGTCATGAATCGAATACGAGAGGATAAGCTGGTCTCTATTAGGTCGCGACGGTGTTTAGAAACTAATTCACGTCGCCCCTGCAGACTTTATTAACAACGCCGTACAAGTTAGGAGCGTCGAGTTACAGATTAGTTCCTGTGTTGCCGAGAGAAAGACGACTGGTTCCGACTATGCTAATAAAAATAACGTGAACGTATAATCTATCTATATAATAAAACAGGATGTATACTTGTATGTATTTACGTTAATATCTACACTAATTTATATTCGGCCAGATTGCAACAAAAATTGGTACACATTCTTAAAAACACAAGAAACGGTATTGTGGGGGTGAGAAACCCCTAGCATGAAGGTAGAAATAATTATAATTAAAAAATGTGGAAATTTGTATTAAATTACTGTGCTCCAAGATACCATGGCGTCACGCGAGAGAGGGCGACGTTACTACGCGACGAACAAAGGAAATAGTTCCTTTTTCCGTAATGAATTAAAGCAGAAATATTTTCATTTAATAAAAGCTATAACTTTATCCAGCAATACTCCATCGAATGATTATAAAATTAATATGAAATACTTTACGATCCTTATGTAAGTTAATTTTCGTGCCATATCAACTGAAATACGGCGACCATTTGTCTACATTGTTAAAGTAGCTAACAATTTCATAAATTTAATCTTTCTTAATGCCTGAAGACTGAAAAATAATTATATCCTGCAATACTCAAGGAGTATATTTATATATTCTATTCTTAAATAAATTCGGAAGAATGTTTGTTGGGATTGATGAAATAAAATTCTATGTATTTTATAGCTGTTCAATTAATGCACTACCGGACGAAAGTATGAACGGAACTAAGAACAGTTAGTTTTAGGTTAAATCATTTCTTGACTAAATATTAATATAGAATTAAATACTATTTCGGGCTTACATAAATACACGGGCAACGCTGGGCACCAAACTAATCTATATAATAAAAAAGGATGTATGTTTGTATGTATTTACGTTAATCTCTATACATATTTAAGCGCGTGGAAAGATTGGAACAAAAATTAGTAAATATGTTCTTAATAACATGAGGAACGTTACTGTGGTGGTTAGAAACCACTAGCATAAAGGTGGAAATAATTATAATCCGAAAATGTGATCATTTTGTGTTAAACTACTGCGCCCCAATAGACCATGAGAGAGGAGACGTTACTACGCAACGAGCAAAGGAAATTTTCCGTAATGAAATAAAGCAGAAATATTTTCATTGAATAAAAAGTATATTTTATCCAATACAAAATTCTTTATGATCCTTGCGGAAAATGAAAGTTAATTTTCGTGCCAATTTTGTGACTCCAATGTGGCAACCATTAGTTTACATTGTTGAATGTAGCTATCAATTTCCTCAAATTAATCTTTCGTAATGTCTGAAGACTGAGGGACAATTATATTATGCAATACTCGAGGAGTATATTTAAGAAGATATTCGAAGGTATGTTTGTTGGCATAGATGAAAAAAAAATTAATGGATTTTATAGCACAGGGGATGGAGTGTTGATGAAATTATCATTCTATCTTCATAGGTAAGTAAAATCACTTTTTGATTAAATACTTTTTCGGGTTTATATAAATAAGTACACGGGCAACGCCGAGCACACAGATAGTTAACTGTAAAACACCATTTTTCAAATATTGGGAGAACTACAAGGAAAATGGACGTTGTTACAAACGTCCTTTCGAAGGAAAGAAACAGTCGATCTAGAGTGGAAAGTTGTTCCACCAAAATCAGATTATTAGAAATCAATGGCACACTTCCAGAGAGAGTTTCAAAAAGTTAGAAAAACAATACAAGCTCTTCTGTTTCTGACGACGAAAGGTGACCGAGAATACGACGAGTTCTTTTCTGGAATTTGACACACGAATTGTAATAATTTTAAATGCTTGGATTGTTAGAAAATTTGCCCAGTATGAACCAAACCAAGGTCAAGACGCAATTTAGAAGTGACTTCCACGTCCACGTAAGGTGAAGTAAAATTAGCGTTTCCAATTGAAAAGTGGTGATGTGTGGTGGAGAGCTGAAAAGCAGCATATTAAGTCGACGTTTCCAATTACGTTTCTATGGCAGGCAGGTAAGGCGATGTGTGTGTGTTTGCGTAATAAAGTCTGTGCCGATTAGAGGGAAGCTGTCTGCGCTATCTTGTCTCTGGAAAGAAGCAACTCGCAATCTCTCGGCGCGTCCCTGCGGCATCGCTGTTATCAGCAACTACACAATGCGTGGAAGAAGGGGAGAGGCAAAAATCAAGTCAAGTTCTCTGCGGGGACGCATAGGCGGCGCAATCTTCCCCTGTGGTCCTCACAGCCCTTCCCACTTCAGGCTACCAGCGTAATCGAGCTGTCGTCCTAAGATGCCACGTGCGGTCTACCAGACCCTTCAGCACGACTTTCCAGTCAACAACGGCCGTTCAAACGTGGCCTGATCAATAAATTAAATCATTTTTTTTCCCTTTAAGGCTTTCATTCCCACGGTGAACCCATTGCTCATCAAGAAAAAGAAAGCCCAGTAGCCACAGCCTTTAAAAACCAGACCGTCCATGAAACGGATTCCCCTCCCGGAGGCCTCATTCAGATCCACGAACACGTGTTAATCACAAGACCATAAGTCGGGGCTGCGAGGACAGTGTTCCATTCGTGCCCGGTGAATTTCGCTTAATTTATCGCAGGGTTATGGCTGCTGAATGCGGCGTCGCTTTGTCATGGAGATGCAGGACGTCACGGATGGGTGGCCGATGTCTTTTGTCGATAGGCGGCTTTCACATCGTCCGGCAGTTCGTATTCACAGTCGTCCCTTCGTTCAAGAAGGAAATGGTTCAGCAGCGCGCCTTTGGAATCCTAAGATATGGGCACGAGAACTTTTCCTGCTGACACGCGAATTTGGTCTTTAGTGCACACTTTGCCACCCCGTCCATACTACTTCCTATTGTTCTCAGAAAAGTACGAATATACTCATTCTTCGGTAAACGTCACAATTCGGTTGAAAAGCGACTTACAGAGATTCAACATCAAGTCCGTTTGGAAAATATTATTCAGTATTAGTTTAAAAAATTCCCGTCCTTTACTTTTTAAGTGATTGAACTATACAACGTTTCAAATTTTTAAACTTCAAAAGAGGGCCGTATGAATCATATCGGGTGCGGATTGGAATGCTGCAAGCCTTAGTTTCGAAATCTTGGGATTTTAACATTGCCTTGAACAATATTCTAGAAATTTTAAAGTTTATCTCAAGAAACGTCAATTTATATGCCCTAAACGGGGCAAATCATTTATAGAACTCTAGAAATCGCTCTGAACTTCACATAGAAAAACATCACCTAAGCCTTCTTGAATCAAGCGTTCGTTATTCCGGGATACATCTATACAATAGACTTCCGGAAGAAATAAAAACTTCAAGTATACAAATTTTATTTATAAAGAGTAGTAAATCTCTTAATTACTGGAGCATATTACTCGGTAAAAGAGTACGTAGAAAGGAAGAACAGATTAGATCCTCTTTAATAAAATAATTTGCTGGTATCCTATCAAGTTACGCTATTATTTTACGATATTCTAGAATTTAAGTGCGGACTTTTTATCTTTTTCATGTTCGACCGAAATAGATGTAAGATTTTCTACTGGAAACTCCGTCGAATGGAAATTGAAGATTAATTAAAACACTTATTATTTCTTCTATTACTAATTACTGTCATATAAATATATTGAACGTAGTTTTAAATCATATATTTTTTGGTAAAGTACAAAGTTTGTTTTTTAAACCGTGTATTTGTAATAATTATTCTTTTCATGTAATCTTATATTGTGACGTGTCCTATTTCCTCGACCGACGACTAATGGAATAAATAACAAACCTAAATCGTTAAACGCTTCACAGACGCAGCCTCAAAATTCTTTATAAAAGCTGTAATTAGGGAAATTAAAAATTGTATAAGAGTCACGTGTGCATTCAACAAATCCCCATCACCTGAATCAGTTTCACTAGGTGAGAGTCGGCATTAATCAGGTAACAAACGGCTCGAAATGTCTCCGTGGGGGAGGGGGGGGGGGCATTGCTTCCATTTTACAACGGTCACTGAGAAATTCATAGCAATATTGGAAAATAATTGTAATAACTTTCCAATCAGAACAAAATTTTGGTTCTTGACCACCAAGACGTTGGCTAGAAATGTTTCGACACTTGAATCTCTTGGTATTTGCAGGGTAAACCTAATGGGAAGGCCAAAATCGGGAAATATTTACTATAACCTGGGACCGGCTCATTATTTCTGAATTTATGTAAAGCGAAAAGTGGAGAAAGTTAATCAACGAAAAAATAAAGTATAACTAAACTTCTGGAAAAAATGTACCTAAATTTGTTTTATAATAATCTTATGAGCAGTAATGAGAGTTGTGAAATACTTATAAGCTGTTAAGAAACTCAGCTTTATGTTGCTGGCTTCAAGAAAGAGAACTAGCACAATTTGGAAAATCGAGGAATTTGATTGGTGCAGTTTCATAAAATACATATAAATTTGGTCCACATTTGGATTTTTAGAAGGTAAAAAAATATGATTTTAAGTTAGGCATTTTTCTGAAGAAGTCATGGTCAGTGTCTTGACAGAAAAAAAAATCCTTCCAAGAAGGCTAAGATATACGAGTATGATAAATTAAGGTTTCCCCCATAAAATTGTTCTCATCTTTAAATTAAAAATTATTTTTATGTTCTGCTCAGACAAGACACCACCGGCACCAGATTGTACGAGAATATTCTATTCAGGAGGCCTAAATCGCCACGTGAGTATTTAATATGAAGTTTCACGTTATTACTTAATGTGAGATGTAAAGACACAAGTTCACGCACCAAGCAGCAGGTTGAGTGCTTAAGACTGCCGCAAGTTGAGAACTTGAGGCTCTTAAAGGGGATCCACGAAGAGGGGAAAGTCGCAAAGGGCCTCCGAGAAGGAGATGTCACCCACGAGGATCTCCCGAGACGGTACAATATGATACAAAAGACTGAAAACCGACAATTGTTCTGTAGAGACCGAAAGCGAAGTAAGAAAAAGAAAATGAGAAACAATTCGCGCAGCTCAATGGAATTCAACGGGAAACTGTAAAAGGCTCGCGTCGGAATTGATCTCAGGGTTGCACGGGGAGGTTTTTAAACACTGAAAGAAAAAATTATAATCATTATTAAAATGGGAAATGTCGTTTCTAGGTCCGTTGAATGTGAATCTATATAACAAAAAAGGATGTATAATTGTTTGTATGCATATACGTTAATCTTTATACAAATGTAAACGAGTAGACAGATTGCAACAAACGTTGGTACACATATTCTTCAAACCGCGAGAAACGCTACTGTGGGGGTGAGAAACCCCTAGCATAAAGGTGGAAAAATTATGATTTTAAAAATTGATAATTTTGAGATAACTACGCGGCAAGAGACCGTGACGTCACGCGAGAGAGAGACGTTACTACGCGACGAACAAAGGAAATAGTTTCTTTTTCCGTAACAGATTGAAGCAGAAATATTGCCATATAATTATATCCGGAAATACTCCATCAAATGATGATAAAAAAACGAAATAATTAACGATCCTTACGGAAAATTTAAGTCAATTTTCTTGCCATATTAGTTCAATATGGCGACTATTTGTTTATATTGTGAATCTACCTAACAATTTCTTCAATTTAATCTTTCGTAATGTCTGAAGACTGAGGGACAATTATATTCTGCAATACTCAAGGAGTATATTAAAGATTTCTATTCGTAAAGTAATTTTTGTTTGTATGTATTTACGTTAATCGCTATACACATTTAAACGCGTGGACAGATTTCAATAAAAATTGGTACACATATTCTTCAAACGACAAGAAACGGTACTGTGGGGGTGAGAAACCTGTAGCATAAAGGTTTCTAGAATAATGATTAAAAATATGATAATTTTGTGTTAAATTACTGCGCGACAAGAAATCCTGACGTCACAGCACACGCCAAAGAGACGTTACTACGCGACGATACTGCACAACAACGTAAATAGTTCCTTTTTTCGTAATGAAATAAAGCAGAAATATTTTCACTGAATAAAATGTATAATTTTATCCACTAATACTCTATCGAATAATAATAAGAACAAAACGAAATTCTTTACGATCCTTCGGAAAATGTAAGTTAATTTTCCTGACATATTAATGACTCCAAAATGGCGACCATTTGTATACATTGTGAATCTAGCTAACAATTTAATCAGTTTAATCTTTCGTAATGTCTGAAGACTGAGAGACAATTATATCCTGCGATATTCAAGGAGTATATTTAAGAAGAAATTCGGAGAAACGTTTGTTGGGATTGATGCGATAAAATTCAATGTATTTTATAGCTGCTCAATTAATGCACTATCGGACGAAAGTATATACGAAACAAGGAACAATTAGAATTTGGTTAAATCACGTCTTGACTAAAGATTAATATAGAATTAAATACTTTAATATATTTTTATATTTATATATAATATATTTTTATATTTATATAAATAAGTACACGGGAAACGTCCGGCATCCAGCTGGTTCTTAATAATGAGATGACCAATACTTATGAAAAATTAGTTGCACAACGTTTGTTCTACAATTATCAGCTGCTGAAAGATTGTGGAAGAAACGTAGGGAAACTAATTTTCCTAAAGTATTGTCTGTATTGATCATCTCATTATTAAGAATGGAAAATATAATTATGTATGATGATGCAGGGTGATATAAAGAGATTAGATCTGGATGAAACAGAAGACGTACAACCGCCTAAAACCAGTCGTGACTGATAACTCCATTTTTTCTTCACAGTATTATTTTACTGAGAAGAAAAGGCCGGGGAAAGATGTCATGTCTACAGAAGGACAGGCTGAGTGAGCTCTTGGTGCAATACATCATCCCGGCGAGCATATTGGCAAGAGATGCGTCTTCGTCGCAGAGCCCTTTTTATTTTTAACCGTGGCCCGATATGCAGAGAGTGGACGGCGCGGCGTGTGTGAGGAGAGGAGCAGACAGACGGACAGACAGGAAGGAAAGCCTTTTCATCTGGGCCCGGAAGCTCTGGATTACAGGGAGTCTTGATTACGACCCTAGTCGAAGCACATTGAGAGAAACTCGGGCAGGCAGAGCCGCTAAATCACGGCCGTGGATTACAAGGCAGACCATAAGACCCGGGTCACCGTGGCGTCGTCTTCACTCAACTCCGGAGGGTAATATTAAGACGCCTCCGCCGCACCGTAAATTACCACAAAACTTTTTTAATCACAAATTTTTTGTATCACTGAGCTCACAAAAAAGAGCACCAATTACCTTGCTTGAGAACACTAAGAAAATAAATTACAATTTCATTATTTTTAATTTGAACGAAATAGAAAAGTATGATTTGGATAATTGGCTGGAATCAATGGAAGGAAGTTTCTTGCACTGATTTTACTAAAAAAAATTATTTAGACTGAATAACCCTAAAGGAAAAATTCGCTGTATGAAAACTCTGGGAAGTGGATTCTGCAGACAGACGCCACAAAAACATAACAATAAGCTAAAATACGAAAAAAAAAATTAATTCTTCTATTTTATGATTGCGATAGGTAACATATTCACGCTGTTATCCGTAGTAATAGTCACGCAATGGTTACTGAATTATACATACTTGCTGAGTCAGTGATATGAAATAACGGAGAGTGATGTGAATGATAGTTGGAAAGTATATAAATATATCAAGGAAAATAATGTAGATAACATCCTTGCAATAGCCAGACAAGGTGCAGGAAGTTTATAATACGGAATATTCATGACATGTAAAAACTATTCACTAGTATGTATAATTCAGTAACCATTGCGTGACAATTACTACGGATAACAGCGTAATATTTTAGCTATCGCAATAATAAAACAGAGGTATTAACTTTTTATTAGTTTTAGAATGAAATTGTAAAAGTTTCCAACTATAAAAAATAAATTAAAACCGTCCAGAATCAGATCAGAGATTTTATCGTTCGACTAACATTGTCCTTGAGACGATTTTATTTTCCGTAATAATTATAATTATTTGACATCTTTTAATTTTCGGTTACAAAAGGCAGTGTAGATGGAGCATGCATTAAAAACTACTCAAAATTGATTTTAAATTATATAAATTATTGGCTGATATTTTTAGAAGAAATAAAATAAAAAAATCTTTCAATTTTTTTTAAAAAAAAGGTAGCCATTACAGAAAAAAGGGAAATATAAATACCACACAACGTTTCTAGGATCCTTGTCCCTTTCGTCAGGTGCGAAGAAGAGCCTAGAGAAACACAACTGCAGTGGTCTGTTGAAAACACTCAAAACGAGGAAAAACACGACAATGGAAGTGCCGAAGGGGTAGCCTAACAGTAAGGGAGAAACGACATTGGGATAACTGAAGGTTCAGCGTAATAATAAGGGATCATTACAATTATTGAGCTTCATTGTGTCTGTTTGTACATTAATAGCTGTGATGTTTGATGAAATAAGTCTGGAATTGTACCTGGTGTCAATCTCTAAAATCTTAGCATTTTGCCAATCAAGTGCATTTTTAGAACTGTTTATATGTTTGGATACTAAAGATTGATTATCAATAGGAAGTTTGATATTAGATATATGTTCCTTGGTAAGTGTATTAAGGGAACGTTTTGTTTGCCCTATGTCGCAGGAATTACAATTAGAGCAAGAGATTTTGTAAGCAACACAATGTTTGATGTAGGTGTCAAGTGGGTCCATGTGCTTTTTAATCAAGTATGAAAGGGTATTCTTGGATCTGTAAATTATGGATATTTTATATTTTTTGAATAATTGGATAAATTTGTGATGAAGAAATTAGTAATAAGGGAGTACGAGAAAAACTTTGGCTTGAGGTGTTTGGGGACGATTGACAGTAGGATATTGGATTTTGTTCAGTCTGCTGTTTGTTTGCTTAGTAATAAAATTTAAAGGGAGATTAAAATGTTTCGGACGATATTTAAGTTGTGTTGATGGAACTTGGAGTTAGAAATTAATATTGCTCTGTCTACAAGGTTGTATACCATAGCTCTCTTTTGGTTTGGAGGACGTTCAGAAATTGAGAACACGTCCAGAGTATGTAGGTTTTCTGAAAAAATTGGTGAGAATGGAAGAATTGTGAAGGGATACGGTGTCATCAAGGAAATTTAAGAGAATGGGTAAATTCAAGTTAATGGGTGAATTGTAAGTTGGGATTATCATTATTGAAAGTATTGACTAAGGATGATTTGAGAGGTATCAAAAAACCAAAAAATGTCATACATATCTGATGTAGCAAAGAGGTTGGACAAGAAATAGAGAAAGACAAGAATTTTCTAAGTCTCTCATGATTATTTCAGGAAAAAAAGGACTAAGAGGGCTTCCCATGGGAGAACTTTTGATTTAATTATAGTGAACCTGATTGACTTTGAATAAGTGGAGTTGAGAATTATATTTATAATGCATAAAATTTCATGAAGTGGAATTTTAGTACATTGACTGTTAATGGGCCATTGTTTTTAAAACTGTTTATGACTAAATCATTGGGAATAGAGTTGAATAAGGAAACGACATCAAGAGAAATTAACCTGTGGTAATTGATTTTATTAATAAATTGGTAATAATTTTAACATAATAATGGTTTTCTTCATTGAGGGCTTTGGAAATTATGTTATCAATGTAGAATGAAATGTTTTGTAGCGGACTTCCAGTAGAAGCAGTAATAATTCTAAAAGACGGGTCAGGTTTGTGTATTTTAGGAAGGGTATAAGCTCTGGAAATGTTGGCTGAGGTGATGAATAAGGAATAAAGTGGCGATGGTTCAATAAAATCTTTTTGCTTCCACCTCTTGAGAACAGTTTTTAGTTTGTCAATAACTGTATTGATGTAGGTGGGTTTGCAAAATTTATAAGAGTTTGTGTCCGAAAGAATTTGGTTAACAGTGTTTGTATACGGTTAAGAACTACAGTGACAGAACCTTTGTCAGCGTGTGTAAAGAGTATGTTGGGATGAGACTTCAAGAATTGATCAGTTCTATGGACACTTTTTATATAAGATTGCTATGAAAAAGGGGAAGGTGTTTTTTTGGTTTGATTTTTTGAATTTTCATGTAGAGTTTGAGTGATGTGATTTCTGATTTTATTGTGTTGTGTCGGGAATAAGGATATATTGGTTTCGATGTGTTTTAAGAGAGATTTGTTGATAGATGTGGTGGGTAGACGAATTTTTTTTTATATTACCTTTTTTGTCTATCAGACTTATATTTTATCATTTTAAAAAATCTTTTAGTCTTGAGTTTTCATTATAATTTTCGACAAATATTTTGGAACATATTCCAGAACTGTATCGTTTCTCGGATATTTGTTGTTTTGCTATACGATTTAATCTGACTTGTAAATATCCGCATCGGGCACGGGCTTAGGGTCAGTTGTACTCGTAGATAAAAAATGTGCATGTGTTTATGTTTTATTCAAACGGTTCTGCATCCGATACAGTGCAGAAAGGCTTACTGAACCACGATGGAAATGAAAGCGTTTCACACGTCAGAATTCGAGGTCGTATAAAGGACGCCAGCGAAACAAACCGTCGTTTCTTGCGACTACTTATACGAGTAATTAAGTGTAGTCCTCGGGCCTAAACACTGCAAGCATATTCGATTCAAAACGTACAAATTGTTCCACGCGTCAATATACAGCGATGAGCAAGTTTTCCGTTTCCGGTTGCTAGTATCGATTACCTTATGGGTAACTTGCCAACAAAACTTGTCAATAAAATAAGGGATGGGACCATGGAGAGCGGGGGGGGGGGAGAGACTACAACACACTGAAATGCTACTCGACTGCTACGCGCGCACACACGCTGTTAAACATAACTTGCAGGACAAAAGGTCCCAACCCTTTCAAACAAATTCAAAATACAATAATAATGGATTCTCAGTTTGTTCTGGTAAAGGTAATTAATTGTAGGGGCTTCCGCAAACAAAACTATTGTGTCCTATTCAAAACAGAAGCCAGGAAATTACGGAAACGGAGCTTCAGAGATTCTATACACCATCAATGCAATTATATATATATATATATATATATATATATATATATATATATATATTGTAATAATTTAAAATATAATGGCTGAATTTAACAAATTAAAAAAACACAAATTACATTTTTTTATATGGATATCAATGATTATGTGGCGTTTTAAATAAAAAGATTATTAAGGGAAAACTACAAACAATATTTATTAACAAAGTTAAAACAAACAATTATAAAATACACAAAATATTTGGGATCTCAGGGTCTTAAACTGGGTTTGATAAATGGCAGAATTTAAACAATCAAAATTACATTTACCTTTTATGGAAGTTAATGCGTCTGAAACATAGACGAAATTTGTTGTGGAAGAAATAATACTACAGATTGAATTTAAACAGTTTTAAATTTATCAAGAATTAACGATCTCATTTTATCGATAATTAAATAATTAAAGAACGATCTGACTTTTATCTTTTAAAAGTGGTTTACAAATGATTTCAAAGTATTTCTCTACTTACGGCCGCCCAGGTCTCACTTTAGGTTTTTCGTGCACAAAATTTGGGGATATCACTGATTCTAGTACTCACAGACTCTAAATGTCAACAAATTCTAATTGGCGTAGTTTGTTAGTTGGTCTAACACAAATTGGTAGGTTCTCGATGCTTTACTCCAACCTGGATTTGCAGATCTCGTAACTTTAGTTGAAAAGGTCCTTCATTGGTTTGTCTATAGCCAGCATGATGAATTTTCGCTCGACCACCGAATACAACATTAGTTGCACTCTCTCCTTCCCGACTGAAGATTGCTTTACTTTTCAATATTTGAGAGCATGTTTGTAACTGGACCACATTCTTTCGTTCTGACTGCCCCACTGTAAAGCTTTCGAACTGTTCGCTGTCCGCTGCCCAACTGTAAAACTTCGTCTCTTAGATTTTGAGCGCGTAAACTCTCTTAACTGCCCAACAATGTTTTCTTTGCCTCGCCGGATTGTTGCGGCGTCCGCTCTATATTCACTAATAATGAGTCCTCTACAATCCAACTTTCCAATTAGAACAATGTTTTAATTACCAATTACTACAATATATATATATATATATATACGTTCAAATTCGAAAACGGTATTGAGAGTTACATGTACGTATTGTTTATTGATCTAGAAATGATGAAAATCTTTCAAAACAGTGGTTTGAATAACACAAATTAATATTTCTTTCTGATAAACAATAACTATTTGTAGTTTTAATGCCCAATATATACGATCTAAGGGTAGGGGTAACACGTCAAACGTTGAAAATATAAATACGTCTAATTATAATTAAACTGGGACGCTTTTTAATTCGCGTAATCGTCCACTCGGGTTTAATCTCGGTAATTCCGTTCATAATGAAATTCGGGACACACTTCCGGATTCTGTTCCCCGCAGAATATTATTCCATATACATGAGCGACCTTTTGTCATGTATTACCATAAAAATATGACAATGCATACGCTTCACACAGGTGCTCATTATGGCGTGACATTTAATCACACGTAAATGCAAAACCGGTGCGAATTTAATGGTTGAAATGTAATTATTTTGGCAAATAATTTATTATATTAGTCTAATTGTGATGAAAAAAGTTTAGAATGATGGAGCAGAAATGGCGGGAAAAATCAAATTATTATAAATAAATAAATGGCATAATCAGAAAAAAATTATAAAGTTTATTGGAAAAAAATATATTAAATACACGACTTCTCTGCTAGGAGCTCATAACTTTTGAATATAATACAAGAGTAAAATATAGAGGCGAGTTTGTTCAACATTTTCGGTTACAAGAGGTAGGGAAATAAATTTTATATTTTCTGTCTAAAGGCTATTTATTTATTTATAATATTATTATACACTACATTTTTCATTACTATAAGCTTGGCCTCATCCAAAAAAAATTATTTAAAATTCCTTCCGTTTCCCGGAACTCGTAAATTGTATCTTAAGACTTGCTTTAAACTCTACCTTGGCAATATATTATTTTGCTTGGCTCGACTAACATTAAATGTAGAATGGATATAAATTTCTAAAATCCCAAAATACGTATAACGTCACGGTAAATACAAGAAATGAAGAATGCTTTACGGAAACTAAGAAAAAAAAATATCTGTAAATATATTTGGAAAACAACATAAATTACATTAAAACGGTAAGCAACAATGCAGCAAATGAATAGGCCTAACGTATTTATTAAAAAAATTACGAAAACCATTTTATAAAAAAAAATAAGATAGCAAATTACACACCAAAATAAGTGATAATATAAATTACACACAATGTTTCTCGGATCCTTGTACATTTTTACAGGTGCCAGAAACGTTGTTTGGTATTTATATTATTAACTAGCTAGGTGCCCGGCGTTGCTCGTGTACTTATTTATATAAACTCGAAAAAGTATTTAATTGATTACTTAAATATATTCCTTGAGTATTTCAGGATATAATTGTCAATTGTCACTCAGTCTTCATACATTACGAAATATTACATTGATGAAATTGTTAGCTAGACTCACAACTAATACAGCGCGAAAATTAACTTACATTTTCCCCAAGGATGGTAAAGTAATTCGTATTCTTCTTTATTATCATTCGATGGAATATTGCTGCATAAAATTATACTTTTTATTTAAAGAAAATATTTCTGCTTTATTTAATTCCTAATAATCTCCTTCGTTCGTTGCGTAGTAACGTCTTTCTCTCGCGTGACGTCATTGTCTCTTGGCGCGCAGTAAATTAATATTTAATGATCACGATTTTTAATTATAATTCTTTCCACATGTATACTTTATATTAAATAAAAATATTTCTGCTTTATTTCATTACGAAATACAGAACTATATTTAGGATGCGTCAATGTCTTGAAAACTTATGACGTCATCGTCTCGCGCAGTAATTTAACACTAATTCGTAACTTATTTCAATTATAATTATTTCCACGTTTATTCTAGGGGTTTCTCACCCCCACAGTACCGGTTCTCGATTTTGGCAGAATACGTATACCAATTTTTGTTGTATTCTGTCCACGCGATAAAATTTGTATAAAGAACAACGTAAATACAAACATACATACATACAAATATACTCCCTTTTTTATTATATAGATTATTTTTGTCTTTATTTGGCGATCTTTATTATTTTCCAATCAGACGTAAATTTTTTCATTTCAAAATCCTTTAAAATATTACGGGAAAAGTTTTTGTGACCTTGAAATAATTTAACAAAATCTAGCAAAGTGATTTTCCCTACGAAATGTCAGTTCAAATGACTGTAGAATGAAACAAAATTAAGCTTTATATATCATAGGAGGTGATAAATATTTTTTGTAAGTAGGATACTCTTACAATTTATCTATGTTTTACGTCTTACTTACTGACTTAAAAATCTGAATAAAACGACTTTGTATTACACGAAGAACCGAACCTAAATATTACATTTATAGTATTGTATAAACAGCATTTAACAGATTAGAGTTTCTTAAGTATATTAATGGGAAATTGAATGTACAGTCGATTATCAAGTCAATAATATGGCTCGTTAGCAGGTTGTATTGAAAAGCTGAATACTTGAGCCGTTGACAAGGACACGTAAAATAAAAATTGAAGTCTATAATTTGCAAGAGTGAAATCTTAAACGTGGTGGCAACCATTGTTTCCGGCGTCGCTGGAGCGTATGTGTCGACAGCTGCACCTCACACGCAGCGATCGATCGAACCCGCCAACAAATTTAATATAAACCTTTGCCAGAGAGAGGGGGCGGAAAAATCTTATTTTAAAACAATGATCCAGCATTGATCCTGTCGCATCCAAGAAAGGAAGCAGGTCTAACTTAAATATAAAACAGTGGTGCGCATATGCGGCTTCCCGCATCTCATTGCTGGATCCAATACTGCAGCCTCATGTAAAAGAGGCATCAGAATTAAGTTCCCTATACGAGGACGTCGCATTTCTGAACTGAGCACCAGTGCATTGCATTTTCTTCCTCCCTTTGTGTCGAGAAAAAAAAAAAGGAAAATCTAATTTTGTTCTTCACTCCACATAATTTCAAATTATATGTTCCCGTTTCTGTTCCTAGCTTCAGTCATTGGCATTGAGATGGTTGGCAACTACTTGTCCGATGCGAAGACAGACAACTGAGTTAATTTAACATTGCTGCAGAGGGATAAATTCTGTAATCGAATTTTTCTTTATATTTATAGGTAGAACGGTAGAAGTTGTTACAGAAATGTAGAAGACGTTCGAGACAATAAGTAACACTGATACGTCATTGTCCTGGAATAGCGGCGACGAAACCCTCCAGCAGCGAGGAAATTGTACAAGAAGAAATGGAAATTATAGAGTATTTAGGCCAGCAGAGTACAGGTTTTGTCAAAGATCATCAAATAACCGAGACGCAATCCCACAAACAGTGGACAGATTGCAACAAAACTTCGTACACTTATACTAAAAAACACGAGAAACGGTACTGTGGGTGTGAGAAGCTCGTAGCACAAAGGTGGAAAGAATAATAATTAAAAATATGATCATTTTATGTTAAATTACTGGTCGCAAAGAGACTTGTGACGTCACAGCACACGCGAGAGACGCGTTACAACAAAATAGTAACGCATTTCGTAATGAAAAAATAGTATAAATACAAGAGAAATGGAATTAAGAGAGTATTTAGGCCGGAAGAGTACGGGTTTTGTCAGAGATCGTCAAATAGCCGAGCCCGAATCCAAAAGAAGAAGTTTGTTCGAGTGACACACGAACACGTTGCCAAAAAGCGAGGTGAATCCACGGATTTCGCAGTCTTCCACATACGGTAAACCTCAGAATGCAGTTTCGTGATTTAAAAATTATTTAAAGATGATATTAAATTCTCTAACCTATTCATCGTTGTCCTGCCAACTCGTGTATAAATTTGTCTTGCTATTACTTCGAATAACCGGTTAAATTAAATCAATAATGTATCATTTAAACAGTGCCCACCTGGTGACCCTGAGCATAAAAGTATCGTAGTAACGAGTTGAGAATTTAATTTTTTGTTAAGCGACAAAAATTGTTGTTATAAAATATTAAAATATTTTTAAAAATATTTGGGAGTTTCATTATTATTTTTTAAATCCCACTGATTACCCTCCAAACAATTTTAAGCGTTTCAATATAATGGCTCCCCAAATTTAAGCATGTTAATTAATGGCGTCGCAAAGTGGGACATTTTAAATCATCCCCCTAACCCCCGCAATTAAATATTCATCTATCGTTGTGTTATTGTTTCGGATGTTAAGTTTATGATAAATTTTTGTCTTAAGGAGCGTAATTAAGTGGTCATGGTTAAATAGTGTGGTGTTTCTGTTTAAAAAGAAAATAATGAAGTCACTCGTATCTTGTACAGGAACGAAATTAGACGTAAAACAGTCCCATTTACCTTGGCCCCTTCTTATTAAATAAGGCACAAAGGAAATATTTTCATACTAATCCAAACAAAAATAACATTTGAGGCACTCAACGTAAATGGGACACTATATAATAACAAACAAGGTTTTATGCTGAATGACATGTTTAAGAAATGTCTCCACTACTCCTTCAGAGGAAAAATAAAATTAACTGTTTGAAGAATGTGTGATTGAAACGATTTAATTATGAGGCGAGTGCTTCTGCAATGCGATCCGATAGATTTTAAGTTTTTCTATGATCACATCAAGCAATTTGTTCTTAAAATAGGTCGAAGATAGCGATGATTTTTTCTACTAAAGATTACCGGTGAAATTCCAAAGGAAATACCCTTCACAGAAACAGAATATATCTTCAAATATTTCAATATTCACCAAATTGAAGAAAATAGTATTTCAAAACAATTTAGACGCTAAATATCAAACCTCCATTTAAATCACTACTCCTCCGTTATCACGATCCACTAAGACTTATTACTTGCAAGTTAAAAGCACGTCAAAGATTTTCGCAGGAGTTTAACAAAGGCAGCTAAAAGTCAAGTCATTTACCTGTCAAATCCAGGTTGACAGCTTGTCAGCATAAATATTTTCGTAAGTAAAGGCGCGAAATTGACCCCGAAATAGGGGGGGGGGGCGAAAAGTTCAGCGTACGATGAAAGTTTGGTGAAGAGAAATGAAAAAAAAAGGTTACTTTCCACCTGAATGCGACATTCGGGCGTAAAACTCGAAGACAGTAATTATTCAAGTAAAACAGATTAACCATATTTTTATTGGTTCCTGAATTAAATAATGAAATTTAATTATTATATTTTCAAAGGGCTGAAACTTGAAGAAAAAATATTTAAAATATAATTAACTTTTATAAAGCTGTATACTAATGTTAAAAAAAATTATGGAAACCCAAACATTGATTCCAGAGGTTTTCTGGAATAAAATAATAAAAATATTGAACTAAATACGCGGTGACAAATTAGAAAATAATTTTCAAATATTTAAAAAATGTACGAAAAATTACCATTATTGTAAAAAACAGGTGAATAACTCATTTTTGAAATAGAATGCTAAAACTACCGGAATGCTTGGAAAATGTCCTGTGAAATACCCGGGAGACTGGTTCGAGGCAGATAAGCGCCATATTGTATCAAGATTTCGAAATTGATCGGCAATAAAGAGCTACGACGGCACGTAACGAGAGGATCGTAAAACTCAGAGCTTTGTAATTTGGGTGGATCCTTCCTCCAAACTAGTAACAAAAAATCTTTAAACGTAAAAAAAAACTGCCTGCAGGAAGGTAAAACTGAGTTTCAAATTCTAATAATAAAAACACTGACATATCAAGAAGGCGTCTATTCATAAAGTTTATTGCAATCATATAAATTAAAAATCATTCGGGTATTGACTCGGATGTTTCCCCCCCCCCCCTCCCAACTGGTTCTTCGATTTTATTATAAATCAGACACTGAGAAAAATATCTGTTAGGTTTCAATTTGCTTTAATCGTTCTTGATATCGCTGTCATGTGACTGGGAAAGTGTTGGGTATAGCATTTCAAAAATCTTCAACAAGAGGAAACAGCCGCCAACTTGTTTACGCCTCAGGTGCATCATATATTAACGTTAATGCTTCTCCCTGTTGGGATCTGTGCTCAAAATGTCAGATCCAAATCTCTTATCTGCGTACGAAGACAGGGAGAATTCTCTGCACACGGCGATAAGAAAGTTCAGCACTTTGGTTGGGGAAGTTTTAAAAAGCTACAGCTAAAATACACGTCGAGGTTCTCTTACAAACACAGCCACAAAATTTCGGACGTAAAAGTGAGGTTGTGTAAAGTTAAACAGTATAGTGGATCATCATGTAATGTTTATACGCGGTAAAGGGCAATTACAGGTAGTTTTAGCAACTAATTTTGAGAAGGAAAAGTGTGTAACTTTTTATACTATTATTGGAGTAACGATAATACATTTGTTGCACTTTTTCCAACGTTCAGGCTAATTAGGTAAAATTAGTTAACGTTTTATTGCATTATCGAATTTACCTCCATGATATAAATTCGTTAATTAGAGAGATGATAGAAAATTAAAATTTAGAATATGTTGTGATCAATATAATTTTCCGGATTAATTATTTTAAGATATTTTTATCTTGAGGGTCGGCGAAGTATTCATCGAAAAAGGACGTCGGAACTGAGAAGAATTTCATAGAAGCCCAGACTAGGAGACCAAGTATCACTTTTTTCAATCGTTTTTGGATGTCTCACGTCGTCGCTGAGACCGTCCAAAGGGACAATGGAATCAAGTCCAGAATCTTCCGAAGCAGCCAAATGTTTGATTAAGTTGAACGAGAAAGACGGGAGAGTACTTAAGCGTGGCACTTCGTCTTGAATCAGAAATTAGAGCTGACATAAATCAGTCTGGAACTAGATTTAGAGAACGAAATAATTATCCGAGTGAATAATAAGATATTTGATCTTGAGGGTCGGCGAAGTATTCATCGAAAGGGACGTCAGAGCTGAGAAGAAATTCATAGAAGCCCAGACTAGGAGACCAAGTATCACTTAGGTAAAACTTTTTTGGACGTCACACACCGTCAGAGACCGTCCAAAGGGGCAATGGAATCACGTCCAGTATATTCCGAAACAGCCAAATGTTTGATTAAGTTGAACGAGAAAGACGGGAGACGAATTTAAACGTGACACTTCGTCTTGAATCAGAAAATAGAGCCGACATAAATCAGTCTGGAACTAGATTTAGAGAACGAAATAATAATCCGAGTGAATAATAATATATTTGATCTTGAGGGACGGCGAAGTATTCATCGAAAGGGACGACGTCAGAACTGGGAGAAAATTCATAGAAGCCCAGTATCGCTTTTGTAAAACTTTTTTGGACGTCACACGTCGTCACCGAGACCATCCAAATGGCCGATGGACGCACGTCCAGAATCTTCCTAAACAGCCAAATGTGTGGTTAAGTTGAACGAGAAAGCCGAGAGACATATTTAAGCGTGGCACTTCGTCTTCAATCATAAAATAGAGGTGACGTAAATCAGTCTAGAACTAGATGTAGAGAAATTACCAAAAATATTTTCGTTTTCGCCTGAAAGTCTGGTTGCGATCAGTTATGGACAATGCTGAATCCTCAACGACTGATTTAATTTAATATCAACTAACGCAAAATAGGTTCTTCCAAATAAAAGTTGTCACTAAATTGCACTATGCACTATGCCTTATAATATTTATACAACGCCCAATAACATAATTTAAATGGTAAATAATATTTTTTCATTATCAACCAAGATTTTTTTGTGTGTTAATATACTATGTGTAATTCAATTTAGTATTAAAATATATAAAAATTCGTTCAATAGAAATAAAAATTTTATTAAACAGGAAAGTATATTAAAAGCAAAATAAATAATCCCATAACATAAGATCTTGACGGCTATTTATATTACCTTTGTTTTGCGAACTGGCAGATAAGCGAGGATCTTCCGGTAATTTTTAAGATACCGGTCAAAATTAAGAGTTAATGTCATGAACGTCATTAACAGAACACACAAAAATCGATATAATGGCCATGTGACACAATTTCGTGTTTACAAATCCAGGAAACTCACGGCAATCCACAGAGTTGCTAGATACTGACTGACACGATTATTCCGGGATTACTGTACCTGTAATTACTCTGACAGACGGGAAAATAAAGACCGTTATGCCAAATGCATTACAGACAGAACAGTAGAAATGAGACCCAAAACTTACTTTCATCACATTTTGACAATATGTTTAACTTGACTTATTTAATATTGGGATAATGTACTCAATTAATGTTTCTGATTCGCTGAAGACAGACAATTGTTCGATGAGTCGGCTTTTTTACTCATTCCTTTTGTTCCATAGTGTACATAATTTTCCTTCCTTTTATTCTTCTCAAATCATTATTCTAATATTATGACCAGTTTACATGCAGTTTTCATATTGGTTGTTTTAGATTCACTACAGGCGGGCAGAAAAGTGTAGTTGAAAAAAGCGTCCGATGACCGCGTTCCACCCAATTTCACCTCATTCTAGTGCAACATTTCCCCTCTACAAGAATTTAAAGTGCGTTATTTGGAGTAAAAACTCTCATTTCTATGATAGAATCAAAATATACTGATAAAACTACCAACTTATAAGTTTTCAATGAAAAGTTTACACAGAAGCATACCAAAAATATCGTTGAGTTGGAAGTAATTTTCCACCCGCAGAGAGCGTGAAAAAAATCAGCTGAAATCTCAATTTGCCACTCGTCACGCACCAATCGTACATTTTTAATTAACAAATGATCAATAACAATTCGCCCTTCTATTCAAACCCTGACAGAGATAACAAATGCATTTCTATGGCTCGCAGCTCTGTTCAGCGAATTACATTCCCCAGACCACAGTAACGTGACAACGGTTCCAATGGAACTGAAGTCCCCGTGGATTCGAGGCTCTTAATTAATTTGTAAGAGTGCACAATGCAACGATGGCAAATCCCTGAAGACTTTTGTTCACAAATCAGAAAATGACGTCACCATGGGGGGGGGGGGGGGTTGAAGAAACAGACCACGCGTGCGTGAGCGGAGCACTACCTGGTGACAACACGCAACCTCTCAAAGGGTGGTCACAAACATGGGGGAAACATAATTACTAAAATAATTAAGAAGTCACATGATCCAACGTCAAGAGAGGAAAGACGCACAATTAATCCTGCGAATATTTTCAAAGATTTTGGTGTCGTTATTGGTTAAAAACTGAGTGGTCCCATGACCAATACAATTGTTGTAATACAAGAGCAAATGAATGACTCAGCCCGGCCTTCATCATTCGAGGAATTTAACAAGTATATATACCTGTATTTAAACACTAATTATCATAAGGTCCTTCATGTACCAAAATTTGGATTTGCACAACGCATAGTGGCAAAAAAATATATTTATGTTGTTAATTTGTGATTTCAGAAAATATTGTGGTCAAATCAACATCAGGCAAGACTGAGGTCCCCAATTTTCAAAAAGTAGATGGTTCATGAAATTATGACAATATATCCCTCCTACAACGTTGGTAATTGCAATCTACTGTAAACTTCTCGTACTCTCCCAATGAAAATATTAGTAAATAACTGACGCGAAAGACCAGGGCTGATATCAACAAGACCCCGATCAACAAAATATCTAATGAACATGTTGAAATCGGAAGAGCACAATGCATCCTCAACCTACCCCGCTTCAACGTCGGTAGCCAATTGCGTTTTTGAACATTTACCTGAATTTACTGAAGGTGCCGGGATTTGTAATTGCAACCCTGCAACCCAAGCGGAATTCATGCAGACAAGACCTTGAACAATATATCATCTCTGAAAACATCCAAGGAACATGTTGAAATCAGAAGAGCACAATGCATCCTCAGACCTACCCCGCTTCAACGTCGGTAGCCAATTGCGTTTTTGGATATTTACACGAATCTACTGAAGGTGCCAGGATTTGTAATTGCACCCCTGCAACCCAAGCGGAATTCATGCAGACAAGACCTCGAACAATATATCATCTTTGAAAAACATCACGTCTCGGTGCAATCAAACCCGAAAATAAGTCCATAGCACTGCTTCTCGGAAGACGGTGGGTCATTCATTTTTCACAACAGAAGGTTTCGGCTTGCCGGATTTGAAAGGGGGAAGGTAGCCGGACTTGCATTTCTCTTCTAGGCAGGGAGTTGCCACCTGGTGCGAGGTTCTCATCAGCCTAATGCTGCAGGGTGTGGCACACTAAGCTGTCAAAAGCTTCGCTCGATACTCATTGTCTACGAGCCGCTACTTTCACCCCCACCCCCTTGTGAGCATTGCCACGCGATGTCGACAACACGAACGTTCCCTATCTCCTCCCGAGACGAAAATTAGAATTTCTGCGACCCTGAGCCAAAGGTAGGTGGTTCCTCTTCCTCCTCTCCCACAGAGCGCGAAAATGAAACGACAATCGCACGTCAGGTTTGGCCCATAAATTTAAATTGCCAATTACAGTTTAACAGTTTCGAATAATCAAGGATACCGCTAGTTTGAATTCGGATTTTCATTAATACAGCACAAGAATGGTCACCCTTACTCTACAGCCCCGAACAGATTAAACCAGATATTGACGTGTATACAAAATGTAACTTCGAAGGTGCCTCAAGGATCAGTAATCGTGCCTTTATTGTTCCTGATATATATTAATGATCTGCCATTTAAAATCGGTTCCAAAATTAGACTTTTTGCCGATGATTGTATCCTCTATAGGATAATCAATAAAGATTCGGATGAATACGATTTACAAAACGCTAAATAGTTGGGCTGAAACAAATCAAATGAAGATAAATAGTGAAAAAAAAGCAAATCAATTACATTCAATAAATATCGAGCAAATATACGATTGGGTTATAATATAAATGGGGAGAAAATGCCTCAGGTAAGCAGATGCAAATATTTAGGAATCATTTTGAACTCAAATCTAGGGTGGGAAGAACAAGTAAATTTTGAGTCTTGGAAAACTTGTAAATCTTTACATTTTGTAAATGTGATAATTAAAGGGGAGTGGAAAATCAAAAGAACTTGCTTCTAAATATCTTGTTCGTCCCATACTCGAGTATGGTGCAAGTTGTTGGGATCCTTACAGAAAAATACCACATAGAAGGCCTAGAAAAATTTTAGAGGGGGGAATCAAAATTTGTAATACCTGGGACCTGGTCACGGGCGAGAAAAGGTAGGCTGGGAATCTTTGGCAACCAGACGGAAAAAATATAGACTTTGAGCACTTTTTAAATCATACACGGGTAATAAAGCGTTGAAAGACACACGGGATAAGATCGAAAAGCCAACTTACATGGGCAGAGGTGATCAGAAATTTAAAATCAAAACGAGACGGCAAAAAAACAGACGTAGGGAAATTCTCATTCCTAAACAGATCGATAAGCGGTTGGAACAATTTACCTGCAGCAGTTTTTGAGGACAATCTTCCAATAAGAATGTTTAAAAATAATATAAATAAATTAGTGAAGTAAATTTTTTTTTATTATGTAATTTAAATACGTTTAGGTCTATAATATTCTTTAGTGAAGTGTGGGGGGAGTGAACAAATTTCCACGACAAATTTCTGAGACTTATTTTATTATTATAATTTTTTGTTATTCTTTAAAATTGTTTTATTTGTAATACTTTCGTTTATATGTTTGTTTTAGACTGCCACCGGAAACGATCCCAATCGCAGTTCGTAATAGTCACACATACAACTCCAATCTCAACGACATCAGTCAATTCTGTTTCCATAAGATTTTTTCGGCTGACTGGCTGTAATGGGGCGTTTGACATGGTTACTCTGCAAACTTCACCTGAGAAACTAACAATTATGCAGTATAAAGAGCTCCATTAATTATGCAACAATAAACGATTAAATCCGATATTCCTGGACTGAACATGTATGGCATGAGCAAACTTTTTTTTTCCCTAAATCAGCTCTTGAAATTCGTGAACATGAGTCACTTATTTTGACACTTTAGACCAATATCTGAATGGATTGAATGAGAATAAAAAATAGTTAATTATTGGTCGAGACTTAATTAGAAGAAATGATAAAATCAATAGGGCAGGTATTGAATTTAAAGGATCATGGTAAGTCGGGGTTATAAATACAGATATCTGACTTCTACGATGATGTCGCTTATAGTAAAAAAAATTCCCTATTAAACTAATACCACAATAGTATGAGAAAATAACAGTTGAGATTATGTGAATATTTTAGGCATTATGAAAAACCAGAATCTACGTTTCTATCTCACTCCTCTTGGATGACATCATGCGATGAGAAGACTAGACTCTTTTTATGAGAAAATATTGTTATTTACTGTCAGGCCATCTTTTCAGAGTGTCTGACAACATCGAAGATTTATCACAATAGTCGATAAAATAAATAACAGGTCAATTTTCCCCACGCTCTTTAACTGGACAACCTCTTGACTTCTTATGGTGGACCTGAAAAAAAAATATCTGTTGTCTCGAAGAATCTGGATTCTGCGGCGGTACTTCAGAAGAGATTTGGACGGAATACAAGTGGCCAAGTAAGGAAACAAAGCATAATTAGTAATCAGCAATCATCGAAGGTATCTGTTATACAAATCCATGGACAGTTAATCATGCAAAGAATTATTGGAGATTTGACAGAACACAGTTGTTTCTCCACCAATGTAGTCTTTATGTTAGGTTAAAAGTATCGTGCAACATTATAATGGAATAATTTCATTCTCGTACCAGCTCCAAGTCATTTACTTGTAAGTTTCCCGGCTAATTCTAACTGTAAAGTTTGGTCGCGCTGAATCAAAGTTCACGAGGGTACGATAATTCATCTATTTTGGGACTAGTTGCCAAAAAAAAACTGAAGGAAAATTTAGTAATGCACCGCAGATCGCGTGGGTTTGTTCCGTCTGGCGCACAGATTCGTATCGATTCAAGTCCCGCTCAATTAGATTTTGGGACTGCAGAAGCAATCTCTTAAGAAAAGCATTACGCCCCGGGATAATGGCCGGGGCATTCCATAAGCACAGATATCGCTCCCCGGGGTAATCTCTCGCCCTGATAAGAGACGTTGCTCAGATTGACAACGTCCTCACCCGCCAGCATAAACATCCTCACGGATAGTAGCAAAATTAACCTTTCTCACGCTGACCGCCGCTGATAACCTCAGAAAACCAACAAACGGCTACTTTGAATTTTAAATCGCCAGGAATCTTTTTCATTAAACAGTTGGTCCGAATTCCACTTCAACATTCGTCCAGGGATGGGGAATGTAATGAGTCAAGGTGTTCTGGTACAGTTGACCGGGAACATCAGACAGTGAAACCATAGTCAAAATTCGTATGTAGTAAATTCGTTCAGGATGAACGAATTTACTAGATAACGCTTGTAACATAAATTTCTAATATAATCAATAATTAAGTAAGGGTAGTGTTTAAACGTATTTTAAAAAAAATTATAGATTTGCAATTCAGCATTTTTCAAGAGGAAGCTGGATATTTTCCAGTTCCACCAAAAGGTCTCCCTTCAAATATTATTGTATTTAGTATCGAGGTCAAAGTAAGATCTGTTACCAGAAAATAATTGAAATTTCGAAGTTATTTCTGGTATCACGATGATCCCATTTTTAACTTTGGTCTGCAAAAACATCATTATTAATAACCATATATGTCACGGAAAAAAGTTTAATGAATAAAGTACAATTTCTTCACATCTTCTTTTATTGGCACTATAACCCAATGTGAGTTTTGGCCTTATTAACAATTTTCTTCCATTCCGCCCTCTCCTGTGTCAGTCTCCGCCATCCACTTACTTTCATGGTTTGTATATCCTTCTCGATGTCACCTACCCATCTTGTCCGGGGTCTTCCTCTTTTCCTCCTCCCAATTGGCTTCCAGTCCATAATCCGTCCAGGTGTTCTGCTTTCATCCATCCTAAGTACGTGTCCCATCCAGGCCAACCTTCTGCTCTTGATCAACCTAACAATGTCCTCGTTATTTATGAGCTGCTCTAGTTCTCTTTGTTCTAATTCTCCACTCTCCATTCGTACATACAGGTCCGTATATCCTTCCCAGTATCTTGCGTTCAAATATTCTGAGTAAGTGCTTATCATTATTATTAAGGGTCCACGTTTCACAACCGTATATCACTACAGGTCTTATAAGTGTTTTGTAAATTTTTAACTTCAATTCCCTATTTAACATCTTGGATTTAATTAATTTTCCATACATGCAGTAAGTTCTGTTACCATTGCTGATACGTTGTTTTATTTCACTTTCCACATTATTTTCACTGTTAAGTTTTGAGCCTAAATATGTGAAATCCTGTACTCGTTCAAAGGTATAATAATTTAATTTAATATTATGTGTACTAGATTCTTTCTTTGTAACCATCATATATTTAGTTTTCTTTTAATTAATTATAAGCCCTCTTTCCTTAAGACTGTTATCTATTGTGGTCATAGATTGTCTTAATTCATCCATATTTCTAGAGATGATATCAATATCATCTGCATATGCAGATATCTGGACCATTTTTGTTCCTATGTGTCCGGAGATATTAAGCCTTTGTAGAGCCATTTCAAGAGACAGATTAAAAAGCAAGGTGGACAAGGCATCTCCTTGCCTTACTCCGTTTACTACTTCAAACGGTTTTGGTTAGTTCACTGTCCACTCTCACCATTGCTGTGGATCCTTCCAGGGTAGCTCTGACCATTCTAACTAATTTGGATGGTATCCCCAGGAGCAACATATCTTTAAACATTTTTTCTCTGTTTAGACTATCAAAGGCTTGTTGTCGATCAATAAATAATGTATATAATTTCTTCATATAAAAATTTATTATATAAACTGCAACGTTTCGTCATACAATCGTGTCATGTGGAGTTCAGGATGAAGCAATTTACTAGATAACGCTTGCAACTTAAATTTCTAATAAATCAATATTTAAGTAAGGAAAGTTTTTAAACGTATTTGAAAAAAATTATAAATTTACAATTCAGTATTTTTCCAGAGGAAGCTGGATAGTTTCCAGTTCCACCAAATATTATTGTATTTTTTATCGAGATCCGTTACCAGAAAAAAATTGAAATATTGGAGTTATTTAGAATCAGGATGATCCTATTTTAAATTCCGTTCTCCAACAATTATTAATTACCATATATGCGAGAAAAATTTAAAAAAATAAAATTTCTTCATACAAAAAATTATCATAAAACTATAACCTCATAGGGCAATGACAAATAGTTGTGATAATTTTAAAATTAATAATAAACTATCAACATATTGATGTGATAGTACAGAACATCCAAATATAAAATTAATAAAAATTTAATTTTAAATCCAATAAAATGTCAAACAGATTAAAGTATAAAGTATGTAACTAAAATTAAGTGTCAATAAAATGCAGTTAAAATAAATCAAATATCTATTTATGTTTATTTCTTGTAAATATTGAAGCAGTATTTTAATTAATATTGAATGTATTTTCAGCTCTTCATTGGCATTTAATTTGTCTTAATATTTAATTTTCATGAAGGTTAGATTAGTATTTTCTATATCAGCACATCAAACGTCGATAATTTGTCATTTACTTTTAAAGACTATTTATGATTATTACGTTACAAGATTCTAAGTTTAGAACGAAACGTCGTTGTTTATATAAAAAATATTTGTAGGTAGAAATTGTAATTTTTCATTTCTGACTTGTATGGGCATTAATAATAGCTAAGTTTTAATAATGTCAGTTGAGGTTTCCAATTCAACTCCTCAATTACTCATGCGACAAACGTTGATGCAACAGAAATAGAAAATCTAAGAACGGGATAAAATACAGGTTGTTATCGGATGTGCTTCCATTAAATTAAATATATATTGTAATGCCAATTAATTAAGACATTAATTGTGAATTTGAAAATCTAAATTGTTTGAGAAATCTATTCTTGACGGCGGTACAGAACAGAACAATAATAGACAAGAAGACCATTGTTTCTTTGTCGGAAGAAGTAATGCGCGCTCGAATTGCGAGACGAGAAGTTAGTTTAGCAGGAAAGCTTGGTCAGATGCAGGTCGCAGGAAGATATTGAGAATTTTGAGTTGGCAGTCAGACACGACAGAAATTGGTCGTGTTGAAATAGACAAGACCATTTCAAATATTTAAAGTAAAGTTACAGAGAAATATCGAGAATTACCAATCAACTGTGAACATTTTGCTCAAGACGAAATATTCACTCGAGCAGAACTACGAAACCTGCTAAGCACAAACAGTCTTGTGAACATATCCGGGAAGAATTAGCTGAAGTCAACCGAGAGAGAATCTGTGCGTTTTAGAGGAAGGGAAGAAACCGTCATAGTGCTTCGACAATTAAAGGTATCCTGGAATGCTGGGCAGCCGTGAGTAAAAATATAAAAACAACTAAATTATGTAAACCTGATTAAAAGATAGCCGTCAGATTTCGTTTTCTTCTTTTGATTAAAATTTGTTAATTAGAATCCAACTTTTTAATTTAACTTCGCTGACAAGTAAATTTCGTCCTAATTAATTGACGAGTAAATATTTTCTCTTTAAAATTGGAATTTGTGTTTAGGTTAAGAAATAAAATGATTCGCCATTATCAAACCCAGTAGAGACCCTGAGATATATTTTTAAATTATGTAATTGTTTTAAAGTTTTGAAAATAAACCTATTGTTTGTTAAAGTTTATAATCTTTCATTCATTTAAAAGTCTATCTTTTTATTATTATTACAATATCAATCTGCTAATCTGTTGTTTTACGCGGGTACTTGAACTCAAGAATTTTTAAAAAATATTACAAAATTGTTCAGAAATTCTCTCTTGACAAAAAAAGGTTTTTTTACCATCAATACATATAAAAATAAATGTAGTAAATTGTGCAGGCTGAATCATACGTTTTAACTTCTGACTCGAATAGTGACTGTGGCTGGCAATTAAATATAGCTTCAGACGTTTTTCTCTAAAGGGAACAAAATCCTGAACAAGCAGGTTCACCTTTAAGTCCCCTCATGACGAACGTTGGTCTGTTATCACTAACAAAATTATTACGGCTCTGTATAATAACGAAATAAATTAATGTTTGGTAACGTCCGCCGTTGACTCCAGATGGCGTGTGGCAGTTTGACATTGCTACAAAATCATCTTGTGGTTCGATATGACAACAGAAAAAAATTCACTGAAATTGGTGCTTCCTTCCTCGATCAATTAGACTTATTTAAAACAGTTTTAATAATTAAAAATAAATGCTTTTAGTAAAGCCAAAAATTTACCTGACATCGTTTTCGGAAAGACGCACTAAATTTCAAAGCAATGTACAGGCGAAAGTATTGTTCGCTTTATATAAAATAAAATAATTTCCTTCAGGCAAAATTGAGGCCGACATCCCGGAAGAAAAATCGGGGTTCCGCAATGTTTTGCAATGCGATGACGATGGCGCAGTTAGTGTTGTCCCAGCAACGGTGACGCACGTCACGTCGCCGTTCCCGTGAGAGCTCACGTGGACCCCGATGCACGTGTGCAATAGCCGCACCGCTATAAATACGGTGAGCGGTCGCCCAGATTAATATCCCATGCAGTAATCTCGCACAATGACAACCGTCAGCGCAGATCCCAAACCGCAATATGCACGGGAGTAAAGCCGGAAGAGGATCGGAATTTCCGAACAACATATACGGCTATCATGATCCACGTTTTTCCTAGTTCCCCCGAATGGGGTCGGGAAAATGCCGGGATTAAGTCCTAATAATAAGCCAGGTTAACAGCGTCATTTAAAATTTCTTTTATACAGAATGCAATACTAATGTGCAATGGTACCAAAAGGTAATTAAACTCGCCTGGAAGCTTTGACGATGACCTGATGTTAACAATCTGAAGTTTTTTTAAGAACTCTGGCCTTGATAACAGATAGGGTTGATTATTATGGGCAAACCGCAGTTAAATTTCATAAATATCAAACAGGATACGATTGCCCTCTAACATCAGTATATTTCCAACCTCATTCTTTGATTGGCCTACAGGCAGGTCGAAACGTAAATTTTTGAAAAATAAATGATTATTTTTATTATTATTAAAATTAGCATCATTCGTTAAATATTAAAAACCACCTATTAGTCAGAAAAATGTATTATCCTATTCAAAATATAATATTTAACGGATTCAAAAAGGATCTCGGGTGTACAATTAAAATATAATTTATTATAAGAAAATTAATATCAAAACATTTTTCACGTGCGGTTTGTCCACAAGTTACGACCGAAAAAAAACAGTTTAAAATACGATAATTTTTTTCTGACTTATAGGACGTTGTTTTTAATATTTAATTTAAAAGTAAGTGTGATTATTATTTTTTTAAATAGAGGCTAGGGCTATTTTCTCGCAGGCAGTACCTGCGAGGGTATTCTCTCGCAGGTAGAACCTTGTAGGAGAGATGCGAAGGGGCTACCTTTGGGGATGCCTTTTCCTCTCCGTTTTTGAACTAAGACTCCCACAAGTCGAGACACCTCGGCCGGTTTTGAGAGGTGTATGTTCCGGGGTCACAGACCTTGGGCATACGGTAAGAGTTGTCTCCTATTCCCATTGGAATAGTCGGCCAGCTGCCTCCTAAACTGGTCGAGGCACGGAGAATGGAATTATGCGTCCCCGCAGGAAACTCCTCTCCCGCTAAGGGCGTGGGACAAGTACCCAATGCCCGACCTACCTGATGCAGGTTTTTCTAGGGTTTTCCCTGCATTTCTTTAGGCGAATGCCAGGTAGGATCCTTAAAATATAGCCCGGGGGCCCTAGTTAACCCTTGGATACCTTCCTCTACCCTTCGACATCACCCCTTTAAAATCCCTTCCTATGCTATTGAAGGGGAGTTGCCACTACGTGGATTACCCTAATGTAGCCTGTTGCCCTAAAAAAATTATTTTTAAATTTAATAGTATAATAATCTGAAAAGTTAGTGAACCTTACGGGATTTCACTTACTGGCAAAACTCCGGCTCCTTTGAAATTATATTTCATAATTATTAGTATCGAATTCAAAGATTTTAATACGATTCGGTAAGGAACGAACCGTACGTCCTTCACAACATCGGTGATAAATAGTCTTAAAAACTGTAATTAATGACGAAGGGCTTGTAGTAATAAATATAACACCCAGAATTTTGTTGCTAAACAGACGACAAAGTCCAGATGTAAATCATGTAAAAATGATGTGCCATCAAAAGTTTAACTATTTGCAATCGTTCAAATATAAATCATTATTCTGTGCCTCCATAAGAAAAATTTAAAGTATTCATGAACAATTTTAGTTGTTTCAATAGTATTTTACTTTTTTATGCAATAATAATATTCAATTTCTTTCAAGATATGGAAGTAGAAATCCTCATTGTCTCAATTTCTCCATAATTAGCATAGGAAAGGATAGAAAGGGGAAACTATCCTATCGGACATACGCGTAAATGTGGCACTGGGAAAAACATAGAGAAACCATCGCGAAAGTCGGACTCTCGATACTCGTCCCACGTCCTTCCGAGAATTGTTATGGAGACTTAGAATTCGAGACTCTCTGTCTCGATCAGATTTGGAGGTAGACTGTCGTCTGCTAAAATTGTAACATATAACGTCTATCTAGCAGTATTAAACCTAATTTTTCAATTTTAAAAAACACTAAATTTTGGAGTCTCGTTAACGGAACAAGAAATGTTGAATAATAAGAAAGGTAGCCACATACAGACAAAATAAGTAATATAAATACCACACAACGTTTCTGGGATCCTTGTTCCTTTCTTCAGGTTCTAAGAAGAGCCTAGAGTGACACAACTGCACTAGTCAGTTGACAAAAGTCAAAAGTCATTTTAACAAGAAATGTTTGTTAAATGTATTTTATTAATATTCATTTCGTAACCGGGAAACAATTTCTAGGAAGGGCTTCAGTTTGATATGACAGTCATGATATATTGAATCAATTTAGACTTGTTTATAGGTGGGAAACAGACAAAAGACTAATTAAATTTCTTTATTCGCGAGAATTAGTATTTTTCATCTGATAAGTAATAATAATAAAAATTTTAAGCGAGTGTGTCCGTGTCATAATTAACTCTCTGTGGATTCCTCTCGGTTTTCCGCGATCTGCCACATTTTCGTTTAATCACACGACGACATCGTTGACAGCTTATAAATTCATTAATCAGCCACAAAAGCAGAGTCCATCGACATGCAGATGACAAAAATTACGTTTGAAATTCAAGCAACGTTGTCCGTCGGTAAATTTGACGTGCGCTTCCGTATTCACGACATTTCCGATAAATAATTTGATTTGAACTTTTAAAGCGCTCGGTTACAGCTTCGAGTAGCTTAACGTTCCTGTTATAAGATACGTAATTAAAATTTGATAGCGATATCTCCGACGCGAGTTTAAGATTACCAAAGTTTTTGAGAGGGACGGCTATGCGATCCGATTTCGCAGCTTTGGATTTCTTTCCCCGTAAACTGACACGCTTAAATAAAGTTCAATTTTAGAAGATCCCGAAGAGAAAGGCTGTTTGCATCGCGAGGAGTGGCTCGTTGATAAATTAGTGATTTGCATTCTTGCTCTGGGCACGTTGTTTCATTACACACTTCGAACCACAAGCAAGTACAACTGGGAACTGTGTTAGCAACTCATCGCGATATTCGCAAAGTTTCTGCTCTCAGCTGCACTTGCTGTTTAACGTGGCTTTCCGCTGTTTCAAGGTTATTACGCAGCCGAGTGTGTGTGGAGAGGAAGTGATATTCAGAATATGTAAATTTTGCTGATCTAGGCATGACGCATGGGGGAAGACTATAACAAGAAATTGAATACAGGCCAGGACTAGCAAAATTTTCCCCTTCCTCTAGGAAAGTTGTCGTTTACACTTGGAATCGAATTCTCGTGCTTTTGATGGAGAATCAGACACTGCAACCACATGATTGTCAAGCATATTCAGTTTCAACCTCAAGTGGAGCCCATTGACAATTTTCTCGATAGGCTAAATTACATTGAGGCTCGAACTGAAAAATAATTAAATTAATATTACTAGTCCACTATTTACCCTCATAAGGCTTTTAAGTTTCGAATCAGAAGATAAACCTTTAATGGATTTCTTCACCGACATTAAAAGATTATCAATCAAGTGTGAACTCGGTACCTATTTGCAATGCGTCTAGTGTAACCAACTATCTGTGGCTCTTGTAACAAAAATAAGAACAATCGTTTACTATTGGAAGGATACCACGCAATCTATATACTATTTAACAGTTGAAAGGCAAAAAATCTATATAATAAAAAAAGGACGTATGTTTGTATGTATGTATGTAATGACGTTAATTTCTATACAAATTTAAACGCGTGGGCACATTGCAACAAAAATTGGTACACATACTCTTCAAAACACGAAAAACGGTGCTGTAGGGGGTCAGACACGCCTACCACTCGCATGAGCGGGGATGCACGGGGGTAGAAATTATCAAATATTCTAAAGCGGCCGATATTTGAGCCAGATAAATATTTTTCGGGGTCAAAGAGATTGATAGCGTTTCTACCGACGTTATGGGGTGCATAATCTCAACACCTTATGGCATGGGAAAGGAGCACGCTTAGGGGTTGGGGTGGAAAGGCTTTGCAAGAAAATAACGCGAATAAAACCGAACTTGGAGTCAAATCCGGGGTAATGAATGTCACTGACTTTAATTATGACATTCAACTTGCTATTTAACCCCCCAGATTCGTAGGCGGGGGCGGAAACATAACATGCAAACACGCCAGATATTTGCGTAGAATAATTTTTTAGGGTTACTTAGTTTGATAGTATTTATACCGATGTTGTTTGTTTATAACTTCAACTCCTTTCGGAGGGGAGTGTTGTTACCAGAAAATAACGCAAAAGCAACCGATATTGGAGTCAAATTATGGATATATGACAACCCGGGCACCCAGCCAGAATAATATAAAATATTGTATATTTGTATGTATGTATTTACGTTAATCGTTATACAAATTTAAACGCGTGGATAGATTGCGACAAAAATTGGTCAAATATTGTTCAAAACACTAGAAACGGTACTTTGATGCTGTGAAACGCCCTAGCATAAAGGTAGAAAGAATTATAATTGAAAAATGTGATCATTTTGTGTAAAATTACTGCGCGCCAAGATACCATGACGTCACGCGAACGAGAAAGACGTGACTACGCAACGAACACAAGAAATAGTTCCTTTTTCCGTAATAAAATAAAGTAGGAATATTTTCATTTAATAAAAAGTATAATTTTATCCAGTAAAACTCCCTTGAATGATAATAAAAAACAATATGAAATACTTTACGATCCTTACCGAAAATGTAAGTTAATTTTCGTGCCTTATTAGTTGAGGCCAATTGGGCGACTATTTGTTTACATTATGAATGTAGCTAACAATTTCATCAATTTAATCTTTTGTAATCCATGAAGACTAAAGGACAATTATATCCTGCAATACTCCAGAAGTATATTTAAGAAGAAATTCGAAGGTATGTTTAGATGCGATTGATGCAATAAAATTCAATGCACTTTACAGCTGTTTAATTAATTCACTATCGGTCGAAAGTTTGTACGGAACTAGGAACAGTTAGATTTAGGTTAATATAGAATTAAATACTTTTCTGGTTTATATAATTAAGTACACGGGCAACACCGGGCACCCAGCAGATAATGAATAAATTTGAAAAATGGCCATTCTTTCCTCCCTCTGCAAAAATAATATGGTGCAATCCTGAATCTATGTCGATTTCCTTTACTTACTTCGCAAAACCAGATAATGGTACACCTTAAGAGTATTCTCTCTTTAAAAAATGTTACAGTTTAAAATAATTCAAAGGTTGAAAAGTTAATTTTCAGAAGGATACTTTTCTTGAAATTATACGCGAGCAGAATACGCAATATAAAGCAGTGAATGCCTGTCATAAAATAGGAAATGTCAAGCAGTTGCATAAGCTGTGAGCAAGTCTTACGTCACTCCATATTCATAGCCGTAAATAAAAGCCGTCCTACTCTTCTGTGTTCACAGCGAGCTTCGTATTCGCCAACAAATTCCGTGTCTAAAGGCGCAATAAGACTCTGATATATTTAGAAATTTTTTAACGTAATTATGATCGCTGAAAAATTAAATGGATATTCTAATTTTCTCGGCAGCAATGGTAGAGTCGGATTTTCGGATTTTGAAGGATCTGAAAAATATTTTGTTGGTTAGTGGGTCCATCGTCGACAATTACGAAATTATTCACAATTTTTTTTTGGGAGGGGGAAAAAAAGATGCGACCGTCGTCACTTAACGGGGGTATGAAGATGACTGCGAGCTTTACAAAGGACATTGTTCACGGAGCTCAGCCCTCCGCAGTTCTCCACAAATCAGCTTCGCAGACAGTCGCTGTCAGCGCTCAAACAAAGGCAGTCTTAACTTTTCTTTAACTCCATTATTCCTCCGCCAGACACTTGTTCGCTTGCCTAAGTTCCCGAGGAACGGAGGAAGGCGGCAAACACATTTACCTATATAAATAACTAACATCAATGAAACGTCTTCCTCTTGAGATTTGTGCTGCAACTAAGTTCTTAGAGAATCCATGTAACGAACAAATACGCATTTGTTGGCCGCAGAAAGACTCAAAGCCGTGAAATATATTCTAAGGGTCAAGTAGCAATTGAACAATAGGAATAAAATATAATAATTATTTTTTTAACTGCACGATTCACGTAGCCTCGACAAGAAAAACTGGAGTTTTCGTCTGGAATATCAATCTTCTGAGAGTTTCCATCATTTAAATGGCGCGGTTGTTTTAAGAAGAGGGGAAAAAAATGTAAATATTCAGTTTAACATCAAGATATTAATAAGAAGGAAGTATGATTCAAGTTTATCTGAAGATGACAAGTTCAGAAACCAAAGTATGAAGCAGAAAAAATTCACTTAATCGGCGACACAAGGAATGAACCGCAGAAATCATCTCACACGAAGCACAAATCGGGAGGCTCATAACAGTAAATTGTGGTCTCAAATATGATTTTTTTTATATTGTTATAATTTTTCTGAATATTGTGAGTGTGTTACGGACGAAAGTATGATTTCCCTAAAAGATAAATTTTTCGACAACCTGATTTCTTTTATATTTTCTATAGATTAGTATTATCTTTATTAGTGTCTCAAATCCTTTTATTTTCAGAGTGAATCGATCATAAGTCGACAGAGACGTCAGACTTCAACATATGTGAAACGTCGACTTCTTCGTATAGAAACAGCGCGACCTGAAGGGATTTCAGGCAGATAATGAGAATCCGGATTTAAACAATCCATTCCAGTCCAGTGGAATCACAGCAGTGTGGTGTCAGTTTTCCCCACCACTTTGGGGCTTCCAAAGCATCACGGTACAATTCACACGCAGTGGAACTCGTACGTATCATTGACCGCTCATGATTGCAAACAAAAGGGAGAGGTAAAAGCCACGGCAATTTAAATTCATACACAAAATATGCAATCTGCAAAAAACAATTATCTAACGGTAATTAGTCGCTTGAGAAAGAATTGAAGAATTCAAAACTACAAACGTAATTGTGTAAACTTCATAGTCTCGTATTTCAGTAAGCAGAAAACAGAACACTTCGTTTCCATCAACATGTGGGTTCGCCAATTAAATGTTTCCATGAAGTAAACAATGAATCCAATAGAGCATAGTTTTACGTTTGGCTGAAATTTAACAATATTGGTATCTGCTGTATCAAGTCATGGAAAAAAGTTAGTACGGGAAACGCAACGATGTAAAGGTCGGTTGAAATGATATTGAACACTCAAATAGCAAACAGAAAAGAAAACGCGCTCATGTTCGATAATGAGTATGTGAAGTTCGTTGCTACTAGGAACTTGGGACTCAATAATATTTTAATATATTGTAATACTTAATATTTTAATTAATTAACCATTAATTAAAGGATGGATTTATTTTTTAAATTTAAATGAAAGGATGTTAAATAATTACAGAATTTAAACAAAAGAAAACAATTAATTTATTTAAAGTTATAATAACAAATTTTCTTGTTGTGATTAATTTACATTCGTGTTCTTACAAACTTATTTACTCTTGTCTCAGGGTCGTTAACTGGGCCTTTTACTCAAAGAACAAACCTTTTCCTACTCTCAAAATTAACAAACAAAAATTTACAACATTCAACTTGTTTAGAATTAAAACAATAAATGAACTTGAATCCGAAATCTGACGAATTATCATTATTTAACGTTTACAATAAATTTTATAAAGTATCTCTCTCTACTTACAGTTTTCTTTACTGGTACCAGGCATTCGTTTGGGCTCTTTGATACACTATTCACTTGTAACAGGCCATCGTTTCACAGAATTTAATTTGTTTAAAATCACCGTCCAAAACTTTTGTATCTTCCACCTGACACAATTACTCTGTACAACACTGTGGAACCTCTCCCTCCAGCAAATATTGAAATTCTCGTTCTGATTAAGGGTAAATCAGAAGGATCCTTAAACCATAGCCCGAGGCCCTAGTTAATCCTTGGCTACCTTCCTCTATCCTTCCGCATCCCCCATTTCAAATCCCTTCTTATGCTATTAAAGGGGAGTTGCCACCATGTGCGTTACCCTCGTGTAGCCCGTTACCTAATATAAAATAAAAAATGTTATCCACTACTCCTCGGCGAAATTTTGTAACTGTCTTTACTAGGTGAAGTTCAACCTGCGGCTTTACTTATTGAAATTTGGCCTGCGACCTTTACTTGATCGAATTCCGTCTCCAACTGCCTGCACATCACTCGATGAAATTCTTTGTGCAACTCCAGTTGTGTGAACCCCATAGCTTAAGCACGCCGCCGACAAAGGCTCGCCTGTACATGTTTTACCCATTGTTGTGTTTATATTCTCTTCGATAAAAATTTACTGCTATTGCCCAATTATTAATTCTCTAATTGCCTCTAATTATTATTACAATATGTTATTGTCCAGGAAAAATACTTAATGGGATTTTGAAAAGGGTAAAAATACAGTCAATTCTCCGTTAAAAAATTGGGGGTAACTTCACTCATGAATTTTAACTGCCTTTGAGGCAACAATGTAAACATTGGCAGTCCAAGCCTGAGCGGGCCAGGGATATGTTAAAAAGTTAAACGGACGCTAGGACATCAGGGCTACCATGAATATTTACTGGCTGTTTGTACGAATTCATTTGAACAGTTTCGGCAGTTAAAATCCCGACGGCTCCACTGGGAATCTTTCATTAAACCACGGCGCTAAATTCGTGCAACTCGTGGAAGAGGAGGCCTGATCGATCTTTAGATCGAAGGTCAACGTGAAGCCCGCAAAGGTGCCTCCGTAATCCAGAGGCGAGGTTTAGACGGGGAATTACCGCGTAAGTAGCGAGGTCGCTGCCACATTTGTATATCACATTGAGAATCGATAAAACCGCCGGCGCAATGGACGCGTCCAGAAACTCCCCAGAGTCCACAAACTTGCGAAAACACCTCCCTAACTGGAAACGCAGCTCTCGAGGGACTCGCAGCTCCCGAAAGAAAACATTTCAGACCGGCCGGAACTGGGCCATCTCGTCAGGGCGCAGACAAAGGAAACACGCAATGTTCTACACTGTAAAAACTCGGGAAAATAACACTTCAAACATCAGGGCTCAAGGCACTTGTATTTTCTCCCCGGGGCTTCCCGAATTAATTAGTGGTAGACGGCCAGTGAGGCGTCGATTATAAATAAGTTATTTCAAGTTAATATAGTCTCGAAACAAGAAGTCACTACGTTAACACTCAAAGAAAAACCTAATCAATTTTGGTGGATGTTAAAGCACAGTCCAGAATGACGTTGAATGTAAACCAATGTCCGGTTGACAAACACACAATCTTTCAGGGACAACTCGCCTTATTTGAATACACCTGACATCATGATCGATAACCTTCAGTTGACCACAAAACCCTTACAAGTGACGCCTGCTCAACTACTCAAGTACGGCTCGAAGATCAGAACTGGAATTCCTTCGCGAATGCTGGCTATATTCGGCCAGTCTGATGATTTAACCGCCAATTCGTGCCGCCCGTGAAATCGCACCAGTATGACCATAGAACAATAAAGTTGTACCCTCCATTAACAGGAAGGTAGGTTAATTGCGGATAATAAAAACTTCATCTGACTAACAATTTTTGTCAGGTCACGATTACTGACGGAGGCCGAGAGGTTGGACACCCGGAAACAAGAGAAAGTGTAAAATCTAACCTTTCCTCTCCGGGATAACAAACTGGTTGGGCTTCGTGACCAAAGTTCCTGGTCATTGATTCATTCCGACAAAATATATAACATACCAAGTCGCACTTGAACAGTTTCCCGAAATTTCAGCACACGACATCGGCGCCCAACAAACCGCAAAGAGTGCAGATTTACGGATTAGGTGTTGAATGATATTTCTGAAGCTCTGTAAAATTATTAGCAGAATCCTCGAAAAAAGTGGTTTAATCTATGTACTCCAAATTTGATCTAAGGATTTCGAAACTGGAAAACAAAGTGACACCTCGGGAACACGATTTATTAGAAACAATTACAATAGAAAAATGTGATCATTTCGTGTTTTATTACTGCGCGAGAATATACCATGACGCAACGCGCGCGAGAGAGAGAAAGACGTGGTTACGCGACGAACACAGGAAATAGTTCCTTTCTCCGTAATGAAATAAAGCAGAAATGTTTTCATTGAATAAAAAGTAATACTCCATCGAATGATAATAAAAACAATACGAAATACTTTACGCTCCTTGCGGAAAATGTAAGTTAATTTCCGCGTCATTAGTGACTCCAATATGGAGACTATTTGTTTACATTATTCATAAATTTAATCTTTCGTAATGTCTGAAGACTGAGGGACAATTATATCATGCAATACTCAATGAGTATACTTAAGTATTTTGTTCGTAAAGAAATTTTGAGGTGTTTGTTGCGATTGATGCAATAAAATTCAATGTATTTTATAGCTGTTCAATTAATTCACTATCGGTCGAAAGTATGAACGGAACTAGGAACAGTTAGATTTTGTTTAAATCACTTCTTGACTAAAAATAAATATAGAATTAAATACTTTTTCGGATTTATATAAATAAGTAAACGGGCAACGCCGGGCACTCAGTTAATCTAATAAATAAATATAAAAATAAAACGCAAATAAAAACAAAATATTGTTATAAAATAAATAGCGTTACGCTTTGTCCTATCAGTTGTTTGTTTCGACAAATGTGATAAATAAGATAATTAAAAACTACAGCCATCGGAATGACGTTGGACAAGTACCTACTGCACAACCTACCTGATGCAGGTTTTCTAGGGTGTCTTACATCACTTTCAGGCGAATACCGGGTATTATCCTTAAAATATAGCCCGGGGGCCCTAGCATCCCCCCTTTAAAATCCCTTCCTATGCTATTAAACGAGAGTTGCCACCATGTGGATTACCCTCATGTAGCCTGTTGAATTATAAAAAAATTGACCGTTAATCATGGAAGCCTCTGAGAAGCCTCTCTCGCAGAGAGCTCTGGAGGAGGCTACCTTTGGGGGTGACTTCTCTCTCTGGTTTTTGGAACTAAGGTTCCCACAAGCCGAGGCAGCTCGGCCTGTTTTGAGAGGTGCATGTTCCGTGGTCGCAGATCTGGGCATACGGTAAGAGTTTTCCGCTAGTCCTATTGGAATAGTCGGCCAGCTGCCTTCTAAACTGGTAAAGGCAAACCCCTCTCCCGCCATTGTAAAGGCATTGGCAAAGTACCAAATGTCCGACCTACCTGATGACGGCTTTTCTATTATTTTCCCTTAATCACTTTTAGGCGAATTGCCGAGTAGGATCCTTAAACTATAAATCGGGGGTCCTAGTTAACCGTTGGCTACCTTCCTCTTCCTTTCCGAATCCCCACTTTCTAATCCCTTCCTATTCCTATGCTATAAGAGGGGAGTGGCCACTATGTGAATTACCCTACACATAGCCTGTCTACACCTTATTACGGTTGACAATCAAAATCAATTCTATTGCATTAATTTGGTTGTATCGTTAATATTGTTTGCTTTAAAAATTACTAATCGATTGGCATAATACTCAGATTACAGGCACCGTCCTAGAATAATTTCTGAAACGTTTCATGTCAAAATTAATTGCACATAATAATACTCGAACTAAGCAATAACTAATTTATATAATTATAATTTAGAACATTTATTACGCCCTACGAAAGCCACAACTGGTGGCAGAAACGTAACGTTTAACAGCCTATTTGACTAACAATCCATTTAAAATCTTATCAGGCGTAAAATTATCTGTCCGTAGTTTCAATTAAATTTTTCCTCTTTGTTAAGCGGGTTTTAAATTCTAGTTCAATACAAGTCTACAAAGCCAACCACCGAATTTACACGAACGTGAAAATACGGCACCCGTTTATAATGTAGAATATACAAGTTCAAAAAAAAATCCATGAATTTATAAAAGTATTAATAATAATTGAATGGTCTACCAAAGCAACGCAATCACATTAAAATATGCATTCACTCAAAATTTGCATGTCAATATGCTTCACACAAAAAAAGAGCAGTTAGCTTATAGAATTTTTATACATTTCACGTTCTTTCCGGGAAGCTATAACCAGAATAAATCAGCAGATCACAATAGTGTGGAATAAAAGTCGCGGTACGACACGAGAGAGAGGAGATTCAAAAAAAAACTTATCAACAAAGAGAAGGTAACAATAATTTCAGTGCCAATTCCTGTGCCAGCACGCTGAAAACGTGAGTTAATAAGTTCACAGAAGCACCTTTAATTCCGATAGCCGGAAAAGGCTTACTATTAATTTTTTTTTTACTTAGTTTGGAAGAGGTAACGAATTATGAAACTAGCAGGGGTAAAGGCGAGGGAAGGACACCATCAATATTACTTCTGCTTTGGAACTACCATTGAATATAATTTATTTGAAATGTAGTGTGTCGTTGATGCATTTTCCTAGTCAAGTTATTATAGAACTATATGCAATCTGTAAAGAGTTGCTTCGCCTGATATGGAATCGCAAGTATTTAAGAAGTTGACGATCAGTTCGTGGTAACACGAGACTAGAAACCTAGATAGACGGAAAGATTTTATTTCACGGTGTGAGGGAAAAGGAGGAAACATACGCCAGAAAGGCAGGTCTATATTAAAAATGCAAGTTCAATGTAGGAAGAAAAAAAACTAATGAACAATGCATTACATTAATAAACCTTTTCCTAGAAGTATCCCGAGAGTCCCAGGTCAACGACTTTACATTTACCTAGATTCTTTACAAAAGGTAGGCAAGACTGGGTCCCTTTCCACCCTTTTTTTAATAGGTGCCGGGGACCCTAGCAAGGCGCTAACACGCCAGGGACGCCATTATTTATTCATACAGGCGTTTTCACAGTCAACTTCTCCTCTGTTTAGACGAGGGCACCCTTGTACACGTCGTTTTCATCGCTTTATCCCCGTATTTATTACAGGGGCAATAGGAGGCATTCACAGAATGTTGACTTGCGAGATCATCCCTCGCAAATACATCTTTAAATCCTTAACAAATATTTTGTTGATTCCTCCATTCCTTTTGCGCATTACGCTAATGCACGTTATAATTAATGTCGAAAATCATGGCACTGACCTATATTTATTGCTGTTCAGTCTTTATTACTATCATATGATATAAATACACGAAATAACGCACTATAACAATGTAGCAAAGACACTCGAAATTCCAGAAGAGAGGTCTCGTGAGAACTGAGCGTGTTACCCTAAAGAATCTAACCAGAGTCATTCAATTGGTAAAAGGAAAGTAAATTATATATTTAAAAAAGGAGGCTTCTTACAAGGTCTTTAGACTTGTCAGTTCATGTTATTATGAAAAAAAAATTTAATCCTGGCTTTAAAAAAAATATGCGACAATGTTTATTAAATATAAAAATATACAGTTCAGCATGATACTCTCAAATAAATTTTCATCGTATATATGGGTCGTATAGCAGAGAACCACTTCGAAGGTATATTCATATACTTGAAGTTCTCTCTTGTGACGTCATACAGGACCAAACACCAGCTGTTGGAAGCCTGTAGTTGTATTCGGAAGGAGTACAGGACGTGATACATCGTGGTAGACATTAACTTCAGAATGGCCAGTCGGTAAAACGACCCGAAAGGGGTAAAACGACCCGAAAATGAAACCGACCCGTATGAGAAATGTTCTGTTGGGAAAATGACGCGTATGGGAAATGTTCTGTTGGGAAAACGGTAATTGTGATAATGTATAGAGGGGAAAATGGCAATCGGGAATGTCCCCTGTCTGGAAAACGTCAATCGGGATATTGTTGACGGGAAAAATTCGCGTTTGGGAAGTGTTTGTTTGGGAAGTGTTTGTTTGGGAAGTGTTTGTTTGGGAAGTGTTTGTTTGGGAAGTGTTTGTTTGGGAAGTGTTTGTTTGGGAAGTGTTTGTTTGGGAAGTGTTTGTTTGGGAAGTGTTTGTTTGGGAAGTGTTTGTTTGGGAAGTGTTTGTTGGGGAAGTGTTTGTTGGGGAAGTGTTTGTTTGGGAAGTGTTTGTTTGGGAAGTGTTTGTTTGGGAAGTGTTTGTTTGGGAAGTGTTTGTTTGGGAAGTGTTTGTTTGGGAAGTGTTTGTTTGGGAAGTGTTTGTTTGGGAAGTGTTTGTCGGGCAAACGGCCGGATCCCGTACCATTTACAGATCAACTTTTCTCTAGTTCTCTACAAGACTTTTCAGAGTCTTAAGACGTACCTCACAATTTTCACTTCTATTCTCATCCAGTCATAATTTTAAATCGGGTTCAAATCTGCTCATACTAAAGAAATTATTATGTAGTATTCCATTGTTCGTTGTCGCGATTGGATGAGGATAAACTTATTCAATTATTTAATTATTTCCAAGTGCAGTCGACACGAAAAAAGGAAAATACACTTTCCAGGAGATTCTTATACCGTATTCAAGCAGGATCTACTCGGTGAGAGAGTCAAAGTGCTTTTACTTCCGGCGATCGAAGGGGAAGTGTTCGGCCGCCATCTCGTTCTCGTCGACACTTCCGCGGCCATTTGTATGCCCGACCAGTACGCGTGTGGAATTTCCAATTATGATGCCCCAGTTTCCACATTCCCATTCGCTAAACTGCTGCTGCTGCTGCTGCTACCACCTACGGCAATTCAGCAACTCGCAGAGACCGCTGTCGGTCGCCGCCAATATTGTCGCGATTTTTTTTCGCATATTTCTGGCGGCGACGATAAATCAGCGAGACAGTAGCTTATTAGAAGCCATCGACACTTGGCGTGATGAATAGCTCGGGCTAATCCATCAGGCTCCCCCTAAACCGCAGCTCTGCAAAAGCCTTCAGGAACACAGCACTTTCAAAGCTCTGTCCTCTGTAAATTTCTCTACGATCAGAGTCCTCAAAATTGCCACTTTCCTCTTCATGTAAATGAGGCGCTGCCACCTTGTTTAACCACCGACAAATCTCTAGATACAGTGCATATATTGTTCGGGTGTGAAGTGTGAAATTAATGGTATAGAGGACAAAGGTAAGATTGACTCAGGCTCCAAAACGTAAGCCACTGTTGATGTTCCGGAAATAAGTTGCATCGGTAAATAGTTTCATAGATAAAAGTCAAGTGACCAATTTTTCAAAAAAACAACTATATAATAACCGTCAAAAATTCTAAAATTTACAGCCAAATGATAAAAAAACACAATTAAATGGCTTAATAAAAACAAATGTTTTCTTTAACAAAATTTAAACTACTCAGATAACCTAAAAGATTTTCTGGCACTGATTTTTATGCTAGCTCAAACCTTATTTTGGATATAAAATTATATTTTTAGGAGTTTTAGTACTATTTTTATATTTTATTACAATGGACACGAGAGCAATGAAACACTAGTTCTGAAGAAAGCATTGTTGCCTGAAATTTATTGACCGTTGTGATATTTAACATTTAATTAAACTGAAAAGCTGCCATTTTTTTCAGGAAAAAAATGTGTATTATTCAACAAAACAAAAAATCGTAACATATTACCAGATTTTGTCCACAATTTTGAGACCTAAATAAACCAAATTTACACAATTTCTAGAAACTTAAAAATTACAATAACAATTAAATAAATTATTCAAATTAACATAAATGAATTCTAAATAGTAATAATTATAACAAAATGAATTAAAATCTGTAAATTTGAATGATTTATATAGCGATGTTATCAATTTTACATTTACAATTTATTTTATACATTTTGCTTATTCGGGTCTAGTACCTGACAAAGTCTTAAATTTGTGGAAGAAACGTCATAATTTTTGTTTTGCTTGATAATTCACTTTCTGAGAAATTGATGGTATTTTTATGTATGTATTAAATTATAATTGTCCAAGTATATTAAATTCATTTGGTGTTAACAGATATTTATAAATTTTGTTACCTTTAATAATTAAAATTATGTTGAATCCAAAATTTTGAGATTCGATTTATGACTTACGGAAATATTTTTTCCAAAATATATACCGAGTTATATGATTTATGCATTTGTGCGTTTTAAATTTTTTCATACATTTTGGTTTTTTATATTGAATTTTTTTTAACTATTTTGCTAATTATGTTAGTATCATTATACGTGAAAGGCGTTTTATGGAATTTTAAACAATTTAAAATGTATGCAGACCTGTGTGTGTGAGTGTCCACGTGATTGGGTAAAACTAGGCATCAATTGAATCACCAAATCTATCTCTAGGAAACCCGAAGACATGGATTGTTGTTTTCAGACCAGCACAGGCAGAATAAAAAGAGACTGATATCTCTTTAGATCATTACAGTTTCATATATTGGCCTGTTCGTATCACAAATATGATTCCTTAATTAAATCCACAATTATCAGCTTTCAAATCAAAGATATATCCAGACAACTCCTTAAACAAGTTTTCTATTAGTCGTAATAACGCTTTATTCAGACCTATAAAAAATCTAATTTATTATAATAACTTTCGAACGGTTTCGACCTTCTCACAGATAAGTAAACCGTTCATTATTATGCAATCCGATTATTTATTTAATAAGGTCAGAATTAAAATTGTTACGTCATAGGACAGTACGCACCTTCGTCAAAATTAGCTTGACGCACTTCGCACTTGTCTCAGAGACCAATTTTCACCAACCAGCAGCAATGGAGAACACCTCAAGACATTGTGTTCTCGCTTGTTTTCCGCCTACAGCCAACGCTGCAGTAAATTTACATGGGTGACAGAGCACGAGGTTAATTAAAATAAATTACTTCGGCCTGTGCAAGTCCAGTAGCTATAGTAGATTAATATTGTCCTTCCTGCAAGAACGAAGACTACAATAAACAGAGGCATTTAAGAATCGTTTAGAAACGAATGAATTAAATGTTTTACTCGATACGAGATAAACTGCCCAATTGTAAAATAGATAACATTTAATTACATGCAAATTGCTGGTAGTGTGTTAAACACACACATGTGGATAAGTCGTTCTCAATACCAATTAACATATATAATTCTTTTACCTGATATAAAAATAAAGAAATTTCCATTTAAGTTCTTTACAGTATGGCGAAAATTATTTAAATATTATTTCATATCAAGAATATCTATATTAAATTTTATATCGCTTCCGGAAATCAGTTAAAGAAATAAAAGAGTTATAAGTCGAGTTAATACCCCCTCGTAATATTTTTATATATTATCAGACCATAATAAAATAATAAAGAGAAATTTTATGATAAAAAGTATGACAGTGATTTGAAAACAAACAGAAAATTAGGACCTAATTCATATTAAGATTGTTTTTCTATTTATAATAGGGCAAAGGTTTTTTTTACTAAACCAAGTTACTGTAACTTTAAAACAGTCCAAACAACTCCAGTTCACAAAATGACGATTGCCTCTTGTCAACCCACATATAAAAAAGTACAAAAATCATTTCTAGAATCATTCGCGCTGTACATCATCATATTTATCTGTAACACGAAATAAAGTGTCAAAACCTACTGAAAATTATTAATACTTTTTTTAAGGCAAGGTTTCGCGACAAAGTAGTTTGAAGAGAAATTACAGTCTAAATGTAACAGTTATTTTAGCACTCCCGTCTTCGATTTAATTTCATTTTTCAAAGAAAAAATTAGGTAATAATTTTCATAGGCACCATATTAATATTCTTATTTCATGCAGTAAAATTTTATTTTCCTTCGTTCCTTCATTAATTTGACAAACCGTGGAGAATGAAGTCAATCATAGTGTGATCAATATATTGTTCTCGGAGTTCAACCGGGTTTTGCATAATTATATTCGAACGCAACGTTTCGACGACTAAAAGCCCTGTCGTCATCTTCTAGGCGAAGTGCCGGAACCATTTTTTTCTTTTAGGGCAACAGGCTACATGAGGGTAATCCACGTTGGACAACTCCTCTTTAACAGCATAGGAGGTGATTTGAAATGGGGGATGCGGAAGGGTAGAGGAAGGCAGCCAAGGGTTAACTAGAGCCCCCGGGCTATATTTTAAGGATCCTACCCGGCATTCGCCTAAAGAAATGCAGGGAAAACCCTAGAAAAACCTGCATCAGGTAAGTCGGGCATTGGGTACTTGTCCCACGCTCTTTCGATAGCGGGAGAGAAGTTTGCTGTGGGGACGCAGCATTCCCTTCTCCGTGCCCCGACCAATTTAGGAGGCAGCTGGCCGACTATTCCAATGGAAATAGCGGACAACTCTTACCGTATGCCCAAGGTCTGTGACCCCGGAACATACACCTCACAGAACAGGCCGAGGTGCCTCGGCTTGTGGGAACCTTAGTTCAAAAACGGAGAGGAAAAGGCATCCCCAAAGATAGTCCCTTCGTATCTCTCCTACAAGGTTCTCCCTGAGAGAGAACATCCCTCGCAGGTTAGGACGATGACGGTACCTCTTTTTTTTTTTTTTTTTTTTTTTTGTGTAGACAGGCTATGTATAGGGTAATCCACATAGTGGAAAACTCCCCTCCTATAGCATAGGAAAGGGATTTGAAAGGAGGGATGCGGTAGGGTGGAGGAAGGTAGCCAAGGGTTACTATTGCCTCGGGCTATGGTTTAAGGATCCTTGCCCGGTAGGATGCTTAAACCATAGCCCAAGGGCCCTAGTTACCCTTGGCTACCTTCCACCACCCTTCCGCATTCCCCCTTTCAAAACTCTTTCCTATGCTATAAGAAGGGAGTTGCCACGATGTGGATTACCCTATACATAGCCTGTCTACACCCCAAAAAAAATGGTTCCGGCACTTCGTCTAGAAGATGACGACAGAGCTTTTAGTCGTCGAAACGTTCCGTTATAATATAATTATGCAAAACCCGGTTGAACTCCGAGAACAATATATTGAACAACTACACCGGGAAAGGCTTCATAAAGTGAGTCAGAAAAATTGCGTTTGTGACCTTGTTCTCATCTTTCTCTAAATAACATGTTTGATCTTCCCAGGTTCTTTACGTTCAGTCCAACTAATTAATCTATGTAAAAATTTGATTCAATTACCTAAAATTTTATTATTGTATATGTTTATATAAATTTTTTTATATATGTTTATATAAATTGTTTATATAAATACTTTTGAGGACTAACGAAAAATTAACTCGAAGGCCCTTGCATTATTTACATCGCTTAAATGTGGATAATACGAAACAATAAACACACAATGCATCACCAAAAATGTGTTCAAATAAAATATTTTCCTTGCGTTCTACAATTATATACAACTAATTATGAGTTTGTATGAAATATTGAAGAAGTATAGCTTTCTAATTCGATGGACTTTAACGACAGCATTCAAAACCGAGACTGGATTAGTTAATTAAGATAATTCGTGACGACATAAGGAATCTCTATGACAACGAACACTGCAGACTAGCTGCGTCACCGATCTTTTTTTTTCCTAAGAAAGAAAAAAGAAAAAAGAAACCTTAGTCATGTTGTAGTAGTTCTGTGCTCAGTTTTGTTTGCCTTCTGCTCTTTTGTTCGAAGCGTAGCTCAGATCCTCTCAGTTCGTCAATACAAGATGTAAAAGTGCATTCTGAAAGCGCAGTTCCGATGGAGTCTAAATGCAAGGTGACTTTTTTTTCTCTCTCTCTCTCTTCGTGACTAAATCGTTACGACTTTCAGAATGCACGCCCAAGAATACACTTAACCCTTCTTTCTATCATCCAAGTCAGACAGAATTACAGCATGTCTGTGTTTAACTACGCCCCACCTCGCTTTACTTCTAAAAATTCCATGTCTAATTATTTTTAAGCGAAGCCTAAAATATCCTAGCATGAATATGATTTAATGGTAAATTCTGTCAAGTAATGTTTTTTCGTTCGAGACATGATCCGACAGTTTATAATTCAAGTAAATGTACTATCGTGACCGGTCACGGCAATGGAACATATTCATTTTACAAATTTAAGTGATTCACGAATTAAATTAAAATGTATCGGTCACATCGGACCAGAAAAAAAATTGCGCTGGAAAAAATCATAGGGAATCGAGGGAAATTCCAGTTTGGAAGGGGGAGGGGGGGGGAGCGAAGACGAAGGAAAATGTTGAATAATACGAACACTTTTCGACGTTAAGTTTTAGTCTGTACTTCAGAGATAACAGCGGGGTGAAAGAGCAATGACGAGATTTCGTAGGACGTGTTTTGTGGATAAATATTATGTAAAGGAACAAACCGTAAATCTTCGGCAAGGAGATCTCAATAAAATCATAACTGGTAGAAGATATTCATAGTATTTGACATCTCCGAACCGCACAATTTCAAACGAATATTTATACTGACTATACACGATACTTCAATAAATCTTTGAATAAACGCATGCGCCAAAATATTCGTCACAGATATTTTTCTGTTGTCATATCATTTTTTTGGACAATTTTCCGATACCAAATACTAATAGAAAAAAATTTCACCATGCCCCGAATTCAAAGGTTTCGTTTTGCCATTCTTATTACGGACAATATATTTTTTTCCCTTGGTTTAACACAATCTGAATAATAACAATCACTTAAATACTGAAAGTAAATAGCATTGGAAAAGTTAAATTTTATTGCCATTTATTTTTAATAAACTTATAAACTTAAATGGATTTCTCAAAACAGGCCTTTCTGATGAACTAGAAACACCAAAATAACATGACTAACCCTGATACAGGTGATCCTAAATCAATTATTTACGAATCAATGGAAAGTGAGGGACTCGTTAAAATGATTAGTAGCATAACTACATTTTTCCATTTATTTTTCCTTTCCGAAATTTGTGCGCCAGGGTGCACTTCTATCAAGGGAATCTTTCGGAAACAAAGAGAATTTTCCCTCTCTGCAACAGAAGCTAACAGCAAGTACATAGATACGATAAATCCGCGTGCCGTAACCCACAATTAAGCCGAATCCCTTGGGGCAAAGCGGTAGTTAAACGCAATATTCGTAATTGCGACACGGTGCTAGTGGTGGTGGAGCAACCGAAATTCAGTTTCCTACGGTTTGAACGGATTCAATAGCGTGTTAACTTCATGACAGGACCAAACTGATTCTCGAGAGACCACGCATCACTTACTAATTTCTGGGGACGCTTCCTCACAAAGACAAAGGACTCAACGTTACTGCTATTAATTAAAACCACTGCCGAGATTGGAAGGATATTCTAGATTTGCAAATAATTCAGAAATACGAGGAAAATAACAGCGGCACTCCTCGTGAAGTGACATTTTAATTTTCTTCCAACTTTGGGCTGAGGTTTTGTTTACTGCCGCGATAACCACAAAATCCACTAAGGCCCCGGCCACAGCGGAAACATTTCGTGGAAAGCATTTCTGAAATAGTGTTTCCCTTTCGTGATAGGTAAAACGAACGGCGAGCCTTGCTGTTTGCGTTCCTAATATATATATATTCTTTTTGTGGGGAGGAAAGAGAGGTATTCCGCAACACGCAAAGACATAACCAGCCGTTTCTAGATGTCTAAATGCCATTTATTTTCGTACAAAAATTACAGACGGAAGACGTATTAAAAAAGACGTTCGAAGTATAATATAAACCATGTTTTCGAACCGGAGTCAGTTGCGGCGCTTCAAAGGATCATGATCAGTAGGGTAGCAACTGGCCGGGAAACGAAATAATTAGTTCGATAAATTTGCTTCAACAGAATTTTTTTGACCACTGACATGCCTGTTTTGCGAACTATACTGAAGTCGCCGACAATAAAAAGGAAAGAAAATGACGCATTGTTCTTATACGCTTTGCACACACGCTCCATGGAGGATTTTTGGGTGCCGAGACAACTATAGTCGGCGCCACGAAAACGTAATATCGAGGTCATCTGGCTAACCTCCTCGCTCTACACCCCTCGCCCAGCGATGATGCCAGCTTGTGCACCTTCTCACTATCAGTTAACCTAGTTAGCCGCATTATTGGACACAATACACTCGTCGCCGAGCGGTGATGCCAGTTTGTGCACCTCCTCACTACAAGTTAACCTAGTTAGCCGCATTATTAGACACAATACACCCCTCGTCTAGCGGTGATGCCAGATTGTGCACCTCCTCACTACCAATTAACCTAGTTAGCCGAATTATTGGACACAATACACCCCTCGCCCAGCGGTGATGCCAGATTGTGCTCCTCACTACCAGTTAACCTAGTTAGCCGCATTATTGGGCACAATGTATGACAACATAGTCGAAAGGGTCCAAGGCCTTGATATTACATTTTCGTGGAGCCGACTATAGCAGGTTGTCAGGATTCGGAGTATCCTCGTGTTCCCTAGGCAATGACGAAGATGTTGGATTCTGATTTACCATGACTTTTTATAATATTCTGGCTGACATGAATTAGATAAAATTTGATATCAAACGATAATTAAATTTCTAGGTTATATAAATGTTCGAATATAAACTGATAAAATATAAGCATTATCTGACTATTAAATTAATAAGATTATGGTTGGCCAATCCAGTCAGAATTGTATTAAAATGAATGGACTGAATATTACATTATGATTATATAAAATTTACAATGAACATTTTATAAATGTAATTAATTTTATTGATATAAATTGTTTAGTTTACATAACAAACGTCTGTTCTACAAAAACCTATCGATGTTTGATTACCTTGCAAGAATAAAATATACGGTAAAATAAGGAAATGTGAAAGAAAGAGCAGCCTAAAGGTCACTTCGTAGATCGGTTCCAGCTGATTATTATACTTTGCCAAATACGCGAGAGCGGCAACATAGGTTACGAAGTTTGTAACGAATAAAGACAATTTCTTTAAGATCAGTATCTGCCTGCGGTGTTGCCGTGCAATCGTAAATGAAGACGCCATTTCTGACGAAGACAAATTACAATCAAATGCAAATGGCCTTGCCAAAATAATTGCCTCGCAAGTGTAAAAAACATCATGATTGAGATTAAACTTGAATATATCCGCTGACGTACTAAAACGTTTCTACATTGTAACTATGGAGCGTGTAATCGGAATTAGAAATTAAAATTTGATGGGTTGGAATCCCGGAAAATTTCCAATCAACTGAGAAATGGTGCTGAATAAGAATGAAAATTTGGTGGATGCAGAAGTGTCGGTTTTTAAGTATCATTAGGAAAGGAGGCGCTCCGGATAAATAAAAATTGAAATGATAATTGAATAGAGTACGAGTATTGTGACTATACTTAGTAAAGTAAATTATTGCTGGTTGAAAGTCGAATAAATGTTCCCAGAAAATGTGTAATAGAATTATAGTTAAGATTGAATGCCAAACGTTTCATGAGCACGAGAAACTTTTTTTTAAAAAAAAGTACTAAATAACAAGGAAGGTACATTCAACGAATAAAATAAGAAGCGAACATTAAAATCTGAAATTCAGACAAACGTCGTTGAAAGAACTTGAAGTGCTAAAACATACAACTCATCCACATTTCAAAATAAATACGTAACGTAATTTTATTTACAGACCACGTAGGTATCCGACATGCTGTTTCGTTTTTCTTACAGTGAATTTTGTACGGCTCGCTATTACGTGGTATTATTTAATGAATAAATTATGCAGCGTAATATTAGACGTCGCCGCATTACGAGCGTTAAATTTGTATTCCGTGCCCGACAAAGCGGGCCAAAGAAGTTTTTAAGCACTTAGACTGGGATGAAGACACGAAAATTCCGTAAGGAACGACGCGACGAATCGATGATGAAGCGAGCGGCCGTCTTTGTTGAATGGACGCCGGGTTTAGGCGTCGGAGCGGTAAGCATGGCGGCAAAGTGACGCAACGGACGGACACTCCCCTCAGCTATTCTTGCCAGATCTGTGCCAAGGTTGTCATCGCTTCCTGCCAACTCCAGGAGACGGTACGTTGCCCAAATATTTCTTCGGGACTAAGCTTGCCTCCGTAACGAGACGCATTACGGTGTCCACGAGAAACGTCGAGTACGCGTATTGGAAAACAATATGTTTATGTCGCGGCGGCAATTTGCTTGCTCCTTTATCCTCGGAGTTTCAACCGGTGCTGGTCCACGGCAATTTCCTGCCAACGCAGAGAATTTTATCTTCACAGAATTCAGATGGCTATCGAAAGGGAGGGTTCGTGAGTCTTTTAGAACCGAGGGTCAACTAAAACATATCAGACAGTGCCATTTATAATCGATACTTTTATTGAACGACCCAAAAATTACTAAACATACAGTAAAATTAAATCATCATTAAAGAAAAAAAAAGACACCTGGGGAAAAAAATATAAAAAAACATGACAGTGATATTCATAAAAGCTGAAGGTGGGAAAGTGACTGGGTCTACCTTTATATATTCACCATTTTATACAATAGTCTTCCTCCAGATGTAAAGAACAATAATAACTACAAGAGTTTTGGGATTCAGTGTAAAAATATTCTACTGAAAGGCGCCGGTGTTTTACTCAGTACAGGAGTTTCTAGATCGTTCCCCTATTACTTAATTTTTAAAAAAAACTGCAAAAGTGTTCAATGTGTTGCTAATAAAACCGATTACTTCACAACTAGATTTTATTTCTTTTGGTCTTTTCCGCTCTTTTGTTTGTTTCATGTACGAGGGGCCTGGAGTTTGCAGATTCCTCGTCGCTGTTTCGTGAGTGACTTGTCCGTCTTTTGTTTCCTCCTAGTGTGCGTGTGTCAAGTTGTGTGTTTATTTTTGTGTGACGTATAAATTCTATATTTTATGACAGTTCATTCTAAAATCATTAATTATTTTCTAGATCATATTTAATATTTATATTAGAACTGTAAATATTAAATTATACCGTTAGTATAGTTAAAAAATTAATATTTTTGATATTATTAATATTATTTTACTTATGACGGACAGGAAAATTTGTGTTCCCGAATTTTAGTATTTGTATGTTAACTTTGAATTATTTATCATTGTAGCATTCAATTCTTATATTGTAATTTTATGTATTGACGTGTCCTATTTCCTCATACGACGACTAATCGAATAAAATAAATCAAATCAAAATCGCTAGAGCAATGAGAAATTAAATCCAGGGCTTCTACAATAAAATCCACTATGCAGATATATTTAAATGAATACTTAAAAAATTAGTATTTTATTATCAAGACTCTTGTATTATTTTATCACAAAATGCAGTATATTATAAACAGTACCCTGAGTTTTCGTCTGTATTCACCATTATCATTCAGTAAAACTACAAATTATGCATTCATAAATAGTAATAAAATTTGTTATGACATTACTTGACGAAAAATAATTAACATTTATGTATGAAATAGAACCTCGAGCAGGCCTACGTATTCGGAAGTCAAACTGTTGTACTATTCAGTAATACAGACGACCATATTCCGTAAATGTAAATTTATTTAATTTATCAAATTTTTTTTTTCGTGTTTTCGAAATAAAAGTTACCTGAGAGTACAAGTAGCAGAATTCAGGCAAAAGACGAGTCAAGTATTATACAATACGATTACTGGAACCAGTTTTAATTTTATATTGTCCACCATTTTGTCTTCTCTTCCGTTCTTAATAATTTTTACATATATTCCGGCATTTTATTCTTCATTCGCGGCTCGACGGCATTTTACTTTACTCTAGACATAGAAAAATAAATAACACCAAAATAAATAAATTAATAATTTTCATTTAAATAAGATAAAGAACTTAAAAAGGTTTCTAGAAATAATTATAAATAGCAAATAAAATTTATTATTATAAAAAAAATGTGATTTATTGAACAACAATCGCCGATAGAAACAGATTTCAGTGGGTCAGATTATAACCATTGCATCCATTCTCTTAAAAAAAATTGTTTATAATGATAATAAAATTAAAAAATTGGGAATGTAAAACCTCGACAGTTCCGGAAATTACACGGTGGTCACGGATTCGATTGCAGTCCTTTCGAGATTTTTCTATTATAATCTATAAATACAATGTCGCAGCTAAGAGTTGTTTGATTCGAAGTATGTCTTCTGTTCTGGTCGTTCTCATTTTAAATTGTACATATCGGCCACGACAGTCTAACAAAATTTATATTTTTTTGTAATCTGCCGAATGATTCTTAAAATTATTATTCTAATCATTGTCACCGTTGTGTTCTTTTTGTAGTTTTAAACTTGAATCTGGTGAGGTCGCAAAATAAGCGATAAAACGTTTAATTTTACATAAATAAATTATTTTTTCTGACCTAAATTGGCTGATGTTTATTTAAAATAAAATATGGATGGTAAAGTTGGGGGTAATCTTAAAAACAGCACCAGAAAAAAACAATTGAGCTCTGTCTCGGTTGACGCATTAATCATTTCCTTATTCAATTTTGAAATTTTTTTAACGTAAAGCACGAACCAGACCGTAACCAGGGACGTCCTGACGGAGCAGCCACGAGGAGACGAACACGTGCAGATCCATATTCTCCCTCGCACCTTGTACAGTTCTACTGACGCGTAAAAGCGAAAAGGAAGATTATCTCCTGTATGCAATCTTGGTGGGGATGTTATTTCCTCCTTAAATTTCTCGAAGTTTACGGGTATTCCATATCGTCACTACGTTGAGCAATTCCGCTACCCTTACAAACATTCGAAGTAACGTTTCTCATAAATTTCAAGAATAATACCGTTGAAGCAAACGAGCGGAACTAGAACGGTTCCAATATCCACACAATAACAAGCACTAGTTTAATTTTTCTGGCGCAAAAAAAAAATGTTTAAATTTTGTAAATTTAAAATGAAAATATTTACGTCTGATTGAAAATATTGAATAAGAAAGATAGCCAATTCGGACAAAAAAGTTATAATATAAATACCACACAACGTTTCTGGGATCCTTGTCCCTCACGTCAGGTGCGAAGAAGAGCCCAGAGAAACACAACTGCACTGGTCACAACACTCAAAAGCGACGAAAACGTAACAATGGGAGTGCCGAAGGGGTAGCCTAACAGTAAGGGAGAAACGACAATGTGAAAACTGAAGGTTTAACGTAATAATAAGGGATCATAGCAATTATTGAGTTTCATTGTGTCCGTACATTAATAGTTGTGATGTTTCATTTAATGTGACGCATCTCTGAAATAAGTCTGGAATTGTACCTGGTCTTAGCATTTCCCGATTAAATGCATGTTTAGAACTTATGGTATATTTGGATACTACAGATTTTTTGTCAGTAGGAAGTTTGATATTAAACATATGTTCCTTGATACGTGTATTAAGGGAACGTTTTGTTTGCCCTATGTAGCAGGAATTACAATTAGTGCAAGACAATTAGTAAACAACACAAGGTTTGCTGTAGGTGTCAAGTGAGTCCTTGTGGTTTTTAATCAAGTAGGAAAGGGTATTCTTGGATCTGTAAATGATATTTGTATAAAGTTGTGATGTATAAATCTGTAATAACCGAGTACAAGAAACTATTTAGCTTGAGGTGTATGGGGACGAGTGACAGTAGGGTATTGGATTTTCTTCAGTCTGCTGTTTGTGCGTTGAATAATAAAATTTAAAGGGTACTCATTGGAGATTAAAATGTTTCGGACAATATTTGAGTTGGTTTGATGGAACTTGGAGTTAGAAAGTAATATACCTCTTTCTACAAGATTGTATACCATAGCTCTCTTTTAGTTTGGAGGATGATCAGAAAGATAATTGCGAACACGTCCAGAGTATGTAGGTTTTCTGAACCAATTGGTGAGAATAGAAGTATTTGGAATGGATACAGTGGCATCAAGGAAATTAACAGACTGGTTAACATAAAGTTCATGGGTGAATTGTATGTTGGGAGGATAATTATTTAAAGTATTGACTATAAGGTTGATTTGGGAGGTGTTAACAATGTCTGATGTGGCAAAGAGGTTGGACAGTAAGTAAAGAAAGACAAGTATTTTCTAAGTCTCGCATGACTAACTCAGAAAAAAAAGGACTCAGGAGGCTTCCCATGAGAGAACCTTTGATTTGATGATAGTGAACCTGATTACACTTGAAATAAGTGGAATTAGATTTATAATGGAAATTTAATATATTGAATAAAAATGGGCCACCTGTTTTTTAAACTGTTAATCATTGGGAATAGAGTTGAATAAGGAAACGACATCAAGAGAAATTAAAGAGTGGAAATGAGGGACTGTGAGGTGCTTGATTTTATCAATAAATTGGTAAGAATTTTTAACCGAATAATGGTTTGCTTCATTGAGAGATTTAGAAAACATGTTATGAATTATGAGGAAATGTTGTGTAAGAGACTGCCAGTAGAAGCAATAATAATTCTAAAAGATAGGTCAGGATTGCGTATTTTAGGAAAGGCATAAGCTCTGGAAATGTTGGCTGAGGTGGTGAATAAGGGAGTAAAATGTGGATGGTTCAATAAAATCATTTTGCATCCAACTCTTGAGAATAATTTTTAGTTTGTCAATCACTGTTTTGATTCAGGTGGGATTGCAAATTTTATAAGAGTTACTGTCAGAAAGAATTTGGTTAACAGTATGGAGTATTGTCAACTGACAAGTGCAGTTGTGTCGCTCTAGGCTAATCTTCGCACCTGACGAAAGGGACCAGGATCCCAGAAACGGTATGTGGTATTTATATTATCACTTATTTGTCTAAATTGGTTATCTTTATATTCATTTTTTAAATTTACCTGAGTGATACTTCAGGAGAACCCAGTAGTGAGCTTATAATTTATCATAGCTGAAAAGAACCTGAAGTTCGTGAAGTTTTATATATAGAAAACAAGTTCTAATTTCCGGTATATATTATAAATTGCTTTGGTCGGCTCAAAATAACACCGTGAAGTTTATACAGATTTTCCATAATTCGTCCTCAAAATAACTCGTGTTACTCAAGGGGAAGAGTTTTGCTTTTTTGGTGTGGAGTTTTAAAATTATATTTCAATATAATCGTATGAAAAATATTTTCTCAGCGCGTGTTTCATAATATTTCTTAACACCACGAATTATATGTCTACAATGGAAATCCTATAATTATTCCAAGGCATCACATTTTTTATGTGCTACGTATTAGGATAATTGAATTGTATAAAGCCTACCATTATTTTTACTATAGGTAATGGAAAGAAAAATTTCTTCTTCCTTAGATCTATAGCATTTCACACCTTCATTAAATATATTTTCATCACATATAAACCATCGGTAGGTATAGGGGGGGAAAAATTCAGCAGGTAATTTATATCAATCAGATATCGCACCCTCCATGGATGAAAAATTGCTGAATCTTTACTTTGGCGTCGAGATCTCTTGCGGACCTACTCAAGTAATACGCTTCTAAATGAAGACGGATATCTTCCAAAAAAAATATAAGAAAGTGAATGTTAGAAATATATCTTTTAAAGCCACGTTTAATAAAAATAATAGAAACGTTATTAACAACCACCTATCAGTCTGACAAATTTATTATGAAATTTAAAACAATCAGCGACGAAAATTTGTGTCTGTAAATTATTGTGTTTTAAATTTAGTAATTAATTTTTCTGACTAATAGACTGGTGTTTTGAACATTTATTTAAAAATAAGTCCGATTATTTTAATTAATAATAATATTAGTAACACGTTAAATTAAATCATTATTTTTAAGGATTAATATTTATGTAATTCTTCTCGTATAAGTAGTAATTTTTTTCGACTTATAAATGAATTTCCCATTCTAACTTTTTCTCATTTACAAATTTTCTATTTTTGTATATTTCCTTTTATTATCTTTTGTATTTTTCTTTACATGTATTTTGAATACGGTTCTTATTTGTGCGTGCGCGCTGCCTCTCTTTCTCATTGGCGTATTTTCATGTGCCATTTCGTGGGTAGAGAGGACTAATGGAATCAATAAATCTAAATCGGCGTGGAGTTTTACACTCGGGTTTCTTTGTCTGTGACATTTATAGAGCCTTTGTAAAACATTTATGCATGAATTTCGAAGAAGAGGTTAATGAAGTACTCGACAAGTAGGCATTTAAAAAAGGTAATATCTGAATTCTACCTCGAAGTCCTCGACACATAATGAACCAAAGTCCAAGCGTAATTGCAAACGTCAGGGACTAAGAGCAAGTAATTAAATTAATGGGTGATAAAGAAAAACGATAAAGAAAATTACAGTTGCCCGACGAGATTAAGTGAACAGGACATTTATCTCATTTTTCATTCAGAACCAAATATTGGAGAATATTAGTTTTTCATCTAATTTATTGAGGGCAATATATAATTGCGTAATACAAAACTTTGTTTTCTTCCCTATTCAACAAAAAATTTGAGTTAATTATAAAATCTTTGTCAAAAAATATTTGTATGCTAGCTTTTAATGTCTTAAAATAATATTTAAATATTTTAATTTTAATTGTGTGTATTAATTTATGATATAAATAAAAATCTGCCAATTTTTGATATATACACTTTTTATTTAATAATCTATAGACTAAAATATTCTCAAGAAATCTTGATCAAGATTTTGTACTGGTCAATCGGCGTTCCTATTTAAGACAGAGGTCGTCAGTGAATGATTTCCGAGCTAGACATTCACGTCCTTGGTCATACACGGCCTGGAAATAATGGAGGAATTTTGCACAGGCTATGAATATGCTTCGGAGAAGAAATATTTCCACCTGTCGAGTCCATCTGCCGGAAGTGGATGAAGCCACCACGATTAACAAGTAGCCAAATGTCATGCAGCGAGGGGAATCGTTATCTCTACACGCAATATCATTTCGTTTTACAGACAAAAAAAGAGCGCGCACATGGTCGGGAACTCAAAACGCGGTAGTCAGACCATGAGAAGTTTTTGTTTTTTCTTTTTCCCGTAGTCGCATTGATACGGAAATAATGACAAGTAACGAAGAAGCACATGCTTGACGGACATAACCTGCAAAAAAATATATTCGCCTCTTTTCGTATGTTTCGCTGTTTCGAACAGCTAAATTCGGCACGTATGTTATCATAGTCTTATATATTCGTCAAATTTTCTCTTTCAAAATTTAATGTGTATTACAGTAAGAAACTTTGTTATTATTCACGAAAAATCAATGATTGACACAAGAAAGAGTCCAAAGAACCGTACAGAAATAATCGCTAACTTCTGTCGATTCCAAAATTCGTGTTCAACACGTTTTTCAGACACCAAAACTATGAATTTTAACAATTCAATAATGATATAAACACACAAAATTGGTTGATGATAAAAATTACTTGTTCATGTAGCTTGTAAATGTTGTTTGCGTAAATCTCCAAAAGCTCGAACAAATCAACTCTACACCTGAAGAAAGCGACGAAGTTTTCTGATACGTTACGTGATACATTTTTTATCACATAATTTTGTTTGTATTTTGATAGGGGATGACAGAGAAAACAGACGCAGCCCCCCCTCCCCCACCCTTCCGGAGGTCAAACTACATATTTTCCAAATTAACTCCTTGGATAAGATAATTACTTGATTATTAATTTTAAACTAAATAAGGCTTTTTTATATTTTCAACCTTGGATTTTTAGCCTGTGTTGGACGATAAAAATCATATAAATTTTGACCCCACGATAGTACATTTACGTGAATTTCCGCGTTAAGGGAAGCCGAAACCGTATTAAACATTCGTGCTACGCTTAAAAATAATTTATAAATATGCACTACTGAAGTCTATTTATTTTCCCTTTCAGTCTAATAGTTTTTAGATCGTCTATTACAGAAAACTTAACATAACTTTTTAACAACATTGTCGATAGACTTTAAAACCAGGATTAAAAAAAAGGCCAATCATCCTCATAATTAATAAACACAAAAAAAAACAGTTCGCCACATTTCCATTACTCTTATGAACAGGAATTAATAATTCCGGAAACACCATTCACGTCGGCAAATTTCAACTAAATTAAAAATTAAATTACGCGCTTTTCTTGAAAACTAAATTATATTTTATTGAAGTTTTTCGGTCGTCCATTTCAAGGCTGGCTGTGACAGAAGGAGTTGGTTTTTATGATCTCCACAAAGAGTTCTCTGTCGTATCAAAGCAGCATAACACACAAAGGAACTCCAGCTAAGCTAGGTTGAGGCCATCCGTCAGGATAGCTGCAAGACAGAGACGACAGACGCAGCCCCCCCTCCATCCCCCCCCTTTCGGAGGTCAAACTACATATTTTCCAAATTAACTCCTTAGATAAGAAAATAGGAATAAAAGCTACAGAGTCTAAAAATTACACGAGTCATATAGTCGTTGAAAAATATTTTTTAATGCGACGCATGAGAAAATTACGAGTGTTCATAAAAAAAAGTCTTATTAAAAAGATAATCTCTGTAATATCATTTGATGGTTTTTGCAATCCGCGTATTACATTTTCTTTCAAGATATAGAAGTAGTGAAAATTAAAGAAATAAAATGATAATTTCAGTAAAGAAATTGCTAGTTGCTTCTACCCTATCAAATATTCATTTATATATCACGATAAGAAGTGATTAATCATTATTTCTCAGGGGGGAAAAAATACGTTTGTGGAAGTCGACTGTGAGAGAGACTAATAAAAAAAGTGTGTTTAAATCTACACGTTGACGTGGCGCCTTCTGATTGATGCCCGGGGAATAATGTGTAGCATCTGACGTCACTTCCTTTACACAATAGGCAGTTTATTTCACAGTATTGACACTCAAAATAAAACGTTTAACCTCAAATAAAACGTGTGAAACGGCATGCTATTTAACTGTCTATGACACACAGAAATTAAACTAACGAAAAAGATGAGCTGCAGTTAGTGTATCGAGAAGATAATTGGCATAACACGACTAGAGATATATGAAAGTAAAATGGATAGGTGCAAATTTCAGATTCTATGTCTTAAAAGCAAGTCGATAAAAGGAATGAATGGAATTCTTTGCAAGCAATGACCTCGCACAGTATGCGTTGAGCAATAAACATTTCTTTTGCAACCGTCACTCACACGATTGGTATTTACGTTGCGTCCTGTTCTGTTCAGCTATTTCTACGTCTTCTGTGAAGAAGATTCAGACACCAGAGTCGTGTTGATTTTCATCCATGAAAAATTAATTGTTAATGTATTAATATTGAGTTGTATGCATTAAGGGGCTTTGATCAGAATCATGTATGATCTGTTGCGTTAATTAAATAAAGCGATGTAAAGTAGTAGGTCTCCACATTAAGACTGTTAAGGTTGTGTAGTTATCAGTGGAAAAAACAATTCCAAACGTGCAACTTCCTTTTGCTGATTGGCTTCCCATATTGGGGGAGCTAAGATCATCTGGTGGTGAAGTTTGACACAAATAATGAGCGCAAGGTCGCCTCAATTAAGGACAGAGCTGGGTTTCGCCACCTCGTCTGGAGTGCAGGGATGAAGAAAGAGGGAAATACCTGCGCGTCTTCGAATAAAAGATGTCGGAATGCAGTGATGGCCAGTGGGCGTCTTGACCTCGAGGCAGCGTCGTCGCCTCTCGATATCGATTCGCGCGACACCAACGCATTTCCACGCATCAATCACCGCAAGAAAGGCGGAAGAACCTGTTTACTGAAGAAGAAAGAAAGGCAAACAGGGTTACGCCTCGACTGCCGTCCGACATGCGGGTGACCTCATCAATAAAGCGATTCTTCACAACGCAAAAACCGGACCCAAAAGGGAATCCACAATGGGGTCCTGTTATCGTGGAAATTCGATACTTTGATAGACTTCCGTTACTGAATCCACCGTCAATATTTTAATAGGGAGCCTCAATATCCAGCCAACGATTCACACAAAGCGTTCAAGAGCAATTCTGAAGAATGCGGAAGTATTAAATCCGGACAGATACACCAGATTTTAATTTAATTTATTAGACAAGTGTGGGTTGAAGATAAAACAATTTGAAAAATCACTTACACAATTTAATCACAATAAAACCAAATCGTAAATACAATTTAAATTTTTGGTCTTATTTTTAAAATTAATCGCTTGAAATGTTCCGATACGTTTGACGAGGTCCAAACCGTCGGGTCAAATCGTTGTGTTTTATTTATAATAAATTTTACAATGTAAATGTAACCCATTAAACGTAATTTCTATTAAATTATATTTATTTCCGACTAAATTGGCTTTAATTTATAAATTCTCTGATAACTTTTAATTTACCACTGTGATCAAAAAGGTGAAATTGTCATTTAAAACACCCGGGTATTAGGAAAGCAGATAATTTTTTTCCTAGGTTGGTAGAACTGTATAATATTTTCCAAGCGTCTGTTTGTTAAAAGGTTTAATTACCTCAGAGTTACAAGTGTTTTTTTAAACAACCAAAAGTGAATTTTTCGATTTTTGCAATGAGTGATTTTGTTGAGCAAAGAACTTGCATCAAATTTTGATTGCGGAACGAATATTCTTGTGCGGACACGTTTAAAATGTTGCGGAAGGCCTTTGGTGATCTAACTATGGCACAAAAAAACGTTTATAAGTGGTACAACGAGTTCAAAGAGGGCCGAGAACGCGAAGACGAACCGCGCTCTGGACGACCATCATCGTCTACCGACGAGGGCCACGTCCAAAAAATTGGTGCTTGAAAATCGTCGATGGACAATTAGAGATCTCGCTTATAGTGTTGGCATTTCATTTGGCTGAGCCCAAACCATTTTGAAGAATGTTTTGTGTCTCAAACGCGTCAAGTCTCGATTTGTGCCAAAATCGCTCAATTTTTTGGAAAAAAAGCGTCGGGTTGATGTTTGTGAAACTTTGCTGTCTGACTATCAGGACCACTTGAATGCATCATTACTGGAGACGAGACTTGGATTTACGCATACGACCCTGAAACCACCGACCAATCCAGCGAATATCGTGCAAAAGGTGAAACAAGATCGAAAAGACCACGGGAAAGTCGATCGAAAATCAAGGTCATGTTGACAGTTTTCTTTGATTATCGTGGTGTGGTGCACTATGAAGTCCTTCTGCCGGGCCAAACTGTCAGCAAATAATATTATTTGAGCGTTATGCGTCGTTTGCGTGAAGCTATTCGTCTGAAACGGTCGGAATTATGGGCGAACAACTCTTGGTTCCTTCATCACGATAATGCACCTTGTCATACTGCATTGGTTCGTCGCGATTTTTTTGCCCAAAACTCGACTCATATCGTTCCGCAACCACCGTATTCGCCTGATTTGGCTCCGTGCGACTTGACTATTCAGCAAACTCAAAAGGCCAATGCGGGGACGCCGTTTTGACACGATTGAGGAGATAAAAACCGAATCGAAGAAGGTCTTGAAGGCTATACCAGAAAAAGACTATTCCGACTGTTTCGAGGACTTGAAAAAGCGTTGGAAAAAGCGCGTTTTATCGGACGGGGATTACTTTGAAGGGGATTAAATTGATTTGGAAGAATAAATAATTTATAATTTATAAATAAATTCACCTTACTTTTTGTTCACAATGGTATAACAATTGTTACACAACTACAAAAAAAAATTCGTAATGAAATAATAAAATATAATGAAAGAGATTCGGACTAAAGACAATTATAATGGGAAAGAGAGCGTGCTGCTAAAAACTGAATCTGCCTCTGCACTTCGGTCGAGATTTTCATCGCTGCCTTGTAGCTACAGATGCAAGTCTACGGCTGTGACGTCACAGCAGGTGCCACGCGACATTAGCACACAATTGCAACTGAAGCGGGCTCCTTTAATTAGAAATTCATGGGAGACGTGTACTAGAAAATGGCCGTCGCATTCCCCCCCCCCCCCCTCGTCACATACAGACGATGCGGCACATGTACACGAGGTAAAAACATATTCCGCTATTTGATGTTTCAGAGACCTTTTGTGAAAATAGGAAGCAGCCAACCATTGACATAGCGCAACTGAAAATTAGGTTTGCTGAAGGGTGCTCGTTAAATTTCTGAGGCCGGAATTAATCGGCACGTTTCCGAATGATACCCCTTTAATGAGACTATGTAGTTATTTTTGTCGAATTCGTCATTGGTGTGTTTTTAAAATACCTGTAACGTAAGTTCCTCGAGTAGGGAAAAATCTGACCGACCAGTGTCAAATCGGTTAAGTAGAAACAATCACTAACACGAATTTGTTCCTATTGACAGCAGGGGAACTCAATTGTACCAGACACATCAGTCGGGATAGTACAAGATGATTACACAAATAAATAAAAATTGTCAACTTGCAGGCGTGAGGAGTTGCTGAGGGAAAATGTTTAAGACTTATTATCTATAAGGGTAATTAAGCAGCGCAAACACTCGTGTCCGTAAACATAAACTTTCACATTCTTTTGTAACTAAACTATGACAAACCGAGAGCTTTAGTCCGGCGTATGTGAGCACGAAGCTACGTTTGAAAAAAAATATCCAAAAAACTTCATACCGTCTCTTAATTGGGGGGGGGGTGGAACATAAATACAGTTTCCTTCACATAAATTTACTGTTTAAATTCAAGCTCCGTCTTTGGCATAGTATAAATAAATAAAACGCTCGTTTGAATAGAATAAACTCAATGAATTTTATTTTTTTATTCCTACTTCCTCAAGGTACAACCCTGCCTATTTTACTTTGCCGAATTACAGACCAAGAGTGGAAGTTAAAGGGAAGGCTAAAGATTTTAATTTTGATTATTAGCACTTTCATGATGATTCGTCAAAATATGGAATAAACGTAAGAAATAAAAATTTAAAGGTTCAAAACGTCAATGTCTTAGTAATTAAAATATTTGCGCAATAAACCTAAATAGAGCGTACAATACTTTTTAATCGTTGAGGGCAAAAAAGATGTCGAGTACACAGAAAACGTATTTCGTAATGTTAAAAAATATATATACTGCAGTAAAAAAAAATTCCTTGACATACACTGATTTTGGGGAAGGTATTGTGGGAGCTACTTTATCTGCTTCAATTCTTAATTTATTAAGCGTAGTCTAATAAGCGAACAGCATTTACGGGTTTCCTCCGGAACCACGCGTATTTACATTCACAGGTTATACGATGCAATAAAAGGTGCATAAAGGCTCACCAAGTAAATACGATACATTCACGGAAAGTAATAAAGTATTTTATCGCCATTGGCATTATTTGTTCTAGATTCTTTCTTCGACATGCTTATAACGGACTTGGGGGGTCCCCAAGGTTCTAAGGCATTTCGATCACTGAAGAGTTATCTCCGACGTTTTTTCGTCTAGACCCACGTCAATGCGGTTTCAATGCAGCAGAAAGACGAAAAAAAAAAAAGATTCCCGTAAAACTAATGTCTTCACATACCCTAATTATGATCGAACCCTTGGGGTACAACCCGAGCAGTTAGACGTACGTTTCGACAGATAGCCACGACATCGTCACCAGCCTTATAATATAAAGCCTTCATTCTCGAATACCAATTCTCTACCCAACTGCTTTATTCAATGCCAGAACGTATTACTTGAAGAGCCCATTTCGAATAAATATAACAACTATCGTTCTAATCTCAAATTGGTTTGCAGGAAGCATTAAAATCCATTAATTATTAAACATTTCCATGATATATATTTATATATAACACCATAATTATACACGTTAAGTGATACAATCTGGAAAAATTAACTACCAGATACACGTTATTTTTCCCAGAAAATTAAGTCCTCGCCATTCTGATTTCAGATATTCCTACTTCAACGACGATTGAATCGAACAAATTTGGATTTTTTTTAAAAAAAACTGCGGCCTACAACTATAATATTTTTGAAATAAAAAGTTATTACCACCTGTCTGTAGCGCTTTATCAAACCAAAGCTATTAATTAAAATCAAAAACACCAACATTTCTACAAACACAGGTCTTTTTGATAATCTATGTTTTCTTTAATAAATATATTAGAAATATTCAAAGATTGAAGCCTTTCCCGGTGTAGTTGTTCAATATATTGTTCTCGGACTTCGCCTCGAAGATGACTACAGAGCTTTTAGTCGTCGAAACGTTGCGTTCTAATATAATTATGCAAAACCCGGTTGAACTCCGAGAACAATATAGTGATTAGAAATATTGTTCTCCGTATACAGGATTGCGACAAATCTGTCGAAAGTTCCCAGATTTTGAATTATAAATGTTTAAGAAAATTATAAATTATATAATGGAGATTGATGAACATTGGCAAAGAATACAAAACGGTCAGAGCTTTTTTTTTAAAAAAAAAACATCGCGATTAATTAATAACAAAAATATGGACATATTTTTACTTCATTGAAATGTTTGGAAATACATTACAAAATTTCTCCGAAGCAAATTTATTCAAAACGCCAAACCGAAATCGTGGAAAACTTAAGTGGAAATTCAGTAATTCCCCCCCCCCCTATCATCATAAAAAAAATTTACACAAGTTGTGGAGCATTTATGTTTACTAAAGTATTAAACAGATAAATGCAATTAAAGTAAAATTGTTTCTATAGCCCTGGACTGTCAATTGCGAAGGAGATGGAGATATTTGGGCAATTCCTCTTGCTGTGACTGTGAACGATTCTTCATTAAGTCAAGAATTATAATTACGTTCGTATCACATCCTTACATAAATTAGAGTTTTCGACTTAAGTTCATTCAAGAGCCACCATTGCCTTGCTAAATATTCCTGCATTCTATCATCAGTTTCTGAGAAGAAAAAAAAATCAGCTATTCTGAGAAAGCAAAATATTTGCATCATATCACCACTTTAATTCAACGTATAGGCATAAAATGATTGCGGCAGTCCACGTCTCGATTTTGTTTCAATCTAAGACGGCTACGTTTTGGACATTACGTGCCAAATATGTCGGATAATGATTTGTTGTAAATAATATAATGTTGGTTTGAATGAGCCGTGGTCTTAACGCAGAGCCTGTGGTGGAATTATTTTCGATTATTTATGAAAAAAGAAACATTACAGTTGCAATCCTTTGAGGTACAGAAATCGAAGGAATAGGTTTCCTCGACAATTCATGAGGCATCGCTGTGAGATAAATATACGAATCGCAGCAATCTAAACGTCGTTCCGATGCGACATTTCAAAGATGAATGTTTACGATTCACACTGGCCAGGATTCGCGGTTTTATTTCACCACGGACATGACGGGAAATCTAGAAAATGTATTGTTTATATCTCCTACTAGATTGCTGGTGGTGAAGGCGCCCCATCCGCCGCGGAGGTTCCACATGCTGCCGAGGAAGTCACGCACACCTCGACTCTGCATTCCCCCAGAACGAGAGGACCATTAAGCCGAACTATCAACACAGAAGCAGCCTGAACTGAGGTGTTTCGCTGACGGGGCACGAACACGTGACTGCGTCAGCGCTGACGCGAGGCAGAGGAAAGAAACCACCTTGGTGGGGGGGTCGATCCGTGGATCCTCTAGAAATCTCATGTTTTATTACAATAATTATATTAAGATTGGAATAATTAATCAGTGGGGTTGTCAGCGGTTGAGAAATATACGTTGAAGATAGCATGTGCAAAAGAAAGCTCAGAGTGGAAAATAGTCCGGAGAGACCGAAGTGAGGCTAACGAGATTTCAAAAATCTGAGAGAATACGAAAGAGACTAATACGAAGTATAGAAATTATCGCGAAGCACGAGTACAGAAATACAGACAGCTCAACAGAGAAATATTTCACTTACCTCAAAAGTTTTATGAGAAAAGCAGACAAGAGGAATTTTCCAGGCAAGTTCCGCTCGGTAATAACTGGAGTGTCGCGGATTCTTGGAAGTCAGGGGAGGTTGCGTTGAGGTAATTAATGGTATTGGAATTATCTGAACTTCCCGGCTCTGACCTTTCTCTGCTGTTCTCATACACCATTTCTGTTCTGAAGCCCTGAGGGACGCAACACCATACAAATAACTCAATCAATCTAACTTCAGACACGTTTGCTGAAAGCCTTTAAATAAAATAAGACCCTAACCCTACGTAGATATTCGTATTCGATATTCCAGAACTCCGCTCTGATAAAAACTATTTAATAGACTTAATAATAAAAAATACATTAGCCAATAATTCAAATACAAAATTTTTTATTGTTGGAATATTTTCAATATATAATTTGAATTAATTTTTTTTACAGTCACGAAGAAATTTTTTTTGTATATTAACCGGGGTATTTCTAATTTAAATCCGTACGATGGGACAAAAAGTTGTATTTCATGAAATGTAATTACCAATTAAATATCCAATTTTTTTCTGACTTACTTGGTTAATTATTTATTTTATCCACTCTGATTAGTTGGAACGTTACGAGAAACAAATGTTGCCGAAGACTTTTACAAGGACCATTACATGGCCGAAGATTCACCAATTCCGATGCAACTCATGCACAGTTCTACGTCTAGCGTACACAATACAGGTTGGACCCGGAGGATGACCTCACTACATGGTGGTACAACAAATGTACGGCACCTCCGCGAAACCAATAAAATGCCAGTTAATTACGGACTGGAGTGAGTTAAAACGTTGAAATAGAAACGAATGTTTCATTAAAACATTCTGTGATAGTTTAATAAATTTTTTTTTAAGTTTTCAGAAATAAAATATTTAAAAAAACATTGGAAGAATGCAAAATTCTTATTTGCATTTTACACGAATGCCCTACGAAGATGTTTTTATTTTTTAGGTAACACGCTACATGAGGGTAATCCACATGGTGGCAACTCCCCTTTAATAGCATAGGAAGGGATTTGAAAGGGGGGTGCGGAAGGGTAGATGAAGGTAGCCAACGGTTACCTAGGGCCCCCGGAATATATTTTAAGGATCCTGCCCGGCATTCGCCTATTAGTAACGCAGGACAAACCCTAGAAAAACCTTCATCAGTTAGGTCGGGCATTGGGTACTTGTCCCACGCCCTTCCGATAGCGGGAGAGAAGTTTGCTGTGGGGACGCAGCATTCCCTTCACCGTGCCTCGGCCAGTTTAGGAGGCAGCTGGCCTTCTTGTAACCGACTATATAAAAAATATAGCGTTCTTCTGACAGAGAGTTGTTTTCCTACCAAGCTCTGATATTAAATAAATAATAAGGGTAAATTATTATAAAAAATATTAAAATTTAATAATATCTCTTTTATTTAGAAAATTAACTTAAAGTAATTAATAGTCATTAATAAATAACAACTACGCAAATTTTCTTATTTAACATCATGGAAAAATCTTTCAAACTTGTATGTTCAATGATGACGATCCATACTTTTCTTGCTTCAACGTTATCATATCCAAAACGACGTGATTGATGAGAAAATTAAACTGACGAGCATTTTGGAGAATAATTCAAATTTTTTATATATATAAAAAAGTGATAAATATCTGAACGTTAAATATTATTATGGACGATGATCAACTAATTTTAGAATTAGTTCTAAAAGAATTCGTTAGGACTATGACTGTAGATAATTATAAATAAAAATCTAAGCATGAGAATGGAATTTAAAGGAAACGTATCTGTCCGTTATTATCAAGGACATTGCTCGCTGATCACCTTACAATAGTGACAGGTTTTGACCTCGATTCACTGACAATGATAATCATTTTGTAACAAGAGGTATGCGACTCTACTTCAGACAGTTCCGCTATTCGCATTTGGATTTCACTTAAATTTCTTACAGACGCTTGGATATATGCTAATATTAAGCGAGGGTCTTTTCTCGTATAAAAAAAAACAATTAAAAAATCTGATATAGAGCAGATGAAGGGTCGGAATTCAATGATCAACAATTAACTGTTATCCAGCTTGCTAGACTTTATTTTAGGACTCCAGGAAAAAAGAAAAGCAGTTCCAAATAATAGAAATTACGTGTTTATAAGTTGGTAACGTGCACCAATCTGAAATATCCACGTTGAAAATTCAGACCATTTAATGTCAGGTTAATTAATGCAACAAAGTTATAAAATTCGTTATGTAAATAAAAAGAAATTTTCAGTGAAATCGAGCCAATACTCTCACTAACCAAAATAAATGGAATTGTCCGGCTTGAATTTTCATATCAATCTTTACTTTTTTAATAAATAAAAATTATTTAACTATGAGAAACAGAAATATGTGAAGATGAATTTTTTGACTGTCTATATTATTGATTCATGGAGGCATTTTCGTATCAATCTTTACTTTTTTTATAAATAAAAATCTTTTAACTATGAGAAACAGAAATAAGTGAAGACGAATTTTTTGACTGTCAATATCCTTGATTCATTTTCCTATCAATCGTTACTTTTTTAATAAATAAAAATCTTGTAACTACGGGAAACCGAAATAAGTGAAGATGAATTTTTTGACTGTATATATCCTTGATTCATGGACGTATTTTCCTATAAATCTTTAATGTTTTAATAAATAAAAATATTTTAACTATGAGAAACCGAAATAATTGAAAACGAATTTTTTGACTGTCTATATACTTGATTCATGGACGCATTTTCCTATCAATCTTTACCTTTTTAATAAATAAAAATCTTTTAACTATGAGAAACCGAAATAAGTGAAGACGAATTTTATGACTGTCTATATCCTTGATTCATGGAGGTATTTTCCTATCAATCTTTACTTTTTTAATAAATAAAAATCTTGTAACTATCGGAAACCGAAATAAGTGAAGAGGAATTTTTTGACTGTCAATATCCTTGATTCATTTTCCTTTCAATTGTTACTTTTTTAATAAATAAAAATCTTGTAACTATGGGAAACCGAAATAAGTGAAGAGGAATTTTTTGACTGTCTATATCCTTGATTCATGGACGTATTTTCCTATCAATCTTTACTTTTTTAATAAATAAAAATCTTGTAACTATCGGAAACCGAAATAAGTGAAGAGGAATTTTTTGACTGTCAATATCCTTGATTCATTTTCCTTTCAATCGTTACTTTTTTAATAAATAAAAATCTTGTAACTATGGGAAACCGAAATAAGTGAAGAGGAATTTTTTGACTGTCTATATCCTTGATTCATGGAGGTATTTTCCTATCAATCTTTACTTTTAATAAATAAAAATCTTTTAACTATGAGAAACAGAAATAAGTGAAGACGAATTTTTTGACTGTCTATATCCTTGATTCATGGAGGTATAAAGAATTTATATGCCAGAAACAGATTTTTTTTCCAGTCCTGAGACGAAACCTCGTATTGACGATTCTGGGACTAGGCATTGTAGAATTTCTGCGAGATTATCAATGAAATGACAACAGTTTCGTGTAAAGGGGAAAAAAATGATTCATTTCCCCATGGCGAGTCGGTGAGTCAGGTCAAGAGAGAGGGCGCCAAGTCGTCGTCCTACATCCCAGTTTCTTCCATTTCCGATTACGATTAAGCCAACGCGCCAAATGGTCTTTCAACACTCGGGGTCGCTTCCGTTTCCCTTCACGCCAAAACCCTAATGGCCACTACAGGTGCTTCCATTTCGAGTTAAAAGGTTCCTGAAGGCGGAAATGAATCAGAAACTCAGACGCGTCGTGTGGTGCACAGTTGATACACAAAACGTCTATAGAGCTACATTTTACAACTCGATACTGGTTACGATTTAATCAACTGTCCTTCGCAGTTTACGAGACCCTTTCAACCGATCGAAATCAAAATTTAAATCGGGGAATGTTTAGGAATATACACCGAACAAGTAGACACAGGAGAAAGAGAGTATACATCGTTTTAAACTCTCAAAGAGGAAATATAAACTCATTAATGACGCTAAGTTAAAGTAAGGGTGATCAAGCAAGTTTTAAATACACTCCTCCACGACGGAAAAAGTGTTGGGAAAATAATAACCAAAAAGAAGCACCTACAAATCCAGGATTTTGAAGGCAGTCATTAAACGTACAATACAATTATACTACATAAATGGTATCCACTTTTGCAACGAGAAATGAAAGAATAAAGGATCACTAAAATGATAAGTATGCATAATAAATGACTGAATTATAAGATTCAAGCATTTTCCCCTTGCCTTAACGATCACTGGTGTACGCGAGTAATATGAAAAAAGTGGCCAAATATTACAATTGTTTCAACCACTGAATGTCGAAACGTTACACCGTTTAATTTTTTTATTGTCTGTAATCGTGGTCAGTTTTTTCATATCACTTAATTACAACATACGTTAAATATAATGGCATACGCGAGCATTAAAAATACTATTTCAATTGACCAGAAGTTCTCGGGATTCCAACCGGGTAAAAATATTCGACGCCGGTCACTGCCATCATCTTCAACTGAGGTCACTTCACTTCAAGAAGATGGCAGTGACCGCCGTCGAAACGTCGTGCAACGATAATATTTTTACCCCGTTGGAATCCCGAGAAATTCTACCGGGAAAGCTTTCGTACTATTTTTAATGTTGTAAATACGACGAAGTCATGATATAATTACAAGAGAATAATTAAGCAAACATTACGAATCTTTATAATATTTCTGAATGTATTTCTGAATCCATTGTTGTCGTTTTTTCATTGCGTCGTAAAGAAGCTAATGGTGAAGACTATGGAATTGTTTCCAAGACATTCATTACTCAACTTTCACTAATTGAATTACGACCCGGGAAAAAACTAGTAAATTCTTTCTTAATAGAAGCATGCTTAATTTCAAGATAAAATATGTAATAAAATAAAAACTTTGTTACGTTACCTACAAAAAAAAGTTAAATGAGACTAAAGCGAAAATTTTTGTTTCCACGTCGGATCTGAAGTCGAGAGTGACCTGAAGTCATGAAATGTCTGGTTCGGTGCCAAAAGAAAAATTGGTTCTCAACTTACAGAAAACTTAACTTATCGTCCGGTAACAACAACACTGAATTAGCGACTGATCATGCCACATTTTCTCGGTGTTCAAGTTAACGGAAAGTTACGCTGGAATGAACATATGAAGGTACTCTCAAGTAACCTTAGTTCCGTCTGTTATTCTCTTCGATTATTAATGCAACAAGTATATAATTTAACTGAAAAATCTGTATGTTATTCATGTTTCCACTCAAACAAGTGCTATGGAATTACGAGCTGGGGGAGTTTCTTCTCGCTCTGTGCAAAATATTTAAACTACAGAAACGTGCGATCCGAATATTATGTGGCAAAAAATTACAGAGAAAGTTGTAGACCTCTGTTCAAAGCTCTTGGAATGTTAACGTTACCCAGTTCATGCATTTTGGAAACTATAACATTCGTAAAACGTAATCAAAGTCTGTTTGTTACCAACGGGGAATTCCATCAATATAATACCAGAAACCGCGCGACATTACGGACAGACAAACATCATCTCTCACTTCAGGGATAAAGCTATTTAATTGTGTTCGTCTTAGCATCAAAACCATAAGCAGTTACAACGTATTTATTAAGAAATTAAAATTCTGTTAATGAATTTGTAAATCGACCTGATCCAAACTCACGTTAGTTGCCTAGAAGATACTCGTCAATTTATGGAATACTAATATAAATCTTTATTGTCTGTATGTCCAACTGATACTTCACAATTGTTTATTTGATGTCGTCAGCACGAGATTTCCAGCCACTGAGTAGAGCTGCCAGATAAATTCTTCCGGCGGCGCCAACACTTTGAAGGCTCATCAGTACAAGAAGATGAAATGCTAATGGGAGTGTTATTTGTGCAGTGCAGTGTTAGTTTTGGAAGACATTTTAGTGCTATTAAATAAGTTCAGCTTCCATTTATTTTTTATTTCTTAGTTTATATTTAAGATTTATTACTTGTGTAATGTTCTAACTTATTCTACCTTATTTACATATGTAGTATTCCTTATATTCTCCCTCAACCTATTTCATGGAATTTCAAATATGTACACTTTAAATTCTTCACATCACTATTTATGTATAGTCTTAAGCATCTAGAGTATTTATGTATATCTCATTCATACATTTACAAGTAATATCAATTTGACTTGTCCTATTTCCACAGCCGAGGACTAATGAAGCTAATAAATCTAATATAAGCAGACAACCAACGAATCACATCTGAAAAAATATTCTCTACGATGTGAAGTTTGCCAGAAGCGTTTCAACGGAAGTTCAAGAGAGTTTAATTCCAATTTATCTGTAAATCGACCAATAGTACTTTCTAAGTAATCAGGTAATTGATAAATAAATTTTATTTATAAAAAATCTCGCCCGGACCAGGAATCGTACTAACGGAAGATCCCGAGTACGATTTCCGGTCCGGTCGTCGAAATTTTTCCATCCCTGATCCTTTAATTGAACCGAAATACCTTTATTTTAAAGCATTTCTATCTATATAATAATAAATAATGTTATAAAAGTTTACCATACTTCGTCTGTGAATCGTTCCAACAACACAAAAGAACATCCATTGCTCGAAGAAACCGTCCCAGCAATCAACTAAACAGCTACTCAAATCCGGAACGATCAAAATCAAAACGATTACAATACGTGAAAGACGTCAAAACAGCAGTTTTATTCCATCAATAAAAGACTACTATTTTCGCCATGTGACCATAGTTGACAACTAATGTTGTCGACAGCGTTTTAGCGGATCAGTAAGCCACTTTACATTTTGGAGGACGCAACTGATAGTGGCCGAAACGTTGAGCAATCCAATTCCAAACTAATTCTAAATATCCATTCTCCATATATGTTGGTCGCCAAAACTGTATATTTGTAAATATAGAAATTTTGGGGTGGTTGAGCGTCTCCAGGAGTACGTAAATTCTCAGTGGAATGAGAAAGATAAATTAGGTGAGGGGAGATGGATGATGGATTCACGTTTCGAACGGTGAAAACTACGCGTTCGAAACACTCAACATATTGGATCTTACTATATTTCATCAAATGGCAGAGACACGGCTATTTTATAGTTGTACAGTTAACTTATTATCACAGTTCTAATAATAATGTTCAAGTATTGTATACAAATTAACATGGTAACATGCGGTTCGTTGCAACCGTTAGGTTGTCCATAAAAATCATCGCGTATTAAATTACATTGAATGCTTTTAATTAAAATGAAAAAATTTACGTCTGATTGAAAATAATGAAGAAGAAATATAGCCAATACAGGACAAAAAAAGGTAATACAAATACCACACAACGTTTCTGGGATCCTTGTCCCTTTCGTCAAGTGCAAAGAAGAGCCTAGAGAAACACAACTGCACTGGTCAGTTGACAACACTCAAAAGCGACGAAAACGTAACAATGAGTGCCGAAGGGGTAGCCTAACAGTAAGGGAGAAACGACAATGGGGAAAACCGAAGGTTCAGCGTAATAATAAGGGATCATTACAATTATTGAGTTTCATAGTGTCTGTTTGTACATTAATAGCTGTGAGGTTTGATTTAATGTGAAGCATCTCAGAAGTGTGTCTGGAATTGTACCTGGGGTCAATATCTAAAATCTTTGAATTTTGCCAGTCAAATGTATGTTTCGAATTGATGATATTTTTGGATACTACAGATTGTTTATCAATGGGAAGTTTGATATTAGATATATGTTCCTTGATGCGGGTATTAAGGGAACGTTTTGTTTGTCCTATGTAGCAGGAATTATAATTAGAGCAAGAGATTTTGTAAACCACACAATGTTTGCTGTAGGTGTCAAGTGGGTCCTTGTGGTTTTTAATCAAGTAGGAAAGAGTATTCTTGGATCTGTAAATGATGGATATTTGATATTCTTCGAATATTTGGATGAATTTGTCATGTAGAAATTTGTAATAAGGGAGCACGAGAAAAAATTTGGCTTGAGGTGTTTGGGGACGATTGACAATAGGATGTTGGATTTTGTTCAGTCTGCTGTTTGTGTGTTTGGCATTTGGCCAATCAAATGTATGTTTAGAATTGATGATATGTTTGGAATTTGTTTTCTCTAGACTCTTCTTAGCACCTGACGAAAGGAACAAGGATCCCAGAAACGTTGTATGGTATTTATATTACTTTTTTTGTCTGTATTGGCTATCTTTCTTATTCGCTTTTAATTAAAGTCTAAGTTAAATTAGCTATAAAATTTAAATATTTAGTAGAGAAGGTCTGGTGGACGTTTTATTTGAAGTCGTCTCTGTTGAGGCTCTGGAGAAATTGAAGTTGTAATTTCTGCTATGGTTGGATTGGTATGCGCTGTTGGGGATTTTTTAATAACTTCTTTGACTGTAGGTATGTTGAGGTCAATATGAAGTATGTTGTTTTTGAAGTACCAAGGACATGTTGAAATTATTATTACAAGATGGAGGAAGCATATTAGACTCGACTATGAAGTTTTCCACGAATTTTCAGTTTGTGATTTCGGGAAGACTAAAAAATTCTAAGACGACCTTGTGAGTGCAATAAAAAAATTTCCTTGTCGGTTTAAACTCGGCTGTGATATTTTCATTTTTGGGTTTAATGTTAACGGCGACTTTAGAAAAATCTATTGTTTCCACTACAGACAACTGAAAAATTGGCAATACCAAAACTATGAGTATCCCGTGTGTGTGTTTTGCTATTTGGCTTTCAGTAGGAATATCCTGTTTTCACATAACATGATGGAACCCTCCCCACGTATGTTTCTCGCTAGCAGAGAACGGGCAGTGTTCAATCATAAATTGGGCACGAGTGTTACAATTCCTGGACCATGGCACAGTATATGCAAAGTAATTTCACGGCTGTGCTGCACACACAGCGGCATGGTGTTGTATGGTAATCCCGGCGGCGCATACTGCGGTGTTAAATCTGGTGTCTGCGGACTGGACGACTTCGCATAGATCGATAGCGCCCGCGTCTACTTGAGCACGGAAAGCGCTGAAGTATGTGCACCTAAGTCAGCTCAGACGCCACTGCAGCACGACACAAAGAACCAGGAACTACAAACACCATACTCAACAAGTCTCACATTCACTTCACGAGCTTCCAAATAAGAAAAACATACGAAAACCTAAACGTCCGTGCGCTCTCACCCTCTACCTCAAGGCAACTTCGGCACGAGTGTTCCGACGACAAAGTGACGAACAGGACGACACGGTACAGCTGAAACTAAGCAGCAGTCGACGTTGCACGAAGAAGCTGGGAATAAATTAAAAGTAGAATCCTCGAAACAACTCGAACTCTGCTCTTAATCACTTATGGTTGGAACTTACAACAAAAATGTCGTCAACCACGAGACAGAAATCGTAAATTTTTAACAACACACAACTTCCTAATCGAAATATTGGCATTGGTAAGAAATTTCCCTTATAACATACATTTGAGAAGAAAAACTCAATAAATTTAAATAATTATCACCATTGTCATTCAAGAAATGGAATTCACTACTAGATCAAATTAATGAATATTTAATGTCAGAATACTTTCTACGACTTAATGTAAAGTATTTGTTAATAAATCTCTGTGTTCATACACTAATTTATTATTTAAAACCCTTTACAGAATAAAACAAGTAGGTTTCAAGAGGAAATGCCTAAAATAACGTATGGAACTTGAGTAATTGTTTTTGGTATTTTTGCTCCATAGTCAATTAATTCCTTTGGTTGTTCTACTTTTCCATGTCTGATGCACCCCCGTCCATTTTTTCACTCTCTTCCCCTTCATCATCCAAAACCAGAACAATTATCCTCTCAGAACATCGCCATATTGGGTACTGAAATGCGCTAGCAAACGACACGAAATCGCGGAACCCGCCACGGCACTGTTGTGTGTGAATCAACTTTTAATTCAGTTTCATAGCCCTTAAGAATTAAAATTTGAAAGCGTTTATTCTGTTCTTAAATAATAAACTTGTGTTAACAGCAAGAAATTAACGAACTATTGAAGAAAACTTCAGACTCCATGTTTCTCAGACTAAATTAAGTTCTGGACATGTTATCAATTTAGGAAATCTTGTATTGTGGATTAATTTTTATAACTTTAATCAGGATCACCAATATTTTAATTATGAAGGAATCTTATTAACAGTCCTGGTAACTAGATATTTATTCGATATTATAAAAGATATTTATTTGCTCTTAATACCGTCGCCTACGCACAAATCTGATGATCTGAACATCACATCATGACGGGCAAAGGTCTGATCGTGAAGTACCTGACGCCAACATAGTGTATACGAAACAGTAATTTATTTCACAGATCTCCTTGCTACATCTCCGTCTATATATCACGCGGACTTGATTGCGTGCTTCATGAAATGCGATGACCACAAGAGGGGAAAGGGTTTTTACGAAACTTTAACGCCGACTTTCCTCGGCTGTTGCGTGTCCAATTTAGCTAGAGCCCTTTGTTCCAATTTGCCTGGGCGGTCATAAACAGAGGGGGGTGCAGGGAATTAATCGGCGGAATAACGCCATTCGTTTGCTAATTTGAGAGGGACGGACTGGCCTCGGTCGTTATAAATAGTCCCCTCAGAAGAAACGAGCAGACCATTCGTCAGTCGCGGTGACTCATGCAAAATGTGTGTACATAACAATACTTTACTTTTCTCAGTCCTCTAGGAAAATTACGGCAATGAAGCCGCGGGGCCCAACAACGATTCCGCGAAAATAAAATAAAAAGGTCGGTGGGAGTGAGAATGGAGAGCTTGGTGGAAACAACGCAAAGATGACCGCTGCCGCGGTCCCAAAAACATTTACATACTTTGTGACTAAACCTACAAACAAATTAACTGAGCTCTGTAAGTTGTTTCAAACGAAAACATTTTAACTGAAACAACCGTCAAACGTAATGTGGAGAGGTTCAGAATCCTTTTCCTGTCTATTTCTGATGAGAGTTAAATTTATAATGTAATGAAAAACAGAATAATAAATAAGAGAAATCTCTGTTTCAAGTAATAACAGATGACAATACCAAGAACCTCTAGGTTAGTAATTCTTAACTCAGTCTAGTATTCCAATTTTCCCGACATCCTGTGCGTCACCTCCTCGCATCACGAAGGTCCAGGGTTCGAATCCTGGCATAAGGATTGATGTTTATGCTCATCACTGTCAAAAAACTGGGATTAAGACTTAAGGAAAATTGACACTCGGACCACATGTCATTCCTAAAAACCAGAATGTGTCATGTATATTGAATCTTCCCCGTTATTTGTCAATCTACCAGTCAAGACCTTAGGTTCCATCGAGTGCCATAAAGCGTTTTCTTTTTTGAACTTTCCAACCTTAAATCAAATTTACTTAAATAAGAAAATTAGATTACTTAAAACCAAACACATCAATTCATTGTTGCAAAATGCCTATGTAAATTAATCTGGTAAAACTATACTTTTCACAGTCTGGAAGCCCAGCTTCAAAGAAGAATCTATGGAAAACATATACTAGTAAATTATATTTGGAAAGTCTGTTATTGGGAAAAAATGTTAAACATAATTTTTTTAATTATTCATTGTTAGCACTTCTTATATCTATTATGATCAATATATATTATTATGATTAATAATATTCTGTCTTCCCTTGTAAATCGAAAGTATAATCAAAACACACACACAAAAAAAATTATAAACAATTTGGTAATGTCCGTCAGTCTTAGTGTTCATGTTGGTTCTAGCATATTCAGTAGAAATTTTATTTTAAAATCGAATATACCAGTAGAACTGAGGCAAGTAATTGTTAATTCATACATGTGATGTTGATATAAACAGAAATTTGATAACAAATCGTATAACAGTGCATAAATTGGTAATTAAAAAATGAAGTACGGAATAGTTTTTCTTGGGATTATGAAAATTTGTACGAGAGTTACAGATGGGGAACAAATTAGAAGTCTAAAGGATGAAAGTAGCACAATCTAGAACATATTTGATAAAATACATAAATATAATAAAACTACTAAACAACAATGAAATATTGGTTGAAATATATAGATATGAATAGAAAATACTTCTAGAAAAGAGATAAATTAATATTTAATTAGGATTAAGAAATAAAGTATATGATCCTATATTTTATGACTACAGATCAAAACACAATCATATGCCATTTAACCCTCAAAAATAATTAAAATACATGTTCTTATTTAAACAATAGTGCAATGTTAATTAAAGTTGCCATATTTATTGCACATGTTCTCATCAGCAAGTCTGTATATAATGGCTAATACCATATTTTTATGCTTACAACACTAATTTCAATAATTCTCTCACAACTCATAACATACAACATTTAACATGATCCTAAAATAAATTTTCATGGTCGAGGATCATTTCAACAATGTATTGATATTTTGTAAATACCTATCAGATAAAATTGTGGTCAAAAATGGTAATCCATAAGAACATATTAATTAATAATCATAAGTTCTATAACAAAAGACAGCATCTTAAATAAAATTTCTGATGCTAATCCTTTTTTCAGTGAATAATTTTATTTCTGACACTAATTCTTTTATTTAATGAAGAATAAATCTTTGCCCTCTTTGTGTGTAATATAATATAATATAATATAATAAAAACACAGTATCTGTTGTAATGAGTACTTAATGTTGTCATACTACCAAATTGAGTAAGTAATTTCTCTTTTTGTAGTTTACTGTAATGATATGGAGTAAACTGTATGATATTTTTCAAATGCTTCCATTGTATGTAGAGGTAAAAGAGAAATCAAAGCGCACTTTAAAAAAAATTGGACAAAAGGAGATTGAAATCAATGTTATGATTAGATAATAATAAAAATTCTAGCATTATTATGAACAGTTGTAACCCAAGAGAGTATGTCACTACCAATATTAATGGAGTATATAAATAGTAACATGCTATAAATGTATTTATATATGTAATGGCACACGTACTTGGTAGTTATTAAGGTGACAGAAATATCCTAGCACTACTATATACAACATATACAAAACAGTAGAAGATTTAAAATCTTTAAACACAGGCAAGTAAACAGAAACAACCTAAAAATACTTCACATTGGCATATCGACTTCACCTAAAAACAGTTAAACATAACATTTAAGATTGATATAGAATTGTAATTTTATCTGAATCAGTTGGAGATTTGGAAGACTTGATTATGGTATAAACACCATCTTGAAAACCGAGTACAATATGAGCAGTAATAACAGAAAAACTAAAGTAATGGATTGTCTTCAATAGAAGAGTGTTGATACAAAGGGTATCAGATTATGAAATTATACTTTGAAAAGTAGATTAACTTTGCTATTTTGGCAGTAGATGGTAGAAGCAAAGTTGATACAAATAGTACAAGAAAGGAAAGCTTTCATAAAAAAGAGGAATTTACTTATATGTTTGGGTACTATGAATTCATTTCTAAAAGTATTAATCGGAGTTTATGGGAGCGAAACTCGGACAGACAGCAGTGCAGAACACAAAAAAAAATAGAAGAACTTTGAAATGTGGTGTTAGAAAATAATACTGAAATTAAGCTAGGTAGATCAAGTAATTAATAGAATGGGTAAAGAAAATATTATGGAGGACAAAGTACGAAAAGAGGTATAGGCCACATTTTAAGACACAAGGGGCTCGGTTAAATTAGTATTAGAGGGAAGTGTGAGGTGTAAGAATAAAAGAGGAGAACCAAGGTTACAATATGTTAGGCAAATCATGGTGGATGTTGGTTGCAATAGCTATGAAAATATTAGCACGGAGAGCTGCACCAAACCAATCTGTAAACAACAATAACAACAGAGAATATGAAACATGAAAAAGTTCTATGCAAGGCCATTCAGAAATTGCAAAAGTATTTTTAACATTACTGGTAGGAGATATCATTACTTTGTGAAGTATTGCCTATTACTTTGTACAAATCCAATAATATAGTGAAAGATATTACTTAACTGATTCACATAAAAATGTTTCGTAGCACCCTAAAAATTTTTGAAAACAAAAACTCACTGTAAAATGATCAAAGTAAATTCCTGTTTTCTAATTCTGATTAAATGTAAAGAAAAAAGACGAAACATAAAAACTATGTCAAACTGAATAATTCAAAACACACAAGTCTAAACATAAAATTATTAAGAACAATGAATATTTTACAATTTTATATTTGAAATTATAAATTTAATGCCCATGAATCTAAAATTGTGGGAAAGGAAATAAATAAGTATTGATGTTATGAAGTACTCTTTAGATATATAAAAACACCAAACAGCATTAAGATGAGCTGATTTTACATGATCTAATTAAAATGAAAATTAGAATGTATTTATTTCATTCATAATATGTATATAACTCTGTTATGACAATTAGTGATATGAAATAATTGGCCAGACTAATTTGTTATATACTGTTTGTGAATACTTGAATGTATTTGTTAATGAACTAAAAAGGTACCTCCTAGGAAAGTCACTTTATAGTTTGGAGAATCTTTAAAATTACTTGAAAAATAGATTAATATGCAAATAACTTAAACTGTGAAAATTGTAATTTGTTTACACTTTAGTATAAAATTAAGTGTAAGGAAAATGATGTATTGACATATTGTATATACAATCTATGGAAATAAAATATCACTATTACTATTCTACAAATATAATATGAAATATAAAAGTAATATTAGTCTTTTATTATTATTAACATTATTAATATTGGTAACAGCACATGTGAATTGTGTATAATTTTGAAGAAACAGGATCTTATATATAAGAAGATTTTTAATTACATATTTAAATCATAACTCCAGAGAAAATTCTCGCTTCTTGAAATACATTTAAAATCCAGGTGTACACAGAACAAATAGTTTATGTTAACATATATTAAAATAATAATAAAAATGCTAAGTATTAGGAATAGAAAAGAAAATTGAACAGTAACTTGACACACAAAAACATATAACTAACTATTGCAACTTCATTTGTGTCCAGAATTTATTTACCAAACGAATATAAGCATACTACATGTATTTGAAAATTCTATTGTTGAGGTTGTTTACAGAGAAAATTTAAATTATTACAAATTATCAAGAAACCTGAATTCAATAATTGAATTATCAAAATAATTAAAGTGTATAACAATTAAAACTGTAAACTAATTTTATTTTTCCATAATGAAACATTCCAGCAGATGGCAAAGTATACCTCTTGAGTTTAAGTACACTCTGTTACATCACGTAATATATAGACATAATTGACTAAGATACCATCATAAAAAGTCCATATTAAGTCTGTGCAAAGCCCAAGCTCCTGGTGGTTAGAAATAGCCATCAAAGCACAAGTAAATATTCACACACAATATTTGTAAATAAAATTGATATGCATACTCACAATTTTAAAATAGAAGTCAACCCCTTGATTTTTATTAAATCATTGACATAGCAAACACTTGAGTAAATAAAATCAAGAGAAATACAAATATATTTTAAATACTGCATTAAGCTTTAGAAGAATTCATATAAATTTGTCCAACAAATCCAAATAATATGGCTGTCTTGTACACAGAAAAATAATAAAAAGTGTGAACATTATCAAATTACAGCTAAAATTGGGTCAATTACTTATATTTTACTACAGAAAATAAAACAAAAATTAAGTAAAATATTTAGTTAAATTTGCTTTGTGAAACACAAAAAATAGCTCATATAGCCATCCTAAACTCAGTGGTCCCTTTGTAACAAGTCAAGAGAGCCTTTTTGGAAGTACAAATTTGCTCAAATAATGTAACTTTGAAAATAAACAAATTTTTACAAAAAAATATTAATTATAGAAATACATAATTATCATTTAATTTAAGGGTACAAAATAAATGAATTTATACTATGGAATAGAAAAATTTTAGGCTTTTGAATTTCTGCAACATGAAAAATTTTGATTACAATTGCATAGTAATAATACATTTAATTTTAAAAGGGTCGATTTATATAAAACATAATGATTTAAAAATGTATTCCTAAAAATTAAATTTTGTAGACGATCCTAAATGCATTATGAAATCACAGTTTGTTGTAAAAATATATCATTTGAAAAATAAGGTACAAATACTCTTATAAAATGAAATAACAGTAAATGCACATAATGATTTCCTTTGAGTATTTTATCCAAGGACAATACTAAATATTATAATAAAATTTACTCACCTTGAATTGTGATCCTAGTATTTTTTCCTTGTTTTATTTATACAACTTTACTCTTCTAGCATTGCAGTATAACGAACAAAGTGTGAAAGTAAATGTCAGATACAAATTACATTGCCACAACATTTTCTCTAAATGCTTATCTAATTATCTATAGTCTTCTTACAAAATCATCACAGGTATAGACTTATATGACTTCCCAGTAACTTAAGTTGTATGTCATACATAACTCAAAGTTACAAAATAATTTAATCAGATGTCGACATAATTGTTTAGAATAATACAAACGAATTACTCATAACAAAAAGAACGTGGAATCATATAACCACACAGAAAAGTACATATTTTTCTGCATATTACTTTAGAGGTTATAGTTTGAGCAGACGATTTTACAGATTGTTCTTTCTCGTAATGTTTGCAGTTTGACAGTATGTACGACTACGCCACTAACAAAACGCTATCGCTTTTCCAAAGATGAAACGGATGAAATCATATGTTATACAAAGATATGCCGCATTGAGTGGCGCGTGTAACATGTGGGAATATGAATAACACTACACGACTTTCAGTATTAAAGAGAAGTGGATTTATAACTGTATTTAATATCAGCACACTTCATAAGAGACTATTTGGTATACTATTACTCCGATTTTCATTATAATAATGAGCAGCGCTAAACATTTGCCTCAAAAGAAGTATTATAGGCAAAGGGCTCATTCAAATCCTATCGCGGACCACTGTTTTGATTAGTAAGTACTGTTTGTCCTCAACTTGAATTTGTCTGAGTTAGTATTGCAGTTTTAATTTTCTGAATTCATATGAAGAAACAACTGGTTATTTCATATATCATTCAAGAAATCCATTTTCCAGCTTTAGAGACAAAAATGTATGGTGTACCGACGAAATATCTTTTTTGCAGCCCAAGATCACCTAACCTTATGGATTGGTCATCTCTTTATCCTTTCCATTTTAAGAATAACACAAATAAATCAGAACTAATTCATCAAGTTGAGTTTGCAGATATAGGTTGTGGATATGGAGGCCTCCTAGGTACCAAGAATAGCATATATTATGAAACATTCCTTATCAATGTTAAAAATATACTTATTCTAGCATTTGTGATTTCAGTGACACTCTCTACAATGTTTCCCAACAATCTCATTCTTGGTATGGAAATTCGAGTTAAGGTTTCAGATTATGTAATGGACAGAGTTGCAGCATTACGTGAAAAAAATCCTGGACAATATCAAAACATTGCATGCCTACGAACAAATGCTATGAAGTACTTGCCAAATTTCTTTCATAAAGGACAAGTATGTTAGTATTAATACTAGAGTACTCTTAATTTTTCTGAATTACAAAGACAATTTTGGCATCAGTTTGAGAAATACTAATTGAATATAACTTAAGTTGAAGGATTATAATAAATATTGTCCATTAATTTCAGCTGAAAAAGATGTTCTTTTTGTACCCTGATCCACATTTCAAAAAGGCAAAACATAAATGGAGGATAATCAATGAAACACTACTAGCTGAATATGCATATGTTTTATCTGAAGGTGTAAGTCAATTTTGTAAACATTGACCATCAATTAATGAAAAATTTCATTGTTATAAATTCGATACTTTGTTTAGGCTTTGGTGTACACAGTAACAGATGTAAAGGATCTGCATGACTGGATGGTTACTCATTTTGTTAAACATCCTCTGTTTGAGCAAGTCCCTGCAGAAGAACTGGTGAGTTGAATTGCTAACAATTAAAAACATTTTTTTGCAGAATCATTCCTTTAATTCTACTTTACACAGAACTGTGATCCAGTGGTGGAGAAGTTGTACGACAGTTCTGAAGAAGGACAGAAAGTTACACGCAATTGTGGTGAAAAGTTTTTAGCCGTCTTCAGAAGAGTGAAAGATCAGTTTCCTAAAAATTCAATGTAACAACATTTACAATTGTAAAGATTTGTAAATAAAGTTTTTGTAAAAGAAAATTGTTTATGTTTTAATGAAATTTCTAATTTCCAACTATATAAATTAGAACTTTATTAATGGTTAAATATATCAACTGGACATACTTAATGATGATACAACTGAAAAATAATTTTCTAAACTGGTATTTGAATTTAAATTTTTTAAAACAAAACAATGTCCTTTTCTTTTTTAAAAAAAATTGTACAATTTACATAAATGTAAGTTGCACTTCCTCTGTTACAAGCACACAAAATTTTTATTTACTCCTGAATACAACCATAGTTACTCCTAATTGAAAAGTTATTTTTAGCCTTACAAATTATTATCTATGTTGAATATATCCCTTCATTACCTAGGAGTTGGCATCATTGGTGCTACTAAACTCGTCCTGTTCCATTTTTTTTTATCTAATTCTATTAATGAAGAAATACAATATGTAACTGTCCTTCATTCTCATTAGATACTGGATAGCAATAAATTTGCAATTTTCCATTACTATAAAAGATATTTTCATGAAATGAAAAAATAATTTAATTTTCAATTTTTACTCTAAAATGAAATCGGGATGGGAAAATCTCCAGCGATGTATGTGACTAATCTTTATTTGAACCCATTTCTGCTGTATTTGAAATCAGAATTTCAATGTACAATAAAACATTTAAATACAATAGTTAAAATGGCTTTCAAATGGGAGCTGTTCTTGCTTTCTGTAAATGAGAGCACAGAAATAGACAAACATTGCAATATTATCTCACTTTCCCTTGCTTGTAAAATATGTTATTCTGTCAAGAAAACATAAGATTTTACATGCCTCTACTGTATGTAGATACATGCATAAAAAAGATTTAATATAGGAACCACAATATTTGCCATTATTACTTAATAATGATCATTATTGCAACTTCGGTCCATATCAATAAGAATGAGTGAAAATCAGTAGACATCTTTAGTCCAATTATTATTTGTTCTATAACATAATTTCTACACTTCCAATAGTTTTATTTGTCAGCAAGTACTTGTTTTGTTATTTGCTTGAGGTTATTGAATTAATAATAATAGTATGAAAATTAATTTCTCCATGTAGTTTTACAAAACAAATCATTCAGAAAAAGTTAAGTATGAATATCCTGGGTTTTAACCAATTTTTTATTGAAGATCATTCCACAGAGACAAAACAATATTTTTCTTCTTTGCTGTAGTATCTTTAACATTAAATATTGGTTCCAGTTTACGTCGTTTTGATTTAAATAAAGGTAAAATTCCCAAAGTGTTCACTTTATCACTACCATCAGACACTTGTTCAGAATTTAACAACCAATAAGCATTTCTGATTTCAATTTGAAACTTTTCATTTTCTGCAGAACTAATATTTTTGCTAACATTAAGTTCTGGCTCAATTGGATTGACAATATACATTGGGGAATTGTCAGGTTTCAATGTAGGAGTCCCACTCAACACATTAACAGCATAATTCCTAAAGTCAAATTTGGAATAATAATCCAAGAATAAAGTCAATATAGTCTCCAGATTATCTGAAACAACATTATTAACTTTTTCAACACTCTTAAATTTGTGAACAGGAGGAAGAACACTCACTGAATCCTGCTGAAGAAAGAAAATTGCTAGTAAAGTAAGAGAAAAGTTTGTTATCCAAGGGCCTGGAGAAGTGTGTGTGAGACCTGCATGATAAGCCCATTTGTGTACAGTAGTAACAAATGGTTGAACTCTTAAATCAAAGAGCCGTAAGTTGTATAACAATTCACTCATATTAACAGCAGACATATTATTCATTGTTATATCACACTCAAGGCCAGTGTAATCTTGAAAATATTTAATTATAGGAACATTTGCTTGTAATATTCTCTTCATATTTGATATACCTGGTAAAAATAAGTGAAATATGTCACCTATACTTTCAAGGTGCCTCTGCATTGAAGCTCTTCCATTAAGCACTGCAGCCTTCACATGAAATACCAATCTGCTAGAATCTTTATTTATTGCAAGATCTTTATCAAGGTTAATAACAATGTCTAAATCACAACAATGTCTACCAAAGCCAGTTATTGAAGACCCAAATGGAAAGGCAGTTATTCTTGGAAAAAGTCCACTTAATGCCAATTCTATTTGGTATAAAGTTAAGAATCTAAGACGTATTCCCAAGTCTGTTAAACATGTCTCTCTATCCAATATGATCATCTGTTCTTTTATCGAATCTGCATTTTCAAGCTTCTTTATAAGTTCTTCTTCATTTGTTTTCTCTAAAACTGTTTTTGTCAATTTTTTCTTTGAAACGGAAGCACTTGTTGTCCTATACCATAAGAATGGGGATCGCACAGGTACAACATTATGATCACTTTCAAACACACAATCGCTAAGAACACAGTTAGTCAATTCTTCACTTTTAAATTCAACAATAACAAAATCAAGATTTCCTTGCAATGAATAATAATCAAAATAATTGATATCACCATATTTTTCACATTTTGTCTTAACTTCGGATATATAACTTGGAGTAGGAATTTCTATTATTAAACTTCTTCTTGCCTGTGCTCTTCTACTCTCAACCATTCTCATGAAGGCACTTACATTTTCTTTAGCAACATGGCCTGATTTGGATCCAAATCTTGCAACCACAGGCACCCAAATACTGGAGCTCTTGGCATATAAATGTTTGTATCTAAAAACTGAGTAGCAGATTTTACGTAGGGCCTTTGTTTGATACATAATTAAATTATTATGATCTGAAAATAAATTGCGGAAAATATTAATGTCATTTCATATATACACTAAACTATTTACAAAAATTTTTTTTAGGAAAAAATGATGTAGTGCTTACAAAATGTCATTAAATGTAATTGTTAGGTACCCAGTGTCATCCTTTGGATTACATTTTTAATAAGAACATTTACAACAAAATATTTGCAACATTTGCATCCATTATTAACTGTTGGCAAGCATGCTGATATTTGTAATATCAAATAGCACAGTAAAAATACACAAGAATATGTTTAAAGATACCACAACCTGAAATTAAGAAAGCACGTGCTTTCCAAAGATATATATGAACATTTTTTAAATCACCATTTTAATTTAAAACAAACTAAACGTTACATATTCATTACTCATAATATTTCAACAATTTATCGCTGTCGATTTAGGTGCCAAGTAATCATCATCGCACAAGAGCACTTAATTAACATATACATGGCAATGCCAATATGTCCATGTATATTCTTCAGGTATTTTCCTACAATTGATTAGATTTATAGTATGATTGTACAAAGTAAACAAATAATCAACACAGTAATTTTTAACTGAATTTAATTGTGATTGTACACCTGAAGAGGTCCCTATCAAGTATTAAACGCTGTGTTTGTTAAATATTTTTTTTAAAATTTGATAATAATTTTTTCTTATTAATAGGCTGGAGTTTAAACATTATTTAATAAGACGTCAGATCTATTTATTTACCTAATTCTACAGAACACGTGAACAAGATTCGTTGTTAGTTTTCTTGAAATATTTACATGAAAACCTTTTTACTGACACCGATGACACGGATTGAACGTAAGAAATGTTGTGGGGTTGAAATTATTATATATAGTAATTTTTAAAAATAATTTTGGAAAATAAATAAAATAATTCCGCAATAAGACAATAGATTTAAATGCAAACAAAGTAACATTTAATTTACGTTTCAGCATAATTTACCGTTTTATAAAAATAAAAAAATAAAAGAAATACAATATATAAAATAATTATTATATAAACATACTACATAATACGAGACTAATTCATAAATTTTTATGTAAACATATTCATTAATCAAAATATATCATTTAGATCTGTCATCGTACATACATGAAAAGTATCTAGAATTATAAAATGGACTGTTATTAACTTGCTACTCCGTCCTAAGTCTAGTTTGTGAAATATTTTAATTAATGGATGAGATACAGTACCTAAAATGTGACTGTGCTGAAAATAAAAAAATAGAGCAATATTGACTATGCGGGGATTTGAACCCTGCACCTATGCGATGCAAACTGGTAATGTTGACCATCACACCATGACAATTTCATTCAACTTATGTTTTATAAACATCAAGATCTGATCAAGCGATAACTTAATGGGTAATCGTTACCAATTAATAAAATATTGCTGGTATATTTAACTTTTTTCCCCAGCTGTATGCAGTTATAATTTAGAAATCTAATTTATAAGTCTGTTGTGTATAAAGTTTTTTTTTCAATTTTGGCGGTGTTTCAATTTTATTTTTACCCTTTCGCTTTCCAGCTTTGTGTTTATTTAATACAATACTGATTTAAATATATGGTATGAGTCACCTGTTAGAAACTTAGCATTTAATATTTATATTATTTCATAAATTTTAAGCTATTATGTGAGAAGAGCCTAGAAAATTACGCGATTACTTTGCCTTTTAGCTGGGGTAGACACGAAGATGTTCTGCTAAGGTATTCATAAATAATTATTCATAAGTTGCTAATATTTCAAACTAAATACTAATGATCAAGTATTTGTCTTCATCATTGCCATCTTTGGACTTAACTTTTGCTGTGCAACTTTTGCGGCTCTTACCATCAGGCATAACATTCGCGTTGCTCTTCAATATATGATTAAGTAATGGAAAAATATAAAATTTGGTTTTTGTTAGCCAGAGAAAGAAATATGGCTCTAAGATGGCAAGTCTATCAATTAATTACTCGGTTATATATATTCGCGTTTAATAAGAATCTAATGAAACTTTCAAAACGTCAGCATTTTACACATGCTGGAATAACAATGTATGCGATTATATTAATAAAGGATACCGAGATGAAAAAGAAATCTATAGCACCTTATTCAATTCCATCTTTTTTTTTTTACTTATAGCATAAGTCCACATCCTTCGAAGAATTTGAACACATTTAGTGTTCCTAAATAATTTGTATGAAAAGTAAACTCGATTTTCCGTATAATTTAGGACGTACAGTTTAGTAGTTTAAGGTCACTGAAAATCAGTTTTAAAATGCAAATAAAAATAGTCTCGATTCAACAATATTTTTCATAAAACTTGTATTGTCCATGAAACCATCAAATTTTTGTGACAACTAGTTTTTAAAAGTTTTTGAGTTTTGAAGTTGTAAGTTGAAGCTGTAAACCTTACATCCCCTAGTTAAAATTCTAATAACATGCAAATAATTCAGTGACCATATTTAAAAAATTCAAAATAAAAATTTATGTGATAGCATATGGTGATCTTTTTGGAATCTCCTTGAAACGATAACAACAAAATGAAAATTTTTTCAGAATATTTGAATATGCTGATAATTTTTTCAACCTTCAATCTGTTAGTCCCAATATAACTCGCCTTTAATCATCAACTATGTAGATTCAATTCCCTGTCCTGAGATTTTTCTACTTTAATAAGTTAATACATGACGAGTTTCTACATTTTCCTCTAAGTAGCTGTTGTATTATATTCCATTGAAATATTATTAAAAGGACAAATTATTTTAAAATCAAGTTGTCAATTGATCAATATTTTATCTTCTCAGTCTGAATGTAATGAGACGGCAATATTCTGCTATGCCATATCATCATATTGAAAAGATTCTCATAGCCAACCGTGGAGAGATAGCATGTCGTGTAATGAGGACTGCCAAGAAACTGGGCATTCGCACTGTTGCTGTCTATAGTGATGCAGACATTTCATCCCTTCATGTATCTATGGTAATGTATGTCCTTGATGACTGTTAATGGCTGGCATTGTAAATTGTTTTTAACTATTGTCGTTCTTAAATTATATGATAAAGAAATGAGTATTTATAAATAGGTTAATTTGGTAGATTTCTTTCTAAGTGAATCAGCTTGTCAATCTATTACAAAAATATGAGTAAACATCTCTGGCTGAAATAAGCATGGGCCATCATCAAGGATGAGTTTCATTTGCTATATTTAAAAATTGGTGTAGTGATCATTTAAGATAAAACAACAAATTTACTGGTCCAGGCAGATGAAGCTTTTCACATTGGACCACCAGCTTCCCGAGACAGTTACTTGAGGCAAGACAAGATTATTGATGTTGCGAAATTCAGTGGCTGCCAAGCTATTCACCCAGGATATGGATTCCTCTCTGAAAATACAGACTTTGCAAATCTGTGCCAGAAATCTGAAGTTATCTTTATAGGTCCACCTGCTTCATCTATTCGTGACATGGGAATTAAAAGGTGAGACTTAAATTAATTATTTTTTAGTGTCATTTTATTGGAAAACAACAAAATATAAAAATCTATTTCTTATTTGGGCATTTTGAGCAATTCTTCAATATTACATTTATTTTTTGTTAGTTATTTCACCCTAATTTAGAATGGTAGTTAAGATTCACCTAATTTAAATATATTGATGGAATAAAACAGAACTACAAATATTTAATGCAGTAAATAGTTTAATAAGAGCCAAATTAGGCTATTATAGTGTTTTACTGAATTATACAAACTTGTTAGCTCAATTTTACATTTAATATTTTCAGCAAAAACAGATGAAAATTGTCAATTTTTTATAATGTATCAAAAAAATATATCAGTAAATGTGTTATATAGTGTATATATATATTATCTCTTTTGACCAAATAGTACATCAAAAAAGATTATGGCATCAGCAGGTGTACCCATAATTGAGGGATACCACGGTGAAGACCAATCAGTAAACAAATTGATAGAAGAGGCTCACAGAATTGGATTTCCAATCATGATAAAAGCAGTTTGTGGAGGAGGTGGAAAAGTAAGAGAAAGAACTTTTATATTTGATAAACAAAAAGTTGTGTTAAGTGTTAAAAGACTTTTTCATAAAGCATAAGTAATTCTATATAGAATGTTTTAGTATTGTATATCCATTGACAGCTGTGAATCATTACTCAGTTAAATTCCTTGCTATTGCTAAAAAAATTCAACACAGTTTAACTCTGAGGCAAGTCTGATTTTTCATATTACCAATTATTCATACTTACTCAACATATCCCTTGTACTGTTTTCATTTATTTTAGTGGCAATAATTATGTACTGTAATTTTCTTCTCTACTTTTCAAAAAAAAATTTACATTTAAAAGTTTCAGAATATCATCTATTTAAGCCTGGCTCATGTATGTCTGTATGATTTTAACACTGATATTTATTTATTGTAATAAATAGTTATAAGCTAATACATAATTGTTAATAAAATACAATAATTACATTTAAATTTATTGTCTTTTTCACAATCTTAATTTAATAACTAAACTATTTCTCATCCTCCATTCCTTAAATTAATCTTTGATAAGCCATTAACTATTAAATCTAAATGTAAAGAAAGTATATAAGCATTTCACTTTTCCAGGGAATGAGAATTGCAATGACTCCCAATGAGTTTGAATCTCAGTTGGAGTCTGCTAAAAGGGAATCACTGAAGGCTTTTGGGGATGAAGCCATGCTGCTGGAGAGGTATGTTCAAGAACCGAGACATGTGGAAGTACAGGTTTTTGGAGACAAGCATGGGAATTATGTACATCTATTTGAGAGGGATTGCAGTGTGCAGAGAAGGCATCAAAAGATTATTGAGGAAGCCCCAGCGGTAAGGGAATCAATTATTTGCATTTCTAGAAGTGATCTACAATAGAAATATTACAAAATGCTTTAAAGTGAAATAAATCATGGGATTAATTTTCTTGAATATTTTGCCATTCCCTTTTTAGATTTAGTTTAGATACTAGTAATAATTTATACTAATTAAAATAGCCAAATTACTGACAAAATGAAGTGATAATATAAATAAATACCTTATTCCTAAGTATTCCAAAAATGTCAAAACATTGTTGAATTAATCATTGACCCAGGTTGAAACCTGAGAATTGTATTTGGAACGAATTAACCAGAACCTTTGCTTCTTAACATGCTACATATGTTCCACACTCCTGGTTTTCTTCAGCCGGCAATTTTAATGTCTGTTTTTCAGCCAGGAGTATCACAGGAACTTAGATCTGAGCTTGGAGCAGCAGCGGTTCGAGCTGCCAAGGCTGTGGGATATGTTGGAGCTGGTACTGTTGAGTTCATTTTAGACAGGCACAACCTTTCCTTTCATTTCATGGAAATGAACACCAGACTTCAAGTTGAACATCCAATCACAGAAATGATCACTGGTACAGACCTTGTAGAGTGGCAGATAAAGGTAGCAATCTCATAATAATGATATAGAAGCTTAAAATGTATTGTTTTAGATTTGTAATTGTATAACAATATGAAAAAAATGTAAGTTTCCATCATAATCAGTTTATTTATGCCATAAATAGCTATTTATAATCAACAGAGCATTTTCAGTTTTATACTTTGGAATATATAATCCAAATTTGTTTGCCAACCTGTGTTCAGTATCATGTCCTCACATCCAAAATGTGTCTTGTACATATTAGTTGTATTGTATAATTTATTTTAACTGCAATATGGAAAATCATGACTTTTATGATAATAACAAATTTGTATATTTATTTCTCCACAGAAATGACCTGAAGAAGTTACAAGCCTGTACTGTTTTTTTAATTTAACAAATAAACTGTCTGAAATTGGTCATAAATTATCCACTTTGTATAAAAAATATAACCTTTAAAATTTGTGTAATATTCAAAACACTAAAATTCTTGTAGGTGGCAGCTGGAGAAAAACTACCATTGACACAGGAAGAAATTGATTTGAAAGGGCACTCATTTGAGGCTCGAATTTATGCAGAGAACCCTCAAAACAATTTCCTACCAGGAGCTGGTCCTCTGTACTACCTAAGTACTCCATCTCCTGAGGAAGATGTTCGTATTGAAACAGGTTGGTAAATTTACTTTAGTGATTAGTTCCTCTTCATAATATATTGCAGGAACATAGTAGTTTGCTAATAGATGTGCAAATTTGACATAAATGAATCTTACAACAGGATAAAGTGATCTTTGATCTAAAAATAATCCATAATACAATATTAGAGATCTTAGTAAGCTAAAGAAAGTTTTTTTTTAAAAAAAAAACATTAGAATATATATTTCAAAAGGTTTTACCAACATGACTCCCTTTAATCTCTGGAGGATTAGGACTTACAAGTATACATGTAAAAACAATCCATCTTAACAAATCTATGATGTAAATAATGTCATTTTGCAGCAACTCAAAATACTACAAGTTTTTTGGCAGACATTTGAATTTAATAATTCACTATCAAGAACTATTGTTTTAATCAAAGAGCTATATATAACATTTGGAAAACCATTTGCTTTCTGAAAATTATTTTAACCAAATTTAGGGATACCAATCTGGTTGTAATTTTGCTTGAATTTACCTTTTTTTATGTTACTTCACAATGACATCTCTATTTATTTCATTTAAATTTATTTATAATTTTTAGAAAATTGTCTTAGTATTAGACATGTGTAAGCTGCAAACTACATTTCTTTTTGTTGGCAGGGGTAAGACAAGGAGATGAAGTCTCTGTACATTATGATCCTCTCATCGCCAAACTTGTTGTATGGGGCAAGGACCGTCAAGAGGCTCTAATGAAGCTGACTAATAAACTTAGGGAATACAAGGTAAGATGGGCATATATAGTTTTTCATTCATACTTTTTTGTATATAATTAAACCTATTTTGTAATTTTAACACATTTAATCTGAGAGTTTTTCCTACTTTCCAAGTAAATGTGACTCACTAAATCAAAACTGGAAAAGAATTTAATTTGAAAGTAAGAGTGATTTAATTTATTTAAAATTATGTGAATTTGACATTAGACTTGCTTTAAAAGTTTTATCAGTTATAAAAAATATGCAGTTTGCATTCAAATTTTAGACAAACTATTTAATTTACTTATGATGTGCAAGTGTGCATAGAGACTTGATAAATATACAAACTTAAGACAATAGATCTTCTGTTGTAATGTTGCAGGATTTGTGATCACTTTACATGAAAGACTTTCCAACTTGAAGTGCTAACAAAAAAGACAGTAATTAAAAAATGACTTATCCATTCACAATTAGCCTTTTTATAATATATGTGATTATCCTTCATGTTTTTAAAATATACTTGAATATGTTACCGTAATTACAACTTAAATAAATTATATTCATGTATATAAATGGGGTACTTAATTTTATAATTCATTCTAAACTTGAAACATTCCTATTTCAGGTTGCAGGATTAGATACAAACATAAATTTCCTCCTGGACCTCAGTAAATTTGAACCTTTTGCCAAAGGTGACGTACATACAGACTTCATAGACCAACATAAGGAGCAGCTTCTTCCTACTTCTAAACCAGCACCTTCTAAACTGCTTGTGATTCAGGTAACATTAAGTTTTCTGATAATTTCAATTTCTGAAGCTAGAGAAATTCACTATTCCTGGTGTTCTCTACACAAGTTTTCAAATTTTATAACCATTTTTCTGTAAACAATATACAACTTTATATGCTACAAAATATTTTTATAAAAAAAGAGTGTTAACAATATTTCCATAAAATATGATTTTGAGAAAATTCTCAACTCTTATTATTTCATAATTCATTTTCCCTCACAGGCTGCTTTGGCATTGTTGCTGAATGAGAAACAAAATTCTACTAATATATTTTCAGTGGCTACAGGCTTTCGATTAAACCATGACTATGTGCGGACTCTGAACTTCATATTTAATAATGCAGACTCAGGTACTTCATTAAAATGCATTTTTATTAATCATTATCAAATGAACTTTATAAGTATACTCAATAAAAAGAATTTAATGAAGTCAGTGAAAATGATTAAATATAATTGAGTGCAAAATTTTTCAAAGATGTCAGATAGAATAATTAGGTCCAAGCAACATTTAAATTCAGGAGTTCTGATTTTGCTATGCATTTACAAAATTTATTTAACTGACGTATATAGGAATTGTAAACTGTGAAAGTTTGATAGATGAAAGTAAAATAATTTTGACTTTTCTTCTTGTAATATAACACAAGATTTAGTTACACAAACTTCACAACTATTTATATAGCAATTTTCAATTTGTTGGGTATCAGAAATACATATTACTGGAGCTTGGCTTTAAATATGCTTAATTTACTTTGTTTTTCCAACAGCTTCTAAGGCCATAGTGACATACAAGAAGGGGAATACTTACTCCATAAAAGTGAATGATGATTCTGAAGAAATGTTCGTCACTGGAACTTTGTCTGAGGCTGGAAAAGGTTTCAACCTTTTGTCCAACATTGCAAACACCATTCGCAAATCTCATGTCTTCTTCTATAACTCAGAAATCCACATATTTGATGAGGTAAGATGTATTTGTCTTTTACATACAGCATATAGTAATAAACAGTAAGGTTTAACAGGAACATTGCAGAATTTTTCAAGCATTGACCCAATTCTATTATTTTACGCTGTCTTCCTTTGCCTGTTTTACTAGAATGGCCATAACATTTTCACAATACCTGAACCTCCTTACAAGTCAGAACTTGCCAAAGAATCTGAAACTGTTGGTTCTGGAACCACAACTAAAGCTCCTATGCCTGGAATAGTGGATAAAGTATGGGTTTCAGAAGGACAGAATGTTAAAGTTGGAGAGCCACTGCTGGTGATTATTGCCATGAAAATGGAGGTAAGCCATAAATGCCTTTATATATTAGCAAAAGTAAGATGTTAACACATACTGGTTTCTGTCTTTTATATTTGAGGATGAGCATTTTCTAACATAAAAATTTAGAAAAAAATCTCAAAATTTTGGCAAGTATTTTAATGTAACAAATAAAATTTAATTTAATTAAAATATACTAATTTAATTATAATTCCAATACTGAAGGTAATATTGGGATTTAAATTTCTCTAAATTATTCAACACCCACCATTCCATGTGTGTCATATTTGTAATTCAATTTGCAGCATATTATTCGGTCCCCTAAGGATGGACAGATTAATAAAGTTCACTACAAAGTAGGAGACTCGGTTTCTAAGGATGCTGTTCTCGTCCAGTTTGTTGAAAGTTCTTCTTGATACAGGTAAGGTAGTTACAGTGTTTACTTGGCTAGAAGTATGTTATATCCAAAACAGTGAGATGTAAGAAATTTGGTAAGGTCAAAAACACATATTCTAAGCATTCAAAAGCAGCAAAGATTCTCACCTTTTTTCAGAATTTAGAGTGGTATTATCAAACACAACACCAGTAAAGCTAGAATGTAACTAAATTTCAAAGAAGAGTCATTTAACTAGTGAGTGAATCCGTATGAAATTAACCAATAAAACTTAACTTGCCTTAAAATGCCAATGAATGTAATAAAATATGTTGAGTTTTTCTGAATGTTCACGGATTTCCATCTACTGAAAATTCAACACTAGCAATCTGACCTAATTTTTGTTTATGTTTATTTGGAGTTTTCAAGAATTTATCACTATATTTCCACACATACAGAATGCTAGAAACATTTTTATCCAGTATTTATTATTAAAAATTTGCAATTCCAGAAAGTTTAATGCACATACAGGTATGCCTCATCACTTAACTTTACCACTGCATATAAAAATACTTCATGAATGTAAGCTTTCCCGGTGTAATTTGTTAATAAATTTTTTGTGGGTAAGCACCAGGTTCAGATTACTGAACAGAATAAAAAGTAATTAACCATTTTATTCAACAAACAACTTAATTTCTGAACCTGGTACTTAACTGCAAAAAACTTATTAATGATTAAAGTACTTATTTTTGTAATGAGCATGTACTCGCTTCCCTGGTTCTGAAATTCTATTAAAATATAATACTATTTACATTGCACAACTAACTTGATAAATAATCATAAATTATGTTCCAGGAGACATTGCCATGAATAGATGGCATACAGTACTTGAATACATCACTAGAAAAGTTATAAATATGATTGCACATGTGAGACTGGTTAAAAAATAATTTGTGTATTTCTGCCATAGTTGATGTACCTGATAAAGATGATCACAAATATATTTTTATATGAATCTTTATATTTTATACTGTACAAATCTAAAAATGTTTATAGTAAAAAGAACAATAGCCAAATACAGATGAAAGATGTGGTGATATAAATGTCACACAACGTTTCTGGAAGCCTTGTTCCTTTTTGAGTTTTGTCAATTGACTTGTGCAGTTTTGTCACTCTAGGCTCTTGCGTTTTTTCTGCACCTGAAGAAATGCACAAGGCTTCGAGAAACGTTGTGTAGTTTTTATATAACAACTTTTTTCTGTATTTGGCTGTCTTTCTTATTATTAATTTTCAATACAGACATAATTTTTCGTTTTCAAATTTTTCTATTCTATATTTTTTTAACTTAGTAATCTGGGATAGTTATTTTGCTTAACTGATAAATAATTCTCACATTTAATTTAAATATTCCCAAATGACTGAAAGATTGTGTCTGTAGTCTGATAAATAATTTAGTTTTTGAAAGATTTACTGTTTATTTTTTATACTTATGTTCACTTATGCCATGATGTGATAAAGCAGTGAAATAAAAATGGTTTGGAAAATATTTTTATAATACAAATTTAATAATTTTATGATGCATATATCTTTATAACTGTTACCAAGTTGTTTGTTGAATAAAATTGTTTATTACTTTTTTATTCTGTTTCTTTCTTTCTACAACATGGAATATGTTTAACATGCCTCTCCTTATTCAAATTCATATCCACAGTATCCCTACTTGTATATCTCAGTTTATAAATTATTATTCTCTCATTTATCCAAAAACCTTCACTATTTGTCTGTGGATGATGAAATAATGTATAGCTCGAGAGGTTTCAGATGTCGTGTCCACCAAAGCTGCGCAGTCGTCCTCACCCCTTAGGATGTAGTGGGGGTAACGATGAGCTCAGTTGAACACGATTCTTTGCTGCGACAACTAGGATCTGTTAATACTATTCTAAATACATTCACGCAAAGAAATATATTGTACTCAGTGTAGGTAAATTTTGTCTTTATTTATGTTATGAAAATTTTTGTAAGTACTATTATTGTACTTCATTAGTTTCCAGGATGCAAAGTGAAACTATTAAACAAAAATTAGGAGGCAGTAAAATTATCCACAGCCAAAGTAGGGAAATTATTTCTAACGTATACAAATTCATAAAAAGGGAATGTGAGAGCGGGAATCCGATAAAACTGAGTATCCAAGCTCGTTTTTATTACTTATCGTTGTGTGGTCTTCATGTAATTTTTTTTTGATTAATTTTTTGTTATTAACTCCACTTGCACTGATTCTACTTTATTACTGTTTGCAAACACTAAGAACACTGTCAATGTCTTTCTGTTTCTGAATATATAATTGTCTGTAGCTCACACACCGCTCCCTCTGTGAATATTTTTCTTATGGCCATCATACAAGCCTTATTTTGATAATTACATTCATTATACCAATTTAAAGCAATTGGTTTACAAACTTTTCATTTATTAACTCCACTTGCACTGATTCTACTTTATTACTGTTTGCAAACACTTAGAACACTGTCGATGTCTTTCTGTTTCTGAATATATAATTGTCTGTAGCTCACACACCGCTCCCTCTGTGAATATTTTTCTTATGGCCATCATACAAGCCTTATTTTGATAATTACATTCATTATACCAATTTAAAGCAATTGGTTTACAAACTTTTCATTTATTAACTCCACTTGCACTGATTCTACTTTATTACTGTTTGCAAACACTTAGAACACTGTCGATGTCTTTCTGTTTCTGAATATATAATTGTCTGTAGCTCACACACCGCTCCCTCTGTGAATATTTTTCTTATGGCCATCATACAAGCCTTATTTTGATAATTACATTCATTATACCGATTTAAAGCAATTGATTTACAAACATTTCATTTATTAATCCTTCATTTTATTACAATCTGGCTAAGAGGCAATATTATACAATAGTTTTGTGGAGGCAAGCTCCACTTATCAGGGACAATATACAAGAATATATCTATACAATCTTCGGTCTTCTAGCAGCAGCGTATCGATGACTTGTAACTGGAGGTCCCGCCTCCTAGTCTAGTGGTCGGAGTTCCTTCCACGTGAAATCTACTCCGCGATGACGATTCATATACCTTTAACAGACTAATACTTTGTCATTACTAAACTGTCATCGTTTGGTTTATACCTTTTTCTGTCTTGAGGTATTGTAAAAGTGGCTAATAAACCAGCCTGAGGGCTCTGACATCATAGTGATGTACATAGTGTGAAAACTGGAAACTTTGGCAGTGTGTAATTAAATAGTCTACGATACCACAACTTTGTGATATAATACAGTGTTTAGAGTTGCAAGAAATTGCTATATGGGGAATTCATTGTTACAGGTTTTGGATACAAAAACACAAAAATAGTTATCTTGCAAATGGAGTGATAACCCTGTGGATTGAAAATCCTTTATATGACCAATTTGATGATATATGTCTCGTATACTGCGACTTAAGACTTTCCTTTTTATCCTTGACTTATATTTTCAATATCCTAAAGTGATTCAGGGCATGAGGCTCAAGTATTCTTTGATGCAAAAGTCCTATTGATTTGCCACACAAAATCATGTTAATCGACATCATTCTCCATACTTAGCTGAAGTCATTTTTTTTATCATTATGTTTTTAATTCTGGTGAAATATTTATTAGCATATTCCAATCAGTTTTCATTTGGGTACCATTTAAAATATGTAAATATACTTGAAAATAATTCAGAATTTTTATGTTATGAAATATAGGTTTTAAAAATTTAGGAAAAGGAAACAAATTAAGAGATTCAAATGAATATACATCTTCCAAAAATTAATCTCATATTTATTTTGAAGAAATTTCAAGACTAGGAGACAAAGACTTTGAGATTTCAATAGTCCACTTTTAAAAGTATTTCTGCATATAGTAACAACATTTACTAAAATATATACATAAGCAGGTAGAAAGCACATTCAAAAACGAGCTCACTTCTTTTTGAAAGTTTTGAGAGAGTTATGAGAGAAGGAAAAAAGCACCAATAGGAAAAACACAGGACTTGAGGAAGAGAAGCAGAGAGTTGGTTGATAAGTAGAAAAAAGAAAACCAGTTTGTTAGACATCTGCCTCTATTCACCGAACAGCAAAACTACTTTATCAATTAATCCAAAATACAGTGCTACTGATAATACAAAAGAGATTATTTTATTAAATGAAGATTAAGATGATTCTTATTTAAATATTTTCTTTGTGTGCAGTATGCCCATACGTTGCATATAGTTTTAAGTCTCATCCTTCACAAAGCAAGCAATTTTGCTGTTCGTTTAACATTTTATGAGATTTTGATGCTTAATTCTCTTTGAAAAATATTAATGAAAAGTAAACATATATCAATTAAAAATTAATTGTGCCATTAACATTTTTCCAAGACTTAACTGTCCCGCAACTTATTGTTTGTTAAACATATTTAAAGCTTTCTTAAGGAGGTTATATTCCTATCCTTCTAAAAAAACCTAAGTATTAATGTCATATGCAAGTAATAGTATATACAGTGTTCATTTTAAACAGAATATTTGTTCTGTCCTGGCTTAATATTGTAATTATGCAAATTGGATAAGTAGTGTAGAGATTAGGATGGATGTCAAAATTCAGCATTGAAGGTTTTGTAGATTCTTTTTAGGCAGGAAGGACCACAAACAAGAGGTCACATGTGGTGTGTAAAACACCTTTGTAGACTTAAGTAACTGTTAAATACCAGTACAAGCCAATATTAAAAAGGAACAATTATTCATATTTAGTTTATCACATTACAGTTTAAAGCAGTTTGTATGTATCCTTTGGTACAGAGGTAAGATGGCAATAGGTGAGGCAAAACTTACTGGTTCACATTAGTTGTACTTACAGGTAACATATAAGATGTGGACAGTTTTGTCTTTTTCTCTATGAACCATTTCATTTAGTATGCTTATAATATTGATAAAAAAAAAGGATTTATGAAAACAAAGGCTGTATGTATGCTTATTATTGGTTTAGGAGTGGGGCTTTGGATTGGTCATATTAAAACAATATCATTTTTACCAGCCATAAATAACAATAGTCACTCAATTGCCTCAAGAATCTAGGATGTCATACTCTAATTTTTCTACATTAAAATTTTCCAGATCTCATACAATTTTTTATTATGTAAATAACTATATTGTGTACCAAAAATATTAAAGAGTTCAATTACAATGCCATCAATTAGAGGGATATATTAAAATTTAAAATATATAGTCTTTATTAAGCGGTTGTTACATTGAGAATACTTGAACTACTAAGTTCTTCTAATCCTTCTAATTAAATGTAACTTATTTCATATTAAAGCAATCTTCTCAATGTTACAACTACCAAATTGCAAAAAAAATCATGTTATACAATTTACCTAAATATTTATAAGTAGGCCTATGTTCTTAATTAATATCTATATAACCTGGTCATTGTTATAAAGAGTTAAAAATTTATCAAACTTTGTATTTAAGTTGCAGCACACATTTACAATTTTCATTACAAATTATTTTTATGTAAATAAATTCCTCATTATAACTACTATTATCTTAAAACTTATGAAGGTTTTTCTTTGCAGTTTATAAGTGACAAATTATTCATGCCTCATAAATAAAGATAATGTGATGCTAAAATGCATACATAAGGTTTATTTTGTAAGTACTACATAATTTAAAAATTATTAGTTAACACTACTCATTCTGACTCTAGTTTTCACTTATTGAAATTTTATCTCTTATTCAAGGACTTTAAAAGAATATCAGACTTTTTTGAAAATGTCGTGAAAGAAAGCTAAAACTATTTTTTGTGTTATGAGAAAAAGTGATTTTTCAATTAATTAGTACCATCTGCCATTGTCATCAAAATCAAATTTCTATACAAAAAAACAAATAATTTCATACTATACGTAATTTTAAAACATACACTTTTAATTATTTTTATGCAAAATACGAGGCAAATGGAGCAAAGTTCATAGTTTTACTACCAGCATTAAACTATTAGCATCTTTCTTTTCAATCTATCTTCCAGTTTTTATTTATTAGTGTTTTATTCAAATTTCTACTCAGCTGCCTCACTTACTGTCAGCCCTGCAACCTTGATAATACAACAAAATACAAGAGCTCCTTAATAAAATAATTATATACTAGGCAACAACTCTACTTAATTTTGACTATTATGCACGTATGACATTAAAAATTGTTTTTTCTGAACCTCCTCCACACAAACCTTTCCCCCCCTTAAATTTAGCCAGTTTAAGTGTAGAATATTTCTCAAATGAGGAGAGTAAGAGATATGTATATTATGATATGTATTGTTGTTTGTATATTTATCTGCACCGTATGAGAACGATTAGCACTTTATCATATTTCCTGAGTCCACAAAATTGAGAAAGTACAATGATATATCTTTAGTTATATTTTGTACCTATAATTATATTTATGACAATATACATATTCTCATCCTTAAATTTATTATTATATTGCTGCTTGCTTTTCTGCTGTAAATGTTATTTACAATATACTTAAATCTATATATATAATATATATTTCTTGACAGTCAGTAATGATATGTTTCAGATAAATTATAGCATATTGCTTATTAGTCTTAATTATGATATGTTTGGTTTCAAGTTTTTTTTCTTGTTTTTTTTTTCACTAGTAATGCTTTAGTTTTTACAATACACACAATTTAAAACACTTAAAACTTATATAAATTTGTGAGGGAGACGTCTCTCTTGAAAAAGTTTAAAAAAGTATTTTTTTACAGTATTGCTTCATTTTTGCTGCGTTTATTTTTAGTATATGCACAATATTTTTACAGGAAATTAAATATTATAGAATACACTTTTATAAAAATCAGTATTAACTGAATTAAATCTATCAAAAATAAAATATATTAGTCATACTCTGTGTCTCATTATACATTCATTCTAAAATTGACGACATTCACACCAAAAACTCACCCATTCTTCAATGCACCCAGGCACGATTGTTGGTGTTTCTTAATCTAAGAGTAATCCAGAATTGAAATATTTGAAACTAGGTTAATGATTCTTGCTCACAACCAATCAATTATAAAGATTATGTATTGCACTCTGCATATTGTGCAAAAATTGGTGTAATTTTGGCAGAACATAATAATAAGCCATAATGGGACTCTAAAACTTGCAGTAACCATCTCTAGATGGGCAATTTCTTAGAACACTTTCTTCTTTTCTTTTGTGTCTTGCAAGTGAAACAATATGAACTTAATTCACTAATAAACTAAAATACTGAAACTATAATGTTTGTTATAAATATAATTTTTTTATTATAAAAACACACCAATAGTAAAATAAGGCTCATAAACTAAAATTCACTTTTGATATCCATGTTTAAATTTAATCAGGAATTCCAGACACATTTTGACAATTTGGGTGAGGATATTTAAAATAATAAACTGAGTCAAAGTTATTTATGATTGATATTAATTATTAAAATATGTTCCTGATAAATTAGCATTAAAACTGGAAAAAAATGGTAGCTCTTGATCAATAAAATTAATAGTTTCATATGACTAAGGTTGTAGCCCTGGAGATAGAAAATATTGATGAATGATAAGGATGAATTAAAATGAAGATATAGCTGTAAATGTCATTATAATTGTTCACTTACAGAACAATGGCTGACGATTGGAACAGATGGAATGCCGTTAGTGCAGAACAATGTAAAGAAAGTGGTTTTAACTAGTGGTGTATAAAAACACCAAAATATTGAAGTAACAGAAGTGAACTCATTCCTTAGTATGAAATATTTATCTACTTTGGTGTGATTTGAACCAAGCAAGAGGAACAAAATTAGAGCTGGTAATAGTAGAAATGATCTTTTAGACTAGTATCATTGGAACAAATATACGTAAAATGGAGAAAACTATCAAATGGCAGTCCAATCTTAAGTAATATACAATTTTGATATAATATAGCAATAACTTTCATGGACAACGCTCGAATTACAAAACTGTTTATTTGAAGACAAAAATAAAAAAGACAACATATGAATAAGGCACCACCATGTGTCTGTTTAAATATTTGTGATGGACATACGAATGTTGATTCAGAAAATGTTCAAGTAAAACCACAGTAAGTACAACAATCAAATAATGACAATGTATTTTTAGCAGTAACAAAACTGCATATAATTTTTTTTTTAGTTTTGTGCATGAATTGAAGGCATTTTTTCATTATGTTTAATCACATGTTTGCTATCAGGGCTTATTCAATTTATTAAAGCTGCATTTGTAGCCAAACGAAAATGTCTAACCTAAATATGGATTAACTGACCATATTTTGGGTTTTAATATTTCGAATGCTCCAAAATTTAATTAATTTTTTTGTACTTATTCCATAAAAATTTTGTTCTCACTACGTAGATTCATTGAACTGGACGGGAAAGGGTGCCGACATCCATCTCTGGATATTTCAATTTACTACTTATAGCCTTCGACTAAAATTCATAATATATTGTTTATTTTTTAAAGCCAATGAGGGATTATTAGCCGCCACGGTGCTTTCGAAAATTTACACGAACAAAAATGGCAGCTGCAGTGTCGAGGTGCTGAGTCTTTCTCGTATCACTCTACCTGTCAGTCAAGATTCAATCAAACACACATTTTCTGTCACAGTCTGAGCAAGAGACGCCTCCCTATTATCGCCGTACTTCTGAGGGGTTCCATGATTACATCACTAAAGGAACCACCGGCTTCAACGTGGAAACGTGAAGAATGGAAAAAGGAAAACATAAATGGAGACGAATAGTAAAGCTTTCTTTAAAGAAAATCAGTCGCATCACTTCATCTCTAATACATAACGTACAACGATTACATTACAAACATAGTAAAAGAAAACTCATAATCAAGATTTAATAATACAATAAAAAAATAACTAATCCAGAATCTTCTTTTAGATATTAGTCATTTAATACAAATAACGTCGTGTTACCCATACGCTGACATGGATTTGTTCTGAAAAATGAGAAGATTGATTGAAAAAACAAACTTTCTCTACTTTAAATCTTTTCCTACCCCCAAAAATACAAGCACTAGTAGCTGACCGAAAAGAAACGGAACAAGTAGAAATATTAAAGTATTTTAAACTGCCGCCAAGATTTTATACAAAGAGTAAAATAAGCACATTATAGAAGATTTGCGCTTAATTTCGTTGTACTAATTATCTATAAAACAATCCCTTGTACAAACATTATATTAGCAATTAAAACTCGTAATATTTACATTTTTTCAAGTAACTGTTTTGGCAACAAGAGAATAATACTGAACAAGTCTCTCAAATGTCGTGAATTTTCTATCACTTGTGCAAGAATATCGTTTCAACAATGAAGCAATGGCGATATAGAGTATTTTGTAGAAATTTCTGCTTAGATTAGCTTAGTGCTTTATATATTAATAAAATTATATCTAATCATACGTGTAATTTATGTTAAATATTTTTTTTATGGAAAATAGATGTAAAATAACTTTCACAATTCACATTGCATAGCTTCATTGTGATTTTTTCTCTCAGATCAAACGTCTTTCTCCCAAGGTTTCCTTGAACATCACGAGATAGTTATTTTGAAATTGGTTGGAATTTGTGTGGTATCCCTGCTTTGATTAAGCAATACAAGAAAAATGTTTGTGACAATTTCTCTGCATTCACTGAATTATGGTGTCCATGTAACCAAGTTCACATTTACCTCATTGCTCCACCAATGTATTTCTTCCAAATATACCAAGGACACACAATGTGAAAAATTCGTTTAATCAAAGAACCTGAATTAAGGGATGCACTGAGAATTGTGCAGATGATACGTCATTGTGTCCAGGCATTTCCAACACAACTGACGTCCCATTATCTGTACGGGAGTGCAGGATCAAGGGTTGGAAAGGGGATCGGGTTTAGATTGAACTTCGGCGGGGGATTCCCTTTGATACGACCCCCTCTGAAGTACGGTAACAGTTAACAAGTAGCAGTAGTTTACAGGTTAGTTGAGAGTCCGTCGAGTTAACAGTCAGTAACAACTTCCAATATGGATTATAAAAATATACTCTTATGTAAACGTACTTAATATATTTAATAATAAGCATGGACCAATATGATCCGTAGTAAGGGCGCAGGTTCCACCTTTTTGATTTTTGGCCTGATTTTTAAGGTCATCTCTGTGCTTTGTCCCAATTATTTTGCCATAACAGATTGAGAAAGGGCTAGTTTTCATTCCCAGCCCCTTTATTAAATGAATTGACTAATAATATCACATTTCATACTTTTTTTTTCAAAGTGATCTCACAACAGCTTCTCGAGAAATCTTGGAATTGTTACAATCCAAAAATTGACAATCACAGAAGTTAACATCAAAACCTGTTACTCGACATTCCTTTGGGATTGTGTTTGACAACGAATAGAACGAATTTGCTTCTTTTGAACATTTCCAAATTTTCTCAAAAACTGTCTGAAAGGGGAAACTTGAGGCAGTTTGCATATTATCTATGGAAATTTCACACGCCGTCCAAAGGAAATATTTGTTCCTAATGACTGGCCTTTGCTGTACCGATAATTTAATTAGAAGTTTGGCTTTCTGCATTCGCAGCTACAAATTAAGGGGTCTACATCTACCAACCGTTGGTTCTATTCAAACGTGTAGAAATTTCCGGACGCAAGTGCGTCTAGATTTATATTAGCTTGGACATTTCCGTAAAGGGAAAAGTTTGCGACGTTCACAATTTTATACTAAATTATGTTATGCAAAAAAAGATCCGGATTTCAACAAAATATTGACTTGAATTTATTTTGCTCATATTTAATACACAGGCTGTAAGGAGCATTATAATGCTTATATTTTTCTTGGTTCATATTCCTGTAATTTGGCCGTAAAATTTGTTTTTTCCAATATTTAATTATTTTTGAACAGTTTTTCTCTTATAATTCCGAACACTGTACATCGAAAAATTTAGCGGCCGAAACTCTGTTGGTTGAATCTCAACAGACGGAAGCGATCAATAGCTTATTGGTAAAAAAAACGTTTTCTTTCATAGTTAGCTATGAAATGTCAGGAGCGACACTCCTTACACCCTGTATATGTGCATGAGATTTGTTGAAGTGAAGCTACGGTTTGACGACTCGGCACTGTTATTGGGGTGTCACTGGGGAACCTGCGACCCTGGGTATTGCTGCTCACTGCTCGGGCCAACCCAAGTCCTCGCCCATGAGCTCGTAGAAGCGTTGGTTGTGTTCGCTGAAGAAGCGCCGCAGCTTGGTCACGACGCGAGGGTCGACGCGTGGGTGGCGTCGACCTTTGCTGTCCCGCAAGCACTTGTCCGCAGTGTCGTTACGCAGGCAGAAGAAGCCCTTGGTGCGGTTAAAGTAGAAGTTGTGCCTGCCGATGCGCGGCTCCAGCCCCAGGAAGCGCTCGATGCGCTGCAGCTGAGTCACCGGGTCCTCGATCAGCTGGTCGCCGTTGACCACCAGCATCTGGCCGCGGTCAAACACCTGCACACATGTAACTCAATTGTGGCGTTTTCATAGGATCAAAGACGAATACCATTCTCGGAACAGACATGAGTCGGAGTAATGGCAGCGAGTCTAGCTGGAGCTGGATTTGGTCACGCGTACAAGTGGATTGATGTTCAGCAAATTTCTACACGACATGCATGACTGTTGGTTAGGTTAATTCGAGTTTTGTTTAAATTTTCAGACCAATACAGCAAAAATGTCAAAAGACAACAAATTATTGTGTTAGCTTTTCATCACAGGTTATAACTGGTTACCAATCTTTCGTATGAGGATGAAATTAAGCACGGTCTCAGCGTTGAGCTGGCAACAAGATTAATCTACGGTATTTACTAAGGAAAAGTGTGAAACTGATTGGCTCTTTTTACTCATCGTCATTAGACGAGATGAAGTAGAAGCGACAGCAAATGGGTAACATCCTGAACTTCCAAATGTAAGCGAGAATAATGAACAGTCAGAAAGATTTTTTGAGTATTGGAATTTCGCAGGACCACATGATCTGGACGGATATTTTAGTACAAATAATTTTATGTAACGTTCCAGAAAAATGTTTAGTTTTTATCCACTCTACGTAGGCAGAGAAAAGCATCTTAATGCATTGATTAGTCAATCTAATTGATCCGGAGAGTACAGAAGCGCTTACCTCGAGCCAACGCGGCACGAAGGTGTGGTACAGCGAGATGGCGAGAGGTCGGTAGTCCATGTTGACGGAGCCATCGGGCTTGAGAGCTAGCTGCTCGAAGGTCCGCACCTGCAGTTGCTGGGGCTGAGGTTGCGTGAGGGCCGTGGCGGCTGCGTGGCTACGCAGTTGCGTGTAGTCGGAGATGGCGCGAGTCACGGGCTCACGCACGATCAACAGCAGCTTCACGCTCGCGTTCATGGCGCGGATCCGCTCGGGGACCTGCGGCCGTCACAAACGAGAGTCAGATCGTGTCGCTATTATAATTCGTATTCCTTGATCAATACAATCCAAATGAGAGAGAAAAATATGCAACACGAAGACAGCTTTGCCAATCGATTTGGTGGCGACTCGGGATTATTTTAAGCTGTGTGCTACATCCCCCAAAGCAACATAACAATTTTCTCGAGGATAACAACGTAAAATACTAATAATATTTCAATGTAGTAATACTCTGCGGCTTTTTTTTGTGTAGACAGGCTATGTATAGGGTAATCCACATAGTGGCAACTCCCTCTTATAGCATAGGAAAGGGATTTGAAATGGGGGATGCGGAAGGGTGGAGGAAGGTAGCCAAGGGTTAACTAGGGCCCCCGGGCTATGGTTTAAGGATCCTGCCCGGCATTCGCATAAAATAAATGCAGGACAAACCCTAGAAAAACCTGCATCAGGTAGGTCGGGAATTTGGTACTTGTCCCACGCCCTTCCGATGGCGGGAGAGGGGTTATCAGTGGGGTCGCAGCTTTCCCCTCGCCGTGCCTTGACGAATTTAGGAGGCAGCTGGCCGACTATTCCAATAGGAATAACGGACAACCCTTACCGTATGCCCAAGGTCTGCGACCCCGGAACATACACCTCTCAAAACAATCCGAGGTGCCTCGGCATGTGGGAACCTTAGTTCAAAAAAAACCAGAGAGATGTGAAGGTACCCCCCCGAGGATACTCTGCGGCAAAATAACCGACATTTTATACGATAAATTTCTAATTCCGTTTACAGAATCTGCGGAAAAGTCCAATTTTTAAAAGCGGAAAAATTTCTAACAAAGCTGTCATAAATTTGACACACAAAACTCTTTTTCCGTCGTACATAATTTTAAAAAAAGATAATTTTAGGAACAATTCACGCATATTAACATTGTGATCACTGACGAAAGGAGGCAGTTCGTCAGTTCTGGGTGGTGAAACGGAATACCGTGCATGCGCATTTCTCATTCTAGAGACAATTTCTGTGCTCAGCGCAGAGATAGCCAGTTGGCCAGATTAGCGGGAGAGTGTGAATTCACACTGTTAAAACACAATTATTACCGACCTTTAAAAATTAATAAAATGATTCCCTCTAAATTTATTAATGAGCTGCAGCACGTGAGTTAATATGCCCCTGAATCGATGCATGCTTGGATCATGCTGGTCGAAGCTGAAATCGACTTATTGCCGAACCATGTCGAAAGTTTGAGATGTTAAAAAAATTACAGTAAAACGAAAAATACCTCAGCCTGTAATAGGGAGACATTGAGGGGAAATTGTTTAATCAATGTCTCCGTTCGAACAGAATAAACGTGGTGATAATTACCATTGTAATGCATAAGTATAATATAACATTATTATTATAATATAATAAAGTGGGAATTAAAACATTTTTGCATATGAAGGTAAATAAATATGATGAAAGGAATATAATTTTTTTAATAGCTGATTAATTGAGCACCAAAATGGCGGCAAAGAATAACATACCACAATTAGGTAGGATATAGAGACTGAGGTTGATACATCGATTAGATTTACACAAGAAAAAGGATTGATAATTTATGACGGCACATATGGAACGATAAATCATTCTATAGTCTGTCCTAGTGACAACGAACTTTGTCACACCTGAAATTCTATTACATCCTGGTTTCCGTACAACAAAAACGGAAAGTGTCCACGTGAAGCACCGCATACTTATTTTCAACGAATATATGTTCGCGTTGCCGCCATAGCTACTTCCGAAAGTTACACAAGGACAAGTCCTGCCAACCATCCGCAGTGTACCATGAAAGTTTTCCAAGCTAAGGGTGGGCAGGGAGTTTGTCTTTGTTTACACAGTTAACCCAAGAGTCCTGGGCCTCGGAAAGGCATTGTGTTGCACAACGCCGGGAGACATTCTTCCCAACAAGCAGCCAAAATGCTGGTAGCGAGGTACAAAAGAAAGAAGCACGCGAACGGAGGCCATAATGCTGAAGGTAAACATTGCGTTACTCAAAAGATTCCAGCTATTGGAAATTAGTACGTGGTGTTTTAGCAACAGAGTTTGGTTGGAAACATTCCCGCTCTACGTAATCTGTAAATACAATGAAAAATTCTCGCCGTGTGTCTAATTTTAACATTTGTAAAATCATTGTTTGAGTAAATTATGCTCTCACCTAAATGACCATTGAAGTTTAAATATATATATATATATATATATATATATATATATATATATATATTGTAATAACCAGCTCAGAAGGACAGGAAGTCTGTCCTTAATGTTCGTCAGATTTGTTGACAAACTGAGAAACTAGGGACGCTTGAGTGGTGTGTACATTAAAGATAATGATAAAATTATGGGTAAGTGACCTGTTAGCGGATGGAAGGACAGATAATTAGTGCAATTTTGTCAGCTTTTAGAAATAATTGTGTGACCGACGGAACCCTAATAAAAACATCGTAACAGATGGACGACGCAATCAGATTAAAAGGAGACGTTTAATATAAGTGGTTGAGGGGCTCGCACAGCGAATGGACGGTAACAGATGTTGTTGTTGGCGAACTTGTAATGAAAAAAACTGTGAAAAACAAGGGAATATTCCGGGAGCCGGGATATATAAATAAGAGAGAGATATCTCGTCATCGCGGAGCAGATTCCACGAGGAAGGAACTCCGACAACTAGAAGTGGAGGCTGGACCTCCGGTTAGATGTCACCGCTGCTGAAGGCGAGGTCAGTGAGTGTTGGTCGGCTGGGGAGAGCGATGGTGCGGGACCGCAGAGACGGACGCAGGTCCAAGTTATGGGGGACGAAACAATTTTGACAGACATTTAGTTAGACAAGAGACCTCAGGTTAGTGAGCGTTGGTCGGCTGGGGAGAGCGACGGTGCGGGTCCGCAGGAGGACACAGGGATGCCAACATCAGGCGTAAACAAATGGGAGTATTCATCGTGGAGGTTTGACTGCCATCAAAGGAGTACGAATTTGTCGTGAGGGTGACGCCGTCAACAGTGTGAGTGCAGCCTGGGGGACTTTTAAGCATATATGAAGTGAGTGTGTGGACCCAAGAACGTGTAAGTCCATTTTCTGAATTTATAATTGTAAATTGTAATTAAAGGGTATAAAGTCAGATTTCGTTAATGTCGTTAATTTCGTTAATTTCGTTTCATTTCATTTTTCATTTTATTGTAACTATATTTGTGTATTTGTATCATATTGTGCCGTTTTCCTTGACAAGATCCTTAAAGATCTTGAGGGTACCGAGTCCGATTATTTAAATGTATTTCATGAGAAATAAAATTGTTTTTATGATTTGTATTAATTGTAAAAGTGTGGTAATAAATGATATATTGTTTGTTTAAAATCTGTGGTTATTATTTTAGTTATTACATAAACTAGGGCAAATTGCATTAATCAGAAATTAATAAATTAATAACTACTTTAATTGTTATTACAATATATATATTTATTTATTTATTAGTAAGTAGAAAATTGTTAATATTTTCCGTATTTTTTTAATCTGACATTTTAATCTTACCATAAATAACATTCAGATTTTAATTTGAAATATGAAAATATTTTTTAAAAATTTGAAATTTGTTTGATTTGGAACCTACAAGTGAAAGTTGGACCGTGAAAGGCACATTTCAAAAAATATTGTATTGTTTGTGCGAGATTTTGACAGCAGCGTTTCCCACAGCAAGTGAGGGATATTCCTCATTCAGTTTAATGAACGCTATCTGCGCAGATTGCTGCTGTGGGTCTGCATTGCCCCTTGGGCTGAAGAGGCGCGATCTCGTACCACGGTTTAATACGCGAATCCCAAGCAGTCGAGTTGCCCGAAGGCAGAAAGCTTCAGGGAACCTCTCTTACAATTGAAAACTCTCATTTCCAGCATCCGGCAAAAACGCAACTTTCGTGTTGATGGACCACTGTAAAGCGAAATCAATTTCCACGGTTCCACAAAACAACAGACTGTCGCTAGAATGTGAGAATGATATTTCATGTTAAAACAAGCAGTCACCAATACGAATCTCGCGTGAGGTACGAAACTAGGAGTGGACGAAGATACAGTAAACCCAGTTCTCGTTGTACCATTTTTTAAACGGTGAATTTGTGTCGATAGCTTCAACTAATCTTCGAATCCTTCTTTTGGTTGCTTACCAAGAGTCCGCACAAACTGATCTGGTGTTGAAGTTTGCCATTCAGAAAAACAAAAATCAACAATTTTGCCATTATGATCACTTTTTGCACCTAACCAAACATGAAAATTGTACATAATTCGTGTTAAAGTATTAATTATCATTAACCTGTTGCTTTGTAGCGCGAGATCCTTTTTCGTGTGTGTGTCTAGATGGGAAAACCTGACGTATTCCGTTAACGGAATGTTTCAGAAATAAAATGAATCGCTAATAACTGAAAATGTGTTGGCTATAATATTATTATTGGAGTCTAGCCGATACACCGAGTTGTTCAACTGTTCCGATTGGAGGTAGGTGTCCCTGCTGCGAAATTTCGACACGTCGTGCTGTCGTCGATGAACGACAGTCTATCCAGACTTTGGGTGGAAGTTGAACATCCCGCAGCTGACGAGCAACGTCACGTTGGGATCAATTAATGAACGCTGGTAAAATATGCATTGTCAGACCCAGTGACCTATTTCAGTGTGCGTGTTACCTTTGCTACTACGTCGAGAATTCCCTGAGAATAAAAGTGTTGTTTTAATAGAAAATATGTTTCATTTTTCGTTAACCACACTTTGGGGTGGCATTTCATGGAAACTTGAAATTAGGAATGTACGGTAAAAAAAATAATTTAATAATTGTGTTGTTTCAATTGAATTAACTGTTATTTTACGTCATGGTTTCATAAAAAAAATTAGCGTTGTGGAACAAGGAATTAGTATTTCTGCTGATTGTGGATCGCCGTGTGATACTCGTGAGACACGGAGCAACTTGTTACCGTGTTGAGGGAGTTTTTCAGCTCAAACTAGCGGTCGTAGAGCGAATTAAGATGCGTGGCAAGTCGTGGCCTTCTCGAAGCCATGACTGATCCACGTAATCTCCTCACCGCCTTCTAATTTGGCTGTGGCTCAGCGAACGGCCGCGTAATCTTCAAGGAGGTAGCTACCAACTTCCTGGCCAATCTGCCGTACTTTTGTCTCGTCAACGTATATGTGATAAAAAGGCTTAGCCTAATACACGCTGGCAATACTGCCGAGGAATAACGCACACTAAGATTTCGTGTTCCTTTTATTTCCTTCTTGGAACATAAAATAGTTCCCCAACATCGCTTAGAATGCTGTCTGGACATTAAAAAGAGTAATATGTTTACCCTCACGGATGGTGTGCTTAAGAGTTTAATGTTCATTATAGAACTGTGCATCGGATGCTTTGAAATGCGGTCGCTGGAGAGAATTCGTAAGAGAAATGAGGAGGGATCTAGAGGAACTAATTTCGTAATTGTTGGCTGGAGACGATTACACAACTAAATTAAGAGAAAAACTACGAACTACATTGCTTGGAATAATAACGAGGCTTGAGCGTACTGGGAATGGAAGTTGAGGATTTAATGTGATACGTGCATTGTATTTTTAACTCGCATAAACTTTTTTTTTGTATTTGAATTAAAAATGTATATTTATTAAAAGCTGAAATACAGCTCAAAGCAAATCATCGAATTTGTTAGTTACTCATTTGTCATATATATATATATATATATATATATATATATATATATTGTGGTGATTAAGAATATGAAATTATTTAATAAACAAAATTTTACAATTTTCATTATCGGCGGCGTAAATATGAGCCCATTTCATTAGAGCTGAAGGATTGTCTACATGAATATGAGGACTTTAATGCTTGCTTGCTGAAGTTGCATTGTTGCCTCAGGCAGCACTGAGACGTGCGGAACTTGAGAATTCAGTGGCGAAAGGTCCGTATTCAGACTTCCTGGTACCGTGATTGAGCAAGTGTGATTAGGAAACAGAGATATGTTGTATTAAAAGTCCCCGGGTTTTGTAATTAAAAGTCGACAGTTTGGAATACTTCGTCTATTGCCATATTCATGCAATTAGCAAAGTTTTAGAGAAGAAAGCTATCTACGATGATTGTTCAAAAAACGTTATCAACAGTTAGGAGCAGAAAGTGGCTTGTGTTTGAAATCTAAAACATTTTTAAATTCAGTGATATATGGCCTTTTGGTGATGTGTTTAAAAACATCGAGTGAGATCGAGCCCAGACGAACAGCTAAGGGTAAAGTAAACAAAAAATGGAATTTTATTAATTGTAAACCTAACGTGTAAATATAATTTTCGTCAGATTACGTATTTAAAAAATTATTTAAGTCAGGACATTTTTGCATTGTAAGTTTTTAATTGTCATTTTGTAACAATCTTTATTGGAGGCCCGATAGGCGGCCCTGAAATTAAGCCATGGCACATTACCAACTTGTAAAATTTCAATTGAGATAAGAATTTGTTTTTATTAAATTAATTTTGTTATATTTTGAATTCTTGTTTTTTTATTTTAAATCCTATCATTTTAACTTTTTATTTGTTCATATTAATTTAAATTGAATAATGAAATAAATTTGTTAGTATTACAATATATATATATATATATGGAAAAGTCCCGCAACAGTAAAATATCCATGAGAAAAACAGATCGGATCTATAAACCAAAAAACCCAAGCGTTTAATATCTATCAGAAACCTATTCAATAAAAACCAAACTTGACCCATGGGGTTGATGTGGGGTGGGAGGCACCTATTAAATAATAAATTAGAACACCAATTTTTTGTTACAGATCCAAAATTCTCCAATAAGATAAATTAGTTTTGTCTGAAATATTTTTTTCTCGATTCGCGCTGTAGATGGCTCTGTAACGAACAAAAATAAATCGGCAAGAGACCGATGAAAATGGGTATATCTCAAGAAGTTCACAACAGACGTGTTAGTTTTTTTTTAAAAAAAGAATTGCTATCCAATGTCACCATAATTGACGCACCTGGAAGTGCTGGAAGGGCTTTTCCGACAGCCAGTCGACTGATTTAATTAGAACAGCGAACGATAAATCGCATACCAAACGGACTAGATGTCACGGCTTATGGGAAACTTAATCTAAAATGACGTCCTGTTTATTTTAAGTCCTTTAAATGTATACGGTGTTTCATTTTGTTTTGGGATGCGGGTTGAATCGTGAAGGAATTTATATATCAGCGACTATAAAATTATCAGCTTCTTGTGATAATAAAGAGTCAGCTTGATGTCACGAACGCAGACTTTGTGGAAATACGTCGAGGGCAGAAGACGAGTGCTAGTAATTGGCTTAGGACGTGGAACGTACATCCCCATCTATTAGCGCCGCCTCGCTAGGCAAGCAGACGAGCGTGAAAGCGAGGCACGTAGCCTACCAATACGGCGGAAGATCAAAGTTGGTTTCGACGACCGGCGGAGAACACAAACTGCGCGCGTATCGCTAATATTAATGAACCATTCTGTTTGAAACATATCTCTAAAGCAGTTTGAGAAGGTGGTCCACGTATTCATGCTTGTGAAATCGAGCAGCAGAATCGGAGAGTTGAATGACAAATATTTTTCACCAACATCTAGTTGCACTGAAAATTATTTCATTCGTAACTTTATTTGTTCCTTGCGATACTGAAAGTAACCTGCTATTCTTCAATTCAAACGTGTTAAAAATAATTTTTAACACAGTCAAATCAATAAATCATTACCTGCTCATAAATTGTTTTCTACTGTATATACAGATTTTATTTATTCCAGGTTCAGATCCATTTCACCAACACTTATTATTTCAATTTTTTAATCTCAGGATTGCTTAATGAGAGTGTAAGTTAAGAGCAAAATGTGTTGGACTTTGGTCAGGGTAAGTGGTATTTTTTTTTTGCATTGAAAAATTTTAAGTCTGATTGAAAATAAAGAATAAGACAGATAGTCAATACAGACAAAAAAAGGGTAATATAAATACCACACAACGTTTCTGGGATCCTTGTTCCTTTCGTCAGGTGTTAAGAAGAGCCTAGAGAAACACAACTGCACTGGTCAGTTGACAAATCTCCAAAGCGACGAAAACGTAACGACAACGCCGAAGGGTTAGCGTAACAATAAGGGATCATAGCAATTGTTGAGTTCCCTTTTTGTTATTAGATACGTATCGAATAACATATATTTAATATGAAACTTCCCATTGATAAAACAATCTGTAGTATCCAAACAGTTGTAAACATACTGTAGTAATTGGTAATTAAGACATTGTGCTAATTGGAAAGTTGGATTGTAGAGGACTCATTATTAGTGGATATAGAGTGGACGCCGCAACAAGGCGGCAATGCAAAGAAAGTATTGTTGTCGATTGACTGAGAATTTTACGCGCTCAAAATGGACGAGACGAGGAAGTCAGTCGGGCATAGAACAGCGCGGTGTAAAGACCAGAAAATTCATATTATAAAAAGTTATGCAGTCGGGCAGCGGACCGCAAATAGAACAGTTTGATAGCAGTTACAAACATGTTCTAAAATATTGAAAAGTAAAGCAATCTTCAGTCGGGAAGGAGAGAGTGAAACTAATGTAATCGGTGGCCGAGCATAAAATTCAACCTGCTGGCCATAGACAAACCAATGAAGTACATTTCCAACTAAAGTCACGACATCTGCAAATCCAGGTTGCAGCAAAGCATCGAGAATCTACCAATTTGTGTTAGACCAACTAACAAAACTACGCCAATTAGAATTTGTTGACATTTAGAGTCTGTGAGTACTAGAATCAGTGATATCCCCAAATTTTGTGCACGAAAAACCTAAAATGAGACCTGGGCGGCCGTAAGTAGAAAAACTGTAAAATCATATTGTAAACCGTTTTTAAAAGATAAAAGTCAGATCGTTCTTTAATTTTAATTATTTAATTATCGATAAAATGAGATCGTTAATTCCTGATGAAATTTAAAACTGTTTAAATTCAATCTGTAGTATTATTTCTTTCACAACAAATTTCGTCTATGTTTAGACGCATCAATCGATTTGCTTATAATGTAATATGGCAATTTTGTTCATCCATTGATAAATGAGAACAGTATAATGTACATAACTTACAGTTTGTATCATTGTAAAGCGCTTACAAGTATTATATTATTTAATTATTACAATACATTTGATTGGAAAATGCTAAGATTTTAGACATTGACACCAGGTACAATTCCAGACTCATTTTACAGATGCTTCACATTAAATTCAACACCACAGCTATGAAACTCAATAATTGCTATGATGCCTTATTGTTCCTCTACCCCTTCGGTTCTCCCATTGTCGTTGCGTTTTCGTCGCTTTTGAGTTTTGTCAACTGACCTGTGCAGTTGTGTTTCTCTAGGCTCTTCTTCGCAGCTGATGAAAGGGCCAAGGATCCTAGAAACGATGTGTGGTATTTATATTACCACCCTTTTTTGTCTGTATTGGCTATAAAGATTATTTTGAATTGTTGCAACTGAGCTGTGGCATCTCAATCCCAAAATAATTTGAAAGCGCTCTGACCTCAGGAGTAACGAAGTAGCTTGGGCTCTTCTCGATGGTGACCTGTCCTCTGAACGAATGCGGCATTCTGCGGCGGTACCATTCGAGGCCGCGGCGGTAGTTGTCGTCGCGGTCGAAGAAGTGCACCTCCCCGGCGGCCTTCTGGATGCGCGGATGCAGGGCGAGCATCTCCAGGAGAGCACGAGTGCCGCACTTCCTCACGCCGATGATGAGCGCCTGTGGGAGGCGGCGGTGAGTCCTCGCAAAGTGCACCCGGCTCTGCGTGGAGAGTTCCTGCACGGCCCCCGTCGTCCCCGTCGCCGCCTCCAGCTGCTGCTGCTGGGACACGGCTGCCGCCAGCTCGGCCTGGAGGGCAGTGCTCTCCAGGACCGTGTAGAGAGCGCTGTCGTACAGTACGTGGAACGTGAGGAACAGCGACAGTAGAGCCACGGACAGCAAGGCGGCCGCCAGCTTGGGCCTCGACACACCCACCAGAACCACACAGTCTGCACCTTCAGCCGCGTCGGGCGGCGTCCGCATGCTCCCCCAGCATCTGCAAACGAGAACAATCAGGGTCTCAAAAACAGTGGAACAAAGGAAACTGCACTCGAGATATCGGGCTCAGGTGACCCACTTTCATAAATTTGGACACATGGTTGCATCAGAAGCTGAACTCAATTCGTAAGAAACACCATGGCGTTAAGTCCTAATTTCCTTTCGTATAGAAAGGGATTCGCAATCATGTTACAACGCAGAAACTATTATATATGTAGTACCTTGTTAATTTTATTAAATTTCGATATGGAAATTTAGTTAAAATTTTTTTTTTCAGATAATTTCATTCAAATGCTTCCTTTAATGCATATATCTAATTCAATAAGTTATTAACATAATATACAAGCCGTAAGTGCGTAATTTAAACCTAGCAACCTTCTTATTTTTTTAAGTGCAGCAACTTGTGTGTTTCATTTGTTTTTAATATGGCAATAAAGTATTATTTTTTTCTTCCGGTTAATTCCTATCACTACGACGCATTAATACGTGTATTTAATTTATTTAATTATGAACTTCAAATTTGCATTTCTTTGAATAATTACATGCAAAATAAAATAACGTTTATGACAATTAACAGACATTTATTCTAAAATAACATCAATGTTTACGTACCTTTTACAGGATGCGACTTGATTACAAAATTAAAATTAAAGAACTTGAAATTTTTTCCTTCATACACCGAGAGTGAAAATATACAATTTCAAGTTAACAAATTTGAATTTTTATTGAAGTCACAGCCTGAAGAAGTTAAAAATAGGTACCAAAACGTTGTTGTCATTTTAAACTGATATTTTTAAATCAAGGTTGTTATTGGTGATAACTGAATTGTTTTACAGTAAAGTAAAAGCAGACGTTAAATCAAAAACAATGTTTTTTTTTAAAAAAAAATATTGCGTTGGTTGTGGTTGATGTTTTTCTATAACAAAATAATGCAGTTTTTCGACCAATATCAGACAATATTTTATTTATTTATGACAAAGTTTCGGTACGTGTTTGTACCTTCATCAGGTCTTTCCTGCTAAAAAATTGAACAAAATAAAGTTGTATTACCAAGAAGCCAATGAATTTATAAAAGCGGTTGAACAAAAAAATTATACTATTAATTGTGTTAATAGTAAATAAATAAAATATTGTCTGATATTGGTCGAAAAACTGCATTATTTTTAATGTAAACAGACGTAAAAATACTATCTTTTTTCTATAATACTTTTTAGTAGGTGAAAAATTAGTGAAAAATAATCATAAAATCACAGAGTTCTGTAATATTTAAAATACTTCTATAATTTATTAATAAATTAATCCTACCTCAAAAGTAAGAACTGGTAAAAGATAAAAAAATAATACTTCCGTTGTACGGGGTAATTTGATGATGTTTTTCGAATATCTATACAATTCCAGAATTTGTCATAATTATTAGTTTGAAAATTTGTTTTAACTTCCAAATTTTCCTTCAATTCTATCAATTATTCGTATATTAAAAAATCAATATGGATTCTGTCATTTAAAAATGATTCATGACAGGATGTCTAAACTTTCCAAATCTTAACGACGTTTCAGCCTGCCGATGTAGATTTGAAAGCCATCAACGTTAATAATAATATTGATCAACCACAGAACCCTGTATCAAATATTCAAAGTATCGAAAATAATTTCGATTTAAAGTGGATTAAATAAATAAATTTTTGAGCGAAACTCAAATATCGATTTTGCAGGAGCTTCTTGATTTTCCTTTGAAATTTATTTATCATATCATGAACTACTTATAAATAATTATGATATAAGTTATTGCAAACTATTCGTAAGAAATAGAAAAAATGTTCCATCGCTTTTCCACCAGGCAAGGAACGCTTCAGCGAAAGTAGTCATCAGATGAACGTTATTAAGGTGTATAGAGCTTGAAATAAAATAACGTCTTAAACGCAACATCGATGATGATGAGAAAAGCCGACTTCACCAAAACATTTTGAGAATTTAAATCATAACTTTTTCATTCAAGACAATGCACTGCTTTTTATGGGGTCCTAATGACCCATTGGTGACATGAAATTATTACCAGTAATTTGTCTTCCTACACAGTGAATATCTTCCTCTTTATATGTTCCTTACTTCCGATAAACATTATAACTGTTTGGAGTCGAGCCTGACTTTTTTTAAAAATATATTTATAATACAGTGCACTTTTATACGTTATTGTAGCCAAGAGCTTCCTAAGCGTCGAACCAATAACGGAAGGACGAGGGAGCATTTACGAGTTACCGGGGCGTCTGCGTGGCCGCCTCTTAATGTCAGGCTCCATTAACTTGGTCGTCGGTAATGTCACGGTCGGCGAGGAGAGCCAAAGACGCCCCAATCAATTACGACCAGAGGGAGGATATCTGACAGAACGACGCCTCGAATACAAACATTGGAGACGAACCGCGACTCTCGTGACTTACAAACGTATTAAAAAAAAATTATTTCAGTACACAAAAACATTAATAAAATATCTAAACGGAAAATAAAATGTACAGGTTAATGTAACAAGGTCGGGGGTTCGTCCAAATGTCACATCTATTTATTTTCACGTCATTTACTCAACTTTCTATATCGACTATTTAGATAGATATTTATGCAGTTGAAGGAACACTGCCTCCCTTTTATACCCCGACTGCTTCTCGACTGTGTACGAGTATGCACCCTAAGTAAGTCATTGACTTTCAATAAATTTGCTGAATGTCACTTTCTGAATGGGGAAAGTGCTAATAGCAAAAATAACTATAAAAGAAGAGAACAGACGAGCATTACTGTTAAGAATTAGTAGTTAGATATATAATAAATTGGACATAGCCATTAAACGGTCTGGATGTGAGCCAAGAAAAGCCAATCCCGCAGCTCATTACAGATAAGCTAATGAATCTTGCGATAGCAGCGGCCTGTAATGCAATATTCGACAGCAGCAACGGTAATTATCGGCGCTGCACTCTCCCGGGAGAAGAGAACAGCGGGTCGCGCCAAATTCCCTTCCACCTAACAAACGTTCTTTCAAAAACAACAAATATTCATACACAGAGAGTAAAACTGTGTAGGGGGTAAACAGCTGAGAGAAATTATTTTCCAAATGAGGTCGGAGGGAAAGCAGATTCTGTATTAAGGCATCTATTAATGACTCCTATTGATTTGAAAATTTTTAAACAATTATTTACGAGTAGAATATTAAACGAAATCACTTCAAGAATATTCAGCTTGGTTGCCTGAATTTATTTTACCCAGCATGTTGAATCAGACTTTGGAACACTTGTTGGAGTTTTCCTATAAACTTCTCTAACCTAATAAGACCCTGGTATACATTTCGAACATGACTGAGGGAACAGTTATGTAAACGGATGGCCGTAAAAAAAAAGGAAACGCGTATTAGAGGTTTTTGAAATCGACTATCACTTTATTAAATAAATATGCACGTTATTCAAGAATAAAAATATTTAATACTCTTCCTCCAACGATTACGAATATTAGCAGTCATTTGTAGATCTTCTAATTAAGATCAATAATCTTCGTTCATAAAATATTGAAGAGAGACCGGTAGGCATTCCGACACTAGACGACATACCTTACAAATATTTTTTTTTAGGGCAACAGGCTACATGAGGGTGATCCACATTGGGCAACTCCCCTTTAATAGCATAGGAAGGGATTTGAAAGGGGGGATGCGGAAGGGTAGAGGAAGGTAGCCAAGGGTTAACTATGGCCCCCGGGCTATATTTTAAGGATCCTACCCGCCATTCGCCTAAAGAAATGCAGGGAAAACCTTAGAAAAACCTGCATCGGGTAGGTCGGGCATTTGGTACTTGTCCCACGCCCTTCCGATGACGGGAGAGGGACCTTACAAATAGGCCTCCCGAATGTTTATGTGAAATTCCTGAGAATACTTGAACGCGCGAGAAATTTTAAAGTGACAATAAACAATTACACCAAAAATTTTACGTTATATAACTGCATTGGAATTTTTTCTCTCATCTACATTGTCCAATAACCAGGCTTTTAAGTATACGGTTCCCCTATCTTTGGGGGGTTACTCTGGTTTACCTTCAGATCGTACAAATCTTTCGCCCCTACCCTGGGGAGAGGGGAGACTAGTATGTCTGCGAGGGCTATTCTCTCGCAGGCAATACCCGCGAGGGAAATTCTCTCGCAGGCAGAACTTTGTAGGAGAGATATGAAGGGGCTACCTTTGGGGATGCCTTTTCCACTCCGTGTTTGAACTAAGGTTCCACAAGCCGAGGCACCTCGTTTTTAGAGGTGTATGTTCCGGGGTCACAGACCTTGGGCATACGGTAAGAGTTGTCCGCTATTCCCATTGCAATATTCGGCCAGCTGCCTCCTAAACTGGTCGAGGCACGGAGAGGAGAATGCTGCGTCCCCACAGCAAACTCCTCTCCCGCTATCGGAAGGGCGTGGGACATGTACCCAATGCCCGACCTACCTGATGCAGGTTTTTCTAGGGTTTGTCCTGCATTTCTTTAGGCGAATGCCGGGTAGGATCCTTAAAATATAGGCCGTTGGCCCTAGTTAACTCTTGGCTACCTTTCTCTACCCTTCCACATCCCCCCTTTCAAATCTCTTTCCTATGCTATAAGAGGGGAGTTGCCACTATGTAGATTACCCTATACGTAGCCTGTCTACACCCCCAAAAAATACCTTTGGGGAGGCCTTCACATCACTCTGGTTTTTTTTAACCACATGCGCCTCGGCCTGTTTTGAGAGGTGTATGTTCCGGGGTCGCAGACCTTGGGAATACCGTAAGAGTTGTCCGCTATTCCGATTGGAATAGTCGGCCAACTGTCTCCTAAACTGGTCAAGCGACAGCGATGAAAAAGCTGCGTCCCCACAGCAAAACCCTCTCCCGCCATGGGAAGGGCGTGGGAAAAGTACCAAATTCCCGACCTACCTGATGCAGGTTTTTCTAGGGTTTTCTATGCATCTCTTTAAGGCGAATTGCCGGGTAGAATCCTTAAACCATAGACCGGGGGTCCTAGTTAACCCTTGGCTACCTTCCGGTACCCTTCCGCATCTCCCCTTTCAAATCCCGTTCCTATGCTATAAGAGGGGAGTTGCCACTATGTGGATTACCCCATAATTGCCTGTCGAATCCCTTAAAAAACCATGGCCTACATGATTGAGATTTCACAATCCAGTCAATCGCTATCCCGTTCACTGGACGATTCGTGCCACGTGTTCTCCTGCAGAAATCCAAACACCATGGCGTATGAACGCTATACATTTTCCATTCGATTCTGAGAATATATTGCCTGTGTGACAGAACTCGCTTAGCTTAATGACTAACTAAACTCCTGTTTGTTGTTCCCGCCTCAGACGAGTCATCATTGTAGAATAATTTCCTGGCAACGAGGCCTGAAGAGGCGTGACGAAGCGGAACAACACTTTGTCTCACTTAAAGACGAGAACAACCCACACACCACCTCTACCACCATTTATAACACTTACCACGCCGGAATATCTTCACTTACGTCGTATTTGGGAATTTCACAACCTTTGTCCACTGAGTAGCCACTTTTCTCAAGAATACAGTCAACTGCTGGTGGTACGTCGTGGAGGTTGCAGCAGCAGGCTTTGTAGACGTGTTAACAATTCAACTCTGATTCCATTCATACGTTCATTTTAACATATTTGCGCACGTTCCGTCATATCCATTGTCTTCTACCTACTGTTTTATGGCTCCACATGCGTGTCTATGAAAATACATATCCACCGCTTATAAAGATATTCCTGTGCCAATGGTTGGTCACGTATTCCAGGAATTTTTCCCTTCATTGTGTTATATGTAGGTCTTTGTAAAACACAAGAATAAAGACGAACCGAGGAGGAAAAGCATATATGAGATACAAAAATTATATAAAATCAAAGATGAGACGTGTCCGAAACTACTGCAGTAGTAATTCACAGATTATGTTCACTGCATTAAATTTTTTTCGTGTTCTTTTATTACAGTAAACCATTTAAGTGTGGCAGAATTTTTACAATTTAATTGTAAACAACATTACGGTAACCAAATGTGTTTATCGAAACAAGATGGATAAAGGATGGTTCGATGAATAAATAATATATACCATATGGTTTAAATAAATAGATAAATTTCGTAAAGAAGAATCAAAAAGAAGAAATAAGCTAAATGACAAACATAGCCTTAGTATTGTTTAGAATTAAACCCATCTATTTTACACCATTAATCCAATGAAAAAATAGTAATCTGTGAAATGTTTCCATTTAATTAACAGCAGAAAGGATCTATGAATTTCAACTACAGAATCTCCGACATGTGTCATCTTCGTTTTGATATTGTAATAAATACAAATGTAGTATTAATTAGCAATTTGATTGCTCCACATCGTGGAAGCCAAAAATGTAATGCTTTAAACGGATATTAATTAAACAAAATTTAATTATTATTTAAACAATTAATTTGAAGTTTTATTAAATTGATAGTTCGTTCTTAAATAATTTATTTTATTTTAACAGGAAGGATCGAGAAATAATTACTACTTTAAACTTTACGATACCATTTATTATTTAATAGAAATTTATAATATTTTCTCTGAGGTTAAATACATTTAAAGCTTCAATGTTTAGAAATTTGATAACTCTTCTTTCAAGGTCGTTTACCTGGGCTTGATAAGTAAAGAACAACTTTTGTATTTACGTTACAATCATAGTATTTATAAATTAAGAAATTAACAAACAAAACCAAAAAGAGACGAACGAAATCTGACGAATACCTTTAACTATCTTTTACAAACTTAATTAACTTGGTTTCTTCTTACAAAAATGTTCGACTGGTACCAGACTTAGATTCCTGGGCTCGGAAACATAATTTACACTAAAAAGGCCATGAATACTGACTCTACACTTGATTGTCAAACACATGGCCGTAGTTATTTAATTTTCCTCAGGGAACTGGATCTGCTGCCTCTCCGGATCATTAGTCAGACATATTGATACACATTGTCTTTATGTGGAAAATGATGATCTCAGTACGCGTAGGAATCTTAATGTGGCGCTAAATATTTGATTACTCTGCAGTTTTTTTACAAAGTCTCTCGCTGTCCAAACTTTATACTTGTATTCAAAACTTGTAAATTTCTCGGTTGGATTTATACTCGGGCCACGCTGTTCGTTACTCTCAAATTTTGCCTTCCTCTCCCGACTACAATATCAGACAGACTGCCGTTCCAGAAAACGCTCGTAGCCCACGACAAAGCCCGCCGACCCATTATCGTCTTTGAAGAATTGGTACCGCTAACAATCCAATTATTAAAATCATTACTGGCCTCTAATTAGTATTACAATATATTTCCTAATGAATGACAGTATTAGATCACTTCAAATCGCAGTGAATTAACGACACTTCTGTTTGTAAAATGTCTATGTTTCTATTTCCGGGAGTAATTAATAAGGAAAATGGAAAGGGTTTGATTTCAGAAAAAATTCATTCAAATCATAAAAAAACTATTCTATGAAATTTCTTCAATATTATGGTCTCGTCAGTATGTTTTTTTTGCGAGACTCTTGCTAATATTTCATTAATATGCGAATCATCAACACGAAGAACGTTTCCATGCATTCGGTCTGGCCTGCTGTTTTAAGTTTCGAAGGGAGTTTTATCATGGACTACTCTATTAAGTCCCGCAAGGGAAAGTGATGTGACCTTATAAAGACAGCATCTTCTACGTAGCTTTACTTAACAGGCGGATATGTGTTGAGTTTCCTTCCATAACTAAAAATAGCAGACACCACCTGCAGTGAAGACAGGAATTTGCCTTAAAGAGCCAGAGCAAGTTGTTAAAAGGCAACCGGCATTCCATTGTGTCACTTCATTCTTACAAGTCTGCTTTCTCACGGACGTGTCCGATGAAGTGCATACACGTTTAAAAACTGAGCTGGTCTGTTTCATCATCTGGATCAACTGTAAACTAATTTATAGTCTGAGATAACAGTCATTCCGATGAAAAATTCTGATGTCAACCGGAAGTGAAAAGTCAAAGAACGACAGATTTCGCGATGCATCTTGGGATCTAATTATTTTTAAGTCATATTAACTGCCTTACGAAAAAATAAACTACCGCAGAAGTAATTTTAACCACTGAAAAATTAACATTATAAATTACCATAAAAAGTATTATTCGATGAACAGAAAAGTTTTTATTAAGTCTGAAAACCTAATATATTTTGTAATGTAATCGAAGAAAAAGGTTCGTGAAGTCGAACACATGCAGCAAAACAGTTTCTCGGACGATTACATTGGTGACAGGAAAATCCACAAAGAGATGTGTGACATGGAGACAGAATGAAATCGTAAGCAAATACGGGGAAAAAAATCTTCCTGTGCTTAGGAAACGAAAGTGTACTGAAAGAATTCAGAGGAATTTTTATTGGGCTTCAAGGGAGGAAAATCATATGAAGATATATGACGAATATGTTGTAACGACTGATATTTAAATAAACATGAACAAAACAAATTAATTTTGAGTCAGTGACAGACATAGCTTAAAACTTGAATTATGGAACTGAGTAAATTTTTATTCCTAGGCGACATTCAACCGACTGATCCATCAGCGAGGCTATAGAACAACAATCGGGCAAAAGTAGGATTATCTGAGATCCCGCTATGGTATCAAAAAAACGGATGCTTATCAAATTAATAAATAACAGTTTAATAACGTCATACTAAATATCCTAAGACTGTGAGGGTTTGATGCTTTTCAATATCATTTAAGTCAAAATAAAGAAAGATAAGTTAGTTAATCAAAGTCTAAAATACAGTTACTACGTAATCACAACTAGAGAGGGTAGGCGTAACTTTGACATGACAAACTCTCATTGGTCAAAAAATGATGCTGAAAAAATTATTAAATAACTGTTAAGTGAAGCTTTACTACGCGTCGTCAGCCTGCGATGGATAGAGTGGATTATTATGAAACCAAGATCAGTTCAAACAATATTATATAAAAGTATAATGTCTTACCATTGCCCATTCACAAATACTCAATTCCGATTGGTCGAAATATTAAGATGGATTCAAATCCTCAAAATGGTGGACTCTCGCCTATTCCCGGCCAGTGCGGGGTGGGTTGGATTTTAATACACGACTCTTATTGGTCAAAAAAAATCTGGAGACAAAAATAATCAATGACTGTTTAAAGTGTCTACGTAGAATTGGCCTACGAGAGGTTGAATTTTCATAATACACAACTCTGATTAGTGGAAAATAAATTATTCACATACGTCTAATGCCCGTCTTAATACGAGATCACAACACGTGAGGGGAGTAGTATTCGACATCAGATTGTGATTGGTCAAAGAAAATGATGGTTGTCTAATTAGTAAATAACAGTTTTAAACGTGTTACTACGTATCATAAGACTGGGGAAGGGTTATTAAAATCAACCGAATATTAGTTAAAACAAAATAAATAAGGATATAATAAATAATTATCGTGTTATGTATTGTTACTTTGTAATCACAGCTAGAGAGGGGCGGGGTAAAAAAAATGATTCTGATAAAAATTATTAAATTTCCGTTCAGTGAAGCTTTACTACGCAACGTCAGACAGAGTGGATTATTTTCAAAACAAGATAATTTCAAACAATATTGAGGAAGATGCTATACGTTATAATAGTATAATGTCTTGTCATTGCCGACTTACAAATACTCACTTTCAATTGGTGGAAATATTAAAATGGATTCAAATCCTCATAATGGCGTATTCCCGGTCAGTGCGGGGTGTTGTGGCTTTTATTACATGCCTCTCATTGGTCAAAAAATTCTGGAGACAGAAATAGCACTTTAAACTGTCATTGATTATTTTTAAGTATAATTAGCCTACGAGTGGTAGAATTTTTGTAGTACGTAACTCTGATAAGTGGAAAATAAATTAATCTACATGTCGCTGACGCCAATGTTTTTCCCTGCGTTGATTACAAGCAAATAATATTCATAGTGTAATTGAGCTAAACTGGCCTTCACAGTCTGATAATTATTTTGTGTGTTCTTATACGTTAAAAACATTCTGATGATAAAATATTGAGCTTAAAATTGAATTTTTGTAGGCTGCTTTCATTTTCTATGGACTTAAGAAGACTTTGAATCTGTGACGTCATTTTAAAGCAAATATACAGTCCGCTTCTTCGGCTAATTTGATTTTAAAGTGTGACGTGTTCCTAAGCGGGAATGTTGCGCTAAAGGAAAACTGGTCAAAGCAAGCTCAACTGGTCCACCGCTCTGTGAATGATGAATCGGAGTCAGTTTCGCTACTGAGATGCGACGACGTATTTCCGGGAACAGTTATCTCAGCTCAAGAGCCCTCGATATTCGACGCCACCAATTAGCAGCGAATGAAGACGGCCCTTGTCCTCTGTGCGCGCCTGCGAGCCTTCAGATAAGGGGCCTCAGATAAACCGCACTGTGTACGCAGACCGGGAGGTACATCTCTCTTCAGTGACCATCAGAAGTGTGCCAACTCGCTTCATTAGCCCATCTTATCAGCCGAGTAGACCTCCTACAACTTCCCCCTTGGAAACTTCGTTAACACGACCAGTTAAGGGTTTTGTACTGTTAATCGTGTCATGTCAGGGAAGGGGCTTTCACGTAACAACCCAATCATCTCCCTGTTTCAAATTACTGCGACCGGGCAAATCCGAAATTCTATAGGTTGATCCCTATGAATATATTATTATTATTTATTGAAATTTATTATAGTCGCGTCGACATCGTGGTCATTGGCGACCCGGATGTTATTACAATAGATTACATAGTGTTACTATTTATATACATCGATATTCTTAATATTAGCGATTTGGTTTCTATATTTGCTTCTTCGATAATTTTTATGAGATCCATGGCAGCTGTCGTTGAAGTACAGAGGCCTGAGATGTGGTGTTCTGCAATTGTAGCTCTTCTGATGCCGTTATATCTGCTGCAGTAAAATAGTATATGGGGAATATTTATTGGTTAACTGCATTCTTAAGTGTAAAGAAGAGGAATACCTGAAGATGACGTCCACACAGAATATGGAGGCTATATTGTATTCTAAGGTGATGGCCACGGAGCATAAATCGGATAAAATGCATGCCGTAATTCTGGACGTTGTTGCAAGTTTAAATACAGATGAGTACCTAATAGGTTTAGCTAATGTTATTGACCCCATCAGAATTAAGTAAATCTCTAAAATAGCCAATGTGAAAATATGCGCATTTCTAATATCTGCGGAGGATGTCGAAAGCCTAATAAAAGTTCATAAATCAATAACAATAAAGGTTGAGATGGTCAATATAAGACCTTTAATGCAAAACTACTGCCGTGTAATCTTGTCAAATGTATGCCCAGTTATCCCAAACGAGATTATTGTGCTAGAACTAGAAAAGCTAAATATAATTGCACATGCTAAAATATCGGATATTAGAATAATTATTGGTGACCGAAGATTTTCTCACCTTAAAAGTTTTAGAATACAATTCTTCGTTTACCCGGATAAGCTAAACTCCCTTCAGGATTCGATAATGGTGCAATATGAAGACACTAGCTGCAGCGTGTATCTAGCAGCGGAGAACGATAACTGCTATAATTGTAAAAGTCCCGGCCATATCGCGATAAATTGTCCTAATAGAGATGCAGTACTGTAGAATAATCTGACAGAAAATGACAATTATGACCAAATTCAGTGTAAGAACCCGGCACCCGCAATTCAAATAACTAACCCTCAAAAAACGGACGTGAATAATTCTCAACTACCAAACAAAAAAATAACTGCATCTACGAGCTCGACAAGCCAAGCTGATAAGAAAGACGTCAGTAATCCTGAACAGGAGACAAGAACAGATCCACCCAAGAAAACCAAACCAAGCATTCAGGATCATAAATAAAAGGCGCTTAGTCAATAATTAGGTCCTGTAAAAATATTATATGAAGAAGAAAACAGTGCTCCACCTATCCATTTGGAACAGTTAGAGACTCATACTAAATGCTATGGACTCAAAGAACCCAAGGACCATTATTAGAGATTACAAAATATCCTCTACATCATTCATAAATATATTGGAATCTTTGTACCCACAATTAAATGATAAAACGGTAAAAAGTAGAATAAAAAGGCTCATAAATTTAGTCATATTCAGAAGCAGGCGCCTCCTCCTAATAAAAACAGACTACGACCACAGTACAGTGGAATCTGCAACAGTCGCAGCTCCAAAACAAGTTAATATAATGAATTCTACAATGATTATGATGAAGGAGTAACAAATGCGAATTGTAAAATGTAAATGTAAGAAACCCACATTTGAAATGTATAATTATTCTTTCAAACTGTTCAATTGTATGTATAGTATTGGAATCAATGTGAATCGCACCATACTTATGGAAATAACAATATTTGTAATTTATTTATGGGTCCCCAATGACCATGTTGTTAACGCGACCTTAAATTAAAAAAACTGCATTCTTCACATATTAAAGACAATGCCTCACGTTAATGCGTCAATTTGTAGTAATTTAAATATTAAAACGATACGATGTTTTTGTAAGAATCAATACAAACAAATTAATTTATTAACGCACAAACAATTAAATTTACACAAGTTATTTAGGCAAATAAATTTTAATTTACATTATCAATTAATCTTTTACAATAAAATGACTACACCTCAGGGGCGTTTACCGGGCCTCAATAAAGAATTACTTGTTAACAATTAAATTTTTATCAAGATATCATGGACTTAATTCATCAGTAGATTAATACAATGCAAAAACATAAAATATGAACTTTAAATTCTCAATCTGACGGCAATATCTTTATTGTTAACAAATAGAATTCTGTGGAATTTTACCTTACTGTCTCTGGTACTCAAGGAAGTTGTCTCGTTCGTACACACACACTTATTGCACTTTATAGACAGGCCATTTTATCCACCGACTCTAATCAACACTTTTAGTTTTGCAAAAGTTGGTTCACTGTTCGTTTACGAAATCCTATTAGCTCGTTTCGAAGATTGTTAACTGCTGGATGCAGTTACCTTGGCTTCCAAAACTGAAGGAATGGTCTGAATCGAGAGTATAATGATTTAGACTCACCACTCTAAATATTTAGCGTTGAATATTACGTAGTTATCTCACAGACTGAAACTTGTAAAAACGTTCTAACGGCTTTAACTGTTGTTACATGTATCCAGGCATTTTCTGGATTTTATATTTTTCGTCTGTCCACTGCTATATTTCCAAGACGACTTTACTGGAGCTCGCCTCCCCACAGACTCTTCACTGCGCGTCTAGCGAACCAACCTCTACAATACCCACAAACATTGCATTATTGCCACATTCTTGTGTACGACTTGTGTTTCATGCCGCTAACAATGCGAGCCTAAATTTTTGTTAATTAATTAATTATTTCCTCTTAATTACCACAGTATATTTAGATGTAGAAATCTAAAATGAATGAAAAATATATATTAAAAAATTTTAAAAATGTCAATATCAATTGTTTGCAAATAAAAGTATGCATATACACGATAACATACGTGCTATAGTTAAAGTGTAGATAATTAGTGACCACCCACGCACATACAAAAATTGATAACCTTTTACATGACGATCTTGAAATGATAACTGTGCCAGTAACGCAGAGTAACAGTAGTGAAAGCGTTCGATGCGTACCTCTGCTAATGCAAGGCATCTCCCCTTGCGTAAGTCGAGCCATAAGCAAATAATGATAACAGAATGCCTTCATAAATTGGCGTCATCTGTTGCGCTATAAAAGCTTGCCATGTGCTAAAAAAAAAAACCTGGCGAGGTACTCGCTCTTCATTATTATTTCCCCCCTCCCTGAGGTTTATAGATCGAGTTTGGGTTTTTGCTTGTTAACTCTTTTCGGCCGGCAAGGGAAATAATTTCTGAGTATGACAAGGGCCATTAGGTTAATTAATAACCTCGTATGGGATTTTTACTCCATCTCATTTTTAAGATTTCAATGAACACATGAGACATCATTATATCAGTTCCTTTCTTATCCTAAATGTAAGCGCTTCCGTCTACAATGGTTTATTGTGCCATGTTGGATTATTATTGCGAAAATTCCTTTATTCCATCTATTGTTGACGCCATGAAAGGTGTAATAAAACACTGCAGATGTATTCGTACCTTCGTAACTCAGCAATGCAAAAGGGATATCGCACTGTAACCGATAATTAAATCGCTGCTTGTCATAAATAGCTTTGAATGCGTGTTCTTTCTCGAGGCACCAGTTATGCGCCGCTAAGATATTCCATCGGTTGAAGGTAATTATTTAATGACGGTAGAATGTGGTGAGTGTGAGACATTAGGAGTTCTGACGGAAGCCTGTTGCGAAGTTTACGGCTTTCCTGAGGCGCCGAGGTTTTATCTGAAAGGGAAACGGTAATTGTCCACAAAAGAGAGCCAGTTAACAGCTCCGGCAATAACTCACGTAAACGACAATAATTTCTTCCCATGCCTACTTACCTTAGGCTACAAGGGCGGCCAAACACTTATTTGAATAAACTCGTGCGCCATCATAAATGTCTATGATAGAAAAACTAATTGAGATTTAAGGTCTCGCAATTAAGCACACGAACCTTATAAATCAGTTTTGAATTTTTGCGAATATTTACGTCTTTGTTAGGCAGAGGGGCAGGTTTTCCAAATTACATCTGGAATGAAGCCCTAATTAGTTTTTTTCAACATATGAAGCACATAAAATTGAGTCAAACGCTCGCAGTGTTTTCTAAATTGATCAATAGCAGACAGGAATCTTGCTAATCTACTTGAATAATAAAACTTCATGAAATTTTTATTTTCGGTAGTGTGCCTCTATTTTACGGCACAAAAATGAGAGCAATTCTACCACATTTACAATTCATAAATCCATGTTTTTTTACACTATAGATTTAAGTTTGTTTATTTCCTGTTTTGTTAAAATATTTATTATAATTATTGGCACGGAGACTTATTCGTGAGAAAATATTAAAACTGTTTACGTGGCGTGTTAAAGATCCCGATGACTAAGAGCTTGTGTACATCGTCCACAGGCGGCTTAAAAGCTGTTCTCCTTCACAAGTTTCGATGATAGAAACACGAGAGATACCTGTGAAAATCTGCAAGCAAATCTGTAGGCAACTTTAATTAAGAAAAATTCACTATGGAAATTTTCACATTATCGCCATGGTAATCAAGTAGACTGGATATGAACCAAAATATTTCTATTATTTTCATTTGATTTAAGTAGCAATTAAAGTAAAAGAAGTTCCATAAACTTCGATGAAAAAATTTTTATGGCCTGTAATTATATTTTATCGTTGAATTTCATAAATAAAAAAGTTTTCTGTATTTAAAAGATTTTTTTTAGGGCAACAGGCTACATGAGGGTAATCCACTTTGGGCTACTCCCCTTTAATAGCATAGGAAGGGATTTGAAAGGGGGGATGCGGAAGAGAGGAGGAAGGTAGCCAAGGGTTACTACGGCCCCCGGGCTATGGTTTAAGGATCCTACCCGGCATTCGCCTAAAGAAATGCAGGGAAAACCTAGGAAAATCTGCATCGGGTAGGTCGGGCATTGGGTACTTGTCCCACGCCCTTCCGATAGCGGAAGAATTCCCTTCTCCGTGCCTCGACCAGTTTAGGAGGCAGCTGGCCGACTATTCCAATGGGAATAGCGGACATCTCTTACCGTATGTCCAAGGTCTGTGACCCCGGAACATACACCTCTCCAAACAGGCCGAGGTACCTCGGCTCGTGGGAACCTTAGTTCAAAAACGGAGAGGAAAAGGCATACCCAAAGGTAGCCCCTTCGTATCTCTCCTAAAAGGTTCTGCCTGCGAGAGAACATCCCTCGCAGGTATTGCCTGCGAGAGAATAGCCCTCGCAGGCCCATTGTATTTAAAAGAGAACTCCTCCTCATATAAGCGATGAAGAAATTAAAAAATAACTTCGAGAAAGGGTGCATATAAGAAGTAAAAACAATGTGAATTTAGAAATAACGTTTAATATTTTAAAATTATTTTTTGGCCAAAAACGAGAATTCCGTGATACAGAAACACAGCTCTTTTTTTTATAATTAGCGAAGAATTACTACTATTCTTGTCTGCGATGGATAGTGCAATTAAAACCAAGATCAGTTAAAACAAAATTAAAAAAGATGCAATAATAATATTCGTATCACAAATACTCAATTACGATTGGTCAAAATATTAAGATGGATTCCAATCCTCTCAATGGTGGCCTCTCGACTAATCACGGCCAGTGCGGGGCGGGGTGGCTTTTTAATACGCAACTCTGATTGGCCGAGAAAATTCTGGGGAGAAAAATAATCGATGACCGTTTAAAGAAGACGTAGTTAGGATTAATTAGCATTAATGTATTAGGTTAAATTTAGGGCACGCCTGGGCCTCGGCCTGGACATTACAATTAGGCAAATAATTTAAATTTTTAAAAGGAAACAAAGGCAAGAGCTACGCTCGGGACTTGAATCTAAAACAGCCCTCGTGGCCACCACAAATAACGCCAAGACGTGTTTAGAGCAATTATTACTAATACTAATAAAGTTTAATGCGAAAACAAATATTTGTATATATATGTTTCTATTTGATAGTAAAAAATATTCATTAGTAAGAAACATTACTTTTATAACGGACTTTCGTTTACATCGGACACCATCTCCCTCGCATTAGTGCGTTACATAGAGGCTTTACTGTATATATAAAGGAGAAATCCAATACTCTGTTTCAGCACACATTGTATTCAGTTAAAATTCGTAATGTTCATATGAAATTGCGAACTCTCATTGTCATAATCGTCTAAAGGTATGTCGAATGCTCGAAAATCATTTCCAAATAACATTATCTAGATTTTATTGTGACGACCATCGTTCTTCTGTTCAACGGTAATAAATATTTCAATTGTAAATAATGACAAATACCACTGAGGTTAAACCGATAAATAATGGAATGTAGTTTATATTATTTTATGAAGACACTAAATCAAATATTACCCATAAATGAGTTTGATGTTCCGTTACCGTAGAAACCTAAGAAGTATACTCGTAGCCGGAGTGAAGAAGCGTTTTCTACACAATGAAAAAAACCACTCAGAAACAGCCTGAAGAGGGTACAAATATGTACAGAAACGTTTTTGGGTTGAAAATTTTTTTTTAAATAGTTCTCTTGAACTCTTAAAAATTTTAATGGTCATTCAATGAAACCGATTGTTGAAATCATACGTCAAAATAATATATATATAAATATATATATATATATTAATAAGTAGAAAAGTAGATTTGCTTATTATTTATTAAAAGATTTTTGCGGATATATTTACCATTATCATTCTTCTTGGACTTGTTAATATTGTAATGGCCACAGAAGAGCAAAATGTTTAATGATTTATGTTTTACTATAAAAATTACAGTTTATTGCTTGTATACTAGAAATTATACATGAAAGCTGTCTTAATTAATAGTAATGAGAGAAACTACTTAATGAATCTTTAAGTTTATTATTATAGTATATACATAAAAAATTGTTCCATATAATTCTTATTTTGTCCCACGTAGTTTAGATGATTATTAGCATGAGATGTTGAGATTGGATATTGCGGTTTTTTATTTCAACTACTCTGAATGCTATTGGAATAAAAATATATTTGTTTTGGTACGCGTTAAAGTCTGATATTACGGAAATTTCAAATATTAACTGCGGTTATTAATGGGGTATTCACACACCATCGAGAAGTTTCACGTACTCGAGTTGTTCCATGTATCTCTCATAATTACCAGTGGCTCTGGAAGTAGACGAGGAGATTTTCCACCTGTATTCCTGCCTCCAAGGGAACGTAGTTTGAACGTTGTCACCGGAGCCATTGACAAGTGGTAATCTTTAATCTGTGGCGCCAACCGCGAGGTAAAGGACTAATGTAAACATAAATCCGACCAGATAAACGGCTTTTCTGGCTCAGAGAAGGAACTCAGCGGACCGTGAAGCGTCGGGGAACAGGTTACGCGGCCCTCAACCTTACTCGCCTTATTTCTAGGATACCTACAGGAGGTATTTATATCACGAGCCACACCAAAGAGATTCCCATATATATATTTATCATTATACCTTTCTGGAAAGTTGGCGGTGCCAAGTAAAGTGTCAAACGCTGCTTGGAATCCTGTAAGTAAACGTGATAATAATCAGTTTCTCGGAGACACGGAGATATTACCGTGTAGTGTGGAAAAATAACTACGTTGTCAAGACATCAAATGGAGTAGTGTAAAAAAATTGTATTCAGAAATGCAGTTGAATAAATAGACGTGGTTGAGGATCGCTGGGAGGAAAGTGAAAAATAAAAAATAAATGTGGTTATGACGAGGAATGCCTGACAAACTAATAATAACAGTATTAAAGTAATATGACCATAAAGGTGGCAAAATATTGTTGTCAAATTAATAAGGTATAAAGCGTTATTTATTTTAATATACTCCTTGTGATTTTAATAGTTTATGAAACATATTTAATTAAAATCCTTATAATAATAAAATAGAAATAAATGCGTATAATTAAAAAACAATAGTATTTTAACCATTTCAATTCATAAACTTATCAAAATATGATCGGATAATATTAAAAACTGATCAAATTTTTCATACTGAGTTTTGCGGACGTAGTAGTGAATATTTGTGGTTAAAAATACGCAGGAACAACTCTTTAAACGATTATTGATAAGTTTTGTAACAAGAAATTTTTTGTCGAATCAGAGTTGCGTATTACAAAGTCACTCAACCCCGCATGAATAGGCGGGAAGACGCAATAATAATATTTCGAACAAATCGAAATTGAGTATTTTTGAATAGGCAACGAGAAGACATTATATGATTATTAATTATGACAACACCCTTAATATTGTTTTAAGGGATCTTGGTTTGATATTAATAATCCATTATCCATTGAAGCCTGAGGATACGTAGTAAAGCTTCACTACAAGGTTATTTAATCATTTTTGTACGTAACATATTTTGACCAATGAGAGTTTAGCATGTCAAAGTTACCCCTCCCCTCTCTATCTGTGATTACGTAGTAACTATATATAGACGATTATTAGCGAACACATCCTTCTTTATATTGATTTAAATGATATTGATAACATATTAGATTTCTCACAGTCTCAAGATATGTAGTAACACATCATTAAACGGCTATGTTCGACAAAAAACAGTTTTATTGACCAATGAGAGTTTAGCACGTCTTGTAGGCACGTATTAACATTGTATTAAACTGATGTGACGGTTTAATTTATTTTCCAGTAATCAGACATGGGTATTAAGAATATTCTACTGTAATAACACACAGTAATAACTCTTTAAACGGTAATTGTTTATTTTTGTGTCCAGTATATCTTGACCATTCAGAGTTGCGTATTGCAAAGCCCCTCCAACCCCGGACTGGCCGCGAAGAAGAGCGGCAGCACCATTTTGAGGATTTGAATCCATCTTAATATTTCGACCAATCATATTTGAGTATTTTTGAATCGACGATGACAAAAAATTATTCGGTTATTATTATTGCATCTTTTCTAATTTTGTTTTAAGTGATCTTCGTTTGATAATTATAATCCAAACTACCGACCGCAGACTGGAGAAACGTAGTAACACTTCGCTAATACTGTAAAATCTCGATATAAAGGTCTAATGTGGGTAAGGTGTGTCCGATGTAACTGAAAGTGTGTCATACAAAAGATACTTCAGACTCCAAGTGTTTTATCGCTACAATTTTTATTTTATTTTATTTTTTTCCGGTTGTCCATATTTCGAGGAAACAATTTAGACGACTTGTTTAATTTTAAATTTAAACAGATTCACTTAACTAAATATTTTCATCACTTAGAGCGACCTGTACAGTATGATGGCTCCTCTACACTATGGTCGCGTGTCCTCGGCTCTGCGCATCGATGTTGGCAGTGCTCTTTGTTAAGGAGAAAAACCGCCACCCACAGTTAATAATCGAAAACACCAACTGCCAGTTATATTAATATATGCAGTTGAAAATACGATTATCAACAAGTACAAGAAAACAAATTAAATATATGAACGATATGACTATACACAAATATTTTACAGGTAACCCCAAAATAATTTCTAGTAACTATTTTTTTCAATTACTGACGTATTCAATTTCCTCAACTGAGGTCTAATTGAATAAATAAAAAATAATCTAATCTAACTTTCATCTCTAAGATCCTTAAAATTTCTAGATTTAATGTCGTATTCAGTATTTTTTGTTATAAAATCCTGAAAGTATTGTGACATGTAACCACGCCATGATTAAAACGTAGATGTATTAATTATCCATGGAAAATGTGTCAAAGGATTTCTGTGGGCAATTATTTGTACATCTGGATGTGAGGTAACTTTTAATTGTGGTTCGGTATACTTTTTGACTGATGATAATGGCTACATATGTCAAAAGGTTATAAGAAATAAAATATCAAAATACATGATTGTGATCGGAAGAGTTTTTTTTTCTAATACATAAATGACAAGATAATAAATATCTTATTAAAATAAGATCATTTTGTATGTTGAAAGAGGATAATGAATATGACCTTAAATGGTTAATTTTCAGAATTTATAAAGCTTTATAACAACAATATAACTTGGTCCCGAAAAAAGTGCTGGTATTTTGGTGTGTTCATCCATAAATTCAAAAAGCAGAAGCAAAGATTCTTCCACCAAGGTTGGTATTGTTAACGAGTATTTAAAACCGTTTGGTTATAGATTAGTTCATTCCCATAATTGAGTCGACAGCCTGTTGAACGTTTTATTGGCATTTTTTCCTTGCAGCTAATTTTTTCTGAGCGAAATGGAACAGAATCTTGACTGTTTTCCGACTTCCTACGACGTACCAAACGATGTAGGCCACCGTGTTACTGTGCAAATGTTTGATTGTCATACAAATACTGATAACATTTTAGAAAAGACTCCATGTAACAGTGCAGCGATAGGCAGTCTAGAATGTTCAATTTGTAACTTGATATCTTGCTCGCAATCTTAGAACCATAACAGAAAAAAAAACCGCCAGCTTAAAGCTGCACCAGGCATTTGGCAGTTTCTTTAATCTTCTACTACGAACGTCAGGTATCAGATTTCTTAAATGCAATAATAACGCAGGAGTAGTTCTTCCTGATGAAGTTAGGTGATTACGCCTGTAAGAGTTCAGGTTCACAGAAATTTATTGGTCTATGTGAAGTCTATTTTATATATGACGTGATTTATAGCGCTGAAATAATTTGTAGCTCCAAATCACTTGAGTTATACAATATAAGGAAAATTAAGCAGACAAATTAATTATGTTCGTTTAAAGTCACTCAACGGTCAGCATCAATATTATGAGCAGTTTTTTTAGTTATTCTGGAACGTTTAATTGCTACGTCTTCTGCCGACGAGGTTGGTGTAGCCCTGATAAAGCTCGGTGCTGTCGAGCGAAACGTGGCGATAAAACGTGACCGAATAACCAAACAATCGGTTAATGATATTGATATTAATATCGCCAAGAAAACCATAAATATCTAGATAATATCAGAATATAAAAAACTATGAAAAAAAGACAATTACGAAGGTGGAAAACAATCACCGGAGCCGAGTCCACAGCTTTGTACGTCGGAGCACTAAGCACTAATGTTCACCGTCGATACAAAGCAGTGGAGCTGAGTCATATTCCCCGACTGTAGAATGTTTTCCATCTTACGTCATAATTAAAAATTGGCACCTAGCTTCATAGCTAAGTTTTACGACAAATAGACTGAACTACGTCTTGTCGACACTATTTTTTTAATCGTAACATTTACTAGCTTCGTTTCAAAAATATGCCTGAATTTCAGGAAGATCAGATAATCGTTCCCTTACCGGCAATTATAAATCACGCCGACTTTAATTAGAACATTCAATAGCAGTAAAAGCAAACCGTGCGCAGGAATGACGCGGTTTCAAACAAACACACGTGATATACTTTTAACAACTGTTCGTATCTTTACTGAATGTGCAGTGTGGAAAAAGTAAATATTAATGTGGCATACAATTTAAAATAATAAATTTAAGGTGCTTTAAATAATAGCAGGGTCAGGTTGAGAATCACCTCGTATTATTTATAGGTGAATGGTTTTCTATGGAACTGATTTTGTATGTCGACATCGAGCTATAAGTCAAGAGATTCAAGTTACTTATAAGTATGAAGTTTGCCGATTATTAAAAGGTGAAGACTGACGATACGTGAAGGCGTATGCTGAATGTAAAATAAATGGACTTGGGAGAAATGTTGACAGAGGTGATCAGGTTGTCTAACCTGAATCAGTTTCTGCAAGGTAGGAGAATAACAGAAGGCGTCTTAAAACATTTAAGCCGAATGAATATAAACAAAGTTGAAGTAGAAGAACGACGTACACTGACCATGAGTTCTAAGAGATCTGAAACAAACAAGTTTCAGCGGAAGACAAGTAACATCCCAGAAGAAGAAGGAGGAAGTTTAGATAAGAAATCTTGAGCAGAGATAATTATTTCCTCTGAAGCATTACGTCATTGGAGATAAAAATATCTAGTTCATCTCAACTGAAACCGCAACGCTATGCTTGAATTTACAGAATAAAAATGAAAGTGCAGGGTGAACAGGAAGAAGTTGATGAAAAAAGCGGTGGGTAAGGAAGTTACATTAAAACATGATCGAGTTAAAGAGGAACAAAGAAATTACTGGGGGTAGAAATTCAACATAAAAACTGTTTCTGATGAGCCTTAATAAAGGATTAACGGAGACGAAGACCGATTCAGAGTGAAACGGGATCCCAGAGAATGACGAAAGTAAATTGGTGGGTGATGAAAACGATCAACGACTTCTACAGTTTTAGATTTGTCGTAAAACGACAATCTCACGATTGTTTGATAAATATTGGGAAGTTGACTGTGTTGGAAAAATCATCGAATAAGGAGAAGCACCTATAACAATATGATACTTAAAAAGGGTTAGGGTAAAAGTTGGTCATGGATACTTTACGTGGGATATTAATCCAATCATGAGACCCAATTCGGTTTCTGACAATATTGAAGGAACATTGCTTAGCCGTTGGCTGTCCTGGGGGTGGATTTGTAGGGAACTTAACAGCACATATTTTCATGATGACGTCACGAAGAAAAAAGATCGACAAATTCGCAAGGATATAACAATAAAACAATATCAAAGTATTTCTTATATGAACCCATGTATAATCTTGTTCTTTGTAAGGAGTATTTTTTATTTATTTTATTAAAATGTCTACGATGATTTTTCACTAGAATAAATAGTAGTCAGTGTTCTGTTTCCGTACGTTCTATACTCTTTGTGCTAAAAAGTTATTCTACGGAGACTAATATAAATGTGATATTATTTATAGCAATATATTACTTAGAACTAGATTGTGAATTAGTCCACGTCACTTATAAATGTCCTGTGGGAAAAAGCAACCTGATTGAACACTGCAGATCCGGTCCGTTCGTATTGTTCGCATTCAGATCTTCTTCCCGTACTGTGTTAGCGCCATTCCCCTCCATCAGATCATAGATTTCATCCAAAAAATATTACATTTACATGTTATACCAAACTTACCACCCAATTATTCCAAAAAGTAATGTTGGTTGACAACATGACGTTACCAAAATTTTCACAACATTAAATGAAAAATTAACATAAAAAATTTACGTCTGATTGAAAAATTAATAATGAGAAAGATGGGAAAATAGAGACAAAAGAACGTTTCTGGAAGCCTTGTTCCTTTCTACAGGTGCAGAGAAAACGCAAGAGCCTAGAAGAAAGGATCAAGGCTTCCAGAAACGTTGGGTGGTATTTATATTATCACTTCTTATGTCAGTATTTGGCTATATTTCTTATTAAATGCAAAATTCTATCAAAGGTCTATTAATTTTTAAATTCTGAATGTAATCTTAGCCGAAGTTAAGTCCTTTAAGAATTTTTGACACTGAAATTTTAGGCTGCAAAATCTTCATTTAGGATCGTATCATTATAGTTTTTCAGACATTCATTTGTTTGGTTTGATGAATTCTAAACCTGAAAAAGGACAGTGACTACGTGAAGGTACTTGTCAGTCTCACGCAGTATTTTGTTTCTCTTCAGGTGGTGCTAATTCACGGGGAACACCAAATCTATTGATCGAAACTGACGGACGAGCCGGGAAGGAAATGTGAGTACTCACGGCATGGCATGGCAGAGGCGTCCCGACGGCGCCACGATGGACGCTGACGTGTGACGTGAAGTGCGCGGCTGCCAGCTCACAACTGCGCTCAGCTTTGCTTTGCGCAACACACAACACACGCGCCGCCGGAGTGGGGGACCATCCACAACAGGTGGACCAGACACTCCCATCAACAATGCCCCGCACTGTGATAACCTCCACAGACGACTCGAGAGCGGACGGGCCGCGGCGACCGGGGATCGAACCGGGTCCTCACGAGTCGCTGCGATCAATCAAACCAAAATTAAACTCACTGTTGATGCAAGAGCGACAGTGCTGCGGAACCTGTATCAGCGAAATGTCCCACCAGTTAATCTCGGATGGGCAAATTAATGGGCATGTCGTTCATCTTTCCAACAATTGTTCTTTCTTATTTGCGTTTGGACATCGTTGTCCATCACCATTCTTCCCCTTTACCCTCAGCAATATCCAATATTAATATGACGAATAATCATATCGTTGATAACAAGTACAGGTTTCGCCAAAGGTTTGTCGTGGCAAGACCGATTCAATCTTCGAGCATCCTCTGGTTGTTCTTGTCCGACCCAATCAAGACAGATTAAAAAATCAGTGAACCCAGCATTGTGACAAATTAAATTCCAACGGTGCTTCTCGATGACCCTTTTCATGCGATTCCTTCATATTGGTCGCATAGGCTAACGGTACAAGGAGGATGACTGCTGCCATTATGTAAGAGATCAGGCTTGAGACTGGTTCTCAGATCAATTAGTTAAGAGTTTCCACTCCGAATTTGCATGTCCGTCACCAAGTAGAAAACAGCATTCGTAGCACATTAAGTTCCGCTAACGTTAATTTTATTTCCCCGCAGCTTAACAAAAAAAAACATCGTTTGCCGTAAAACTTTAACATCCGTGGAAATGCAAAAGAACATAATGGCTGACAGTTTATTTTTTAAAAAAATTGAGGTATTCAAGTCAAAACTTTAACAATGAAAAACATACGAGACCTTTTTTTTACGAAATCTGTAAATGTAAAATTATAATTATTTGTGGAAAAACTCCATTATCAACAGCCATTTTGCTTCCTTTAGCAAAAATCGTGTTTGTCTGCAGTGTTTCGTACGACACGAAGTTACTATAAAATCTTCACAATTTACCTTCAGACCTTTCAGAAAAAAAAGAAAGACTCAGAATATTAGAAACATAGACAGATGACAGAATAATTACGACAGAGAAATTTGAAACAGTACAAATATATATTTTGGTAATATTTTGAATAACCTGACGTCCGTAAAATATAATTAAATACATAATTACGTCTAATATTCCTTCGAGAGATATAAAATATTGATTTTTTTTACGATATCAGTAAATGTAAAATTATAAGTACTTGTGGAAAAACTCCATTATCAACAGCCATTTTGCTTCCTGTATCAAAAATGGTGTTTGTCTGCAGTGTTTCGTACGACACGAAGTTTCTATAAAATCTTCACAATTTACCTTCAGACCTTTCAGAAAAAAAAGAAAGACTCAGAATATTAGAAACATAGGCCGATGACAGAATAATTACGACAGAGAAATTTGAAACAGTACAAATATATATTTTGGCAATATTTTGAATAACCTGACGACCGTCAAATATAATTAAAAGGACGTCTAATATTCCTTCGAGAGATATAAAATATTGATTCTTTTTTACGAAATCTGTAAATGTAAAATTATAATTACTTGTGGAAAAACTCCGTTATCAACAGCCATTTTGCTTCCTGTAGCAAAAATCGTGTTTGTCTGCAGTGTTTCGTACGACACGAAGTTTCTATAAAATCTTCACAATTTACCTTCAGACCTTTCAGGAAAAAAAGAAAGACTCAAAATATTAGAAACATAGACCGGTGAGAGAATAATTACGACAGAGAATTTTGAAACAGTACAAATATATATTTTGGTAATATTTTGAATAACCTGACGACCGTCAAATATTATTAAATGCAAAATTACGTCTAAAATTCCTTCGAGAGATATAAAATATTGAAAAGCGGTAAGATAGTTCATGCAAATAACTGCGAAATTTACGACTGGGTACGTAAAATGGTGGAAACAAAGGATTTTAATGTGGATTTTCTATGAATGGTGACCGTGACCAACTATGCGTCACGATAGTAAATGCATGGATGCTTTAGATTTTATGAATATATTGTAAATGTATTCACAAATAAAACTTATTGAAACGCATTTTATTATTGAATAAAAATAACGATATATTATCTGAAAATAAAAAAAAGGGAATAAATCGTTAATTTATGTCAAATTGTGTGATTAATTATTTTCTTGTATGATGTATTAATGGTGTCTAAAAGTCTTCCTACATTATTTTAGTGTCTTAGACAATTAAATTTCTGACCCTTAGTTTTGAACCTCTAGGTTTTGCTTCTTCAGTGAATGATTATTTACAGGGTTTCTTTACAGATATATTTTCGGAACAGACTGTAATTTCCTAGGAGGTCTTACCAGTACGCGACTTACAAGAAATGAGCCATGACATTACATTCTATATACAGATGGGAAGGTCTGCTAGCTCTCGAGTGTTCTTACACATTCTTTTGTTTTTAGCACGTAATTTTGCAGTGAACTGGGGACTGTAGTGCATATGTAATGAGGTGTTGATTGTTGTGAGCGTACCTGTCTGCCTATTTATAGCGAGACGACTCAAGGGCAGAGCTGCAAATGCACCGCTCCTGCTTTTGCCCTGGCGCCAGGCTAGCGCCACCTGTCCACACTGCTGCCAACTACGATCAGCTGCAGTGCCAGGGCGACAACCACAATGTCAAGTTTATCTGTCTCCGACTTCCAGGCTGTACAGTCTCACTTTCAAAATTCCAGATCGCTGCAAAATCTCTCTTCATAAACCGGGAAAATAAATTCATAGACACAGAATTTATTTTTTATTTTTTCCATTACTTTACGAAATTAGTCAAATCTCATACTATGTAAAGGCCAAATTTGTCATGAAAGTAAAATAGAGACCAAGACTAATCTGCGATAATTGAGCATATTTATAAATATAATATATTCCCGATCGCTACAAAATCTCTCTTGATACGCCGGGAAAATAAATTCATAGACACAGAATTAATTTTTTATTGCTTTCATTACTTTACGAAATTAGTCTCTTACTATAAATGTAAAACATGTCATGTAAGTAAAATAGAGACCAAGGTTAACCTGCTTTTTTTTTGGGTGTATACAGGCTATGTATAGGATAATCCACATAGTGGCAACTCCCCTCTTATAGCATAGGAAAGGGATTTGAAAAGGGGGATGCGGAAGGGTGAAGGAAGGTAGCCAAGGGTAACCAGGGCCTCCGGGCTATGGTTTAAGGATCCTACCCGGCATTCGCCTAAAGAAATGCAGGAAAACCCTAGAAAAACCTGCATCAGGTAGGTCGGGCATTGGGTACTTGTCCCATGCCCTTCCGATAGCGGGAGAGGAGTTTGCTGTGGGGACGCAGCATTCCCTTCTCCGTGCCTCGACCAGTTTAGGAGGCAGCTGGCCGACTATTCCAATAGGACTAGCGGACAACTCTTACCGTATGCCCAAGGTCTGCGACCCCGGAACATACACCTCTCAAAACAGGCCAAGGTGCCTCGGCATGTGGGAACCTTAGTTCAAAAAAAAAAAACAGAGAGATGTTAAGGCATCCCGAAAGGTAGCCTCCGCCAGAGCTCTCTGGGAAGGTTCGAGGTTAACCTGCGATAATTGAGCATATTTATAATATAATATAATATATTCGGTAGTAGGATAGCAAATAATGTGGTTAAATCAATTTAAAAACTTAAAAATCAAAAACTATGTAAGATTTTTCACTAATCAGAATTAAGAATATTTTATGAGAACACTGGAGAACCTGTTCAGCGGCTGCACTGAACTGAATTATATTCCAGTAATCAGAGCCGTGATAGGTTATAGACAAAATGATAAAAATTGATGCTAAAAATATTTCAGAGAATTCTTAAATTAAATCCGAAATTGAAGTTAGAGCCAGAAGGAAAAAAACCGTTAATTTGAGTATGTAGAAACTGTCGCTTAGCCGTTAACACATGGGAACAAATTAAAATAAAATTTTTGAATTTTTATTTGGCCACGGCGCTTAGTTATCTACGATTCACACTTCTGAAAAGTCGTAGAAAAAATATTCATGTCATACTTAAATCGTAAATCACGGGGAAATAGATAACAAAAACGCTTTAAAATTATGGTACCAGACTCAGCCTGTACATTCGATCGAAAATTAATCAGATATAATTCGAAATGATTTTAAAGAAGAATTATGCGAAGTATACCGAATTCTATCAAACATTTGGATGTTTCAAATTATAACTTTAATCCGTTAAATCAGAATAAAATTGAAGTTCTGAGAATTTTATTAACACTTTACCTTTATTACTCGTGCGGACAGAAGATTTTTAAAAATAATAATTTTTTTTAGAGTAACAAGCTACATGAGGGTAATCCACTGGGTGGAAACTCCCCTTTAATAGCATAGGAAGGGATTTTAAAGGGGGATTCAGAATGGTAGAAGAAGGTAGCCAAGGGTTAACTACGGCCTCCGGGCTGTAGTTTAAGGATCCTACCCGGCATTCGCCTAAAACTGATGAAGGACAAACCAAAAACGATTCTTAAGAAGCTCAATATGACAAAATAACCTTAGAGATCTGTCATTAATTACTATTTAATCTACATTTACCGATACTCTACAGAACCCTAATAATCGAATTTTCCTGAGTTAGAACGTTCAAACTGTAGTCGACTGTATTTGTTTAAATCATCACTTTAAAATTGTATAAATTTCCAAAAGAAAAATAGTATTTGTTAATTTTCTACAATTTTATTTCAATACAAATCAAAGGTTAATTTAACGAAAAAAAAATCATTTAAGGGGCGGCATTTCGAAGACTTTCATCGTTCTGATAAAATTATTTATATATTAATAATTAATTTATTTAACTGTGCCACTAATTTTATGGAAGTTTTGAAAAACATAATTGGTACGATGTGTGAATGTAATGTAATTCGCACTATTTTGATTTACATTCATCCTTTATAACTATATTTCAACAAAACTAGTAAATTAATTTTTTAGTGTAAAATCTTAACTCACTTGTCCATAATATTGACAGAAATTTAAGACTTTGTGTGCGTAAATATTTTAAAACGAGTTCCTTTAAATCACATTCATTTCTAAAATATGTATACAGAAAAAAAATACATGTACAAAAAATTTTTCTTACCGGTGTTTTTAAAAATTATATTACGCATATTTTCCGTATTAAAACAACTACAGGTTTTAAACAAAATAAATAGTTAAAAAGCTCATTTTAAACAAATACATATTTTTTTTAGGGTAAAAGGCTACATGAGGGTAATCCACATGGTGGCAACTCCCCTTTAGTAGCATAGGAAGGGATTTGAAAGGGGGAATGAGGAAGGGTAGAGGAAGATAGCTAAGGGTTAACTAAGGCCCCCGGGCTATGTTTTAAGGATCCTACCCGGCAATTCGCCTAAAAGTGATGCAAGGAAATCCCTAGAAAAACCTGCATCAGGTAGGTCGGGCATTTGGTACATGTCCCACGCCCTTCCGATGGCAGGAGAGGAGTTTGCTGTGGGGTCGCAGCTTTCCCCTTACCGTGCATTGACCAGTTTAGGAGGCAGCTGGCCGACTATTCCAATAGGAACAAATACAGTAAATGCTAAACGTTTAACCTATTATAATTCGAAATTTACTGCAAGAAACCGTTGTTTTATTGGTCGAAACACTTTTGATGGCGAGATTCTAAACCATATTTTTCAGTATTTATGGATAAACTTGCTGCTGAGCTACGGACGGTTTCAACACGAGTTAAAAGTCACAGTCATGAATAAAACTATAAAAATCACTAAAGAACATCGGTAATACATTTCGATAAAATACCAGATAACGGACAAAATTGTGGATGAGAATTCTACTTGGCTCCAAATCATTTTTTGGAGGACAGTAACAAATATGATGGAACGTGAAATAGTAACCTGTCAATGACAATAACGTCAATAATTTGTCCGACCTACTGTGGTGCAGGGGGCAACGAGACTGCCTCGCAGAGATCCCGGGTTCGAATCCCGGCGAGGGGATGAATGTTGAGCAAATCAGTTCCCCGAGAAGAGAAAATGATTTTCCATACTGATTCGCTAATAATAGGAACTGTTGAAGCGTCTGTAAATAAATCGATAAAATAATTGCAATTTTAAATTTGAGTTCGGATTGTAATAGTTTATTAATATTGATAGCAAAAAAGTTAATATAGTCACAACATAGGTTATCAGTTGTGTTTTTTTTTAGATATTTTCATTTCCCTTTTTTTAATTATGTTGTATATAATGTCTATTTCTTAAAATAGTTACCCTACTATTTAATTGGCACAAACACGAATAAATCCTGTTGAAATATTATTGTAAAAATAACTTAAAAGTCACATAAATAGAGAATGTAGTTTGATCTAGGCTTCTCCGGACACGAAACGGTATGAAGAGTGGAAGATAAGCACGAAAGGGGAAGTGAGAGCTTCCTGACAATCTCCGTCATAAAGGCCTTACAGAACAATGATCTGTTGACGTTTTCCTGTTGCCGCCGCAGTAAAGATTCTCAGCGCAATGTAGAAACCAAAAAAAAGTGGAGAAAGTACATTCACCATGCGACATTTTTTTCTCACGTAACGACTTTGTGTAATTAGCTTCCACGTGGATTTAAGAGTAAATTAGTTTGTTTATTGGATGAATTACAATTATGTAATTATGTAAATCTTAGCATAATTATTACGAATATTTTAGCGATTTTTCATATTTTAATTTCCGAAAATACCATTTTAGGCGATTTTCTTGATAAAGGTATTAATTATATATTACTAATTATTTTATTATCCATCCTTGGAAAACGATTCGAATAGTCTTTATTCAATTTTTAAATATTTAAGCTTCACGACCAGTCAGTAAATGAATTTTTAAATAACGTACCGTGTGTAAGACGATGGCAGGCTTTTATCGATTATTAAGAGCTCGCTCACTTCATCACTAATCGATCACACTATCGACAAAAGTCGTGTATCGAATAGCCGTCATGTTAACCAATCGCGGCACGTGATCTTCGATGCGAACCTTCATGAATATCAGTTTTTCAGGCAATATCTTCATCCATATGTAAATAAATATTTACAAAACGTGGTGGTCGAGGGAGGGGAATGGAATACGTAACGAGCTTCCTCGCTTTGTTAACCGCAAAAGTTAGAAAGTACAACACTTTCTCTAATCTGTCAGCAGATTCGGCAATTTACATACTAAAATGCACTCGCCTTAATTTTTTTTTAAAAAAAAATAGGAGAAACTCTGACGTTTTTAGACGGCTGCTTCTTTGGCTTGGCTAATAACGTTTAATATGACAAAACATCATCATAATTATTATGCCGGAAATTTACTTGAAATACAATTAACCGATTAATTTGCTTTGAAAATTACATGTTATTACAAAACAAATGTTCTGTTAACCAGAGGTAATGTACCCTTTTTAAATCTTCAAAACTGAACACTATTTTATTTCACAGCCTCACGTTATGGTGACAAATATTAACGTAATCGATTTAATTTAATAATTTATTAATAAGTTTTTAATAAAATCCGCTCGTTGTGGGGCAGCAAATATTGCAAAGGTTCCTATTTTTTTACACAAGTACTTAAAGTAATTTTATTATTGAATGTGGGACCGAATTTAAAGATTGTGTACGTTACACATAATAAATGTGGAAAACGTGTTTTACAAACTCAAATTTAATTTTTTAACTAATAACACAAAATTAGGAAATCATAAGTAACATAATTTTTTATACCATCGCGATGAAAATTAAGTCCCATTCATCCGGTTAAATTATAAGATTTGTGTTTTTAAGAACACGTGGGATAAATAGTTGTCGAGTTTCACTGTCATCAGATGTGTGATGCAGAGTTCGTGAAAGTCGTAATATATATATTGTAATGCCAATTAAATAGGAAATTAATCGTTTTTAATATTTTTTAATTGTTAGCGGTACGAATGCGTAAAGGCGACAATGAAGGCTGGTTTTTCCTTTGTTTAACAATGGAGACCGCGCTTAGCGAACTGAGTATGCACTTTGAGAAGACCAGTTGGCGGCGAAACATTGCAAGAGACAGAACCAATAAAACTTGAGCAGAGACTAGACGTCGTTAATGTATTACCAGTTAAAGTTGTGAATTAATACAAAGTAAAACATTCTCGGAAGTATTGCATCGTAAATATTGGAAAGTAATAGCAGTTTTGTCGGAATAGAACTTTCCAAAATCTTCGTGGAGGAATTGATCCAGGAGAACATTGGTAAATTATTGTGTAGCGGAGCAGTCAACGAAATATAGCAAATCATGCCAAATTTTAAAGTGAAGTGTAGAATCAGTGAAAACCAAGGCCTGATATTAAAATTAAAGTGTGTAAAAGTGTCTGAATGAGGTAAAATTGATTGTTCTGGTACCAGACAGTAACAATACTTTTATACAAATTTTGTAAACGATAATTAAAAGGGTATATTCAGATTTCGTTCAGCTTTCTTTCCAATTATTTACATACTGATTTAGGTTAATTTTTTATATTTTGAATTGTTAATTGACAGTTTAAACATTGATTTTGTTCTAATTATCAAACCCAGTTATGGCCCTGAGATAAGAGATTCGACGAATTTGATTGTATTGATATAAGAATTGTATGTTGAAAATGCCGCGAAATAATAAATTAAAAATAAAGTATTTGTTTAAATGGATGAAATTCGGCATGAAAATAGGTTTTGTAAATTGTAAAATTTATCAACAATAATAAATTCCTTTTAAGCTTAGTAAATGTTGTTAATTGATTCATTTAATTTAACCCCATCAGTTATTTATTGCATTAAATAAATAAATAAATATATTTATAAGAAATTAAGGCTTATTTTTTTTAGGGCAACAGGCTACATGAGGGTAATCCACGTTGGACAACTTCCCTTTAATAGCATAGTAAGGGATGCGGAAGGGTAGATGAAGGTAGCCAAGGGTTACTAGGGCCCCCGGGCTATATTTTAAGGATCCTACCCGGCATTTGCCTAAAGAAATGCAAGGAAAACCCTAGAAAAACCTGCATCAGGTAGGTCGGGCATTGGGTACTTGTCCCACGCCCTTCCGATAGCGGGAGAGGAGTTTGCTGTGGGGTCGCAGAATTTCCTTCTCCGTGTCTCGACCAGTTTAGGAGGCAGCTGGTCGTCTGTTCCAATGGGAATAGCGAACAACTCTTACCGTATTCCCAAGGTATGTGACCCCGGAACATACACCTCTCAGAACAGGCAGAGGTGCCTCGGCTTGTGGGAACCTTAGTTCAAAAACGCAGAGGAAAAGGCATACTCAAAGGTAGCCCCTTCGTATCTCTCCTAAAAGGTTCTGCCTGCGAGAGAACATCCCTCACAGGTATTGCCTGCGAGAGAATATCCCTTGCAGACCGGCCAAGGATCCTCAAGTTCTTCAAATTAAGGGTTATGTTATGGCACTGTTTATTAATAAATATGGACAGGAAAGAGACAGAGAGCGGATTATTTAAATTGAAAGCTGGCGTCGCCACACGTCATATTAAGAAGCATATCGAATTTTCAGTGGCCTAAGCCTCCTTCCTCAGCATCAAATAGGGTTGGACCTCGTGACGGCCGACCTGGAAGTCATATATGTATATATATATATAATAATTTTATTAAATAATTTAGTGGAAGCATTTATTAGTAACCGCGATGCAAAATATTTTCCTTCCATACAGTTAAATTATAGGATTTATAAGACTACGTCGTACACGGAAGATTTCATTCCGTTCAGCCGCAGAACGATTCATCAGGTAGATCAAGCATTTTTATCAGATGTTGTATAATACGTATTATATTAGATAAAATAATTAACTTCCGCAAGCTCGACATCACATACAGGATTACGGAGCTACCTATCAAATTACAACAATGTTTATTCAACTAATTAAGTGGAAGCGCCTTCATTCTTCAATGCTGCATCTAAATTTTATCCAGTTATGAGAAACGCGCGGTTTTCGTAAGCTGAATATCCACATTTTGTTCATCAGTTTGTGACGAAGTTTTGGGTTGTCAGAGTGAGAAATCATTATCTCTGTCAGCACTAAACTCTCCATTCAAACAAACAGGACGAGTTCGCAAAATCATTAACCTGTAAATTGATGGGATATTCATGATTCATTCGGTTCTCCTGTCAGCGATTATCAGACAAACTAATCTGGAGGATTCCAGACTATAACAATACATTCCATCAGTCATATCCTTTCAGCACTGTAGTTAGAGTATGAAACGTGTCAATCATTTGGAAATTTAACTAGGAATAATTTATGTTTTTAGCCCAATACAACATATTTTTAATATCTATATTTCTTTACAGCTTAAAATGTATCTCGTAGCCTTTACTTACTTTAAATTTGTTCTAAAACATTTTTCTGAGAAAATCATGTCAAGTAATATCATTTATTTTTAATTGAACGCAAAACTTACGCCCCATCGATATTCTTTGAAAAATTATTTCTTAGAGCAGATGGTTTATAACAATCTTTATTTCACTCATAATTTGTAACAATAAATATTTCATAATTTTCTAAATTAAATAATTGTGAGACTTCTCCAGAGCTTTCGCCAATATTTCCATAATCATCAATACTACAATAATATATACACATATAAATATTCGAAAAATCATCCTAGTGATTTATATAATTTTATAATCACAGCTTCAATTTGAGATAATTATTTTTTGAGGAAATTTTAAATATATATATAATGCGGCAATAAATTGTATTTTTTGTTATTATATGTTTATAGGTGACGATGAGAAAGCTCCGGATAAGTTTCAAAACGAAATAAATACCACGCTTTGTTTTATGACTCAATATTATCTGTTATTTGGCTATTTATTTATCTAGTTAGAAAACCTAAATCATGGAAATAAATTTTTTGAACAAAAGTTAATTACAATTTGAATGTGACATACAATGACTAAGTGAAACAGTTGTCGCTATTTCTTAAAACGACCTCCACACGATATTCAAGATTAATATGCGTGGTTTTCCTCGTCCTCCTGAATTATTCTCCCAATTGGGATTTGATGTCACGGAGTGAAACTAAATCCAGTCAAACGAGAACTCCTGTCTTTACATGAATATAATTTCACTTTATTCTGATACCGTACCATATTATTTGAGGAGCCACTCTAGTTTCTTTAACTTTCTACTGAAGTACCGAAGAGTTTTATGCATACTGATTAAGTCAGTGTTATTTATGCAGGAATTTCAACGGTTAAACTGCACTGTTGTTCTAGCACTGAAATATAATTTACCTTTTCAGTTAAGAACCGTTTTATTAGATAAAAACATTTTTTCAGAAAACATTGACGCGACGAAATACGTAGTTTTCAGTTGAGGATATGTTGTACACCGAGAAACTAATCCGTAAAGATGATAAGTATACGGTGTGATAAAAAGACATTGCCGCTGTCTGTAATCGTAATAATTTAATAAATGTTTTTAAGAATGATAGTAGCGTTACGCCAGCTTGTCTCCAACAAGTGGCTCCCTCTTGACAACACTCCCCCCCCCCTCCATCTTCTCCATTCTCCTACTGCGCAGTTCGTACGCCTTGCTACGTATCTCACGACCTATACCTTCATTGAGAAAATACTTGTGATCTAGATTATTTATCAGATATAAAAATTTTAATGGATCAACTTTGACAGAATTATCTTCTGGTACGAATGTTTTTTTAAAAAAATAATTGAATGAAATTTCATCAGATATATTTACAAAAAAAGGTTCAAAAAGAAGAAAAATCCAACGAATGTAACATTAAATAAACTATGATCGTCTTCTACAAAACAAACCTAAATAAATACGGTGTAACTCAGTGACAGTAGGCTATCGAGGTACCGTTACTTAGACGCAAAATATATAGCATATTATAAAACTAATAAGACTATTTGTACCTTTAAAACAAACTTATGATTGTGCAGTGTACAATAGTGAGGTGGTTTACTTTTCTTTCCAAACTCACGGTGTTTCGAGAAGGAAGAGAGAGAACTGGTAGGCGAATATAAGGGGATATTATCCAGGCGGCGTTTACGGCCGCTTCTCCGGAGGATTTTCACTTTCGCGGCGACCCTCTAATAAGAAACAACACACACTAAGTCTAATACCACTCTGCAAGGCGCCGTGGGTGTTGCTAATGAGCAGGTAGGCAGAGAAACACTCCGAGGTCAGGCAATACTGGATTTTTTTTTTTCACGCGGCATCATGTGAAGTCCGTGGATACGCCTCAACCCCCCACGGAAATTAAAGTGCGATTGGGATATAAGGATTCAACAGCTGTTATCTCGGAGAAAGGTAAGAAACGGTAACGTTGAATCACGAACTGAAAGTACAGTTTATCTACAACGACGAAAATATTACAAAGAAACTTGAGAATGTTTTTAGCGAAGGAAAAGCAAAAAGATCAACCACAGCATTAATTTTTTTTAATAAAAACTTAAATATTCATTAGTAAAATTGAAAAATATATATTTACAGTAATTAGGTTAGTTACTGATTTGTCCTTAAAACTGTAACTTGATACGTGGAACTGTATATGAATTATAATAGAACAACTGAGGGAGACATTATTTTAAAAAAATAGGTTGTCAAGTGGGTGATGTAGAAAAAGGTCGCGAAATCCCTAGTCTAGGCGTACCATAGTTTTATTCCGGAAGTATTCTATAGCATCGTCAAGAATTCGTTTACTCTCTTCTGTGGAATGTTCACCTTTTACTAGAATCCAGCGTGGACATGGAAGTCATTAAGTATATTATATCTGTATAATAAAAAAGGATGTATATTTGTATGTAAGAATTTATGTATTTACGTTCATTTTTATGCAGATTTAGACGCGCGGACAGATTGCAACAAAATTTTATACACATTCTTCAAAACACGTGAAACTGTACTGTGTGTGTGTGTGGCGGGGGGGGGGGGGGGTGAGAAACCCCTAGCGTAAAGGTGGAAATAATTATAAGTGAAAAATGTGATAATTTAGAGTTAAATTACTGCGCGCGAAGAGACGATGGCGTCACAAGAAATAGAGAGAGAGAGAGAGAGAGAGACGTTAGACGTTACTACGTGACGAACAAAGGAAATAGTTCCTATTTCTGTAATTAAATAAAGCAAAAATATTTTCATTGAATAAAAAGTATAATTTTATCCATAAATATACCATCGAATGATAGTAAAAAAACAATACGAAACACTTTACGAACCTTGCAGGAAATGTAAGTTAATTTTCGTGCCATATTAGTGACTCCAATATGGAGACCATTTCTTTACATTGTGAATGTAGCTAACAATTTCATCAATTTAATCTTTCGTAATGTCTGAAGACTGGGGGACTATTATATCCTGTAATACTCGAGTATATTTAAGAAGTAATTCGAAGGAATTTTTGTTGGGATTGATGCAATAAAATTTAATGTATTTCATAGCTGTTCAATTAATGCACTAAAGGTCGAAAGCATGTACAGATCTAGGATTTAGGTTAAATCCATTCTTGACTAAATATGAATATAAAATTAAATACTTTTTCGGTTTATATAAATAAGTATATGGGTGTCGGTCACCCAGAAAGTATTAACGATATTACAATAATAATATTCTGAAGTAAAAAAATATAAAATTGGTTCTACTATTCTTATCCTCATCATCAAAAATACCAGTTTGTCATTTTTCATTAAGCCATTGTCTACATTTCACCAAAACTGAGTCTTAAGTCCACACTCGTTCCCGGATGCGGTCAGCACTAGAAATGTAGATTTGTACACTTTAACTTGAACACTGGTTTTTCTATAAGGAGTCTTATAAATTGTGGCGCAGACAAGTGGCGCCAAAGAATTGAACAAGAGGAGTGTCAAGGTTGCAGACGGACTGTTGCAATCCGCTGAATTGTGAGATTTTAACTCGTCAGTGCTCGAGGAATGTTTATTGCCCTAGTGGATGATTAATGTCGACTACGAATACTAGTGCTGAGATATGTAAATGCGAGCGTGGACAGGAATGATAATTTCCTGTTGCAGTTTTATTAAAGAGTGTACTGGGCGGGTTTTCTTAAATAAAAAGATTTAATTTATACAATATAAATGTTTACTGATAAACAACAGCCACATTAAAATTGAAATTCATACAAAAATGATAATTAAAAAAGAACGAAACATGGACACTTTCTCTCGGGAATTTCATGGGGTGAACCTCAACATAGCAAAATTAAAAAATTTATATAAATAAATTGAATTTACTGATTAAAGGTATAAATGGATGGACCTGGCATTACGATCTTTGGATTTAAACAATTCAAACCATACAGTGCCGTTGTGGGTACAGCTGGTACCGGCTGGTTGCGATGGTAGCGTCCGAGGACATCTCGATGGCGGCATATTGAATCGTGAGGACCCACACAATTTTCTCAGGATTAACTAGACGTTTCCGAGTCTGGTCACCGACCGCTCAATCTCGCGGCTGGCCACTCACTGCCAGATTTCGACCTCCCGAAATCTCCAAATTCCTCCGGCAGATGTTTTTAATCCTTCCTGTCCGTCATCTCAATTATATGTAAGCTTCTGGAGCTCAATTATTCACACCAACAAGCTTGGTGTCGCTTAGAACTGTCAGCCCTCTTTAGACCTTTTGTCGCAAAAAAAATGGTCCGAGACCACCGTCAGAGCCCGCCCTCTGGACAAACAACGGCTCCCGTCCGAAATAGCGTGCTTTTAAAGAAATGTTTATTACAGTTGTATTTGGATATCAGGCCGTGACTTAGAGGAAAACGTAAATATGGATACCGTGACGACAAAGACAAAGAATTCTCAAATTGGACGTTGAAAAAAATAAAGAACACATGGTATGATTTCCAATGGACTTTGCTAATATTATTAAAATAAATAAATTGTCCATAATTTTAGTTATAGCAGATCTAGCAGCCAGAGTTCAAAATTTATTTAAATAATATGACAATATATTAATTGAAGAACGTGGCAATGTCAACAACTTATGTCCAATGTCTGGGACATCTAATGAAGTCCTAAATTAAGGACGAAACGTTGAGTAGTTATATTTTTTTATCAATTGTTTAGTGGTGTACGATATGTCTTGTGGTTCGTATACAGACAATCGCTTTCAACCTTTGGATCAGGATGGGCTCCGTCTGCGTCGCGGATCGTGGAAAAACTGGCTTCTGGGTGAAAGGATTTTTTACCTGGACCGGCCACTGTGAACGGACAAGAGGAATAACTATTGTAGTCCTGAAACGCCACAATAGCTTTATTAATTTTTTTCTGAATTATGGCGCATTTATTATTTTTTTAAAAAAGAAAATTTTTCTAATACTGGAATAAATACCCTAGAAAATTTTAGAATACCTCAATAAGGTGTGATTACAAAATTATTTTGGAATGTTACAATCAATGTGGTTGGTGAAAAAGGTATCTGAACTTAATTGCTTTGAGAGTGTGTTAATGTGAATCATCTAATGTAATTTATTCCGAATTTTTTATTTTCAACTTCACAATTTGTAATTGCGAGAAATGAAACCAGAGGAACACAGCCTACGAATAAAGAGATTCAAAACAAATTACTAAACATGACAACTCGTTTATTTCACCAAAATTATTCCAAAACACAATCATAATAGCTGGTAAGTCAAAAAACACCATTTTTAACATGTAAAGGTCCTAAATTGCGTTTAGTTAAATTCTTTCCTGTTTGTGTTGACAGCCTTGTCAGTGATAACAGCTTTACCGCACCGACAAAGAAAACAGTAACGACTTTATCGCAATCCGTTTTTAAGCCCTTGTCAGCTTCAGAATCTAATCAATCAGAATTATCGTCTATTGGCAAGCGCAACATCAGTGCTTTTGTAATATTTATTAATGATAAATCTGAGCATTGCGTATATCGAAATTAGGCCAAATCGAATCCTGCAAAACGGATTACGCAAATGTCCGCTGTAATTAGCCTGTTGTAAATTACCTCATCAAAACGAGACAGATGTGTGGGCGAGCACAAAGGATGAAATCCCCGCGAATATTACATTATTATTATTATTATAATGGTTGCCTGTCTATTTTCTTACACCTGTGAAGTAATTCCTCCGTAACATCAATCTGCTAACACGATCCTGAGTGGATGTATATCCGACTTAATGCAAGGGCTATGTAACTACCGCTACTATACACGTAATCGGACGGAGTGAAACGTTTCGTGGAACACCGGAGCTTCTGATTATCTGATGGCTTGTCGGGTTACGGGAAGTCTTGAGGAAGAGGATGGAATTATTGTAAATTGTTCCAGATTCGATCAGAATATTTGTTTGGGAACAGACTGAAAATAATAAGACAGACAAACGCAACAAGTTTGTTTAATTAATTTGGAAATCGATTTTTATTACCGTATTTTGGGATCCCGATTAGTATTTTGAGTTATCAGCGAGAGTTTTGGCGTAAAACATACCACTTTCAGCCTCTAAATTAAACCTTTTTCGGGAGTCTATTAAGTTGAGCTAGTTGCAGAAGTAGAGACCTCGTTGGTCCTCGCAGTTTCGTGCTGAAGTGGAGGACTTGGAGGCGAAGGAGGTGTTCGTCACTCATTGTTGGTAATGGCCGCTATAATTCAGTAGCACCGCTCCTTCCTGCTCGGAAGACCGCAGCATGGCTTCCGACCGCAGTGCAATTTCCTATGCCAAATTGGATAAAGGTAAAACGAACTCTATGGCTGAGCAGCGTCCGTCACGCTAGCTAGAACACAATACCAACCAGAGATAGTAAAGCACCTCAAACTAGAATTCGTTCCAAACAAATCGGAAGCTGCCAGAACTATTTTACCACAAAAAAGAATTTGTTGTAATACCAGAATACATTAAGAAAAAAAGGTTAACTCAAGGTTATAGCAACTATGGGAAAGATCCAGTTGACCCCATTGACGTAACTGGGGAATGTTCAATAAACCTTTATCGAAAAAGTACAGAAAACGACTTAGTCTTTATTATGCGCGTGACTAATAGTAAACGTTCAATTGCGTCAATACAGACGAGGTTGTGAATATTTCGAATAAAATATTCACGAGGCATTCTTTAGAATAACGCTCAACGTTTCGACACCTGCATTACTGTCAACAGTAGCAGCGTACTGACCGTCTATACTCGTATTTACCTTGAAGCACAAATGCGATTCCTGATAACAGCCTTAAAACTCCTTTCTAGCTTAAAAGAAATGGGAGTCATAATGAAGATGTCGAAGGTAGCAGTTGAAACGTGTTGTTCTTTTAAAAGCCGGCTAAAGTTTTAAGCCACATTATTTAGTTATAAATTACACTATCATGTATGAATAGCCTCTAAATGGAAATATAAAAAAAAAAAAATTTCTGCGCTGAAATAGAGGAGTGTTAACTTGTTAATTGAAAAACACATTATTCTCGAAATGGTTTGCAGTTGCAAGTGAAATAAGGCGGAATAAATAAATTAGCCAATCAAGTCAGGATACTATTAATTTTTCTGCTTTCTCGTTAATGGGACGCTCTAAAGTTGCATTTATTTTATTTAATTCTATATGTAAGTTTCAATTTTAAAGTACCCAATTTTTCTGAATTTATTCTGATTATAAAATAGTTTAATCAACCAATAAAATCAGAATAATTCGAATTTAACACGTGACAGTACCATAAAACACGTATCGACCAATTTTTGGGAGCTCATCTTGTACTAAATTAATTAAAAATAAAAATGACTCCAAAAGTAAATATATGGAATAATATTGTCGGATTAATTTATTTTAATCTTTGTTACATATTATTTAGAACATAACTTACACCAGAGGAAATCTGTGAATTGTAAATTTTACAATGTGTGAATTTTTACATCTCTGAATAAAAATTTGACTGCAACAAAGGTGAGGAGTTTTTTTTAAAAATTAACTTATGTCTATTTTCCATTTTTTTATTAATATCGTACCTGATGAGATCTTAAAGTTGGGTCGAAACATTGTACTCCTTTTATTGTTCTTTCATTAGATTTAATTTTCTAATTCATCTAAATTAAATTCAAATTATTCTGATTTTATTGGATGATCACCGATTTTATTTATACTTATCGTCATATAAATCTCGACATTGACCTAAGTTTATTTTCCGCGAAATAGAATAAAACCGGAATTGTCAATTAAGGGGCCAACTGAGGGTTTGGATAGAGTAATTACAGCTCTTTATAACTTCGGGTTTATTATCAAAGTTTTCAGAGTAATGGCATATTCATAAGGCACAGTAATTAGTAAATTGACGGTTAATGACTTCAGGAGATTTATTCCATTTGTACTTTAACCCGGCAGCAATTGACTTCACTATTCAATTTACACCTTGACAGATAAGTGAGTTCCTTTTCATAATAAAAAACCAATGTCACAAAGAGTGACACACGGGAACTTGGAACTCTGGGAAAATGCAAGTCAGACACGGAACTGGTGTTTTAAGACAATTAATGTGGTAATAACATGGTCGAAAATCGAAACTGCCGAGAACTTGTGTTTCCAAAATAATACGGTATTAATAGTACTTTCTTTCATGCGACAATTAGTTACAGAATATTTCCATATTTATGATACCATGAATTTTAGAATAAGTGAAAAAAAAGTGTCATAATACGTTATATAGCGTCAAAACTCATAATTTTAGGATTTTCTTCTGAAATCTTGAGAGAGGACATCCTTCTCAGATCCCACATCAAAGCGACAAACATTAAAAAAAATATTATGTAAAAATTACACGCGACCGGACTTAAAATTTATATTGAAAAATAAGTAAATTTTTCATGCTGGATGAGTCATATTAAACAGAAATTATTAATTAAATAGTATTTAATCGTTTATGCAATGTGTTTATTATATTTCATATTACAATATCTACGTCATTAACGTGGTGGTCTGAGTCAATTTAATAGCACAGAGCACAGGAAGGGATAGAAAGTGGGAGGGGGGGGGTTTGGAAGGAAGCAAAGGGTTAACCAAGTCCTCCGGGATATAGTTTAAGGACCCTAAACGGGAATTAATCTAACTGTAATACAGGGAAACGCGCATCGTCTAATTCGGACTCTTGGTACTTGACCCACGCCCTCCCGTTGACTGGAGTGAAGTTTTTTGTGGGGACGCAGACTCCGTGTTCAAACAGGTTTGGAGGCAGCTAGTCTTAACTCAAACGCAAAGAGATAAGAAATAATCTCTGTATACAGGCCGCAGTTAGCGTCCACATATCCGCCTAAAAGGTTCCACCTGAGAGAGATAATCTTTGAGAGACCACAGGATTAAACTTATCATTATTTATTTTTGAAGCCCAGTGAAAAAATAATTTATTTTGGATAACTTTGACTGTGGCTCCGGGCATTGACGTCACTTCCGTTAAACAATAGGTTACCTATCAATTATTATTACCCCTCATCAAAAAAAGGTACTTAAATATTGCATTATTCTCGTGATAATGTTTTAATAATTTTGAGTTGAGTAATTCTTCCAGAAAATTTTAGAAATATATGAAGCAAAATTATGGGACCTTCGACATTTCTTTGCACAGTTTCCTATATTGGAGGTAATTACAGAACGTTTCTTTTCTATATAAAGGGTTGCTAAATTGTTTCATGGATATTGGTAGATTATTGCGTTTAAAATAAATAACACAAGCGTCTTTCATTCAGTAAGTTTATCTTCCATATTTCATTTTATTTTTATAGTCCGATTCATTTATGTGAACGTTCTGCACAAGAACCCATTTTCGTATGAATTAAAATCGTTGTAAAGGTCCTCGTTTTCTCCCGCTCCGCTGGTTTTATAGACAAGGACCTTCCTTGAGAGCGAGTCTTAGGTGGATAGATAACATTCCTACGTTAAGAACTCGTTTTAGCGATGCGATTGCTACAGACACAACGGGATGTCGGATTGTGGAAGTCAGTCATTCGATGCATGTTTATATTGCCTGAGCCTCAGATGATTCACACGTAGGGCTATGTTAAAAAAATCATAAGTTATTTACGGATTCAATTTAGTTCTCTTCAACACTGTGATAACTGTTAATGAACATATAAGTAAAAAACTAAATTTTATAATGAAAAATTACATACGTTTAGTACATAAACTACGACGTTTCGACCAATAATTAGGACATCTTCAGGTAAAAATAAATAAATGCGAGAACTTTAAAATTAAACGTCACTATATTTTTATGTGACGCTATAGAACATACAATCAAATATTATTAATAAAGAATGACTAAAGCCAATAAAAATGCGATGAAAATACAAAGTAGGTGACTTACATTCATTATTAATTATATTTGATTAATAGTCCTCCAACATTGATAAATATCAACAAAATATATATTTTAAATTTGAAGTGAACTTTTTGGACTGTAATTAATTATGTAATTCGTCTTTAAAATTTATTTTCTGCTTTATATCGACATTATTAATTATATTTTCAGAATCTCAGATCATTTTCAATTTATAAATAGATACACTACTTCTTTAAAACTGAAATCAACACAATAGGGATTTTAACCCGAATAATAATAATATCAAATTAATTTTTGTAATGTTCTCAAAGGACGTCGTTGCTGTCGTCCATTACTCAAACAGTATCAGAGGTGATGGATTGGTGGAAGAAATTAATCACCATAAAAATTTGGTAGAGATAGAATACAGTATCTATAAAGTCGTTTAAACAGGCTATTAATATTGAAAAATCAAATATTTCAAACAAAGCAACATTAAGTTACAGTTAAAATAAATAATTATAATGTTCAATCTGCAAAAGTATTTTTGTACCTTGCTAACGAATAATGCTTATTGCTCCAAACAAATGTGACCAAGTATAGAAATTTTAAAAAAATATAATTTTAAAGAAACAGATTGAAATTAGACGGGTGTATACGAAGAAATAAAATACACCTGAGAGCGTTAAGAAGAGTAAATTGACTTTGAAGAAAGAAATATATAGAAGTCTGAATTATCAGAATAAGTCATTGGGCCGCTCGTACGACACTATTTAGTGCACTGTAATGATTCAAAATTAATTGCTACACATACACTTCAATAAGGGACTAACCGCATAGTGAATTACTATAAATTACAAAGTTAAAGTTTTTAATTCATCTAAATATCTACAATGTTGTCCGAGGCTGTTTTCGAGTTTTCAATTTTGGAATAAAATGCCTCAATAATTTATAGTTTAACTCAAATGCAATGAATTGATGTCGCCGTGACAGTGGTCGCAGATTTATAGTAGATAAAAAATCGTATACGTATCAGTGTTAATAGTACATTATTGTAAGGTTTGTGTTTTTAAGGGATGCGTCTTGCGGTACAGCCTGGTGCCTCAGGCGCGAGTTTCACTTTGCACCCCACAGAAGCTGCACGTCTTGAGAAGCATATTGATAGGGGACTTACACACCCTTCACAAGCCCACGACACCTGACACATGCCAACGACATCTCACAGCAAAGGCTGCTTCACCACATCGTTCCAAATAATTTCAAAATATATATAAAAAATCGCCTACCCAGAGGTTCAAAGTAAAAAAAAGGATTTTCTTTCCTGTATTTTATATGATATGTGATAATAAAATATGAGATTATAATCAGCAACAAAAATGGAGTCTAATAATGCAGAATTTTCTTAATAGATGTGCCATTTCATTATAAGTCGTTCAATACAGTTATTTTAATTAAATGCATACAAGTATATTTTGAAACATACTTCAGTAACTAGTGTAGTGTCATTTACATATTATCAAATGTATGGTAACTCTATAACTCCACCACAAAACAATTTTTTTTTCTTATAACGGGAAATTTTCCAGTCTTATTTACCGTCATGGTGACTATGGCTATCACCACATAAAATAAGAACTTACAGGTGAACAAAATAATAGGTGTTTAAAAATTGTATACTAGAAGCTCGCAGGTGAACCTTCCCAGAAAGCTCTGGAGGAGGCTGCCTTTGGTTCACATCCCTCTGGTTTTCCACATGCCGAGGTGTATGTTCCGAGGTCGCAGACTTCGGGCATACGGTAAGAGTTGTCCGCTATTCCTATTGCAATAGTCGGCCAGCTGCCTCCTGAACTGGTCTAGGCACGGAGAGGGGAAAGCTGCGACTCCTCAGAAAAACCCACTCCCGCCATAGGAAGGGTGTGGAACAAATACCAGATGTCCGACCTACCAGCTGTAGGTTTTTATAGGGTTTTCCCTGCATCACTTTTAGGCGAATTGCCGGGTAGGATCCCTAAACCATAGCCCGGGGACTACCTTGCTCTGCCTTTCCGCATTCCACCTTTCACACCCTTTCCTATAGTATAAGAGGGGAGTTGCCACTATGTGGATTACCCTAGCTTGCCTACACCTTATTCTTCTACAGGAATGAGACAAGCAAGTCTGTGAGAACATTTTCCCGCAGATAAAATTTACCAGAGAGCTCTGGAGGAGGTTACCATTGGGGATGCCTTCTCTTCTTTCTGTTTTTTTAAACTAGGGTTATCACAAGCAGAGACATCTCGGCCTGTTTTGAGAGGTGTATGTTCCGATGTACCAGACCTTGGGCATATTGTACTCCGATTGGAACAGTCGGTCAGCTGCCTCCTAAACTGGTCTAGGTACAGAGAGGGGAAAGCTGCGACTCCACAGCAAACCCCACTGCCGCCATCGGAACGGCGTGGGACCCTACTGATGCAGGTTTTCTAGGGTTTTTCCTGCATCACGTTTAGACGAACGCCCGGGGACCCTAGTTAACAGGTTAACATTTCTGATAAAAAAAACAATAGAAATGAGACAAAGGCGAAAGAGAAGAGAAAAAATAGAACAACGCTGTTTCCAACGCTGTTAAAAACCTATATATAGAATATATAGAACTAATTATTATTTGTGTTCTACACACGTTTGAGACTGTTTACTGTCATTACATATTTTGATTTGCAGTGGCGAAGGTGACGATTCACCTCAGTCTGAATTCGTATTTATACGGAATTTTATTGGACGATAAATCTGCTCTGGACGGAGACTGGATTTTATAGCCCGAACTGCCTGCGTCATTTGAAGGTACCAAGGAAATCCAGGATCACCAGATGAGGATTCGAACCGAAGTTTCTGCCCCCCCCCCTCCCATTTCGAATCGCACGGTACCTCTTCGGGTAGATTTAAAATATGCGACGTGAAACCTTTCTAAGAGGAAAAGTGGACCCTTATTTTTAATAACATTAATTAAAGTTACTCGTTAATAATTACTTATGCTTAAATAATAAAAATATATATCCGTGGGATTTTATTATATAACATGAATAATGCTTCTCAACAACAGTTTTATTTTTCACGAAAAAGTTAAAATAAGTACAAAATAAATATTATTGTAAATTAAACAATTCACTAGTCGAAGCTTGCACGAATATATGAAAATTTAACGTTATTTGGAGAGTTTTAAAATATATTTTATTTAGGTCGGTATAATGGAATTAATGTTACAAATATATTTTGTATCCTTTTAGCAGAAAGTAATTAATTTTTTTTTCACAACATGAGTGAATGAAACGTATGCGTTTGAATACATATTTTTGGCAGACATTTTTAAATGTGTTTAATTTCTCGCGAGGGTGTTAAATACACAATAAATTCATGAAGAGAATGAATGTAGTTCTCTGAGCCAAGTACAGCACGGTTTCTGGTCTCCACATACAGGCACGTTGTGTTTTAATCCGTTTTTTAGCATGATGTACATGTTAGAAACAGGGTTTTTTTTTATTCGGGAAACGAGCTTGCTGCTAATTTTATAGTTGTTCTTGTGTATTATTTCTCCACACCGTGCGCGATGTTTCAGGTGGAATATTTCAAGACTACGGTCTAATCCAGACGTCGATTTCAACGAAGTGGTAACGATTAATGTAGCCATATCGTCTACTACTTTATATACAAGTAGCTGGGTGCCCAGCGTTG